>CM046874.1:113365126-114082626 GCA_025667525.1 Glebionis coronaria | reverse complement strand
AAGAGTGATACATAAGAGACTTGTATTGTCCTACCCGTTTATATCAAATTTAAATTTTGATTTGATCAATCATGACAGTTAAATTGAGAGTGATATAAGAAGACCTTGTCCTACCCGTTTACATCACATTTAAATCAAAATTTAAATGTGATGTAAACGGGTAAGAAAACACAAGTCTCCTCTTATCTATCACTCCTTGTCCTACCCGTTTACATCATATTCAAATGTGATGTAAACATGGCTAAAGAATGGTCAAAACTCCTACACTAATATTTTATGATGGCAGCTAGATATATTCCTGCATATGTTATATAGTTGCACGGGGTACATAATTCATATCACTGTTGAGATTTGTAATCATAATGCTATATGCCAACTTGCTAGTGATATGATTAATGTCTAGAGTCTTGAAGAGAAGTGATTTCGGTGCAAGGTCAATAAACGGATTAAACTTCGCCAATCACACATATAACATAATTTTAGCACCAAAAAGTGTAGCTTCACAAAAGCCCTTAATCCCTGGTTTTTCGATTCAGACCTGTATAACTTGTCCCCCAAAAGCAAAATGTAAAACCGAAATGTTATACCCCCTACCATACTAATACTAATACCACTAAGCTACATCAGTCAGCAGATTAGGGTCAGCGCTGAAAGTTCGATTAAGGAACTACCCCAAAACATAAATGCTTGCTTACGGCGCTAAGCTATTCCAAAGACTTAACTTTGATCCACATTAGTACGACTGGTTAGGCCAAATAAACAACTGAGCTGGAGGTGGTAGTAAAGCCATTGCACTGGACGTTTCAGGTGCTGCACCACCATTGCCAGACTGAAGATGATGGAACAAACTCTGATGATGATACATTTGAGTTGTTGAATTTGGAGCATATGGCAAGGCGTAAACCGGTTGCCCACCGCCAAAGCTGATATTGTTTCCTGTGTTGCCACTAATGTACTTCAAAAGTTTCTGGTTGCTGATCAGTGAATGTTTCTGTTCTGTATCGGTAGAGACTTTCAAACGTTTTCCAGTTCCGCCAACAGGAAGCGAGCTGCTGGAAATTGCTTCCACATCATACCGGTTCATCTCATAGTTTTTCACTGCATTCATGCCTCTGAATTTATTTGCTGCTATGTCATAAGCCTCAGTTGCTTCCTCCTCGGTGTCTATAGCAAATTTTATCTAGAGTTAATATACATAAATATAAATAAAGTAAAAAAAACGTACATTAGGGACTATGAAAGAAATGAGAAAGTATTTTTGAGGGACAAAAGTGTGTGTTTCAAAAGCGTAAAATGGTCATTTCCATATATCAGCAATTTAGGGTAGATCAAGGGACCAAAAGTCATGGAAAAAAGTGCAATCAGGGACTATAAGAAAGGAAGAATTCTCTAATTTACTCTATAGTCTAATGAGCTGAATATCTTTAAAACACCAACACATGCTATAAGTTGCAATTTGAAGTGCATGGTACATTAGAAAGAAAAAAATACCAACAGTCTGCATAAAACTTAAAAAACATACCATATCAAAAAGATTAACGATTATGACGATGATGAATAAGATAGGAAAGAAAAAGTAAGAGAAAATCACAATCTGTTAATTATACAAAACACAACAGAAAAGTCAGACCTTCAAGGCACAATCTGTTAATTATACAAAATGCCTCATTACAATGAGAACTATAAAAACATCACTTAAGCTTAGTAATTGATTTAATATATACTTCCATTGCAGCAGAAAAGTCAGACCTTCAATGCACAATCGAACACAAATTATCTTATTCCATTACATCACTTTTAATCGAATAAAATTATTTTAAATCATTAAATATGACTTTTTATAGTGTTCTGTTATAGCATATTACAAATGAACAGACGCCTAGGTCTTTATTTGTTTATTATGTTCTGGACTTACTTTGAATCAAAAATCTTAATGTGAAAGAACAGTGATTACGGGATATGCATATCAAGGCAGTGCAGAGGGACTTTGAATAATCATCCAGAAACCAAATTTACAACAATGCAGAGAGTTCATCATAATCAATAAAACACAAATATTTTGTTACGTAGATGAGACGATGATCTGTCCCTTGAGGGAATTCCTCTTCACCCTGGATTACTCTTGGTAGCTCCGATTCAATATTGCCAGTGCATTTGCTATTAGCAAACACCCTTCAAGTAGCGTCCGAAGAACGATATCCTGTAGTACAGAATAGCATAGCTTAGTCCATTATATACACATTCTTGGAAGACAATAATAAAAAAAATGTGTGCTCCTTAAAAACATCCGACATCAAGTAGAAGTCATAAAGTTGAATGTAATAGCTTCTATCTAATGCAACAATAAACTACAACTTAAAACTTAAGTATTTGACAACACACAGAGTTCAAGATTACTAATTTTAGCAAAATTTAAGATGAACTGAAAAAACATGGGGTTTCTATCAAACATATAATCAAAAATCCATTAATAAGATTCACTGTGATTTAAGACAATTACACGTTATCCAACTTGCACAAATATGAGCAGCGCATTTATGTTGATTTAAGAACTATCTATAGTCGAACACTTCACGTGTCATACATAGCGGACGTAAATTGAGCAGCGCATTTATGTTGTCTAACGGGTTAAACCTATGTAATGTATTACTCACATATAAGCAATGATTCACTTATCGTTACTAATTTCAGTTTACGACTTTGCAACATAAAAAATAAAATCTATCTATCAACTCACTCTAATTTATATATTTAAAAATCACAAAACTACTCATATACATGTCCCATATATAATTAGATTATTAGAAATTCAAATAAGTTAAAGATTCAAAATTGAAACTTATGGTAAGCTTAAACAGCACACACATATAATACTTACCACAAACAATTCTCTCAATAATTTAATCAAACACATAGTAGGCAGAAAATCCTACTTTTGTCAACCACAATGCGGATGGCTATTGTGTGTCCTTTTTCGTCCTCGTCACGATTCTTCAATCTCACCCGGTGAGTAAAATCGTGACCGGTTTCGGCAATTGTCGTTTATTGTGTGTCGTTTTTCGTCCTCGTCACCATTCTCCACTCTCACCCGGTGAGTAAAGTCAAGACCCGTTTCGGCAATTATCGTTTGTTGCACCTGTAGTAATCGAAAACAACCACATGGTTAATTGTCATGCTTCATTCAAGAAGAATTAGAAAAGATCAAAACTTCAAAAAGCGAAAGATTAACAAATCATAAAACATCAAAAAAATGTTTTAACCTGCGTAACAAAAAAAATGTTATAACTTACAATTATTTAGATGCCATGATTGAATCTAACCTGCAAAATAAAAAATAAAAAAATTACCATTTTAGAAATTGAATCGGAACCCTAAAAAAATACATATCATAGGATTTAAATTTGTTAAAATCAAAGTCATACAATTAGGCGACTTACCAATTGTTCATGGCAGCACAACAATCCAACCATGTTTGTGCTTTAAATCAGTTAGATCATTTACTGTTGCACAACAAAAAAGGAGAGTAATTTTTGTTCAATTACATATTTTTTTCATTGAATGAAGATAAAAAGAGAGATTATTTTGTAGTTAATCTTCGTTCAATTACATTTTTTCCATTGAATGAAGATCAAAAAGAGAGATTATTTTCTAGTTAATCTTCATTCAATTACATTTTTTTCATTGAATGAAGATCAAAAAGAGGGATTAGTTTGTGCAGACAATGATCAACAATCCATATTTTTGTGCAAGCAATTAGATCAATGTTATTGCAGGAATAAACCTAAATCCATTCCATTCTATGGCAGCATTACAAAGAATGAAGATGAAGAAGAGAGTTTTTGGATCTAACAGATTGCACAAAACATGGAGGCAGAGCATTGTGGAAAAAATGTTGAGCAAGGAATGGATTTATATATGTTGATTAGAGGAGCGTATTTTTTCTAAAACGCGTTTTACAAATTAATGCCATAAAAACATTCCCTAAATTATTCCAGCGTTTTACAAATTTAGTGCCATTAAAACACTTCCAAAAATAACCATTCGGTTTTGAAGTTTTTAAATTCAAATTTGTTTGAATTGTTTTGACAACAGACGCTCTAGGTACAATCTTATATATGGAAACTGGTTTAATGATTGTGCATTAAAAATCTTGTACATTGGTGCCTAATTAGGAAACTAATTTAATATTTTGTGCTTTAAAATACTTGTAAATTATTTTGGTTTATTATATAAAATAGATTAAAAAGTTTGTAATTATTGTATGGTGAAAGAGTTGTACATTTGACTTATTAAATTGTAATATTTAAACCATATTTTAGTTTGTGCATTAAAAGGAGGTAAATCATGTTAATTTAGTGGTACTATTTAAATTTTTATGCATAAATTAGGGGAGAATGTCTAAAATACATTATATATAATATAGATAAACTTAAAAAGGGTTATAATCAAATGTAGCCACATGCTGGAACATGAAACAAGACAGCCTAAAATGATAACTATAACAAAAATCAAAAGGTTGAGAGCAAAGGTACATGTCAGAGAGTTTTCATTTAACTACTTTAGCACAAAACAAGAAGGAAAGGTTGCAACAATTTGTGCATCCAGAAAAAACTTCTGGTAGACTTTAAAGTTTAGAGGAAGGTGAATCTATGATAATAACATGGCCACAATACAATAACACCGATGAATATCGGTCTTACATTCTAGATAGTAAATATATAGTTGGTAAAACCATAGTATAGTATGTAGCAACAATAATAAAAAGTATAACATATCAAAGTTTTCATTCAACGTTTAGGAAAAAAAAGGAACAAGATGTATGTGTCTCTCAAAATGAATATAAAGAGTTAAACTAAAAAAAGTATAGCATATCAAACTTTCACCCGGCAACTGAATCTAAACAACAATATTGACATTTTAGAACCTTAAACGAGTTAAACCAACGTGTTCCATGCCCTTGTAAATCATGATTTCCAAATGGCTTTGAGTGGAAGTTAAATCCGTTCACAAAGACTTGGTCGTACCATATACATTCCGAAAAAGCACATGTTGAGGCACTCGAAGAAAGTGATCGAGGCTGTAAATAAGCTCATATCAAGTATGTATTTCAATAATGATGTATTTTGAACAAGTCTAATATTTTTAGTGTTGCTTACAGAAACATAAAGTTTCCCAAAGCTATGTTACCAGAGAGTTGGATCTTGTCGATGTTAAACTTCAAAGTGACATCGTCCTTGACGTGAGAAAGAAATAAAGAGAATGAAATCCTTACTTTCTCAAGATTTGGACCACTCTTAACATTCCGTGGTCGGAGAAGTGACAAAGATGACTGATTTTTAGTCACTTCTATATCACACTCAACTATTAGCGTGTCACTTTTCAGTTCACTTTGGTAGTCGATCAAATTTGTAGCATAAGTTTTTATATGAATTATAGCTAAACCATGTGTGTGTGTTATGCTTTTATGTGACTTTTACGGTTCCTAATTTCTAGGATTCTCATTATCTAGCAATATTCTATTAGCTGTTACACTTATAGGTTTTTAATACAATTGAATCCAAATCGTTGTAACAGTTGTTTACTGGACGCTACAAAATTTTTAATTATGACGCACCCTATTGAAAAACAGCTATGGTTTATTCGTATAGTAGAAACCAACTTTCTACAGTTAGTAATGTTTTTCGCTTAATTTTTTAAGACTTATAAATTTAGAATGACTTAAATCTATTATAAAGTAGTAAAGATAAAACATTTTGGCATTTTATTAATAGAAACTTGAAAATTCAACTTACATCTTTTAATACATTATGTACAATTAAAACAAGCTTAAAAATTAAATAGTTGTACTTAAGTTTTCAAAATTTAATGTTTATATTAATACTAATTAATACATATAATCAATACTCAAATTAATACATAATAGTTAATACATAATTCAAATAAAGATAGTACTAACATTAATTAATATATAATTCATACACCCAATTATTTAAAAGTACAATCATATATTCTTATTGTACAACAACTAAAAACATATCTATCTATACTACATATTACACATTTGTATATGTATCAAAAATACATAAAAGCATTTCGGCATTTTATTAATAGAAATTTGAAAATTTAACTTATATCTTTTAATACGTTATGTACAACTAAAACAAGCTTTAATTAAAACAGTAATATTTAAGTTTACAAAATTTAATGATTATATTAATACTAATTAATACATAATAATTAGTACTTAAATTAATACATAATAGTTAATACATACTTCAAAATAAAATAATATAACATTAACTGATATATAATTAATACACCCTATTATTTGAAAGTACAATCATATACTCTTATTGTACACAACTAAAAACATATCTATCTATATTACATATTACACATTTGTATATGTAGCATAACTACAACATATTTTAATACATTTTATACAACTAAAACAAGCTTAAAAATTAAAATAGTAATAATTAAGTTTTTCAAAATTTAATGATTATATTAATACTAATTAATACATAATAATTAATACTCAAATTAATACATAATAGTTAACACATACTTAAAAGAATAATATAACATTAATTAATTTATAATTAATACACCCTATTATTTAAAAGTACAATCATATATTCTTATTCTACAACAACTAAAAACATATCTATCTAGACTATATATTACAAATTTTTATATGTAAAACTCAGTAAAATTATCTTTCATTTGTATATGTATAGTAAAAGATGAAGATTTATCTCACCTTTTCTTCTCTTGTCCTTTGGCGTCATCATTGTTCCGTTCTATATGTCGCTGGTGGGCCTTACCGTGGCTTCCCATAAGTTCTTATGAGAAGTGGCTTCAATGGTTTACGTCCATCCGGTTGAATTGGAAAATTAAAAGTGTGCTTGAAGGAGTTTGTTACGTAGCATGGTGGAGGATTTGCAGTTATCGGAATCAGCTCTTGTTTGCGGTTAAGGCTCCTCGTAAAGATGTTATCTTTGATGATGTTACTAATTGTTCTTTTTTATGGTATCGGTCTAGATGTAATATTATTTTAGTTAGGACCGTTGGCTTCAACACCCTTTTCTTATTTCTTTGTAATTTCTAGCTCCTTGCTAGAGTTTTTTAATAAAATGTTGTCGTTAAAAAAAAGTTCAATTAAAAAGAATTGTTCGCGTCAATACACAAACATTTTTAAATAATTTACAAAGTAAGAAAACCTGTAAACTATTTAGTATGTAAATGTTTACATGTTATATAATGTGACGAATATTACGCAACAACTAATTATTAACAAGTGCAATTCACATGTATATAGAACAATGATAAAGTTATTTCTTAAAGTTCTCGTCATGTGCAAAACTATTATCACTGAAAACATTTGACAAAAAAATATTTATTGACAACAGATTTGATTACATGGTATCTGTCGCTGCAATGCGCAAGTACCCTACAATAATGCCAGAAGTAATAATATCACTCGATTGAAATTACGTTTTTAGGACATGTTTTTAAATGAAAACTATCGATTCAGAAGTTGTAACCAAGAAAAACAATTATTGCGTCAAAGAATTTAGTCATAGGGTACCCACCGCCGCATTGCGCGGGTACCCTGCTAGTTAGTTATTAAAAGAAACCATTGCTATTAATAGAAATATTGAAATTCAACTTACATGTAGCAATGCATAATGTACAATTATATGGAATAATTAAAACATAGAACATAACAACATACTTAAATACTCATATTAAAACTACTTAAGACACACTTGTAATTTAAAAATAATTGATACTAATTAATATATAATTAATACACTCATTATTTAAAAATGCAATTATGTATGCACATTGTAAAACCCGCATGCTTTTACCATGAATAGTACCCTTATGATCGTACGTACAGGATTTAAACTTTCCTTATTTAGCACGTTTACGTTTCCCGATTAGGAAATTACAAGTATTACGTACGTGTTATTACACGATAAGTATTTTATACGTATTAATGCACGATAATTATTTCTACGATAATTATAATCACTAACATATGAACATGAAAACATGAACGTAAATAATCACAAGCTTAATATTATGTATTTACGTATATTTAGTACGATTACGAATAAATATATTACGACACGAACAATAACTAAATAAAACACGTAAACACGACACGAGAACACACAATATTTTAGAACACGGAAAACACCGGGTTTCCCCTTGGTGGGCCCATGTAGCCGCGGCACACACACAAGGAAGGAGGGGGCCCACAAGCCCATTTTTGGTTTAATTAATAAATACTAAAACTACAGAGTTTTTCATAAAATATTTTTACAGAAAAATTAAAAACCCTAGCCCCCTTTGACCCCATAGCCGCGGCACCAACATCAAGACAAGGAGGATTCGATTTTGATTTTTATATCTTGGTTAATTGGTTCGTGTTCGTGTTATTTTCATACACACGTCAAGGTAAAACACAAAACCTTAATCTTAATCTTTTATTTAATTATGTTTATGATTAGATCTATGAAAACAATTAAATAAACATGTTATGGGATTAATTAAAACATGAAAAGGGGGTTTTGTTTGGTTTGTTTGGGTTCGGAAGCCAACCGAGAGTCAAAGACTCTCGGTGTCCCTTGGTTAACCACAACCGAGACCCCTATAGGGCTTGGTGTGGGTCTCGGCGCAGCAGCAAGCACCACCGGCTTACGCTGGTGGCTGTTGGTGTCGGACGGGGTAGCAGCGAGGCAGCGGCAGCAGCCGTCGCCGATGGCAGGCAGCCGCCAGTCGCCGCCGTAGCTATGGCTGTGGGTGGTGGTTGGTGGTGTGGTTTTGGTTCGGGCCGGTTCACGGGTTTACGGGTCCGGTTCACGACATATTTAGTTTGAAAACACGGGTTCGGTTCACGGGTTATTTTTCAAGATTAATTATTTATTTTTACAAGTTAAATAGTTACAAGATTAATTAAATTAATTTAACATGCTATGTAATTAATTTAATTTGGACATGACTTAGGTTATATTATTATTAAGAATAATACATGATTTTAACCTAAGTATTTTTATTAGTTAATTTAGACTAAGAAATTAATTAACTATTAAACCATGACTTATAATTAATTAACTTTCATGACTTAGGTTATATTAATAATAAATATTAATACATGTTTTAACCTAAGTATTATTACCTTTTATTTAATTAAATCATGTTATATTTAATTAAATCTTATAACCTATAGTTTATTTAATTTACATGTAATAATTAATAAGCTATACTATATATCACATGACTTAGAATATTAATCAGTAAAACTTAAGCTTATATATTATTAGCTTAATAATCCAGCTTATTTCTAATTATGGAAACTTTCTATTTTTAGAAACTTATTTAATTAAGGAAGCTAATCTATTTATGGAAACTTTCAATTTTTTGGAAACTTTTTATTTTTGAAAACTTTCTATTTTAGGAAACCTGTTATTTTTAGAAAGTTACTTATTATTACACAACAAGTATAATAATACAAGAAATACAAGTAATACTTAATCAAAATAGACATAATACATGATAAACGCAGTATAAAGCTAAAATCAGTAAAACATGACATGAACATATAAAACAAGCTAAGACAAGATTTAAAATCATTTACGTATTCAGTAATCAGAATACTTATACACGTATATTATTTATGTAGCATTAGTGATATCGAAGTAGGACTCTCTTCCGTTCGTCTTCTTCGTTCACTGGACATAAGGTACGGATTTTCCGTCCTTTCAGTATGGACATTCTTCCTTATTAGGATTCCCCGTATGTAGCCAACTGTTTTCCCCAGTATATGTTTTATATGTTTTGATTGCTTATCTTTAATTAGATACCTAAAGCCATATACATGCATGACCAGTTTCACCTAGTTATGGCGGCACCATAACCATAACACTAGAGGCACCAGTGTTGTGACTCCACCACGACGGAGTGATAGCTCGTGGCGTCCCTTCAGCTTTTGGCCATATTATTATTATTATTATCATGTGGGGCGTATGGGTGCATCCTAGGTTACATGTTTTTAGTAGATTATTCAGGTGAATGTGCTGTGTGCCTTGCATCCTTCACAAGGAGCTGATCCCTCCTACCCAAAAACTTATATTAAATTAGAGGCAGCCCCTCTAATTTGCATGACGATGTCACCCCTCCAAGTATTCATGCACGTTGATATTTCATGACCTATATTGGCTAAATGGTAAACATGTTAAACAGATTTTGTAAGATAAACATAAGGCTTTTCAAACTATAAAACAAGTTTTACTAAGATATACTAGGTTATCCAGGACTTAATCTTTTCTGATGCTTTGTGCTTATATGCTTATATTATTCATGCTTTACTTGTATATCTGTGCACTGAGCGTTATGATCAGTCGTTTTTCGTTTCATGTTCCAAAAACGGCAGGTACTCAAGGACGCTCGTAGACTTTAAGCGTACGTGCATAAGGATTGGAAGCTTCCTAGCCTTCATTACTTTATGCATTTCTTCATACTTTTGATACTCATTTCTATGGACATTGTTTAGTCCTTTTCATTTACAATACTTATGTTTGTGTGTGATGAGTTCTACTTTTGGGATACCGATGTTTGTTTACGGTATTTCCTTTATGGTCATGTGATGTTTTATACATTTATCCCTCTATGCTTTGATGACACGCCATAATCACGCGTGACATTCCATTTATCAGAATGGGGTGTTACAATTATGGTATCAGAGCCTGGTTTCGACCTGTAGGCTCTCAAAACATGACATGTGATTAGTGGGTAGTCACTATGGTCTTCCTAGAACTGACAGTCGGTTTTCATGCATTCATCATTTTTCATGCATACATATATATGTCATTCTCGCAGGTTTATGACTAAGTAATGGTTGGTACATGACTGGCCCTATTTAGTCGCATGTGTTTTTATCGAAACTTTTAAATTTGGGACCGACCCATTGGCGTTCCCTCGCCATGTCTTTTGTTTTGAGTGAACTGACCATAGGCGTTCACTCTCGCGCATATAAAAGTTTTCATAAAACTTCATCATGCATTCATGTACTAATTTTCTTGCATAAAATTTTTCTCATGATTTATTGGTATAATTTTTTTTCATGTATATAGTTTATGTTTTGATCAATTTAATCATGTATTTTATGTTATACTGTCAGATGGTTCTCACACGCGAGCAGGAACAACTCAATGCAGCAATCCAAGCTGTAATGCAAGCTATGCTTCCTCAGCTGAGGAACGAAATCAGGGCTGAGGTGCAGGCTACCAATAATCAGCAGCAACACCGAGTACCTCCTCCAGCAACATTGGTCACATGGCTAGAGAGATTCAATAAGCTACGCCCTCGAGCTTTCGAGAGAACGGAGAGCCCCAATGAAGCTGAAAGCTGTTTGGCTCACATTGAGAAGATCTTCGATGCTATGGGCTGCGACCCCGTCTTCAAGTCGAGGTTGGCCTGCTACCGGTTCGAAGGTGATGTGCTATCATGGTGGACGACACTGAAGCAGTCTAAGGGTGTGATAATTGGGTGGTTGGTTTGACTTGGGCTCAGTTCAGGGATTTGGTGATGGGACAGTTCTTTCACAAGGCTAAGCAAGACAAGCTGAAGAGAGAGTACCATGGAATCCTATCAACGAGTTCATGCAGCGCTTTCTTCGCTTGGCTGGTTTTCTTGGTGCAACAGCAGGTACTCCCGAAGAGCAAGCACACCACTTTCAGTGGGCTCTTCGTACATCGGTCGCAAACAACCTGGTGTGTGCTACGTTCAACATAGTGGCACAAGTGGCCGATGCAGCACGTAAGCTAGAGATGCTGCAAGAAAGAGAAGAGTTCGGTTAAGCAGAGAGACCCGAGAAGAGGTAAACATTCATATTCAACGGTGACTAAACCGTATTCTTTTCATCACATGTCAATATTTACATCTCTTTTAAACTGTATCTTTTAGGCAGAAGACTGTGGACCGGTCTCAGTCGGCTACTCAGCAACAGCCTACTCAGCCCAAGGGAAACGGTCACACTCATTACCGTTCTGCTACGGATAGGTGTGGCGGTAATGATAATTACCATAACAACGATGGACACTCCAACAGCAGCAGGTCCTTATACTTACTCATTTTCTTATGATTACATGCTATAATTCTTAATTCTGACACATTAGAGAATCTTCTACCAGGAATCATGGTAACGGAAGGGACCAGAACCAGAGAGGTTCACAGCCTAACCGTCCAGCTATCACTGGTATTCCATCTTACAATTTAGCTGCATTGTCCCTTGTACCTTTTATCATGTCTCATGTATATTGTTCTTATTAGGTTCATAGCCAGTCAGGACACCTGCTGGAAGATATACTCATCCTCTTGGCACCACCTGCCATCGTAGGCACCCAGGGCCATGTCTCCGCGACAGCGACGCATGCTTCAAGTATGGTCTTCCTGGCCATCGCATGAAGGACTACCACAAGGGCGAGATGGAGGGCACATCTGGACATGCTGATACCAAGCCGCCTCCTACTAGTGGAGGCGTTTACACGACATCTAACGATCAGGCCAACAAGTCTAAAGGTACCATCACTGGAATCTTGTGTATGTATGGTCAAGTTGCATGTGTTCTTTTTGACACGGGTGCTACTCACTCGGTCATTTCTACTATTTATGCTAAGACAGTTAGGATACTCCCAATGCCACTAAAGAATATACTGAATATTTCCACGCCTTTAAGAGACTCTGTACGCATAACCCATGTGTACAAGAGCCTTCCCCTAGAGTTTGATGACAAGATTCGTCCTGTTGACGCACTTCTGTTGGACATGAATGATTTTGACATGATTTTGGGAATGGATTGGCTATCCAAGCATCATGCCACCATAGACTGCCATTCATATCAAGTTATCTTCGGTGATGTTAATGCGCCAGAGTACATTCACAACGGGTTCATACCCGGAAGGTCTGTACAAATCATATCAACCCTGCAAGCACGTGCATTACTTTCACATGGTTGTGAGGGCTATCTAGCTACTGTTCATGACATGGATGCTGAATCCCCATCAATTCTAGATTAGCCAATAGTGTCAGAATTTCCAGATGTATTTCTAGAAGAACTTCCGGGCATACCAACTGCACGTAAAGTAGAATTTAACATCGAGCTCATCCCAGGAGCATAGCCGATTTCCAAGGCTCCTTGTCGCATGGCTCCCATAGAGTTGAAGGAGCTGAAGGATCAATTGCAAGAACTTCTAGAACGAGGCTTTATTTAACCGAGCGCATCTCCATGGGGCGCACCGGTCTTATTCGTTAAGAAGAATGACGACAATATGCGTCTTTGCATAAACAATCGCGAGCCCAACAAGATCACCATCAAGAATAGACATCCTCTACCATGCATAGACGATTTGTTTGACCAACTCCAAGGGGCCAAACATTTCTCCAAGATTGATCTAAGGTCGGGCTATCATCAGCTATGGGTTAAGGAGCAGGACTTCGCCAAGACTGCTTTTCGTACCCACTATGGCCACTACGAATTTGTAGTCATGCCATTTGGCCTTACCAATGCTCCAGCAGTGTTCATGTATTTGATGAACAGAACCTTCCATGAATTTCTGGACAAGTTCGTCATTGTCTTCATTGACGACATCGTGATATTCTCCAAGTCCAAGGAGGAACACGAAGACCATTTTCTTACAGTACTACAGATTCTTCGCCAAAAGCAGATGTATGCTAAATTCTCCAAGTGTGAGTTCTGGTTAGACAAGGTGGCATTCTTAGGTCACATAGTATCAGCAGAAGAAATCACGATGGATCCAGCAAAGGTGGAGGCTATTACCAAGTGGCCGAGACCGACATCAGCGACCGAAGTCCGCAGTTTCCTAGGCTTAGCTGGTTACTACCGTCGGTTCGTGGAGAACTTTTCCCGTTTAGCACTACCATTGACCAAACTGATGCGGAAAGGGGAGAAATTCATTTGGACTGAAGAAAGAGAGAAGAGCTTTGAAGACCTAAAGCAGAAGTTAATATCTGCACTGATTCTTACTCTCCCATCTGGTACAGGTGGATTTCAGATCTATAGTGATGCATCGGGGAAGGTACTTGGCTGTGTTCTCATGCAACATGTGAAAGTGATTGCGTACGCTTCACGGCAGCTTAAGCCTTATGAGGAAAACTACCCTACGCATGACATGGAACTTGCAGCAGTCGTGTTTGTATTGAAGATATGGAGGCACTACTTATATGGAGAATCATGTGACATTTTCACGGACCATAAGAGCTTGAAGTATATCTTCACTCAACGTGAATTAAACATGAGACATGGGAGATTGTTAGAGCTGTTGAAGGATTATGACATGAATCTGCAGTATCATCCCGGCAAGGCGAATGTAGTGGCAGATGCACTTAGCAGAAAGTCTAGAATGATAAACGACATTAAAATTGAGGAGGAAATTATAAGAGACTTGGAGCGACTAGACATAGAGATCATGGTACGTGGACAACACGGTTACTGGGCTAATCTTAGAGTGGGACCCGAGTTACTCTCTAAGATCAAGGAAGCTCAGAAGGATGATGGTGAAATCTGGGCGGATAATTCAGAATTTGGAAAAGTATACAGAATTTCGAGTAGACGCAGATGGTATCTTATGGCAGGGCACGAGACTTTGTGTTCCCGATGTTCCAAAACTCCGGGAAGCATTGTTAGTTGAGGCTCATAGCTCCCCATTCTCTATTCATCCTAGTTCGACCAAGATGTACCATGACATCAAGAAATACTTTTGGTGGAGTGGTATGAAACAGGATGTTGCGACTTACATCTCCAAATGTCTTACCTGTCAGCAGGTTTAGATCGAACATCAGCGATCTGGCGGTCTTCTTCAACCGTTAGATATTCCAGAGTGGAAGTGGGACAAAATCACCATGGATTTTGTTACCGGTCTTCCGCCGACAAAGAGGAAACACGATGCGATTTGGGTTATCGTTGATCGACTTACCAAATCAGCTCATTTCTTACCGATCCGCAAGGAAGATTCGGTCAGTAAACTCGCCGATACTTACAAGAAGGAGATCATGATACTTCAAGGTGCTCCATCCAGCATCGTCTCAGACAGAGACCCTCAGTTCACTTCACGATTTTGGAGAAGTCTGCAGAAAGCTTGTGGTACAAAACTTAAGCTTAGCACGACTTTTCATCCTCAAACAGACGGGCAATCAGAGCGAACGATTCAGACATTAGAAGACATGTTGAGGTCATGTGCGTTGGAATGGACGGGAGATTGAGACAGTTACATCTGTTTGGTAAAGTTTGCATACAACAACAGTTGGCACGCAAGTATCAAGAGTGCTCCTTCGAGATGTTGTATGGTAGAAAGTGTCGCGCCCCAATCTGTTGGGATCAGGTTGGTGAGCGAACACTTGAAGGACCAGAAATGATTGAGTTGACCAACGAGAAGGTCGCAGTAACTAAGCAAAAACTGCAAGAAGCACGGTCACGTCAGAGGAGTTATGCCGACAAACATCGTAGGGACTTACACTTTAACATAGGAGATCACGTTTTCCTAAGGTTTCACCGACACGTGGTGTTAGACGTTTTGGAATCAAAGGGAAGCTCAGTCCTCGATTCATCGGACCGTTTGATGTCATTGAGCGAGTCGGTGAAGTATCTTACCATTTAGCGTTACCACCGCAGCTTTTTCATGTTCACGATGTTTTTCATGTGTCCTTACTCAGAGGGTACAAGTATCATCCCCTTCACATGGTTCCATATCCACTAAAACAGATTCATGAAGATCTCACTTTCATAGAAGAACCCGAACGAGTTCTTGACAGACAAGAACGAGTCATGAGGAGGAAGACGATTCCATTCGTCAAAATCCTTTGGAGGGATCATACCGAGCGGGAAGCCACTTGGGAAACGGAGGAGTCTATTCGGGCTTCTTACCCTCATTTCATATTTTGGATTCGGGTATGTTCTTCATTTCCAGTTTACATTATCTATAATTCGGGGACGAATTATTCTTTTTAAGGGGGAAGAGTTGTAAAACCCGCATGCTTTTACAATGAATAGTACCCTTATGATCGTATGTACAGGATTTAAACTTTCCTTATTTAGCACGTTTACGTTTCACGATTAGGAATTTACAAGTATTACGTACGTGTTATTACACGATAAGTATTTTATACGTATTAATGCAAGATAATTATTTCTACAATAATTATAATCGCAAACATATGAACATGAAAACATGAATGTAAATAATCACGAGCTTAATATTATGTATTTACGTATATTTATTACGATTACGAATAAATATATTACGACACAAACAATAACTAAATAAAACACGTAAACACGACACGAGAACACGCAATATTTTAGAACACGGAAAACACCGGGTTTCCCCTTGGTGGGCCCATATAGCCGTGACACACACACAAGGAAGGAGGGGGCCCACAAGCCCATTTTTAGTTTAATTAATAAAAAATAAAACTACAGAGTTTTTCATAAAATATTTTTACAGAAAAATTAAAAACACTAGCCCCCTTTGGACCCCATAGCCGCGGCACCTACATCAAGACAAGGAGGATTCGATTTTAATTTTTAGATCTTGGTTAATTGGTTCGTGTTCGTGTTATTTTCAATCACACGTCAAGGTAAAACACAAAACCTTAATCTTTAATCTTTTATTTAATTATGTTTATGATTACATCTATGAAAACAATTAAATAAACATGTTATGGGATTAATTAAAACATGAAAAGGGGGTTTTGTTTGGTTTGTTTGGGTTCGGCAGCCAACTGAGAGTCAAATACTCTCAGTGTCCCTTGGTTAACCACAACCAAGACCCCTATAGGGCTCGGTGTGGGTCTCGGCGCAGCAGCAAGCACAACCGGCTTGCGCCGGTGGCTGTTGGTGTCGGACGGGGAGCAGCGAGGCAGCGACAGCAGCCACCAGCCGCCGCCGCAGCTATGGCTGTGGGTGGTGGTTAGTGGTGGGGTTTTGGTTCGGGCCGGTTCACGGGTTTACGGTACCGGTTCATGACATGTTTAGTTTGAAAACACGGGTTCGGTTCACCGGTTATTTTTCAAGATTAATTATTTATTTTTACAAGTTAAATAATTACAAGATTAATTAAATTAATTTAACATGCTATGTAATTAGTTTAATTTTTACATGACTTAGGTTATATTATTATTAATACTAATACATGATTTTAACCTAAGTATTTTTATTAGTTAATTTAGACTAAGAAATTAATTAATTATTAAAACATGACTTATAATTAATTGAATTTCATGACTAAGGTTATAATAATAATAAATATTAATACATGTTTTAACCTAAGTATTATTACCTTTTATTTAGTTAAATCATGTTATATTTAATTAAATCTTATAACCTATAGTTTATTTTATTTACATGTAATAATTAATAATCTATACTATATATCACATGACTTAGAATATTAATCAGTAAAACTTAAGCTTATATATTATTAGCTTAATAATCCAGCTTATTTCTAATTATGGAAACTTTCTATTTTAAGAAACTTATTTAATTAAGGCAGCTAATCTATTTATGAAAACTTTCTATTTTTGGAAACTTTCTAATTTTGGAAACAATCTATTTTTGGAAACTTTCTATTTTTTGAAACTTTCTATTTTTGGAAACTTTCTATTTTAGGAAACCTGCTATTTTTAGAATGTTACTTATTATTACACAACAAGTATAATAATACAAGAAATACAAGTAATACTTAATCAGAATAGACATAATACATGATAAACGCAGTATAAAGCTAAAATCATTAAAACATGACATCAACATATAAAACAAGCTAAGACATGATATAAAATCAGTTACGTATTCAGTAATCAGAATACTTATACATGTATATTATTTATGTAGCATTAGTGATATCGAAGTAGGACTCTCTTCCGTTCGTCTTCTTCGTTCACTGAACATAAGGTACGGATTCTCCGTCCTTTCAGTATGGACATTCTTCCTTATTAGGATTCCCCGTATGCAGCTAAATGTTTTCCCTAGTATATGTTTTATATGTTTTGATTGCTTATGTTTAATTATATACCTAAAGACATATACATGCATGACCAGTTTCACCTAGTTATGGAGGTACCATAACCATAACACTAGAGGCACCAGTGTTATGACTCCACCACGACGGAGTGATAGCTCGTGGTGTCCCTTTAGCTTTTGGCCATATTATTATTATTATCATGTGGGGGCGTACGGGTGCATCCTAGGTTACATGTTTTCAGCAAATTATTTAGGTAAATGTGGTGTGTGCCTTGCATCCTTCACAAGGAGCTGATCGCTCCTACCCAAAAACTTATATTAAATTAGAGGCAACCCCTCTAATTTTCATGACGAGGTCACCCCTCCAAGTATTCATGCACGTTGATATTTCATGACCTATATTGGCTAAATGGTAAACATGTTAAACAGTTTTTGTAAGATAAACATAAGGCTTTTCAAAATATAAAACCAGTTTTACTAAGATATACCAGGTTATCCAGGACTTAGTCTTTTCCACTGCTTTGTGCTTATATGCTTATATTATTCATGCTTTACTTGTATATCTGTGCACTGAGCGTTATGCTCAGCCGTTTTTCCTTTCATGTTCCCAAAATGGTAGGTACTCAAGGACACTCATAGACTTTAAGCGTACGTGCATATGGATTGGAAGCTTCCTATCCTTCATTACCTTATGCATTTCTTCATACTTTTGATACTCATTTCTACGGACATTGTTTAGTCCTTTTCATTTACAGTACTTATGTTTGTGTGTGATGAGTTCTACTTTTGGGATACCGATGTTTGTTTCCGGTATTTCCTTTATGGTCATGTGATGTTTTATACATTTATCCTTGTATGCTCTGATGACACGCCATAATCACGCGTGACATTCCATTTATCAAAATGGGGTGTTACACACATTGTACAACAATTAAAACCTTATATATACATAATCGTGCATATGTTGTCTACCTAAAATGAAGCGGTACATAGTTTTATAAATCGGACAAACAGTTTTAACTCACGAACGTAGTCACAATCGGTTTGGCTAGCCAAAAATAAGTCAGAATATTAACCGGAGAGGTCCCGTCGAAATCGATAAATAGAACACCATTATATAAATATGTACTGTTTTTAACGACACATAAATTGGTACTACTTATAAAAGGGTTTGTAGTCTCTCTCCAAAGTTTAACGTAGTATACCCTTACAAGCTTTTGGTACAAACTTTTATAATATAAAAATTTTATAAATTTATTTCTGTATTAATTGAGGAGCAATACACATTAAATGACATAGTAAATATAAATTAATATGCGACATGTACAAATGATTATTGCTATAAACAATAAATTTGTACATACAATTATTTAAATTGGTCATTAATGTAAGTTTAATATTAAATCTGTGTTTGATTTTGAATCATTAATTTTTTTGTATAAATTTGATTATTCGAAACATATATATCGTCTAGGTATGTTTTTAGTACAAATTTAACGAACTACTAAAAATTATGCTAATTAATTTGATTAAATTGTACATATCAAAATATGATGATTTTAACGTTATTATAATTTATGTAAACTTGTAATCATATAAAGTATGAAGATTTTATGGTTATATAATATTATGATGAATGTTACACAAATTAACAAATACCCGTCACGATCAATCATCACAATTTTGCAATGATATTTTAAATAAAGTGGTTTATTATTTCTTATAGTTATTGTTTATACAAAAGTCGGATGGGCCTATTGATCCCAAACTTAGATCGATTTAGCTTGTGTAAACGAGATTAGATCAAGTTAAACATGTAGAGAAACTTTGTTGTGTATAAAATAATTCAAGTATTATGCGGAATTAATACTTAAACAAGAACACACAAACAGTTGTAAAACAAACTTTCACTTGATTGATAATGAGAAACTTGCTTACAATGAAAGTGTTAAACGTATGAAAAACTTATATGAAACATAACCTAAAGGTCTTCTTTTATAGACATAAGAAGCCTTGTACAAGAGTCTACGTATCAGCTATTCTAGGTAAAGATAATTATAGAAAATACATTGTTGATCCTATCTTTACTAGAAACAAACTAGAAACATAATACGCGTAGACCATATATTTCTATCAGTGCTTGTCTTCAACCTATCAACGCTTGACTTCTTCCTGTCAACGCTTGATCTGTCAATGTTTGTTTTCTTCTTATCAACGCTTGTTTTCTTCTTGTCAGCGTTCAAGTGTACTGACTACATTTTATTCCCAACAATCCTCCCCTAAACTTGATAGCTACTCTAGTAATCAAGTTTCTGAATAAAAATTAAGAACTAGGAGGAATCTTACAAATCTTATCATATTGGTAATAAACATGCCTAATCAAATCTTTGGCCACGTCACTTGAATAATCAATCTCCAGCTGTGTTGTCTTCATCTTGTCCCAAACTTCTTTGGACATGGGATACTTAGCATCTACAAGAAGATACTCAGCAAACTTTGTAAAGCTCAAATAATACACACCAGCAGCTGAATACAAACGCCATTGAAGACCACTGATATCATCCTCAAGATCCTTCCAAACAGGATCTTCTTCTTCTGGAGCACACATTCTCTTGTGTGTTGACCAAAGCTTTATTCCATTGACTAAAGTAGGTGCGCCAGTCTCATACTTGGCCAGCATCAACCTCCAAAGGTCTACCAAGTCTCCCTATCCATACTTGCAAAAAGAGACATAAGAGTAGTAAACATGTGTACCTCTTTCCCATATCTACCAATCTTCCAAAACCCACTTGCATCTTCTTCATAGCTAATGATATGGTTTCTTGCATCAAGAGGTAACACTTGTACCATATCTGAAGCTTCCATGGGTGAGAGCTTAATGCTTCTTCTCAGAACAGCTTCACTGGGAACCACTTTATTTAGATCTTTAGGAAACTCAAGTGGGATTCCCTTCTTCAAAGGCCTTGGAACAATCATTGCCTTCTTGATAGGTGTGAAAACACCCATCCTTTTACCACTTATTTCTGGCTAAAACAAGACCAAAACACGTATTTAATATCATTTGTTTGGAATTATGCGTGGTTTTTGTGTTTATTGTGTTTTCAGAGTCAACCGGATGAATATTGAAGAAAACATGGGATTGCACGGGTTTTATCAAGGAAAAAGACTCAAGACGAAGTCTATTGTCCAAGAGATGCAAAAGATTTGAAGTCATTGTACCTATTTGAAGATTTATCGAAGAATAGAGACAAAGATGGAAGATTCATATATGTCGAAGAACTCGAGTCTATTAAACAAAAGATTATAAGACGAGTTGGAATTATTCACCGACACTTCTCAAAATCCAAAGTCGGAAACGTTTATTTAAAGAAACGTGAAGACTAAAGAAGAAAGAAGAAAAGAAGCCCAAACCAAAGCCCATTCACAAGCCCACCATCACACGCCTATAAATAGGACTTTACTTCACAAAATTTGGGGTAGTTAGTCTTTTAGTTAGTTTTTAGTTTTTTTGATTCTCTCTAGTTTTAGAGAGAGAAAGTTCTAAACTTTCTCTCACTAGTTTTCATTTTTCTTACTTTAAAGATCAAACCTTTGTATTGTTTTTCAATTAATCAAGTTTAATTTTAAGCTTTTAATCTTTAATCTCATTCTACCTTTCTTGATTTTGATTCACTTTTGGTACGAATTACTTATGATCCGTGTTGTTCATCTATGTTTCGTGCTTAAAAAGTTAATCTTTTTATGTTTCCTTAAGTTTCTACACGAATAAGCTTTAAGATCCTTGTACTTATTGGCTTATTTGTTAGTTTTGCTTATTTACTTTTTATAAGTTTTCTTAAAAAGTTTATCTTTTTCTCATTTGATTTATGAGTTAGCTTATTTGAAGTTTAGATAAGTTGTTATTTATGCTTATTTGATTTGTTTCATATTAGATTTGAGCTAGTTTGGGTATTAGCTTATTGAAATAGCTTATTTACCTTGCTTATTTTTCGGATCACATAGGCATCAGAAAGGGTTATAAACCCCTTTCCGATTGGGTCATTCCGACCAGCACATCAGCACCTTATTCCGATCGCAGTGATCGGAAAAGGGTTTTTGTATTCCGATTATAGCTTATTTTGGGTATTCCGATCTAAACCTTTATTTCTAGCATATTCCGATTGGCATGTTTTTGGTGGATTCCGATTGGGAGCTTATTGCACTATTCCGATTGGTTAGGTTTACATGTATTCCGATTTGACTCACTTTAAGATATTCCGATTGCATTGTTTTTCCCACATTCCGATTAGTATTAATCCCCATATTCCGATTGGCTTGTTTTCTGTGATTCCGATTGGCACTCATTTTAAGTATTCCGATCAGTACTCGTTTCCCACATTCCGATCAGCCACATATTCCGACGAGATTGTTTGTTATTCCGATCAGTGACTAATTTTAAGATATTCCGATCTTACTTTCTTTTAGTATTTTCCGACTAAGTTCATATTTTTACAAAGTTTTCCAAGTGTTAGTTTTTATTGAGTGTTCATTTATTTTTCTAATATAATTTTTAAGTTTTCAAGCATTTATCTTTAAACTCGTCTTTTTAGTTCGATCTTTTAAAGCTTTAATTCTACTCTTCGACACTTACTTATTTGTTACTAGTTTAAAATAGATAAACAAACCAACACCCTTTTTTATTAACCAAGAAAAAATCATTCCACTTAGAGCCGTGATCAATTCGAGGAGATACCGAGAACTTAATCTAGAACCCATACAAAACGCATGTATCAAATGGTGCCGCTGCCGGCTCTTCTCGTTTAAATCAACAGTTTTTTGTGAGAACTTGGATTTTGGGATCCGTTCCCCGTGAACGTTACTTTTTCATAAAAAAATTCAAAAACCCTAAAAAAATATAAAATTTTCAAAAATCCAAAAAAAAATTAAAAAACCATAAAAAACCAAAAATATTTCTGCTTTGTTTCTGCATTGTTAGTTCTTTTGCAGGTGCATGCGTACACGATCAACGTCTTATCAAGAGCCCGAGCCTCTCGAAGACTTAGACATGGCCGGTGTACAAAACAACAACAATAACCCACCTCAAAACAATAATAATAACAATAACAATCCACCTTTCAACAACAATAATAACAACAACAATGAGCCTCTACCGGATAATCACCCGATGATTGAACTTCTGCAAGCACATGTAGATGGTAACGATGATCCAATTGTCATACCCGCGATTGCAGCCAACAACTTTGAGCTCAAATCTGGTTTTATCCAGATGGTCTCCGCTCAACCATTCTTGGGGCGTACCATTGATGATCCTCATGACCACATCAAGAGATTCTTGCAACTCACGAATACGGTCAAATTCAATGGTGTTCCACAAGAGGTAATCCGTTTACAACTTTTTCCCTTTTCTTTAGAGGGACAAGCCCGGCATTGGCTTGCTAAGGAACCGCCACAGAGTATTCTTACGTGGACGGATTTGGAGACCAAGTTTATCAACTACTTTTTCCCACCCTCTCGTACTACCAATTTGCGGAATGAAATTATTAATTTTGAACAAAAGTACGATGAGTCTTTTAGTGAATCTTGGGATCGTTTCAAAGATCTTTTAAGAAAATGCCCACAACATGGTTTTACCAAAGTGCATCAAATTAACACTTTTTATAATGGGTTAAGCATGAATGACTAAGATTCACTAAACAGTGCCTCGGGGGGGGGGGGGGGGGGGTAATATTTTGGCTAAAACTTCTAATGCTGCTTGGGATATTATTGAAAATAAGTCTCGTGTGCAAACCAAGAGTGTTCGGACCAATGTTGCTAGTGCTAGTACTAGTGACAGTGACAAGCGACTTGACAAAATTACTACGCTTCTTGAATCGCTTGTTACCCACACCGCGAACAACACCAACAACATCAACGCTAAAAACGCTCAAGACGCTCAAGTCAATGCTGTTAGCCAACCATGTGAGATATGCGGGGGTCCTCACTCTTATACCACTTGTACCGCCACCCAAGACTACCCTTTTGAGAATGTGAATGCAGCATACGGTACCTATCCTCAACCCGCATATCAAGCTCGTCCTCAAGGTGACCGCAACCTGCTTAGCTACCGCTCTAACAAATATCTCTCACCACCCGGTTTTACTCCTAACAACCCAAACCAACAACAAAACCTCAACCGCCCTCAACAACAACAACAATCTCGTGGACCATACATACCACCTCACAAACAACAACATCCACCTCAAAGAAACAACCAAGTTTACCAGCAACCTGCTTATCAACCACCCACATACAATGCTCCTCCCAACCAACCCACCGCATTACACCAAGACATTGGAACCTACATGAGGACTAACGATGTGATCGTGGACAATCTCCAATAGGAAGTGCGCAACTTGAAAGCAGACCTGGTGAAACAAGGGAACGATCTGAGAGCTGATATGAGAAACACTTTGGATAGTCAAACAAATGACTTATAGAACATGATGGCTAGTTTCTTCCAAGGTAATCAACCCTCTTCTTCGGGTACTCTTCCGAGTAACACCGTTGCGAATCCAAGAGGGGAGATGAAAGAAATCACCACTCGTAGTGGCAAAGGTACCAAGGAACCCGAGCTTCCTATACCTCCACCGGTGATTGTGACTAAGGAGAACGAGTCACCTGCTCCTATTCCTCAACCATCTACTTCCCCAATTCCTCCACCTCTTACTTCTACCCCTCCTCCACCCAAGGATGTGAGTGATCCTATTCTTCCAAAGCCTTCCTCTTCTTCCGATATACCTTATTCCTCAAGGTTGAGGAAAGAGAAGCTCAAAAGCAAGGATGATATTCAAGTTTCGAACTTTCGAAAAATGTTTAAACAATTGAATTTTAACATCTCCTTTGCTGAGGCTCTCGCTCACATGCCTAAGTACGCAAAAATGTTCAAATATCTTCTTAGCGACAAGGAGAAGCTTCTTGATATTGCTAACACCCAACTTAATGAGAATTGCTCTGCAGTGCTCTTAAGGAAATTGCCAACCAAGCTTGGTGATCTGGGTCGTTTCTTAATCCCTTGTAACTTCCCGGGAGTAGAGAATTGCATGGCCCTAGCCGATCTAGGTGCCAGTATTAACTTAATGCCCTTAAGCGTTTGGAAGCAATTATCTCTCCCTGAGCTAGTCCCCACCAAAATGACTTTGGAATTAGCTAACCGTACGGTTGCTTATCCAGTGGGGATAGCCGAAGACGTCTTTGTAGGAGTCGACAAATTCACTTTTCCTGCCGATTTCGTCGTCGTCGACTATGACATGGACCCTCGTGTGCCATTAATTGTTGGTCGTCCATTCTTGAGGACCGGTCGCACTCTCATCGATGTTGAAGCCGGTGAGCTTATCATGAAAGTGGGTGACGATAAAATCGTCTTCAACATGGGAAAGTTGTCTAAACAGCCTTATTCTAACGAGAGTGTTAATTGTATTGACGTTCTTGATGAGGCTTGTGAAGAACACTTCAAAGATGCTTGCAAGACTATTCCTACCTCTCTTCCCAATGTTGAGACCGTTTCCTCTATCGATTCATCACTATCTCTATTTGGAGAAAGTGATTTCCTTTGGAAAGATTTGGAAGCCACCATGGGAGATGTGAACTTAGCTAATGACGATTCTACCACCAATTGGGATGAAGATCTTTGCCTCATTGAAAACATTCTTAAAGAAGAAAATCTTTCTCCACCATCTCCTACGGTTATTGCTATCGATGCTCCGACTTTGAAAACGCCTCCCATCGAAAGTCCTCCGGATTTAGAACTTAAGGAGTTGCCGCCCCATCTCGAGTACGTGTTCCTTGAAGAAGATAAGAAGTCGCCCGTCATCATTGCGAAGGACTTGAAAGAAGAAGAGAAATCTCGCCTCATCGCCGTGCTTAAAGATCATAAGAAGGCAATTGCTTGGAAAATTTCCGATATCCGCGGAATTGATCCGAACTTTTGTACTCACAAAATTCTCATGGAAGATGACTTTAAACCCACAATCCAGAGCCAAAGAAGGGTTAATCCTCGCATTCATGACGTCATCAAACAAGAGGTTATCCAACTTCTAGATGCCGGCTTGATTTACCCTATTTCGGATTCGCCGTGGGTAAGTCTCGTCCATTGTGTGCCCAAGAAGGGCGAAATAACCGTTGTTTCCAATGAACACAACGAGTTGATTCCCACTCGTCTCGTTACTGGGTGAAGAGTTTGTATTGATTATCGCAAGCTCAATGATGCCACGAGAAAAGACCACTTTCCTCTTCCTTTCATGGATCAAATGCTCGAGCGTCTAGCTGGTAATGACTATTACTACTTCTTAGACGGTTTCTCCGGGTATTTTCAAATTCCCATCGATCCCAAAGACCAAGAAAAGACCACATTCACTTGTCCCTACGGAACATTTGCTTACAAACGCATGCCTTTTGGTTTATGTAATGCTCCTGGGACGTTCCAAAGGTGTATGATGGCTATATTCCATGACATGGTGGAAGACACTATGGAATTATTCATGGATGATTTCTCGGTCTATGGCGATTCTTTCTCTGCTTGCCTTGCCAATTTAGAACATATGCTTAAGCGGTGTGAAGACACTCGCCTTGTTCTTAATTGGGAAAAATGCCATTTCATGGTAAAAGAGGGCATCGTGCTAGGACACAAAATTTCCAAAGCCGGTCTTGAAGTATACCGTGCTAAAGTCGATGTTATCGCTAAGTTGCCTCCACCTTCAACCGTGAAGGGTGTGAGAAGTTTTCTCGGTCATGCGGGCTTCTACCGTCGATTCATCAAATATTTTTCTCAAATCGCTCGCCCGATGACCCACCTCTTGGAAAAAGATACTCCTTTTATCTTTTCCAAAGAGTGTCTTGAAGCCTTCAACTTGCTTAAGGATAAGCTAACTAAGGCACCCGTCTTGGTTACCCCTAATTGGGAGCTGCCTTTCGAGTTGATGTGCGATGCTAGCGATTTTGCTATTGGAGCGGTTCTGGGCCAACGAGTGAACAAACACTTCCAACCAATCCATTACGCTAGCAAGAAAATGAAGGGGGCTCAATTACATTACACGACAACCGAAAAAGAGCTTTTAGTTGTTGTCTATGCTTTTGAAAAGTTCCGCCCCTATCTTGTCCTTTCCACCACAATCGTTTACACCGATCATTCCGCGTTGAAGTACTTGTTGACTAAGCAAGATTCTAAACCAAGACTTCTTCGCTGGGTTTTGCTACTCCAAGAATTTAAAATCGAAATTCGCGATAAAAAAGGAGTTGAAAACCTAGCCGCGGATCATCTCAGTAGACTTGAGGATCCTTACCAAGGGGATCATCCGAACGAAGAAATCAATGATTCTTTTCCCTTGGAGACCTTAATGTCTATCAACTCGACTGCTGATGAAACCCCGTGGTTTGCGGACATTGCAAACTACTTGGCGGGTGGAATTCTCGTTGACGGGTTAACATCCCAGAAAAAGAAGAAGTTCTTTAACGACATTAAGACTTATTTTTGGGATGACCCGTATCTATTCAAGCAATGTGCTGACTTGATTACTCGCCAATATGTTGACGGACCGGCAGCTTTAGAAATCCTTGACGCTTGCCACACAGGACCCACCGGTGGTCACTTTGGTCCCAACTACACCGCAAAAAAAGTGTTTGAATCGGGATTTTATTGGCCCACCATTTACCGTGATGCTCACGAGATGGTTAAACATTATGATGCTTGCCAAAAACAAGGCAAGATCACACATAAAGACGAGATGCCTCAGAATTTCATTCAAGAGTGTGAAATTTTTGATGTTTGGGGTATCGACTTTATGGGGCCATTCCCTTCCTCGAAAGGAAACAAATACATCCTTGTAGCCGTTGACTACGTTTCAAAGTGGGTTGAAGCCAAATCTTTACCCACTAATGACGCAAGGGCGGTTTGTAACTTTTTAAAATCGCTCTTCGCTAGATTCGGTGTGCCTCGTGCCATTATTAGTGATCGGGGGACTCTTTTTTGCAATGACCAATTTGCTAGAGTCATGGCTAAGTATGGTGTAAATCATCGTCTTTCCACCGCATACCACCCACAAACTAATGGCCAGGCTGAAATATCCAACCGAGGATTAAAGCGAATTCTCGAAAGAACCGTGGGAGAGCATCGTGCCTCATGGGCTGATAAACTTAATGATGCTTTGTGGGCTTTTCGTACCGCATACAAGACTTCGATTGGTTGTACACCATATCGTCTCGTGTACGGGAAAGCGTGCCACCTCCCCATTGAGTTGGAGCACAAGGCTTACTGGGTCTTGAAGTGGGCGAATTTTGATATCAACAAAGCCGGTGACCTACGCAAGATCCAACTCAATGAGCTCAATGAACTCCGTAATGAGACTTATGAAAATTCTTTGATCTATAAGGAAAAGACTAAGCTCATTCACGACTCCAAGATTAAAAACCGAGAGTTCCAAGTTGGAGACAAAGTTTTACTCTTTAACTCTCGGTTGAAAATCTTTTCAGGCAAGCTGAAATCTCGTTGGTCCGGCCCATTCACCATTGCCCAAAATTTTCCATATGGTACTCTCGAGCTCGCTCAACCTAATGGACCGAATTTTAAGTTGAATGGCCAACGAGTGAAGTTGTACTTTGGTGAGGACATCTCTCATGAGATGATTACATTCCTCACCACGTTCCCCATGAACTAATTTTGGGTCGAGTCAGGCTCGTGACTCGGTTATCAAAAACAAGCGCTCCTAGGGAGGCAACCTGAGTATCTATCCTCTTCTGTTTTAACCTCCTAAGTGTAGGGGGACCTATATAGGTGTTTGTATTTGTATGGTGATGTGATTACAGGGATGAATGCACTCTTGGAACCTTTGAAGAACCGTGCTCCCGTGTTATCCAAAATCCGGTTCTATCTCTCAACTATCGTGATTCAATTTTCTTCATACTCACATTTGAAATTGATCACTTTAGTCGTCCCTTCCTTAGCTTGATTTAACCAACGTGCACTATGTCATAAGTGTAGGGGAGACTTTTCCCACATGCTTAAAAATTGAGAACAATGTTTATCTGAAGTGTAGGGGGACTTCTATCGAAGTTTTAAGTGGACTTTTCCATGAAAATGCCTTCATTTAACCGGAAAATCATCTTTTTCAACATTTTTCAAATTTTTAATTAACTTTGGCCATGTAGTCTTAATTTTTAAATTTTTATCGTTGCTTTCATATGTATATATCCCGCAATAAAGTCAAAAATATTAATAAAGTGGTGTAGCTAGTTTAGAAGTCTTTGACATATTAGGCCCGTTGCGATTATTTTGACTCAACCCGAATAGACTTATTCAAGTTTATTCTAACTAGTATCCTTAACCATGTAGACCTTAATTGGTTTATTAGGCTAAGCATCCACGATTCTCATTATTTGAGATTTTAAATTGTGGAGAACGAGAAATGATAGAGCCAATTATAAGTCGGTATTCTTGCACAAGCTCACTTGGTGTAATTATTTGCCTATTCTCCCATCACTTGCTAATAATTTATCTGCAATAAGTAAGGTCGTACGATTTGAAAAGTTACTTAGCTTCTAGCCCAAGATCGTTTAAAAGTTGCTCGGTAATGATAAGAGTTAATAGCCAAGGCATAACTCATGAAGCGGGCGCGAAGATTGGCGAGTCCGAAAAGGCCCTAACAAGGCATGAGGATTCCATTTTATGGCTGAAGATCCAAAGTGATGTGAAAAGCATTATTCCCAAAATCAATATGAAGGATAAGGACTCACGACGAAAAGAAATCAACTCCCATAAAGATGATGGAGAAGTCTATCCGAAAAGACCCTAACAAGGTATGAGGATAAATAGATCCAAGTCCGAAAAGGAGGCGGATCGTTGTATCTCAAAATCCCAATTAGAGATTGAAGAAATAATCATGAATTCGTGGTCAACAAAGTTGGAGTATCCCTCAAAAGTCTCCAAGTGAAGAAACTCTATTAACGATGAGAAGACCATTATATCAAGAACGTCTCTCGAAGATATGAAGTATGAAGTACATGCCAAATATCAGCCCGAGAAAGGTCTCAAATCCTGAACCAAGTTATGCCAAGATATGAACTTTTTGATATCTCGAGAAGCAGTTTTAAGAGATTTTGTCCTTTAGCTAACTATTGATCAAATCGTCCTACTTTGCTTTCAGCCTAAATAAACTATCGAAATAAGTCCAAAAATGCATCTTCATGATCATTCTAAGACGAAAATAAAATATAAGAGATACACCTAGGAATAAGGGAGTTTAAGCATTTAATTAAGCCATGTGTGTAAGTGTTTGATTTGCTAACTTATAATAACAATGATCTCGTTTTTAAGCTTAGTGTGGGGAACGTGAAACTTGAGGGTGATGAATCGTCGCAGCACCGAAGCCCTAATGTAAGTCTTAGATCTCTTTACAAGTTATTTCCACGTAGCTGTTTTCTATCCTTTTGTTTCCTCTAAAGTTTTAATTTCTCTTAGTACTTTAATTTTTGTTTAGTAATATTTTAATAAGGCCAAGGTTGATTGATTATGAGAAAAGTGTAAAATTTGCTTTGTCACTAAGCATTGCATGAGGGCATGGCAATGGTTAAGTGTACGGGATTTGATAGGTGTGAAAACACCCATCCTTTTACCACTTATTTCTGGCTAAAACAAGACCAAAACACGTATTTAATATCATTTGTTTGGAATTATGCGTGGTTTTTGTGTTTATTGTGTCTTCAAAGTCAACCGGATAAATATTGAAGAAAACATGGGATTGCACGGGTTTTATCGAGGAAAAAGACTCAAGACGAAGTCTATTGTCCAAGAGATGAAAAAGATTTGAAGTCATTGTACCTATTTGAAGATTTATCGAAGAATAGAGCCAAAGATGGAAGATTCATATATGTCAAAGAACTCGAGTCTATTAAACAAAAGATTATAAGATGAGTTGGAATTATTCACCGACACTTCTCAAAATCCAAAGTTGGAAACGTTTATTTAAAGAAACGTGAAGACTAAAGAAGAAAGAAGAAAAGAATCCCAAACCAAAGCCCATTCACAAGCCCACCATCACACGCCTATAAATAGGACTTTACTTCAAAAAATTTGGGGTAGTTAGTTTTTAGTTTTTTTGATTCTCTCTAGTTTTAGAGAGAGAATGTTCTAAACTTTCTCTCACTAGTTTTCATCTTTCTTACTTTAAAGATCAAACCTTTGTATTGTTTTTCAATTAATCAAGTTTAATTTTAAGCTTTAATCTTTAATCTCATTCTACCTTTCTTGATTTTGATTCACTTTTGGTACGAATTACTTATGATCCGTGTTGTTCATCTATGTTTCGTGCTTAAAAAGTTAATCTTTTTATGTTTCCTTAAGTTTCTACACGAATAAGCTTTAAGATCCCTGTGCTTATTGGCTTATTTGTTAGTTTTGCTTATTTACTTTTTATAAGTTTTCTTAAAAAGTTTATCTTTTTATCATTTGATTTATGAGTTTGCTTATTAGAAGTTTAGATAAGTTGTTATTTATGCTTATTTGATTTGTTTCATATTAGATTCGAGCTAGTTTGGGTATTAGCTTATTGAAATAGCTTATTTACCTTGCTTATTTTTCGGATCACATAGGCATCGGAACGGGTTATAAACCCCTTTCCGATTGGGTCATTCTGACCTGCACATCAGCACCTTATTCCGATCGCAGTGATCGAAAAAGGGTTTTCGTATTCCGATTATAGCTTATTTTGGGTATTCCGATCTGAACCTTTATTTCCAGCATATTCCGATTGGCATGTTTTTGGTGGATTCCGATTGGGAGCTTATTGCACTATTCCGATTGGTTAGGTTTACATGTATTCCGATTTGACTCACTTTAAGATATTCCGATTGCATTGTTTTTCCCACATTCTGATTAGTATTAATCCCCATATTCCGATTGGCTTGTTTTCTGTGATTCCGATTGGCACTCATTTTAAGTATTCCGATCAGTACACGTTTCCCACATTCCGATCAGCCACATATTTCGACGAGATTGTTTGTTATTCCGATCAGTGACTAATTTTAAGATATTCCGATCTTACCTTCTTTTAGTATTTTCCGACTAAGTTCATATTTTTACAAAGTTTTCCAAGTGTTAGTTTTTATTGAGTGTTCATTTATTTTTCTAATATAATCTTTAAGTTTTCAAGCATTTATCTTTAAACTCGTCTTTTTAGTTCGATCTTTTAAAGTTTTAATTCTACTCTTCGACACTTACTTATTTGTTACTAGTTTAAAATAGATAAACAAACCAACACCCTTTTTTATTAACCAAGAACAAATCATTCCACTTAGAGCCGTGATCAATTCGAGGAGATACCGAGAACTTAATCTAGAAACCATACAAAACGCATGTATCACTTCTAAATCTCCATCTCTTCTGAAAGTTCTTCTTTCCTTTCATCTGAAAGAAGTCTAAGATTGTTCATTTCCTACACTCTTGCCCAAATGGGATAAGCCTTGTACTCCAATTCTTCAAAGGATAATCCCTACAATTTCTTGAAGGTCCATCCAGTTCCATGACATCTGAGTAACATGTAATAAAGCTCCATTATATCCCTCTTCAGTAGTGAGAAAACATTGCTATCCTTATGCTTCAGAATTACCTTGCAGTCTCTTTGAACTCTTAGAAGAATCTCCAATCCCCAAATTTGGTCTGAAATTATCAAATCTGGATTCTCCATAATCCTATTCTCCCAAGCATGGTACATCTGAGCAACTTCTGGCATATCATACTTGCAATTTTAACTCTCTAAGCTTCTCTCTTGCCAAGTCATCACCATATTCAAGTCTTTCTGGTTGTTCAATTATCATCACACTTGAATCTGAACTCCCTTTATCACTTCCTTCTTGTTCCTTAGAAGTGACAACAAATGGTGATTCACCAACCTTCTTTATTTCTTGTTCCATAAGTTGTGCAACCAACCTTCAATCAAACTCTACTTGTGCTGCATCCTTTGGAACTTCTAATTCTACCATGATTCCTTTACCCTTATCTAATTGATCAATGATGGGTAAAGATGATGATGGTACCTGTGAAGACACTTCTTTGATGATACATGATGACTAGAATACATTAACCATATCTGCATGTCTGTCAACGCTCAAATTCCTTGTGTCAGCGCCCAATTTACTCTTGTCAACGCTTGGTGTGTCAGCGTCCAAAGCTTGCTTGTCAACGCTCACCTTACTTGTCTCAGCGCCTCTTGTGAACTGCTCCATCATAGCTGTAAAAGACAAGTTCAAGTTTGTAGGAATAACCAAAGATGTATCGAAACCTGATTGCTTCTTTAATTCAGTAAGGGCTTCAGCAACACCCAAATATTCTCCATCATATGAGCCTTTGCCACTCAAATCAAATGGCTATGTAGCAGCTTCATGTGAGCCTTTATCACTCAAATTAACAGGCTCTGTAGCAGCTTCCTCCCCTTTGTAAGAATCCTCCCCTGATGAAAGGACTCTTGTCTGCCTTCTCCTAGACTCAGTAGTTTCCAAAACAACAATCCTCTCCCTCAATTGCTTGAGTTCAAGGCCTTGTGTACTGACTGTTTGTACAAGGTCTATATTTTGCTTTTGCAAGCTAATGCAGACAGCCGTCAATTCCATCATTGTGTATGGTTCCAATCTGCCCTCCTCTAGAATGGGTATTTGACCTCCCAAAGTGAGTCATGGGGCATGGATGAGGTCTTAAAGATGTTAGGTCTGTCTTGGCCTGCATCTAAGCGAGTACCAATAGTCCCAGCCTCATCCATAGCACCAACCACACTTGTGGTGGTGGTTCTCTCTGCAACATGGCTAGGACCACTAGAGGAGAACACTCTAGTAGTCCTTGGGCTTTTTTGCAACCTATATTCAGGTGGGGTAGAAGATGATGTGGATTGGGTGGTAGTATGAAGGTTAAGGGGTGTTTGGGTCTGTGAAGGAAAGGTGTCAACGTTTGGATTACTTGTGTCAACGCCAACATTTAATGTGTCAGCGTTGAAGGATTCTTGGTCAATTTCCATGTGTTGAGGTGAAGGCAAAGGTTTTGGTATTGGGTCAAGTTATGGTTGTGGGTCTGGTTGGGGTTGTGCTGTTGCAATAACAGCAAGCATAGCTTGGGTGAGGGGTAATTCACAGTGAGGGGGTGAGTTCATCTTACTAAAAATAGCTTTCTTTTGCACAGGGATCTTATAAAAATCATCATGATCCCTTGTGCAGTAATTTTGCACATCAGAAACCATTTGCAAAAATCTGGGATAAGCTAAAGTCATCTTATTCCCTTTGTTTTTACACATGCCATCAAAAATCAGTTTTGAAAAATTAGACTTTTGCCCATTTGTAATGCACACAATTGCACTAGCAATTGATTTGTTAATTTCATTATGTGAAGTACATTTGGGACTCAAACATTGAAGGATGACATGTATGAGGTACTTCCAGGCTGGGGGAAATTCTTGTTTATGATATTTGTTTAAAGTACCCTCATCAGGGAAAGGATACCCCAAAGCCCGAAGTCCTTGTTCTATGTCATTAATGGGGAGGGTGGTTATACCATCTGCATCATTAAGATGCAAAGCCTGGCGAACCAAGGCTTCAGTAACCACCCAAGTACGCCCATGAACAATAGCTGATAATGTAGTCACATTATTAATTGTTGAGGAACAAACAGTGTTCCAAAACTATTAAATATGAGTGACAGGGATGAGAGGAGCATGAGAAAGTGCATACCTAATTGGAGATGCATTGAAATATGCTACCATCTGGGTGTATTGTGGAAAAAATGTATCATCAGCCTCCAAATAAGCAATCATGTTGTGCTGACTTCTGAATCCCAATACCAAGTCACTTGGTTTAAACTTTGGTGCCATTGTTGAAGAAAGCTGTTTGTGAATTATTGATGAAAGATGAATTATAGGAGAAAAAGTGTTAGACAAGAATATGAAGTACCCTGTTTAAAAATAGGAGCCAAATATATATGAGAGATAGTCACATGTGATTGGTAAAAAATAAGGCAAGTATTTTCAAAATATAATGATGAAAATATTGAAAAGAAAATAAGTTATCTTGTGCACTAATTAAAAGTTATCTACTCCCAAAATTACGGCCCCAAAATTCGTTAAAAATAACAACTGAGTAGGTCCCAATGAGTGTCAACGTTCAAAAATAACCCATCAACACCCAACGGCTATATTCTTGTCAATGTTTGCCAAAGCCATGTCAACGTCTAAATTGGTCACAACAACGCTTGGAAAAATATTTGTCAGCGTCCAAAAATAAAAGTAATAAAAATGAAAAAGGACCTTAACAAAGTAATTTATCCTAGTGAAGATAACCAATAAATTGATAATTATTATAGGGTGGCAAGCACTATCCAGTTATGCACACTTGCTTATGCAAGATAGACATAACAATCCTCTAGTGTCCCTTGCTAACCAAAATTCTTAACAGTTAAGTTATCTCATAAAATTCCTTGTAACTCCCAGGTAAACCCATTATAAATCATTCCCAAGTCTCACAACAGACCACATCCAATTCTAGGCCAAAAAGGTCTTGGCAGCATGCATAGTATGTCAACTTTGCATGCTACAGTGCCTCATGATTTAGTAAACTAACTCATAATCACCAGTGGACACAATCTAGAATTATGATAAGCGTATTATAAGAATACCCAAAAGTCCTAAAGGTTCCTAAAACCTCCCCTTAAACTGTGATACATATGTTGCCCAATAATATGCATGTATATAGAAATTTATGTCAAGATAGGAATATAAATATTCCAACCATCATCCATAAATGGAAACATGCTCCAATGATTCTCCAAGGATCCATAAGCAACTCTGTATCCAATGGTACAATGCTAACAACGCCTGCACACTTAGATCAAAAACCACAAAACTAACATGTTTTTGACAACGTCACGATAACACTTATCAGCGTTAAGATAACTGTAGAAACTAGAAGGGGAGGTTGAATAGTTTCTTAAAATTTACTTGTTAAAATATGGTTTCCAAAAATCCTTTTTCAAAAACTTAGGCTTGAGGAAATATGTGAAATCTTCTTATGCACAAATATGAACAATGATAGTTGTGGCTAAACTAATATTAACAAAAATATATCCACAAAGAATAAAGAATGATAGTGTAGCTAAACTAATACTAACAAAAATATATCCACAAAGAATAAAGAATGATAGTGTAACTAATCTAATATTAACACATGTATATGCAAAAAGTAATAAGGAATGTAAAGAGTTAAGGGTAAAGAAAGATCAAACCGAACACCAATGATTTATAGTGGTTCGGCAACGAAGCTCACTCCTCGTTCCTACTCCACTCCTCGAGTACTCCTTACTCGATAGTTCACTACACAACAAGCTCCTTATGGTGGAGATAACCGTACACGTCGCTTAACCAATTTCCGACTCTAAGCTAAAAGTCGAGCCCTAATCGTAGCTAGGACCAATCTACACAACTATACTTAGTACATACACAACTTCGAAATAGACACAACTACTTGGATCTTCACAACAATGACACAACTACAAGAATATACAAATTGATCTTCAATAGATCTTTGGTGGTGGACTCAACACTTCACTAGGATAGTGTTCTTCTCTTTGCACTTGGAGAGGAAGAGATGGAAGAACAAGATTCACTTCTTAAACAAGTAATAATCAAACAAATGTTCAAAGATTTGAGGGATTAAAGAAGGGGTTTAAATCTGGAAATAAATGTGCAAAAGAGGTGAGGTAAAAAGCTGAGAATGGCCAACTATTTAAAGGACAAAGGAGCCAACGGCTATATCTGCCCGCGGTACCTTATCACAGCCCGCGGTACCTTATCGATAAGGTACCGCCTAGGCGCTAAGGTACCGCCGGACTAGACTCCGCTCCTTTTTGTCCTTTAGTGGTGGAGGTCTTATCTGGGTATACAAATATCCTGAAAGGATATTCTTAACAGCTATAAGAATATGCCATTTTCAAATTTCAAATAATTAATTTAATAAAACATTTTCTTAAAAATAAAGTTTAATAAAAACTTGTCACTTTTAATAAAAAGTGAGTTTTAAGAAAAGATTAAATCACTTGATCACTTGATTAAGGTTAGTACTTGTTTATCCATACCTTAAGTGAAAATGGGTAAAATGAAAAATACTTGAACTCAAGAATTCGTTTTTCGTTGTTTTCGTAAATGCTTGTTTTTACATATTGTCGTAATCAAAACTAAGCGAGACCGAAAAATGCAAGTAACGTTTTTAGTCATTATTGCATTAACAATCTCCCCCTTTTTGATTCCGACAATACATAAACTCAATCACACAAAAACAAGATTTTCGAAGATGAGTTTATTCATTTGTCCCCCTTTGTCGAAGCAAAAAGGTTACGTAATCCGGTGTTGAAGAAACGGACTTTGCAAAGACTCCCCCTTGGTGCTTACTCCCCCTAGCTTGGGGCACCGAGGAATCGAGATATGGTGACTAGCTACATAGAAGGGTTAGTTGAACAAAAGAAACAACCAACAATATATGGCAATAGGTCACAAAAAGAAAATTAAAAGAGAAGAAAACATAAAGACAAAGATCCAAGATAGGTTACTAAAAGAAACATCATACAAAGAAGTATGGAAAAAGAAATAAGCCAAAAGCATAAATCTAATCCTAGTTATTCTAGAATTCTAAGATTTGCTTGAATTTGGTGTCTTGTGGATAAGCAATCAATGCTTATATGAAAGACAAGGTAATAGCGGAGGGTGGTGGTGGTGGCTTGTTGGAGATCTCATAATCAAAGTGAAGAGGGGGCTTGATTAAGAGACTCTTGATGTGGCTCAACTCCTCATAGATGTGTGCCATAGCAAGATGTTGATATTGACAACAATGACAATATGTTCCATGGTGCATGACATTATCATGAGAAGGAGGAAGAACACTAAAGGGTGGTGGTGGAAGAAAAGAAGTTCCACAATCAACATTCTTGGTAGGAGAGATGTGATTAAGAGTGTTCTTGGGTGGGTTTGGATTGAAAGCAATTGGAGAAAATGGAGGAGATTCAAGGCTTTCATTGGGAGAATAAGACATTTTGGATGTGATGTAATGCAAAATGCTTATGGTTTAAATAGGGAAGGCTTAGGGTATTTTTGGGGTGGTCAAAGGGTTTGAAACAAAGATTCTAAAAAAGGTTGGAGCAAATCTGGAGTTTCAGACAAAAACCCGAAAAGGAAGCCCATTGTAGGCGGTTCCTTATCTATGTTGGCGGTTGATACAAGGCTTTTACCTAGTAAGAAAATTAAAGTTCTTTGTCGTGTGTCTAATCGAATTGATCTAGGTTCTCTATGTGACTCTATTGTTCTTTGGTGAAACAAAAAGGTTGTCGTTGCAATATATTTAAAGTGCAAAACAATTAAAATTAAATGGCGTTATAATAAAAGAGCGTGAAATTAAATCTAAATCTAATTAAAAAGAAAGGTGCGATATTTAAAGACGTGACGGAAATTAAATTAATTAGATGACAAGAATTAAAAGCGTGGCGGAAATTAAAACTAGACAAGAATTAAAATGATAACGTAAAAATTAAACAAGACAAAACATGAAAAATAACCCCCAATCGGAATATATTCCGATCAGTCCACAATTACCTTAGATCGGAATGTTGGTCGGAACCAAATCGGAATGCTGTCACTTATCCAATCGGAATACCACAAACCTACCTGGTCGGAATGTAAACTTACCTTGATCGGAATATGGAAGAGATCTGGTCGGAATGCTGATCGGAAACAACTGATCGGAATATGTCACCTTCCACGATCGGAATATGCAACATGCACCTCGATCGGAATGTTTAGAAATGGATTCAGATTGGAATGCTGTCACAATCCCCTGATCGGAATACTTAAACACTCGCAGATCGGAATACCATAGTCTCCACCAATCGGAATGTTATAACCCTTTTCCGACCAAGCAAAGAAGCTATGGTCGGAATATACAAACCCTTTTCCGATCTTAAGATCGGAATACGACGAAAAGTACACAAATTAAGCTAGAACAATAAGCTATGATTCTAATAAGCACAAGACGAAATATCTAAGGTAAAACGTGTGAAAATAAGCTACTAAACAGAAATTTGAAGACTTTTAAAACAAGAAATGAATAAGCTTTAAGAAAAACAACTTTTTATACGAAAATAACTTTTGTAAAAAACTATATAAACTTGAAAATAAACCAAATAAGCTATGAACATAAATGACTTAAAACAATCAAAAGCATAAAAATGAAATCTTTAAACGAATTAACAAGTTAAAAAGCATATAAATCAAAGATTAAAGAAAGGTAGAAGGAGATCAACAAGATAAAGTAAAGGTGCGAGAAATTAAAGAAACACTTACTTGAAATTAAATGGTAAATAAGGTGCAAGACATGTAATTAAAGGTGCAAGTAATTAAAAGTGCAATAAAATAAAGGTGGAAGAACTAGTTTGTCAATCTAGCCAACAAAACTTAATGAAATGAAAATGAGAGGTATATATAGGTGATTAGGAGGGTGGTTAGAGGAAGCTTCCTCTCCTCCTTCCTTTCTTCTTAATTGCGCCCTTAAGTCCTTCCTTCTTAATCTTTTTATTAATCTTGGAGTTTGATGACTTTTGGCTCGGGATTTCTTTGGACTCGTCTTTTAATTCATTGATAAATAAGACTTGAGTTCCTCGGCTTTAAGTAAACTTCCGTCTTTTGACTTTTTCTTCGATAAATCTTCAGAATTGGTCTTGGACTTCCGTTCTTTTTGCACTCTTGACTTCTTGACTTCGTCTTTCATCTTTTTCTTCAATAAAAGCCCGTAAATGCCCGTGAATATCCGTGTTTTCTCCACTTTTCACAATTTCGTCCTAAATCACAACAAAAACACAAACCACGCATAATTCCGACATAAAAGAAATAAAATACACGTTTTGGCTCGGTTATTATTGTAATTAAGTGGTAGAAAAGATGGGTGTTTTCACACCTATCAAATCCCCTACACTTGACCATTGCAATGTCCTCATGCAATGCATTAGTTACAAAGCAAGGTTACACTTTTCATCATAATCAATCCATAGTGGCCTTTATTAAAGAGATAGAAAATTAAAAACATTCAGAATAAAGAAATCAAAAAGCATACCTTGGGTTTTGGAAATGTTATGAATAATCATCATCCTTAAGTTTTCACTTTCTCCAAACCAAGCTTAAAAACGAGATCATTGCTATTATAAGTTAGTAGACTATCACGAACTCATGTGGGCCAATTATTCACTTGGACTCCCTTATTCCTATGGGTATCTCTTATATTTTATTATTTGTCTTGAATGATCACGAGGATTCATTGTTTGACTTATTTCGATAGTTACTTAGGCCGAAAATAAAGTGAACGATTTAATCAATAGTTAGCTAAAGGAAAAAATCTTTTAAAACTGCTTCTCGGGACCTCATAAAGTTCATATCTTGGCATAACTCGCTTCGCGATTTGAGACCTTTCTCGGACCGATATTTGGCAGCGACTTCATACTTCAAACCTTGAGAGACGTTCATGAAATAATGGCCTTCTCTTCATATAGGAATTTCTTCACTTGAAGTTTTGAGAGATTCATACTTGGACCACGACTTCTTCATTTTTCTCCAATCTTTTATTTTGGACTTTGATATACAACGATCCGACTCCTTTTATGACTTGGATCTATTTATCCTCATACCTTGTTAGGGTCTTTTCGGATACACTTCACCATGACTTTTGGGGAGTATTTGCTTTTCGTCGTGTGTCTCGATCCTTCATATTGATTTTCGATAAATGATTCTTCACATCACTTTGGATCTTTAGCAACAAAATATAGCCCTCAAATCGTACAATGATACATACCCTAATCCATACCCTCAAATCGCATCCCGCTTCAATAAGTAATGCCTTGGCTATGAACTCTAATCCATACCGAGCAACTTTTAAACGATCTTGGGCTAGAAGCTAAGTAACTTTTCAAATCGTACAATGATACATGGATTTTCAATGGGGTTCTCTATATTCTCTCGATATCCTCTCGAATTGATCTTGGTTCTAAGTGGAATGATTGTTCTTGGTTACTAAAAAGGGGAGTTGGTTTTCTAATCTACTAAATGTTAAATACGATAAAATGTAAACTTAAATTTAAAAGCAATTGAATTAATAACAATTAATAAAACTTGAATTAAAATATGAAATAGAAATGAAGAACAGTAATACTGAAGAAACAGTAACAATTAAAGATGTTCAAAAGAAGATTGATTCGGAAGTTAAACTTGATTCGGAACTTTATTCGGAACCCTCATGCGGAACTTGATTCGGAAGTTAGTTCGGAAGTATTGACTGATTCGGAACTTCCAAAAAGAAAACTCATTCGGAACTTCTTGACTGATTCGGAACTTTTTGAGAAATCATTCATCCGGAACTTTTTATGTTCATTCGGAAGTTTGGTTCATCCGGAACTTTATGTTCATCCGGAAGTTTAAGTTCATTCGGAACTTTTGTTCATCCGGAACTTTAGGTTCATCCGGAACTTTTAGATTGACTCGGAACTTTTTAAAGAAAACTCATTCGGAACTTTAAAACTCATTCGGAACTTTTAAAAAGGGAATTCATTCGGAACTTTCTAAACTCATGCGGAACTTTATGTTCATCCGGAAGTCATAGTTCATTCGGAACTTTTTGTTCATCCGGAAGTCTGGGAAACTCAAGAACAGTAACAATACCGAAAAACAGGGGAAATACGTTTTAAGCCGAAAATCACCAAGTTTCTAACCAAAAACTTAAATAAACTAATCACTAAGCATCTACTAACCATAAACTACGAATCCCATCAATAAAAACATAAATCCCAACAACTTTTGAAGATCAAATCAACCAAATAAGAACTTTAACTTTTAACCAAATAAATGAAGAAGAACAAGATGAAATGAAAGGATTGATGTATTAAATGATTAAGGTTTTAACAATCACAAAACAAGGATGAAATTACAAGATTGAAAAACAAAGATCAAAATCACCAAACACCCTAGTGGTGTTGGTGATACCTACGAACAAGAAGAGAGAAAAAGAAGGGAAAGAAAAAAAACTTAAAAACTTAATGAAAAGTGTGAGGGGGATTCCTTTTATAGGTGTCCCCTTTGGTTGGTGAGTGGGCTTTCTCCCGTTATTCTTGTCTTCTCGTCTTTTCAGAAAAGTTGACATTTTCGATTCTGATTCGGGATTTGTCGTCGATTAAATTCAACTCGTCTTTTAATTTCTTCGTTTAATAGACTTGAGTTTCTTCGACTTTTGTAAATCTTCCATCTTTGGTCCTTTTCTTCGATAAATCTTCGAATAGGCCCAGTGACTTCAAATCTTTTGCATCTCTTGGACAATAGACTTCATCTAGAGTCTTTTTCTTCGATAAATCCCGTGCAATCCCATGTTTTCTCCATTATCCATCCGGTTGGCTCTGAAAACACAATAAACACAAAAACCACGCATAATTCCAAACAAATGATATTAAATACGAGTTTTGGTCATGTTTTAGCCAGAATTAAGTGGTAAAAGGATGGGTGTTTACACACCTATCAAATCCCCTACACTTAACCATTGCCATGCCCTCATGCAATGCTTAGTGATAAAGCAATTTTACACTTTTCTCATAATCAATCAACCTTGGCCTTATTCAAATACTACTAAACAAAAATTTAAGTACTACGAGAATTTAAAATCTTTAAAGTAAATAAAAGGATATAAAACCATTTTCACTTGAAAATAGCTACATGGAAATAACTTGTAAAGAAATCAATGACTTACATTAGGGCTTTGGTGCTGCGAAGATTTATCACCCTCAAGTTTCACGTTCCCCAAACTAAGCTTAAAAACGAGATCATTGTTATTATAATTATTTTTGTCTTAGAATGATCATGAAGATGCATTTTTGGACTTATTTCGATAGTTTATTTAGGCTGAAAGCAAAGTAGGACGATTTGATCAATAGTTAGCTAAAGGACAAAATCTCTTAAAACTGCTTCTCGGGATATCAAAAAGTTCATATCTTGGCATAACTCGGTTTACTATTTGAGACCTTTCTTGGGCCGATATTTGGCATGTACTTCATACTTCATATCTTGAGAGACGTGCTTGAGATAATGGTCTTCTAATCGTTAATAGAGTTTCTTCACTTGGAGACTTTTGAGGGATACTCCAAATTTGTTGACCACGACTTCATGATTATTCTTCAATCTCTAATTGGGATTTTGAGATACAACGATCCGCCTCCTTTTCGGACTTGGATCTATTTATCCTCATACCTTGTTAGGGTCTTTTCGGATAGACTTCTCCATGATCTTTATGGGAGTTGATTGCTTTTCGTCGTGAGTCTTGATCCTTCATATTGACTTTGGGAATAATGCTTTTCACATCACCTTGGATCTTTAGCAATAAAATGGAATCATCATGCCTTGTTAGGGCCTTTTCGGACTCGCCAATCTTCGCGCCCCGCTTCATAAGTTATGCCTTGGCTATGAACTCTTATCATTACCGAGCAACTTTTAAACGATCTTGGGCTAGAAGCTAAGTAACTTTTCAAATCGTACGACCTTACTTATTGCAGATAAATTATTAGCAAGTGATGGGAGAATAGGCAAATAATTACACCAAGTGAGCTTGTGCAAGAATACCGACTTATAATTGGCTCTATCATTTCTCGTTCTCCACAATTTAAAATCTCAAGTAATGAGACTCGTGGATACTTAGCCTAATAAACCAATTAAGGTCTACATGGTTAAGGATACTAGCTAGAATAAACTTGGATAAGTCTATTCGGGTTGAGTCAAAATAAAGGCAACGGGCCTAATATGTCAACGACTTCTAAACTAGCTACACCACTTTATTAATATTTTTGACTTTATTGCGGAATATATACATATGAAAGCAACGATAAAAATTTAAAAATTACGAGTAAATGGCCAAAGTTAATAAAAAATTTGAAAAATGTTGAAAAATATGATTTTCCGGTTAATTGAAGGCATTTTCATGGAAAAGTCCACTTAAAACTTCGATAGAAGTCCCCCCTACACTTAAGATAAACATTGTCCTCAATGTTTAAGCATGTGGGAAAAGTCTCCCCAACACTTATGACATTGTGCACGTTGGTTAACTCAAGTTAAGGAAGAGACGACTAAAGTGATCAATTTCAAATGTGAGTATGAAGAAAATTGAATCACGATAGTTGAGAGATAGAACCGGATTTCGGATAACACGGGAGCACGGTTCTTCAGAGATTCCAAGAGTGCACTTATCCTTGTAATCACATCACCACACAAATACAAACACCTATAGAGGTCCCCCTACACTTAGGAGGTTAAAACATAAAAGGATAGAAACTCGGGTTGCCTCCCAAGGAGCGCTTATTTTTGATAACCGAGTCACGAGCCTGACTCGACCCAAAATTAGTTCATGGGGAACGTGGTGAGGGATGGAATTGCCTCCTGAGGGGTGTCCTCACCAAAGTACAACTTCACTCGTTGGCCATTCACCTTAAAAATAGGTCCATTAGTTTGAGCGAGCTCGAGAGTACCATATGGAAAAATTTGGGCAATGGTGAATGGGCCGGACCAACGAGATTTGAGCTTGCCCGAAAAGATTTTCAATCGAGAGTTAAAGAGTAAAACTTTGTCTCCAACATGGAACTCTCGGTTCTTAATTTTAGAGTCGTGAATGAGCTTAGTCCTTTCCTTATAGATCAAAGAGTTTTCATAAGCCTCATTACGGAGTTCATTCAGCTCGTTGAGTTGGATCTTGCGTAGGTCACCAGCTTTGTTGATATCAAAATTAGCCCACTTCAAGGCCCAGTAAGCCTTGTGCTCCAACTCAATGGGGAGGTGGCATGCTTTCCCGTACACGAGACGATACGGCGTACAACTAATTGGAGTCTTGTATGCGGTACGGAAAGCCCACAAAGCATCATCAAGTTTATCAGCCCATGAGGCACGATGCTCTCCCACGGTTCTTTCCAGAATTCGCTTTAATCCTCGGTTGGATATTTCAGCCTGGCCATTAGTTTGTGGGTGATAGGCTGTGGAAAGGCGATGATTTACACCATACTTAGCCATGACTCTTGCGAATTGGTCATTGCAAAAATGAGTCCCACGATCACTAATGATGGCACGAGGCACACCGAATCTAGCGAAAAGAGCTTTCAAAAAGTTACAAACCACCCTTGCATCACTAGTAGGTAAAGCTTTGGCTTCAACCCACTTTGAAACGTAGTCAACGGCTACAAGGATGTATTTGTTTCCTTTAGAAGAAGGGAATGGCCCCATAAAGTCGATACCCCAAACATCAAAGATTTCACATTCTTGTATGAAAATCTGAGGCATCTCGTCTTTATGTGTGATCGTGCCTTGTTTTTGGCAAGCCTCACAACGTTTAACCATATTGTGAGCATCACGATATATGGAGGGCCAATAAAATCCCGAGTTAAACACTTTTTTGGCGGTGTAGTTGGGACCAAAGTGACCACCGGTGGGTCCTTTGTGGCAAGCGTCAAGGATTTTTAAAGCTGCCGGTCCATCAACACATCAGCGAATAAGCAAGTCGGCACATTGTTTGAATAGGTAAGGGTCATCCCAAAAGTAATTCTTAATGTCTTTGAAGAACTTTTTCTTTTGTTGGGATGTTAACCCTTCCTTGAGAATTCCACCCGCTAAGTAGTTTGCAATGTCTGCAAACCACGGGGTTTCATCAGAATTCGAATTGATGGACATTAAGGTCTCCAAGGGAAAAGAATCATTGATTTCTTTGGTCGGATGATCCCCCTGGTAAGGATCCTCAAGTCTACTGAGATGATCCGCGGCTAGGTTTTCAGCTCCTTTTTTATCGCGAATTTCGATTTTAAATTCTTGGAGTAGCAAAACCCAGCGAAGAAGTCTTGGTTTGGAATCTTGCTTTATCAACAAGTACTTCAACGCGGAATGATCGGTGTAAACAATTGTGGTGGAAAGGACAAGATAGGGGCGAAATTTTTCAAAGGCATAGACAACAGCTAAAAGCTCTTTTTCGGTTGTCGTATAATGCAATTGTGCCCCCGTCATTGTCTTGCTAGCGTAATGGATTAGTTGGAAGTGTTTGTTCACTCTTTGTCCCAGAACCGCTCCAATAGCAAAATCACTAGCATCGCACATCAACTCAAAGGGCAGCTCCTAATTAGGGGTACCCAAGACGGGTGCCTTAGTTAGCTTATCCTTAAGCGAGTTGAAGGCTTCAAGACACTCTTTGGAAAATATAAAAGGAGTATCTTTTTCCAAGAGGTGGGTCATCGGGCGAGCGATTTGAGAAAAATCTTTGATGAATCGATGGTAGAAGCCCGCATGACCCAGAAAACTTCTCACACCCTTCACGGTTGAAGGTGGAGGCAACTTGGCGATAACATCGACTTTAGCACGGTCTACTTCAAGACCGGCTTTGGAAATTTTGTGTCCTAGCACGATGCCTTCTTTTACCATAAAATGGCATTTTTCCCAATTTAGAACAAGGCGAGTGTCTTCGCACCGCTTAAGCATACGTTCCAAATTGGCAAGGCAAGAAGAGAAGGAATTCCCGAAGACCGAGAAATCATCCATGAAGACTTCCATGGTTTGTTCAACCATGTCATGGAAGATAGCTAACATGCACCTTTGGAAAGTCCCGGGGGCATTGCATAAGCCAAAAGGCATTCTTTTGTAAGCAAATGTGCCATAGGGACAAGTGAATGTTGTCTTCTCTTGATCTTGGGGATCGATGGGTATTTGGAAATAACCCGAGAAACCATCAAGAAAGCAGTAATATTCATTACCTGCTAAACGTTCAAGCATTTGGTCCATAAATGGTAGAGGGAAATGATCCTTTCTCGTGGCATCACTGAGTTTGCGGTAGTCTATACAAACTCTCCACCCAGTAACGAGACGGGTAGAAATCAACTCGTTGTTTGCATTGGGCACAACGGTTATTCCGCCCTTCTTGGGCACACAATGGACTGGACTAACCCATGGTGAATCCGAAATAGGGTAAATCATACCCGCATCAAGAAGTTTGATAACCTCTGTTTTGATGACGTCATGTATTTTTGGATTCACCCTTCGTTGGCTTTGAATTGTGGGCTTAAAGTCGTCCTCCATGAGAATTTTATGTGTGCAGAAGTGAGGATCAATTCCACGAATGTCGGAGATTTTCCAAGCGATAGCTGTTTTATGCTCCTTCAACACGGCGACAAGTCGGGCTTTTTCTTCATCTTTCAAATCCTTTGCGATAATGACGGGCGACTTCTTCTCTTCTTCAAGGAACACGTACTCGAGATGAGGCGGCAACTCCTTAAGCTCTAAATCCGGAGGATTTTCGATGGGAGGCGTTTTCAAAGTCGGAGTATCGATAGAAATAACCGTGAAAGATGGTGGAGAAAGATTGTCTTCGTTGAGAAGGTTGTCAAAGAAATGCATGTCTTCATCCCCATCGGTAGGCGAATCATCAGTAGCTAAGTTCACATCTCCCATGGTGGCTTCAAGATCGTTCCAAAACAAGTCACTTTCTCCAAATAGAGACAGTGATGAATCAATAGAGGAAACGGTTTCAACATTGGGAAGAGAGGTAGGAATACTTTTACAAGCATCTTTGAAGTGTTCTTCACAAGCCTCATCCAGAACGTCAATACAATTAACACTCTCGTATGAATAAGGTTGTTTAGACAACTTTCCCATGTTGAAGACGATTTTATCGTCACCCACTCTCATGATAAGCTCACCGGCTTCCACATCGATGAGAGTGCGACCGGTCCTCAGGAATGGACGACCCACGATCAAGGGAACACGAGGGTCCATCTCGTAGTCGACGACAACGAAATCGGCAGGAAAACTGAATTTGTCGACTCCTACAAAGACGTCTTCGGCTATCCCCACTGGATAAGCAACCGTACGGTTAGCTAATTCCAAAGTCATTTTGGTGGGGACTAGCTCAGGGAGAGATAATTGCTTCCAAACGCTTAGAGGCATTAGATTAACGCTGACACCTAGATCGGCTAGGTCTATGCAATTCTCTACTCCCGAGAAATTGCAAGGGATTAAGAAACGACCCGGATCACCAAGCTTAGTTGGAAATTTCCTTAAGAGCACTGCAGAGCAATTCTCATTAAGTTAGGTGTTAGCAATATCAAGAAGCTTCTCCTTGTCGCTAAGAAGATCTTTGAACATTTTCGCGTACTTAGGCATGTGAGCGAGAGCCTCAGCGAAGGAGATGTTAAAATTCAATTGTTTAAACATTTTGAGAAAGTTCGAAACCTGAATATCGTCCTTGCTTTTGAGCTTCTCTTTACTCAACCTAGATGGATAAGGTATATTGGAAGAAGAGGAAGGCTTTGGGAGAATAGGATCACTCACATCCTTGGGTGGAGGAGGGGTAGAAGTGGGAGGTGGAGAAATTGGGGAAGGCGAAGGATGAGGAATAGGAGCAGGTGACTCGTTTTCCTTAGTCACAACCACCGGTGGAGGAATAGGAAGCTCGGGTTCCTTGGTACCTTTGCCACTGCGAGTGGTGATTGCTTCCATCTCCCCTCTTGGATTCGCAACGGTGTTACTCGGAAAGTACCCGAAGAAGAGGGTTGATTACCGTGGAAGAAACTAGCCATCATGTTTCTTAAGTCATTCGTTTGACTATCCATAGTGTTCCTCATATCAGCTCTCAGATCGTTCCCTTGTTTCATCAGATCTGCTTTCAGGTTGCGCACTTCCTGTTGAAGATTTTCCACGATCACATCGTTAGTCCTCATGTAGGTTTCCACTTCTTGGTGTAAAGCGGTGGGTTGGTTGGGAGGAGCATTGTATGCGGGTGGTTGATAAGCAGGTTGCTGATAAACTTGGTTGTTTCTTTGAGGTGGATGTTGTTGTTTATGAGGTGGTATGTATGGTCCACGAGATTGCTGTTGTTGTTGAGGAGGGCGGTTGAGGTTTTGTTGTTGGTTTGGGTTGTTAGGCGTAGAACCAGTTGGTGAGAGGTAGTTGTTGGAGCAGTAGCTAAGCAAATTGCGGTCACCTTGAGGTCGAGCTTGATAAGCAGGTTGAGGATAGGTACCGTATGCTGCATTCACATTTTCAGAAGGGTGGTCTTGGGTGGCAGTACAAGTGGTGTAAGAGTGAGGACCCCCGCATATCTCACATGGTTGGCTAACAGCATTGACTTGAGCGTCTTTAGCGTTTTTAGCGTTGATGCTGTTAGTGTTGCTGGCGGTTTGGGTAGCAAGCGTTTCAAGAAGCGCAGTGATTTTGTCAATTCGCTTGTCGCTGTCACTAGTACTAGCACTAGCGACATTAGACCGCACACTCTTGGTTTGCACACGAGACTTATTCTCAATGATATCCCAAGCAGCATTGGAAGTCTTAGCCAAAAGATTACCCCCTGAGGCACTATTTAGTGAATCTTGGTCATTCATGCTTAAACCATTATAAAAAGTGTTAATTTGGTGCACTTTGGTAAAACCATGTTGTGGGCATTTTCTTAAAAGATCTTTGAAACGATCCAAAGATTCACTAAACGACTCATCGTACTTTTTTTCAAAATTAATGATTTCATTCCGCAAAGCGGTAGTACGAGAGGGTGGGAAAAAGTAGTTGATAAACTTGGTCTCCAAATCCGTCCACGAAAGAATACTCTGTGGCGGTTCCTTAGCAAGCCAATGTCGGGCTTGTCCCTCTAAAGAAAAGGGAAAAAGTTGTAAACGGATTACCTCTTGTGGAACACCATTGAATTTGACCGTATTGGTGAGTTGCAAGAATCTCTTGATGTGGTCATGTGGATCATCAATGGTACGCCCCAAGAATGGTTGAGCAGAGACCATCTGGATAAAGCCTGATTTGAGTTCAAATGTGACAATCCGTCAATTTACGATTGATATTTTATTCTCAATGACTATTTGAAAATATATTATTTTACGAACTCACTTATTTTTGGGAAGAAATTTGGATGTACGTCTTGAAGTAGCATCGACTACGTCTACACCGGAGGATTCGACGTTACGTGCTTACGTTTACATACACCGTCTTTGGTGACAGTCCGACATTTCAGAAAATAAATTTATCCGTGAATATTATTTTGGAGTTTTAAATTTGTGTTAGTTCATAAACTCACAAATTTACGAGAAGAGATTAGGACTTACGATTTTATTTTAACGCCTTTTACGACTAAACCGGAAACCCTAGGATTACGTATTTACGTTTTCGAATTCCGTTTTTGATGAGAGAATTTTTATTAGATTCGTTTTGTGACGGTGATTCATAATTTATAAAAACGTTTTTCATAAAACGACCCGAGGGCACGCAAATCGAGGAAACTAGAATCGAGGAGTACCCGTAAATAAATGGGGATGAGACAAGTGGGACACTTGTCCCACCCCCATCAAAACCGACCTTAACTAGTTACACAAGACACTTATGTGTCAAGTGTAGCTAACAAGCCTTACACATGTACTTTAGCTTACAAGTTAAGCTTCCACTAACTAAAACCACTAGCTAACACATACCATTCATTTGCAACATGCAAACCACACATATTTTCTCTCTACTCTCTTGGTTATGCCGTCCCTACTCCACCATCAAACACCATTTTGATCAAAAATCAACCATGAAATCCTATGTTATTTCTACATATGTTGAAGCCCTTTTGAAACCCTATTGATTGGTGGTCCTTATAACATCCAAGGAGGAGTTTTCATGGAGTAGTAGGGCTGATTTTCCACAAGGTGTCTATGAAGAATGGTGGTCTTGAAGATGGTCTTGGTGCATCACAAGTTTCTCCATCAAATTCCATGTTTTGATCACAACCAACATCAACTTGGTGGTATAAAGATTGTCCTCCTCATCTTCTTGTTATTTTAATTATGTAAACATGTATTTTATTTCCTATTGTATATGTATATGATGATTATATGATGATAAAAATGTTATGTGGGGATTTGGTGTTGATAAACATGATTAAAAAGGTGAAAAACTATAAAGAACAAGGTTAAAATCTTGGTTAAAAGTGATGGCTGTATAAAACAGTAAAGAAACAGGTCATGGGCTGATAAAATGATGAAGTAGAATCCATTTACAGTAAGCTATATGTATTGTACACATGTGAGAGTTGTCCATGCAATGGAATCATTGTAATGAGTGAGATATGATCAAAACAAGTTTAAGGTACAAATCTGAGTTCACTGTTTTGGACGATTTTTAGAAAATACTTAGAAGATTATTCAACAGTAGCTATAGAAGAGTTAAATGTAGCACATATCATTTAGTTTATGTGATAAAAAATTGAGCTTCTATCTCTATATAGAACTCAAGATATGGCAGTTTTGGTGAAAGTGAAGATAAAAATCAGATTTTGGAAATTAAAGAATAATACTATTATATAAGCACTCAAAATTTAATAGTATAAAATATAAATTAAAATCCACTAACTTATATAATACATTTATATAAATATGTAAAATGGTGAATAAGTGGAAATTTTATAAAAATGGTAACTTGTTAAGTTTTATAAGTTATAAAACTATAAACATGATTTTTACGACTTTTTCGGCTAATACCGTAAAATTAACGTTTTTGCTAAATAAAACTTAGACGGTTGAACCCGTCTAATGTAAACTTTTATAAACTCATATACTGATATATAGACATGTATAACAAGTAAAAACCAATAAAAACCCGAACTATAGGACATACGGACATTAACGAGCTAAGTAAACATATTGGATTAATAATTGGACTAAATAAGTTAAACTCTTATAAAAAGAACTTATTGGGCTTAACCCATTTGGGCCCAACTTGTAAAGTTTAAGTACTGATAATATAAGTACAAAATGGATTGAAATAAGTTAAATAACTTATAATAAGCTTATTGGACTTAAGACACGTAAATGGGTAAAACTAGTAAACTAATATAAAAGTTATCGACATATAACACTAAAATAATTAAACGAGAATATGTAAACCCACTTGATCATCATATATATATAATCATCATATGTATACGCACTTGTTATTTTTATAAAGTCATTGGACAAACGTCTAAGACCGAGCATTATTTGTCTAGGTTTCCGTGATTGAAGCACGTACCGTACATCCGAATCGCCAATAACCGCCTTCCCACATCAACGTGAGTTCATAGCCTCGCACTCTTTTAAATATTTTTATGAAATGTTTTATAAACCCACGAAGGAGATAACATGTTAGTTTTTATAAAATAGGACACCATTTGTCCCAATTGTTTGTTTATTGATTTGGACCCGAATGATTGTATGACCCGAATGTATGACCCGATAAATGATTAAAGGACCCGATAGATGAAATAAAATGGATTATTAAAGTTAGGTTATGTCACTAAAAGTCCCATTAGCATGAATTGTGAACTACCGGGATTTGGTAGACGCTTATGCATTTAATAGTACTATTTGGGGACGATCACCCCAGTTCGCGCCTTGACGGTTGATCCCCATCGTGCCACATTGATTGGTAAGCGAATTTATGTATGAGAAGATTTCCATAGCGTGACCTTTGTGACGACACGCTACTTTAGATGGGCAAAATTTGTATCGGGTTAGCTACCCGTTGTTGGTTTAGTAAGGTAACAATGTCATGCGGCTTATAATAATCCAAAACTAACGAAATACTACTAGACGCTCCGAAGTACGATGTATTGCCTGACTAGCAATACAGGGTCATACTATTGATATTATGTTTGTATTTTGGTTTTCATAACCATATTCATATAACGGTTTTTATTTTCATACAACGTCATAAGACGTATTGTATGACGTTTTTACGACATTGGCTCGTATAATGATTTTTAAGGCAAACGCCTATATTATGATTTTGATGAAGATTTGTATAAAATGATTTTGGCTATTTCATGGCCTATCAAAACGATTTGTACAAAATGATTTTCAGTAATACTTTTATACTGATATTACATTGATGGAATTTATTAAACTCTATGAATTCACTCGGCGTTATCGCTGACCTTTTCTTTTAACTTGTTTTATCTCAGGTACTTGAAGGTAATTCTCGGGAAGACGACAAGAATTCATGGCCCGCACTTAAACAATATTTTCCATTCAAATACTTTGTAAAACTTTGTATGAAATAATATGACTTGGGACCGATGTAACTTTGATATTTATGAATGGAAATGCTTTATTAATAAACGACGCGATTTTTATGCGTTTTCTATGATGTGAGTAATGTGCTATCCCGTAACACCAACGAGTCTTCCGCTGTATTGAGTTGTATAAATTTGGGGGTGTTACAGTTTGGTACCAGAACTCTCGTTATAGAGAACGAAAGATTTTTAAAAGTAAGGTGTTGAATAAAACTTTTCAAAATCTTTTAACTATAAACATTTTTCTAAAAATGTCTAAAAATCTTTTGACTATAACGGTGCCGAAGAATTCTCGAGTTACCGACAAGGCCAGACTGAGAAGTGTTATTTTAATATATATATATAACTTGGATTATATATATATATGATGTAATTTTATTACATGATTGTTTGATGATTATTTTGATTTTTATACGAGGTATTTATACGACGTCGATTGTCACAAGAAACCCTAAATCCCCTAGTAAATTAATCGAAGCTATTCTCGTAGGAATTATAGCTATCCTAGATCTAAACCAAGTTGTGGATATTTATGATCCCAACAAATGGTTGATATTCGTAGAAATGTAGATATTAGTTGATTGTGATATTGAAAAAGAATTAGCGAGATTAAATCTGATATCGATGTCATGACGATCTTTCCTTATAGAGTGGAGTTTGACAAAACGTTACCACCTAGAAAGATGTCATCTGATTCGTTGTCATCCAATTCTTAAATTGAAATCGAAAGGGTGAATGTTGCACTTGAGGCTGTCATTGGAACCATTACCCAAAAGCCTCATGCCACTAGTACCTTTCCGAGAAGTCTAATTGAATGTATGAGTCATCTCATACTAGTGACTCATTTGATAATTGTTGTTGTAAGAGATATAGGATTGGAAATTAAGTGTTGATCATATCGAGCTTTTATTGCCCTTTCAAGGTGTAAGAATAAGATTGAAAGTATTGGAGAATGATGTAGGATATCGAATTGAGTATAAAATTGGTTAAGACTTGAATAAAGTAAAAATTTAACCTGTATGGAATAAGAAATTGTTAATAGGAAGTTGTTGAGTCCTGTGATTGAATTATAGGGTTTAATTGATTGCTGATTCGTGTTAAGTGTTGTTCCTAGGCCATTGTCCACTAATGAGGATGCCCAGTGTCCAAGAAATAAATTGAAGAAATCTTCATCTGAATTGAGACCGATGGATCTTCTGGGACATGTGGAACACCTAATGACTCTTGTAGATTAGTATTCATTGTGGTAGCTATTAAAAATAATCCCTAACTTAACTGAGACATCAGTTGGTAGGATGAGTTCTGAGAATTGTATGACATAGTGACATGTAATGTGTTAAGGTACAATTTGACTTGTTTGTGATTAATGAAAAAGACTACCTTTGATTACTAAATTCTACATGTATCGATGTTATCTATCTTTTATTGCTTCATCCTAATGTTCACATTAGTGATGCAACCATTGAGCAAGTACTCATCTCGAATTGAGTTACGTTGTAGATTATTCTTTTTGAGTGCCATCGAGATCATGAACCTCATGATTAATTGGCTAAGCTCATTTCCTATCATATCGTAGTTAATTCTTGGTGAACAAGTTTTCATCACTCTTTTGCAGATCACACATTGTTTTTATAAAGTTAAAACGGTATCCTTTGAGAAAATCTAATTTTCAACACAATAAGGATTATTCAAAGTGAGATTTACAAGTGATTGATATCAAAAAGAAGTTGTTTATGAAACGCTTTGGAAACTTAATTGCTTTCATGACAAAGAAAATCTGTGTAAATATAGTTTGATTCTTATTTAAGAATTAAGCATGAAAATGTTTTTATTATAAACATGATGATAAAATTTTGACGAACTGAGTATTGCATCGTTAATCTTGAAATTGTATATAGTTGCGCGCCTACATACAATTTGGAATGGACCATGCAAGGCTGATTAGTAGTCACCATAAAACTGATGAATAAACACTACATTTTCTTTGAAGATTGTGAAAGATTAAAATTTTATAAGATCTGCAAGAAGTGAAAAATAAGGACATAATGTTAGGGACACCTACATATGTGCCTGTAACACCTATTCTTCTGAGTCGAATTTACTCATCTGTGGAAATTGTCTTATTTGAAAATTGAAAATTCTTTCTTGTCCAATTCTCCCGTAGTGAGATTCTTAGGAAAAGTATATTATTACCGAGTGTTGATACCCGACTGGATGTATCGACGTTCTTATCATTTCTCTTGATTTGATTTCATTTGAATGACCTGGGTAACGATCCGAGGATCTTTCAAATGCGTACTCAAATTATGAAAACATGGGATATATTCATAATTGTTAAATGTTTTCATCTGTATCTGATTTGAAATTCTCTCGCATAGATTATGCGTTGACCTTACTCTTTTAATAGTAGTTGTGTATCCTAATATCCCTGAAATTTGTGAAGGATTATGAATTATTATTAGTCTTTTGAGAAGTTCACATCTTATCGACGGCAATGAAACTGAAAAGTTGATAGTGCCAGTAGAATGGGTTGATTGATTATGACATGACGACATTGTCTTAATTGATGGGAACTCGAGTAGAATTTCCCGAAAAGATAAGATGTTGATTATCCAAAGTGATCTAAATAATTCTTGATGGATGACCCTATCCTGTATTAAGACTTGAAATATTACCATGAATGGTTGCGAATTAGTCATAGACATTGTAATCTTGAAGAACCTAATATTGAATTATTAAAAGATGTTTCTGTTATTTGAAACTTTAGTAAATATTTGTTGATGAATTACCTAGACTTTTGCCATTAAGGCAAGTTGAAACTGGTATTGATTATATTCCCGGTGTTGCACTTGTGGCTTGTACACTATACGTCAGCACCATCTAAATTAACAGAATTACCATACAACTGAGAGAGTTGTCGGAGAAAGATTTTATTATACCAAGCCTGTCATCCTGAAGAGCTATGGTGTTATCATTCCTTATATTTATAGATTACCGTGACTGAGTAAATTGACAATCGAAAACGATATCCATAACTCGAAATGGAAGATTTGTTCGATCATTTACAAGGTTCTAGCGTATGTTTTAAAGATTTGATCCACGGCATGGTTATTATCAACTTCGCATCTGCGAAGAAGATTATCTATTCCAATCATCACATCCCGAACTTGTGATAAACGTTATGAGTTTCACGTGATGTCGTTTGGATTGACAATGCACATGTAGTATTCATAATTATGATGAATCACGTGTGTAGGCTGTAATATGATAAATTCATGCTCGTGATCGTTAAGGACTATATGTTTGCTTATAAGAATAAGAATGAGTTAATAATTATTTATAGATTGCCCTGAATTGGCCGAACAGTGAAAACCTGAACCTTGAATAATTAACACGTGATTAAAGACTTGAACCTTTACATGATCTAACCATGTGATTAATAAATAATGGAATATAAATTGACTCTTCAAAAATTAAGAGCCCTTTTAAGACTTTGGATTTTACCAAAAAGAAATGGAAATATGTTTTGACAAATGTTTTAACAAAGGATTTTAAAGGGATTATTCCCTTATACACAAACCATTTAACTAAACTTCTGTTTAGGGGTAAATGTTTGTGTATACTTCTAGACAACTTAAGAAGAATTTAGGAAACTATATAACTTATTACTTGAAATTAAAACGAAAATTTTGCTTTTCAAATAAGAAAACTTTGACCAAAGTATAAACAAAGGTTTTTCGAACATTTACGAAATCTTATTAAATATTTTCGATAAATCAACAAAAATCTTGTTAATTAAATTCAAATTATCTTTGAACATTTTATATAATTGGTCGAACTAAGAAATTTAAAACTTTTATGTTTACATTTCATAAAAATTGAATATTTAATATTTAATTGATTATAATAATTATCGACGCTTTAGACGTCGGAGTGAGTAAAACAGATAAATATAATAGTAAAGACGAAAACTAAAACATAGAAGATATGAAGAAAGAATTTTGAATAAATACGGTTGTGATATTTATTTCATTAGAAAGGTGAACGTAATTACTGACACATAATATAGAAAGAATATTTGAGTAAATTGTGGACATGATAATTATATCATCATGAGAAGTGAATATAGATACCGACGCATTATGTAGAAAAGATAAAGAACCAGTTAGGACATGTTCCTTAATAATGAAGATGCAAAATAAATTGCCGAACGATATAAAAATAAACAATATTTGTAAAAAGGATAATATAGATAATAAAAAGTGGTTCGCGGCTAATGCGAACCATTAGAATTGAGAAGCCGATAGCGTTAAAAGTATAAAAGGCCACTTGTGATTGTCTAAATAGGGAGGATTGTGAGATATAGTTATGTTGGAATTTGTAAGTATAAGTATTCTATTTATGTCATTTATGACTAAAAGTATCTTTGTTTGAAGAAGTTGTACTGATGACAATTATGAAGGCAGACATCGCCTCATACATTAGTAAATGTCTAGCTATTGCAAAGGTCATCATCTGAATTTGATTCGATTTGGGTCATCGTCGACAGACTGACCAAATCTGCTTATATCATTCCCATTAATGATAAATGCAAAAGAGTTATGTAAACATAGTGTGCCTGTATCGAACATCTATATCAAGATCCTCGCTTTGCAACGAATTTCTAGAGATTTGCTCAGAAGTCATTGAGAACGAACCTTGATGAGAGTACTATGTACCACCCCAATCGAAGGGACGAGGTAAAGTAACGATACAAAGTAATATAAGTGCTATTTTCTGTTTGAATGAATGACCTTTGGTAATAGACCGTATAATCGTTTTCCTTTGGAGGATTATCATTGATAATCATCGTATTAGGATCGAGATAGAATCTTGTTAGGATCTATATTAGAGCATCTGTAAGCAGGAGTTGAGATAAAGACAACCGACAAACACCCATTGTGAGTTGGACATGTCTTTTAGGTTTAAGGTTTCCTATGATGGCGAACCTAACCTTACAAAATACCCGACCCGCGAGATCTGAGATGATTGTTGAAATTAGGATTTGATTATTGACAGCCGGTAGTGGGCAAGAGGATATGTGAATATGAAAATCAGATCTTGAAGTTTGAAATGGGTAGCGAAGTTATGCCACAATTTTTAACCTTGGAAAAATGAATTCATGATCTGACAAATCATGGGATATAAGTCCCCGTTGTATGGACAATTGAGATGATGTAAAAGTTGGGATTGAAAGGCATATAAGATGGATCTACCCTAGCACTTCAAGGACTGCGTGAAGTTTGTTTCGTAAATCGAGCGAGAATCTGATTATTCTTAGTAGAGCTTAGATCGGCGAAAAGTTACATTCATCAAAAACCTGTGAACATCATGGATAGGGAAAGTAAGTCAACATTAAGCCTGATCTTATTCCCGTAGTTATGTTTGATGAAACTCGCGTATTATAATGGATTACACTTGTGAGAAAATACCGAATGTGGAGGAAATACCCACATGGCTTTAACTCTAAAAGAAGCGAGTAGTAAGGTAAGATGATCTTTGAGGACAAAGATCCTGTTTAGGGGTAAATGCTGTGACAATCCGTCAATTTACGATTGATATTTTATTCTCAATATCTATTTGAAAATATATTATTTTACGAACTCACTTATTTTTGGGAAGAAATTTGGATGTACGTCTTGAAGTAGCATCGACTAAGTCTAAACCGGAGGATTCGACGTTACGTGCTTACGTTTACATACACCGTCTTTGGCGACAGTCCGACATTTCAGAAAATAAATTTATCCGTGAATATTATTTTGGAGTTTTAAATTTGTGTTAGTTCATAAACTCACAAATTTACGAGAAGAGATTAGGACTTACGATTTTATTTTAACGCCTTTTACGACTAAACCGGAAACCCTAGGATTACGTATTTACGTTTTCGAACTCCGTTTTTGATGAGATAATTTTTATTAGATTCGTTTTGTGACGGTGATTCATAATTTATAAAAACATTTTTCGTAAAACGACCCGAGGGCACGCAAATCGAGGAAACTAGAATCGAGGAGTACCCGTAAATAAATGGGGATGAGACAAGTGGGACACTTGTCCCACCCCTATCAAAACCGGCCTTAACTAGTTACACAAGACACTTATGTGTCAAGTGTAGCTAACAAGCCTTACACATGTACTTTAGCTTACAAGTTAAGCTTCCACTAACTAAAACCACTAGCTAACACATACCATTCATTTGCAACATGCAAACCACACATATTTTCTCTCTACTCTCTTGGTTATGCCGTCCCTACTCCACCATCAAACACCATTTTGATCAAAAATCAACCATGAAATCCTATGTTATTTCTACATATGTTGAAGCCCTTTTGAAACCCTATTGATTGGTGGTCCTTATAACATCCAAGGAGGAGTTTTCATGGAGTAGTAGGGCTGATTTTCCACAAGGTGTCTATGAAGAATGGTGGTCTTGAAGATGGTCTTGGTGCATCACAAGTTTCTCCATCAAATTCCATGTTTTGATCACAACCAACATCAACTTGGTGGTATAAAGATTGTCCTCCTCATCTTGTTATTTTGATTATGTAAACATGTATTTTATTTCCTATTGTATATGTATATGATGATTATATGACGATACAAATGTTATGTGGGGATTTGGTGTTGATAAACATGATTAAAAAGGTGAAAAACTATAAAGAACAAGGTTAAAATCTTGGTTAAAAGTGATGGCTGTATAAAACAGTAAAGAAACAGGTCATGGGCTGATAAAATGATGAAGTAGAATCCATTTACAGTAAGCTATATGTCGTGTACACATGTGAGAGTTGGCCATGCAATGGAATCATTGTAATGAGTGAGATATGATCAAAACAAGTTTAAGGTACAAATCTGAGTTCACTGTTTTGGACGATTTTTAGAAAATACTTAGAAGATGCTTTAATAGTAGCTATAGTAGAGTTAAATGTAGCACATATCATTTAGTTTATGTGATAAAAATTTGAGCTTCTATATCCATATAGAACTCAAGATATGGCAGTTTTGGTGAAAGTGAAGATAAAAATCAGATTTTGGAAATTAAAGAATAATACTATTATAAAGCACTCAAAATTTAATAGTATAAAATATAAATTAAAACCCACTAACTTATATAATACATTTATATAAATATGTACAATGGTAAATAAGTGGAAATTTTATAAAAATGGTAACTTGTTATGTTTTATAAGTTATAAAACTATAAACATGATTTTTACGACTTTTTCGGCTAATACCGTAAAATTAACGTTTTTGCTAAATAAAACTTAGACGGTTGGACCCGTCTAATGTAAACTTTTATAAACTCATATACTGATATATAGACATGTATAACAAGTAAAAACCGATAAAAAACCGAACTATAGGACATACGGACATTAACGAGCTAAGTAAACATATTGGATTAATAATTGGACTAAATAAGTTAAACTCTTATAAAAAGAACTTATTGGGCTTAACCCATTTGGGCCCAACTTGTAAAGTTTAAGTACTGATAATATAAGTACAAAATGGATTAAAATAAGTTAAATAACTTATAATAAGCTTATTGGACTTAAGACACGTAAATGGGTAAAACTAGTAAACTAATATAAAAGTTATCGACATATAACACTAAAATGATTAAACGAGAATATGTAAACCTACTTGATCATCATATATATATAATCATCATATGTATACATACTTGTTATTTTTATAAAGTCATTGGACAAACGTCTAAGACCGAGCATTATTTGTCTAGGTTTCCGTGATTGAAGCACGTACCGTACATCCGAATCGCCAATAACCGCCTTCCCACATCAACGTGAGTTCATAGCCTCGCACTCTTTTAAATGTTTTTATGAAATGTTTTATAAACCCGCGAGGGAGATAACATGTTAGTTTTTATAAAATAGGACACCATTTGTCCCAATTGTTTGTTTATTGATTTGGACCCGAATGATTGTATGACCCGAATGTATGACCCGATAAATGATTAAAGGACCCGATAGATGAAATAAAATGGATTGTTAAAGTTAGGTTATGTCACTAAAAGTCCCATTAGCATGAATTGTGAACTACCGGGATTTGGTAGACGCTTATGCATTTAATAGTACTATTTGGGGACGATCACCCCAGTTCGCGCCTTGACGGTTGATCCCCGTCGTGCCACATTGATTGGTAAGCGAATTTATGTATGAGAAGATTTCCATAGCGTGACCTTTGTGACGACACGCTACTTTAGATGGGCAAAATTGGTATCGGGTTAGCTACCTGTTGTTGGTTTAGTAAGGTAACAATGTCATGCGGCTTATAATAATCCAAAACTAACGAAATACTACTAGACGCTCCGAAGTACGATGTATTGCCTGACTAGCAATACAGGGTCATACTATTGATATTATGTTTGTATTTTGGGTTTTCATAACCATATTCATATAACGGTTTTTATTTTCATACAACGTCATAAGACGTATTGTATGACGTTTTTACGACATTGGCTCGTATAATGATTTTTAAGGCAAACGCCTATATTATGATTTTGATGAAGATTTGTATAAAATGATTTTGGCTATTTCATGGCCTATCAAAACGATTTGTACAAAATGATTTTCAGTAATACTTTTATACTGATATTACATTGATGGAATTTATTAAACTCTATGAATTCACTCGGCGTTATCGCTGACCTTTTCTTTTAACTTGTTTTATCTCAGGTACTTGAAGGTAATTCTCGGGAAGACGACAAGAATTCATGGCCCGCACTTAAACAATATTTTCCATTCAAATACTTTGTAAAACTTTGTATGAAATAATATGACTTGGGACCGATGTAACTTTGATATTTATGAATGGAAATGCTTTATTAATAAACGACGCGATTTTTATGCGTTGTCTATGATGTGAGTAATGTGCTATCCCGTAACACCAACGAGTCTTCCGCTGTATTGAGTTGTATAAATTTGGGGGTGTTACATCAAAGTTGTTGGCTGCAAACGTGGGTATAACAATTGGATCAGTGTTGCCATCTACATGGGCTTGCAGCAGTTCAATCATCGGGCGATTATCCGGTAGAGGTTCATTGTTGTTGTTATTATTCATGTTGTTGAACGGTGGATTGTTATTGTTATTATTGTTTTGAGGTGGGTTATTATTGTTGTTTTGTACACCGGCCATGTCTAAGTTATCGAGAGGCTCGGGCTCTTGATAAGACGTTGATCGAGTGCGCATACACCTGCAAAAGAACTAACAAGGCAAAAACAAAGCAAAAATATTTTTGGTTTTTATGTGTTTTTTTTAATTTTTAGGATTTTTTTGAAAATTTTTATATTTTTTAGTGTTTTTGAAGATTTTTAAGAAAAAGTAACGTTCACGGGGAACGGATCCCAAAATCCAAGTTCTCACAAAAAACTGTTGATCTTAACGAGTAGAGCCGGCAGCGGCGCCATTTGATACATGGATTTTCAATGGGGTTCTCTATATTCTCTCGATATCCTCTCGAATTGATCTTGGTTCTAAGTGGAATGATTGTTCTTGGTTACTAAAAAGGGGAGTTGGTTTTCTAATCTACTAAATGTTAAATGCGATAAAATGTAAACTTAAATTTAAAAGCAATTGAATTAATAACAATTAATTAAACTTGAATTAAAATATGAAATAGAAATGAAGAACAGTAATACTAAAGAAACAGTAACAATTAAAGATGCTCAAAAGAAGATTGATTCGGAAGTTAATTCGGAACTTTATTCGGAACCCTCATGCGGAACTTGATTCGGAAGTTAGTTCGGAAGTATTGACTGATTCGGAACTTCCAAAAAGAAAACTCATTCGGAACTTCTTGAGTGATTCGGAACTTTTTGAGAAATCATTCATCCGGAACTTTTTATGTTCATTCGGAAGTTTTGTTCATCCGGAACTTTATGTTCATCCGGAAGTTTAAGTTCATTCGGAACTTTTGTTCATCCGGAACTTTAGGTTCATCCGGAACTTTTAGATTGACTCGGAACTTTTTAAAGAAAACTCATTCGGAACATTAAAACTCATTCGAAACTTTTAAAAAGGGAATTCATTCGGAACTTTCTAAACTCATGTGGAACTTTATGTTCATCCGGAATCAAACTCCAAGTTCCGGACGAAAAAGTTCCGGACGAAAAAGTTCCGGACGAAGAAACTTCCGAACGAAATCTTCCGATTCGAAATCTTCCGAATCAAAATCTTCCGATTCGAAATCTTCCGAATCAAAATCTTCCGATTCGAAATCTTCCGAATCAAAATCTTCCGATTCGGAACTCTTCCGATTCGGAACTCTTCCGAACGAATGACTCTTCCGAATGAAGCTTTGTAAAATTCAAACACAACGGGCTTGTCATCATCGTCTCTTAAAACGACTCATACCCTTGACTCGACAACAAAATCCATCAACACAAACAACTCTCGGACTCCACACCCTCCTCTCGACTCACGTTTCTCTTAATAACAATCTCAACCCAACTCACAGACTCACCGAACCATACCCTCGACTCCCTCTCTCGACACAGACACTGACTCCAACACGACCCTCGTCACACCCTCGAATCAAAACCTCACAATCTCACCCAAACACAAAACACTCCCTCAATCTTGAACACACACCCTCGACACAGACTAAAAACACCCTTACACACCTCTCGCATCCCATCAAAACCCAAGTACCCTCGACTCCCTCAATCTCACCACGACTCTCAACTCTCAACAAACCCACACCTAGCAGACTCAAACAAACACCCTCAAAACAAACACCCTCGCCAACAAACTCTCGACATCAAACTCATTGACAACAAAATCTCGACTCAAACAAATACCCTCTCTCTCACACCACTCGACACTAGACAAGAATGACACTACAGAAGAGAGAGACTACAATTAAAACATTAAAATAAACCTACCCGAGACCTCATTTAAAGATCTAGAAGTTATATTCGTCTTGATCCGTCCTTCGTTAGTTTCTTCGTGGATTTTTGGTTTGTCAGATTGGAAAGAAAACTACTTTGTGATCAGATTTTCTTTGTTTGGATTATAGGGTATGTGTTAAGACGAAGGAGTTATATCTTTAAGGTGAATAAGGAAAGTGTAAACATGGTTGGTGATGGATGATTTTGTGATCTGGTTTGGTTTTATTTAGGCGGAGGTTTTGAGGTTGTGAAGGAGAAAGAGACGGTAGAGTTATTTTGTGAGTGAGAGAGAATAGATTAAAGTATTATTTTGGGGCGGAGGAAACTATGGGACGGAGAAACCAAAGTATGACTACCAACCATACACGTCTCCTCCTCTCTTTATAACACGTCTCCTCAGATTTTTTTATAGTATTATTTTTCTCATTTTTATTTTAGTTAAGTATATTGTGTACACGTTTTTTTTCAAAAGTAAAACATTACGTTTTTTTAGAATATATTACGTATATTTATATATTTTAGTATATTTATATATTTTAAAATTAATTATATTTATATATTTTTTAAAATTAATTTTAGTTAAGGCATTAAGTATATTTATATATTTTAAAATTAGTTTTTTTAGTTTAGTTTATTTTCTGGCCGGATTTGAAGTCAAAACTACGAGTGAAAGTGACGGGATTTATTTTTAGTGGCTACGGATTTTTTTTGATCAGGTTTAATTCATAATCGTTTGAGCCGACAACATCTTTTGAGCCGAATCAAATTGTAAAATCCTGTAAACTACAACATCCACATCATTTTTCCTCGATTTTCAATGGACTCGACACTTAAAGAGGGAGACTTGCATCGAATGCACGACAAAGCTAGAGAAAGTGGTATAAATTCATTTCACATGCTTCAGTCTCATCTTGTCACTCTTTCATGGATTCAAGGAGGGAGCGAATTTGTGACAATCTTTGGTCAAGATCGTCATATATTCATGGACTCAATGTTCACCACTTTGACCAAACTCGCCGAGCAACTCAACCGTGACAACTTTAATCACTCTGCATCGTCAATTGCTTATAAGGCTCTTGTGACACAACTCACGCCTTTCCTCCAATTCAATATCATCAAGTCTGCAAGTTCAGTGATCTGCCAATCGTTTCTTCGAGATACACATACCGAGCTTCGAGTTTTCCGTGATACAATTTTGAAACTCATGTCATCGGTCTCGTCTTCGATTTATGAAATATCTCGACTTCAGCAAGGGTATGATAATGGAGTGCAAGACTCTTCGATGCAAGAGGAAACTGGTCATACGGTTGAAAACTTGGAGCACAACGATGGCAAGAGCACGGAATCGGACGGTCAACATGATACCAGTGGCACGTCAGGGACTGTTCACGAGATCCTTTTTGCTGACACCTTACCCGTTTATGACGAAGCGCCTGCAAACATGGTACAATGTAATGTTGTTTATGATGTATATGCTGATAACATGCCGCATATTGAGCATTCTGAACCTAATTATGACAAACATGGGATGGAAAAGAGTGATAGAAATACCACTTCTGATTCATCCGATGTGAGTCATAATGGGGGAGAAAGTGTTCAAAATGCTATAGTACATCATGATAAATGCTTTACAACTGCCTCGTTAACTGATTCTGATTCCAAGATTAAAGAGCTCGAAACGATCGTAGCTCGGCAATCAAAAGATCTTGAGGATGCCAAACTTGAATTTTCTAAGAAAACGGACAAATTTGAAACATACTTTGAAAAACTTGAAAAGTCAAACGTGTTCTTGAAAGAAAATTAGATCAAAAAGTTTTAGATTCTAAAGCTGAAAAGGAAAATCTTTTGAAACAAATTCATTTACTAGAGTCTAAATTGGCATCCCAAGATAGAGTGCTCAAAGAGAATGAGACTTTAAAGGCCCAAGTACAGGAAAAGGTTTTTGCTATAGCTGCGTTGAAAAACGAGTTAAGGAAAAGTAAAGGACCTAGTGTGGACACTAAGCTTGAAAAACCATCAATCTTGGGGAAACCGCCTACAAATCAGTTCGTCAGACAACCGATTGTCAGACAACCTACTGCTTTTAGATCCGAGTGACCACAATCCTCGAGACCGCGGTTTGCCTCCCAAGTTGATTTGGTTCATATTTCTAGACCAGACACTCCAACAACTAGGCCCTATGTGATCACTCCAGCTTTAGCAAGACCAAATCATATGATTGCCTCTAGTTTCCCTAAAAATACCAAGACCACGTCTAGAACTAGTTCAAATGACGTTGGCCATAAATCTAGTCTAAGGGAAGTTATGCAAAAGACACATGTAAGAGATAGCAATGTCAATCCTAGTCACATGCCTTCTAGATTACCCAACACTGCTAACCGTAGCATGTCATCTCCTAGGAGCGTCGATCAATCATCTAGGAATTACTCGGACATTAAATATGCTACTTGTAAAACATGTAGAAAATGTGTCTTTACGGCAAATCATGACTCCTGTATCAAAAAATTGCTTAATGAGGTGAACTCCCGTGCTAGACTTAAATCCCAGTGGGTCGCTAAAATCAAACCCTTTGGTAAAATATGGCGCCCCACTGGTAGAACTTTCACTCTTGTAGGAAACGAGTGCCCTTTAACTAGGATAGTCTCTGATTCTACAAAGACTACTAGGGAGGAAATTACAAAGGATGATACATTACTTAAGCCTGAACTTAAGATTTTCTATAAAAGGAAACGTTTGCCAACTAAGACAAGTGAATCATCCCCTCAGGCCACCTCTGACACAAGAAAAGAAAACCGTGAACCCCCACGTGCTTCTAAAATAGATATCTCTAACCCATGCAACAGTATACAAACTTCTAATGAGAATGCAGGTACCAAAGTTGATGTTCCAAAAGAACGAAGCGGTCCAATCGTTGTATACCGTTCAACTAAGGACACTCTCAGAGTTTGGTTGCTGAAGAAGCAGATATCAGAGAAACTAGTATCTCAGGGGATTCATGGTTAAAGCTTACTAGGACTTACAGTCACATAACAGACTGTAACTCGATCTCAAAAGACAGGAAAGTTCATCCCGATGATGACTTATCCTAAAAACGAGAAATTCATTTTTCTCGGGCATGAGCTTATGTTAAAAACATTCCACGTTTTTAAGCTCATGCACAAGGACTTACAGTCACATAACAGACTGTAACTCGATCTCAAAAGACAGGAAAGTTCATCCCGATGATGACTTATCCTAAAAACGAGAAATTCATTTTTCTCGGGCTTGAGCTTATGTTAAAAACATTCCACGTTTTTAAGCTCATGCACAAGGACTTACAGTCACATAACAGACTGTAACTCGATCTCAAAAGACAGGAAAGTTCATCCCGATGATGACTTATCCTAAAAACAAGAAATTCATTTTTCTCGGGCATGAGCTTATGTTAAAAACATTCCACGTTTTTAAGCTCATGCACAAAGACTTACAGTCACATAACAGACTGTAACTCGATCCTCAAAGAAAGGAAAGTTTATCGCCGATGGTAAACTTATCCTAACAACGAGAAATTAAGTTTTCTCAGGCATGAGCTAAAATTAAAAACATTCGAGGTTTTTAAGCTCATGCACAATGACTTACAGTTAAATGTCAGACTGTAACTCGAACTTTAAATAAAGGAAAGATTATCTTTTATGATAACTTATCCTCTTAACGAGAAATTCACCTTTCTCGGTCATGAGCTTGTCTTAAAACATTCAAAGTTTTAAGCTCAGAAAGGAAAGTGTATCTTTTAAATAAGAGAACTTTTCCTCGTAACGAGAAATTAACCTTTCTCGGTCATGAGCTTTCCGTTAAAACAGTCAAAGTTTTCAAGCTCATGAACACGACTTCTAAGTAAATGTCAGCTTAGGACTCGTCCTTCAGATAAAAGGAAAGTTTATCGCCGATGGTAACTTATCCTTAACAACGGGAAGTTCACAACTTCTCAGACTTGAGCTCTCTTTTAAGATATTCAACATCTTAAGCTCAAGTAATTGTTTTTCAAAACTTTGAACACAATTTTTCAAGAATTTCTCAAAAGATTTTTCTAAATCTTTCAAAATTGTGTGTTCAAAAACGTTTTGATAAAACGAGCATGTCTTCTGGAATCGATAATATTTACGAACCTAGAAATGTCATTCAATAATGACACGGGGTTGTAAATAAAGTTCGAGCAGAAGTTTAAAAGATTTAAAACATGCTCCATATGGTTTGCTATTATTTCAGATAGCAACCCGCTTTTCATAATCAAGTCAAGCATTTCACCGGAAAGCTTTGACTCAACAACGGGAATTAATTTTCTCGGGAACGTCACGAGGAGACCAACATTCGTGAACAAGAACCATGTGATTCTTTCATATGATGTTCTCCATCATTCAGGTCCTACCTCGTAAATTATTAATCTTGTGAATTCATTATCATATATGATCTTTGCACGTGATAAATACCTTACACTTGTGTTTAAAAGGTATTTATTTTACGTTTCAGCACACCCTCATTAATTTGAGGGGGAGCTTGTGTAATTCATGAAGATAATTGGACTTGCATTTTTCTTCCCAAATTTTCTTAAAATGCTATTAAATCAATTGATATTAAAAACATCGATTGGGTTAATATTTTTAATATGGGGGAGAAAATGTGATTTAATATGGGATATGATCAATCATAAATGGTTTGACTTAAAGTGATAGCTCATCCCGACATGTGCAAAATGTTTTCGGATATCGTGGCATATGTTAAGGGGGAGCAAAATTGATTTGCACTTCAAAATGGATTTCATGGTGACATACACTTACCCAAAACATCTCTATTCACGACGGTGAAGATTGTGGTGACATAAGGATGGTAGGATAGGTTAAAGTCCAATGATTTCTCTAGAACCGGAGGAATCTTCCCAAGGACATTCCATAGCTAGAAATAGTAGTCCTTAGGAAAGATGGAGAAAGATTGTGAACGTAGCTGAATGCCGACCAAGTACTTAAGTTAGCACTGGAACAATCACAACAAGGTGCTAGTGATGACGTATTGGTAAGCATTGAAGGGGTTGAAGAATGAAAAAGAATTGTAAAGATAAAGGGTGTAAAGAAAGAAGCCCTCCTTACAACTTTAGGCAGAAACCGGGTCAATACATATGCTATTGAGATCATTTTTGTTAATGATTCTCGATATTGGAGAAAGACATCATGGACCCAGTGATGTAATGCACAACCCTTCCCAGCTAACTCAAATATCTCTCAAAAGGTATTTGTTTTAATCACACAGAGATCAACATGTTATCTATTGGTTTATTCACTCCGAATAGACTGGTATTGAAAAGGTGGCACTCCTCTCCAGCCTCCGATCACTAAAAATCCAAAATGCACGATCGAGTCTAGAGCCATTTGAGATCATCAAATATCTCATTAGGACACGCTTTCATATTTCCTTGCTTCTTCACACACTGTGAAAAGTAAGAAAGATCTTAAGAGTCCTACGCAAAATCTTCATGATCTTGCCTGAACATCCGAGTAATACGAAAGTATTTACAATGAAGATGGAAATCCTTCTTGAGCGAATATCAAAAAGCTCATGGTAGGTGACTTGTGCGATTATTTATGAATCAAACTTGTGATAACTGGAAAGCAACAGTGGTTTAATTCTTAAATGAACTTAAACACGTTCCAGGCCTCTACGCAATATCTTAATGATCTTGCTAGAACATTCAGAGTAATACTATTAAGTATTTACAGTGACGAATGGAAATCCTTCTAGTGTTAACATCAAACAGCACTTGGTAGGTAACTTGCAAGATTCTTTATGAATCAAGCTAGTGACAACTGGAAAGCAACGATGGTGCGGTTCTTAATTGAACTTCACTTGTTCCAGGAACATGAATTGACGGCTTCAAATCATGCGGATAATATTATCCAAATGATCCACTCTTTACGTTCGCAGTCAGCTTTGGACGGTCGAGTAAAGAGAACGGGTTTACCCGCGAAATCTTGTCAAGGAGGTTCTTTATTGAAACTACCTGCCACAAGTACGATATTTAATATCGTCCAACGGTCTTCACCGACCGGAGGTAAATTGCTACCGAATTAGAATGAAATGTTCAAGGCCATTTCATCCGTGTATATTGTTTTGTTGCTAACTGTCTTATGCAGCGTAACAAGAAGGTGGCATTGCGGTGTACAATCCAGAAGAAGTCGTCCCCACATGCTTATACTACATACAATTAGTACTTCAACAAATTCAAGAAAGCCTGAAGGTCAAGTCTTCCGCTGTATCAAACTCTGAAGCTTTCAAGAATTTAAAAGTATAAGTATGTGGAACATGAAGTCACAAAGAGGCAAATATCACAAGTGAAGAATGCACAAGGTCAAGGCAAGGAAACATGCTCAAGACTAAAGTCAAAGATCATATCAAGCATATTCACAAGAACAAGATCGAAGACTCAAGCATAGATGCTAGGTTTAAGATTTTGTAAAAAGATGTGACCTCCCTTAGGGGGAGATTGTTGGAAATACGTTTTTCCCAATAAAGTCTCGGTCACATCTTAGTTAGCATAGATCACGAGTTATAGACTATTTAGAACTTTGTTTCTTGGAGCGACCTCCCTTAGGGGGAGATTGTTGGAAATACGTTTTACGTATTTATGAAGGATCGGTCGCTCCAACGATAATTATGTAATGGGCTCGTGATCCATTTACTTTATGTATAGTCCATATAGCCCACATGTAGGGTGGGCTATATATATCCCCTCCTAGCATGTTAGGAGGGGTTGTTGATTGTCATTTCACTTAATCATAATTCCATTTTCACTTTCTCTCTCTAATTTTCTCCCTTCTCTCCTTTCTCTCTCTAATCCCTCATCTCCTTCCTTCATCTTCTTCTTTATTTATCAATCAATCAACCATCTTAATCCATCAAATCAATCACATAGAATAGGCCAATGATTACGTAGACCTTCACGTGAGAGTTAAGACTTTCGCGTTTTATAGCTCCCTATATAAAAGCCTAGCAAAACTTGACTTAAACACGTTAAGGATACTAGCTAGAGTAACTTATATAAGTAAACTCGGGTTGAGTCAAAAAGATTCACAACGTTTTGAAAATTAAAACCACTTTATTAAACATTTATTCTAATAAAGAAAGAAAATAACTATACAAAGGGAAAAACTAATAGGCCAAAATAGATCAAAAATTTTGAAAAATGTCGAAAAAATTGATTTTCCGGTTAAAATGAGGACAAATACAAGGAAAAGACCACTTAACTTCGATAGAAGTCCCCCTACACTTAAGATAAACATTGTCCTCAATGTTTAAGCATGTGGGAGTAAACTCCCCTACACTTAGGACATTGCGCACTTTGTTTAAATCTCGCTAAGGAAAAGACAACTAAAGAGATTCCTATTTTAATATTGAGAAAATATAAAATAGTGAATCAAAAAGAGTTTAGGATAGAACCGGGAAGAAGTGAACACGGAATCACGGGTCGTCAAGAATCATCAAGAGTGGATCATTGAAGCTCGAATCCCTGATTAAGAAGTGAGGGAAGGGAATAGCAAACCAAAGGGTCCCCCCTACACTTAGGATAAAGAAAGCTAAAAGATAGATGCATGGGTTGCCTCCCAAGAAGCGCTTGGTTTTTGATTACCGAGTCGTGAGCCTGACTCGACCTTGATCATCAACGGAAGAAGCATGAAACATATCCACCAGGATCAAAGACATAGTTTTCGTCCATCAAATAGCACAAGCTTAAGGCGAACAAGGCAAGCCAAAGAAGAGTAGGCAAGGTTCCCTTAAGCAAAGATGGAGCACGGTGGAAGCAAGGGTGAAGTGGTGCAAGCATGTCTTCAAAATTTCCAAAGATAATTCCTTTTATTTCATCAGGTGGATACTGAGATGGCTTAAAGATTGCAATACCGGTGTCGAACACCTTTTCCTTTTGGGGAAAATAGCACTCAGGATCAGCCGAGTGTGAAGAAGATCCGCGAAGAAGCACAACCTCGTCCTCAGAAGTGGGACAAAGAGGTGTCAAATCATATGTGCAACGGATATTGGTGTCGACCGGTTTCTTCTCCTTAGAAAGATTGTGCTTCAAATCCAAAGTAGGATCAAGACGATAATCTTCAAAGTCATAAGGAGGAGCATCACTCTCATGAGGGAAGTAAGTTATGAGAAATTCAGAGAAGTCTTCCTCAAATGAGTAATCGTCCAAAGTAGGATCGAGTGATGGCGGAGGATCTTCATCATGTGAAGAATCGCTCGAAAGAGTATCGGCCTCATCAAAATCATCGAAAGTGGGCATCTCGGGATACTCAGAAGTACAATCATCAAAATCATCCGAGTCTGAGCTAGAATCATCATCATCATAAGCATCAAAGACTGGTGGAGAATCATAAATGGGAGAAGGTTCCAAAGTGGAGCAAGAATTATCCATATCATCATCATAAGCATCAAAGACCGGTGGAAAATCATAAATGGGAGAAGGTTCCAAAGTGGAGCGAGAATTATCCATATCATCATGAAAAAGTGGATTATCGATGGAAGAATCGAATAGAGGATTGTCATAGACGGTAAAATCATCGAGCACATTAATCATATTCACTGATTCTCGTCCATAGTATTTGCCTGTAAGCTTCCCCATTTTGAAAATTTGTGAATCATCCCCGACTCTTAAGATTAACTCGCCTTCGGCCACATCCACTAAAGCTCGTCCGGTTCTCAAGAATGGCCGACCAAGTATTAAAGGAATACGAGGGTCCATTTCATAATCAACTACGACAAAATTGACCGGGAAAGTGAATGTGCCAACTTTGATGAACACGTCTTCGGCTATACCAACAGGGTAAGCGAGAGTGCGATTTGCAAGTTCAAGAGTCATCTTTGTTGGAGTGAGGTCGGGTAATGATAGTGTTTTCCAAACACTCAGTGGCATCAAATTAATACTGGCCCCGAGATCAGCAAGGGCAGTAAATTCTTCAGTTTTGTTGAACACGCAAGGCAACACAAAACGACCGGGATCTCCAAGCTTTTCCGGAAGTTCTTTAAGAATAACTGCAGAGCAGTTTTCATTTAAGCGTGTGTTGGCGAGTTCAATCAGCTTCTCCTTTTTGCTAAGCAATTCCTTGAATGCTTTGACAAATTTTGGCATGTGGACAAGTGATTCAACAAGACTAATGTTAATGTTCATTTGAGATAGCATCTTCACATATTTCGATAATTGACAGTCATTCTTGGTTAGCTCGTTGGTCTTGCCTAAGCGAGAAGGGAATGGGATGTTGGGTTTATAGGTGGAAGGTGAAGGTGTAGTAGGTAAAGGTTGGGATGTTGAAGGATCCTTCCGAGATACATCGTCATGACGAGGCGGAGACGGTAATGGTGCACTAATACTAGGTGTAGGAGGAGTAGGGATACATGGTGGTGGAGGAGGTGTAGATGATGGGGGTGGGATTGGTGGTCCTACGATGGTAACTCCACTACGGGTAGTAATAGCACTCACATTAGCTCGCGGATTAGTGACGGTGTTTGAAGGTAGAGAACTTGAAGAAGAAGGTTGAGCGGCGGGCAAGAAACTAGCCAACAGATTCTTTAATTCATTCGTTTGAGTGCTGAAGGAGGATTGAATATTATCGCGAACCTCAGATCTAATCTCATTTCCTTGCTTCGTGATATCTCCTTTCAAATTGATTATTTGGCTCTGTAGATTCTTGATTTCCTCACCTTGAGTTCTCATGATGGCTTCAACATCGTGGTTAATGGGTGGGGCTTGTTGGGTGGGTGGTTGATAAGGATTAGAAGCTCTTGGTGGGATTTGGTTGCTTCTATTGTAGTTGTTGGCGGGGTTTTGGTTTTGAGGAGAAAAACCGGGTGAAAGGTAATTGTTGGATCGGTAACTCAACAGATTTCTATCCCCTTGTTGTCTAGCTTGGTAATTTTCCGGTGAATAATTACCATAAGCTGCATGCACATTTTCCGGATTACCTTGTGTCGATGGACAATCGGTGTATGAGTGAGGACCGCCGCATGTTTCACAAGGATTAGCAACCGCTTTAACTTGTTGTTGCTGTTGGTTTGAAGCGATAAGCGTAATACTTTTGCTCATTTCAGTCATCATGCGGGTGAGTTCGGTCATCTCAGGGTTTGCTGAAGTGGAAGAAACATTGACTCTCGGGTTGTTCCTAGAAGAAGCAGAGGAATCCCAGTTTTTGTGGTGAGTAGTCATGTTCTCAATTAACTCTCTACACTCCTCGGGTCTCCTTTTCATGAATGTGCCACCGACGGCTGCATTAATCGTATCACGATCTCGAAAAGTCAAACCGTTGTAGAAAGTATCGATTAAGGTCACAGGGAGCATGTTGTGGTTTGGACATCTATCGATCAAGACATTATATCTCTCCCAAGCATCAAAAAGAGATTCATCGGGATCTTGCATGAAACCGCTGATCTGATTGCGAAGGCTCGTGACCATGGATGGTGGAAAGTAGCGCGACAAAAAGCGTTGAGTCATGTCATCCCAAGTGTGAATAGAATTCTTCGGGAGACGATCAAACCATTTCTCGGCATGATGTAATAAAGTATGTGGAAAGAGTTGTAGGCGAAGTTCATCCATTGTGGCACCAGCCAACTTCATGCTTTGGGTGATTGTAATGAACTTGTCGAGGTGTTTGTTGGCATCATCATCAGGCAATCCACGGAATAGGTAGTCTGCACTTGCTGAATCATGTGGTGCTTCAACGAAAACTCAGGAGCGTTGATTTGCATCGGCGCAATCGGTCCTCCTCGTCCAAACATGGTAGGTTGACAAAGCTCCTCCATTGTCTGAAGATCGGGCTGTGGAAGAACATTGTTGTTATTATTAGGGTGCGGTGGATTATTGTTGTTAACACCTGACATAGCTAAATCTTCCTGAGTCTCGGGCTCTTGATAATTAGAAGATCTAGTACGCATACACCTGAAAATGCAAAAGAAAACAAAACCAAACACAAAGGCAATATATATACACAATAAAGATAAAATCTTTTTGGATTTTTGAAATTTCTAATTTTTATGTATTTTTTATCAATTTTTTGATTTTTATGATTTTTTTTTTTTTTTTTTTGAATTTTTTATGCAAGAAAATTACGCTCACAAGTGAACGGATCCCAAAAAGCAACGCGTCTCTCACAGAAAACCGTTAATCTTTACGAATAGAGCCGGCAGCGGCGCCATTTGATACAAGGCTTTTACCTAGTAAGAAAATTAAAGTTCTTTGTCGTGTGTCTAATCGAATTGATCTAGGTTCTCTATGTGACTCTATTGTTCTTTGGTGAAACAAAAAGGTTGTCGTTGCAGTATATTTAAAGTGCAAAACAATTAAAATTAAATGGCGTTATAATAAAAGAGTGTGAAATGAAATATAAATCTAATTAAAAAGAAAGGTGCGATATTTAAAGACGTGACGGAAATTAAATTAATTAGATGACAAGAATTAAAAGCGGGGCGGAAATTAAAACTAGACAAGAATTAAAATGATAACGTAAAAATTAAACAAGACAAAACATGAAAAATAACCCCCAATCGGAATATATTCCGATCAGTCCACAATTACCTTATTCGGAATGTTGGTCGGAACCAAATCGGAATGTTGTCACTTATCCAATCAGAATACCACAAACCTACCTGGTCGGAATGTAAACTTACCTTGATCGGAATATGGAAGAGATCTGGTCGGAATGCTGATCGGAAACAACTGATCGGAATATGTCACCTTACACGATCGGAATATCCAACATGCACCTCGATCGGAATGTTTAGAAATGGATTCAGATCGGAATGCTGTCACAATCCCCTGACCGGAATACTTAAACACTCGCAGATCGGAATACCATAGTATCCACCAATCGGAATGTTATAACCCTTTTCCGACCAAGCAAAGAAGCTATGGTCGGAATATACAAACCCTTTTCCGATCTTAAGATCGGAATACGACGTAAAGTACACAAATTAAGCTAGAACAATAAGCTATGATTCTAATAAGCACAAGACGAAATATCTAAGGTAAAACGTGTGAAAATAAGCTACTAAACAGAAATTTGAAGACTTCTAAAACAAGAAATGAATAAGCTTTAAGAAAAACAACTTTTTATACGAAAATAACTTTTGTAAAAAACTATATAAACTTGAAAATAAACCAAATAAGATATGAAAATAAATGACTTAAAACAATCAAAAGCATAAAAATGAAATCTTTAAACGAATTAACAAGTTAAAAAGCATATAAATCAAAGATTAAAGAAAGGTAGAAGGAGATCAACAAGATAAAGTAAAGGTGCGAGAAATTAAAGAAACACTTACTTGAAATTAAATGGTAAATAAGGTGCAAGACATGTAATTAAAGGTGCAAGTAATTAAAAGTGCAATAAAATAAAGGTAGAAGAACTAGTTTGTCAATCTAGCCAACAAAACTTAATGAAATGAAAATGAGAGGTATATATAGGTGATTAGGAGGGTGGTTAGATGAAGCTTCCTCTCCTCCTTCCTTTCTTCTTAATTGCGCCCTTAAGTCCTTCCTTCTTAATCTTTTTATTAATCTTGGACTTTGATGAATTTTGGCTCGGGATTTCTTTGGACTCGTCTTTTAATTCATTGATAAATAAGACTTGAGTTCCTCGGCTTTAAGTAAACTTCCGTCTTCTGACTTTTTCTTCGATAAATCTTCAGAATTGGTCTTGGACTTCCGTTCTTTTTGCACTCTTGACTTCTTGACTTCGTCTTTCATCTTTTTCTTCAATAAAAGCCCGTAAACGCCCGTGAATATCCGTGTTTTCTCCACTTTTCACAATTTCGTCCTAAATCACAACAAAAACACAAACCACGCATAATTCCGACATAAAAGACATAATATACACGTTTTGGCTCGGTTATTATTGTAATTAAGTGGTAGAAAAGATGGCTGTTTTCACACCTATCAGTGGTGCCTTATCAATAAGGTACCGCGGTTCACATAAGGAACCGCCTGCAGAAGCATGGTTTGGTGTTTGGAGGAAGATTTTCAGCAAATCTTATTTTTCTAGTCTAACTTATCATAGGGATATGCTTAAAAGCAAAGATAGACAAAGAAAACATATGCAAACTTACCAAATAGAGATTTGACCAAAAAACATGGATTAAAAAAAATAAATGTTGGAGGTGTGTAAGACAAGACCTTAAGTCATGACACAATGATCCTCCATGATTCAATCTTGTTCTTGCTATGTTTGAGAGAATCATACATATGAATTATGTAAGCTCTATATTAATAGCGAGAATCTATGAAAAATCGTTTTTAGATTGAATTAACAATGTCAAACAAATTTCTCAACCATTTTCGAAAGAGTCTTTGAGAGTTTTGAAAAGGAGGTGAGAAGATTTTTCAAAAGGAGTTTAAAGGACTCAAGGACTCAAAGTCGTAATAGAAAACACACAATAAGAAAGGAATTTAAGGAAGATGTTCCATTAATCCTAGACCTAGACGCAAGTAATTGAAAGGTTCCCTCTTAAGTGGCTTAGTGAAGATATCGGCTAAGTTGTCTTCGGAGGGCACCTTTTCAATAGTAATGTTCCCCTTTTGAACATTATCCCTAAGGAAATGGTGTCTAATTTCTATGTTTTTGGTTCGCGAATGTTGCACGGGATTCTTGCTTGGGTCTATAGCGCCTTTATTATCGCACATGATGGGAACATCATCAAGAGAAATCCCGTAATCAACAAGCGCTTGCTTCATCCATAGAGCTTGTTGGCATGCTTTACCGGCACTCACATACTCGGCTTCCGTGGTGGATATCGCAAGAGCGGTTTGTTTCTTGGAGAACCAAGAAGTTAAACAACAACCCATGAAGGTACAAACTCCACCAGTGCTTTTCCGGTCCACATAGTCTCCCGCATGATCCGAGTCCGCGTAGAAAATGGTTTCTACGCTGGTCCCTTTAGGATACCATAATCCTAAATGTATAGTGCCTTTAATGTATCGGAAGATACGCTTAACCACTTCAAGGTGAGAGGTTTTGGGAGCCTCTTGGAAGCGAGCACAAAGGCAAACACTAAACATGATATCCGGTCGACTTTCCGTTAGGTACAACAAACTACCAATCATACCTCTATATTTGGTGTTGTCTACCGACTCACAATCATCATCTACGGTGAGTTTAGTATCCGAGGCCATAGGGGTCTTCATCGGTCTAGATTCTTCTAATCTAAATTTCTTTATCATTTCTTTAGCGTACTTAGATTGACTAAAGAAAATACCATCGTCCATTTGTTTAATTTGGAGTCCTTAAAAGAAGTTAAGTTATCCCATCATACTCATTTCAAACTCATCATGCATGATTTTGGCAAAGTCATCACACAATTCTTGACAAGTTGAGCCAAATATAATGTCATCAACATATATTTGTACGATTATGAGGTGAGAACCTTTCTTCTTTGTAAAGAGTGTATTGTCTACCATACCCATGGTATACTCATGTTTAAAAAGAAACACTTTAAGTCTATCATACCAAGCTTTGGGTGCTTGTTTGAGTCCATAAAGTGCTTTCTTAAGCTTGTAAACATGGTCCGGTTTCTCAAAATCAATGAAGCCGGGAGGTTGAGCCACATATACCTCCTCATTGATCAAACCGTTAAGAAATGCACTCTTTACATCCATTTGTTGAAGCTTAATATCTAAGGCACAAGCGTAGGCTAAAAGGATTCTAATTGATTCTAATCTAGCTACCGGTGCATATGTCTCGTCATAATCAATCCCTTATTGTTGATTATAGCCTTGAGCTACAAGTCTAGCCTTGTTACGAGACACAACACCATTCTCATCTAGCTTATTCCTAAATACCCATTTGGTTCCTGTAACACCCCCAAATTTATACAAGTCAATACAGCGGAAGACTAGTTGGTGTTACGGGATAGCACATTACTCACATCATAGACAACGCATAAAAATCACGTCGTTTAATAATAAAACATTTCCATTCATAAATATCAAAGTTACATCGGTCCCAAGTCATTGTATTTAATACAAAGTTTTACAAAGTATTTGAATGGAAAAATATTGTTTAAGTGCGGGCCATGAATTCTTGTCGTCTTCCCGAGAATTACCTTCAAGTACCTGAGATAAGACATGTTAAAAGAAAAGGTCAGCGATAACGCCGAGTGAATTCATAGAGTTTAATAAATTCCATCAATATAATATCAGTATAAAAGTATTACTGAAAATCATTTTGTACAAATCGTTTTGATAGGCCATAAAATAGCCAACATCATTTTATACAAATCCTTATCAAAAATAATAATATAGGCATTTGCCTTAAAAATCATTATACGAGCCAATGTCATAAAATATCATACAATACGTCTTATGACGTTGTATAAAGTCAAATAAAAACCGTTATATGAATGTGGTTATGAAAACCAAAACACGAACATAATATCAATAGTATGACCCTGTATTGCTAGTCAGGCAATACATCGTAATTCGGAGCGTCTAGTAGTATTTTGTTAGTTTTTGGATTATTATAAGCCGCATGACATTGTTACCTTACTAAACCAACAACGGGTAGCTAACCCGATACCAATTTTTCCCATCTAAAGTAGCGTGTCGTCACAGAGGTCACGCTATGGAAATCTTCTCATACATAAATTCGCTTACCAATCAATGTGGCACGACGGGGATCAACCGTCAAGGCGCGAACTGGGGTGATCGTCCCCAAATAGTACTATTATATGCACAAGCGTCTACCAAATCCCGGTAGTTCACAATTCATGCTAATGGGACTTTTAGTGACATAACCTAACTTTAATAATCCATTTAATTTCATCTATCGGGTCCTTTAATCATTTATCGGGTCATACAATCGGGTCATTCAATCATTCGGGGCCAAAATTAATAAACAAACAATCGGGACAAATGGCGTCCTATTTTATAAAAACTAACATGTTATCTCCCTCGCGGGTTTATAAAACATTTATAAAAACATTTAAAAGAGTGTGAGGCTATGAACTCACGTTGATGTGGGAAGGCGGGTTATCGGCAATTCGGACGTACGGTACGTGCTTCAATCATGGAAACCTAGACAAATAATAATCGGTCTTAGACTCATGTCCAATGACTTTATAAAAATAACAATTATGTATACATATGATGATTATATATATATGATGATCAAGTGGGTTTACATATTCTCGTTTACTCATTTTTAGTGTTATATGTCGATAACTTTTATACTAGCTTACTAGTTTTACCCATTTACGTGTTTTAAGTCCAATAAACTTATTATAAGTTCTTTAACTTGTTTTAATCCTTGTTATACTTATTTTATCAGTATGTATACTTTCCATGTTGGGCCCAAATGGGTTAAGCCCAATAAGTTCTTTTTACAAGTTTTTATCTTATTTATTCCAATTATTAGTCCAAGTATTAGTCCAATATGTTTACTTAGCTCGTTAATGTCCGTATGCCCTAAAGTTCGGGTTTTATCGGTTTTTACTAGTTATACATGTCTATATATCAGTATATAAGTTTTATAAAGTTTTCATTAGACGGGTCCAACCATCTAAGTTTTATTTAACAAAAACGTTAATTTTACGGCAATAGCCGAAAAAGTCGTAAAAATCATGTTTATAGTTTTATAACTTATAAAACTTAAAAAATTACCATTTTTATAAAATGTCCACTTATTTAACCTTTAACATATTTATATAAATAAAATTCATGAGTTAGTGTGTTTTAACTTTACATTTTATACTATTTAAATTTTGAGTGCTTATATAATAGTATTATTCTTTAATTTCCAAAAATCTGATTTTTATCTTCACTTTAACCAAAACTGCCATATCTTGAGTTCTATATGGAGATAGAAGCTCAAATTTTTATCACATAAACTACATGATATGTGCTACATTTAACTCTCCTATAGCTACTGTTGAATCATCTTCTAAATATTTTCTAAAAATCGTCCAAAACAGTAACCTCAGATTTATACCCTAAACTTGTTTTGATCATATCTCACTCATTATTTTGATTCCATTGCAGGGCCAACTCTCACATGTGTACAAGACCCATAGCTTACTGTAAATCTATTCTACTTCATCATTTTATCAGTTTACCATATGGTTCTTTACTATTTTATACAGCTATCAAATTTAACCAAGATTTTAACCTTGTTTCTTATAGTCTTTCATCTTTTTAAGCATGTTTATCAACACCAAATCCCCACACAATATTTTTAATCATCATTAATCATAATATACATATACATAAGTAAAAGAAATACAAGTTTACATAATCAAAAATAACAAGAGGATGAGGAGGACAATCTTTATACCACCAAAGTGATGAAATGATGAGTTTTTGGATGAACAAGACATGGTTTTGGGTAACCAATCTTATGAGATATCAACACCACTTCTAGGATCACCAAGTGTTTATAGATTCCTCCAAAAATCAGCCCTTGTTCTTCATGAAAACTCCTTGAGAAATCAGCCCCAAACTCCCTTGAAAACTCCTTTTTACATGTTAAGATCACCTCCAATCTTCATAACTTCAATGGGTTTTCATCATATGTAAATTATACATATGATTTATGGTTGAATCAAGATCAAATGGGGGTTGTTTATGGTGGATATGGGACGAAATATAGAGAGAGGAAGAGAGAAAATGGAAGCTTTTGCATGTGTTGAATGAGTTAGCTAGTTTGAAGACTAGTGGTTTTGGTGGTAGAAATGGTTTGGTGTAAGGATTAGGACAAGTGTCCTAGTCCTTTCATGCAAGGTTGACACACATCATGTGTGTTGTAGTTTATGTTGGACACCTTATGTGAGGGTGGGGCAAGTTTATTCTTGTCTCATCCTCATTTAATTACGGGTACTCCTCGATTCTAGTTTCCTCGATTTGCGTGCCCTCGGGTCGTTTTACGAAAAACGTTTTTATAAATTATGAATCAACGGCACAAACGAATCTAATAAAAATTGTCTCATCAAAAACGGAGTTCGAAAACATAAATACGTAATCCTAAGGTTTCTGGTTTAATCGTAAAGGACGTTAAATTAAAATCATAAGTCCTAATCTCTTCTCGTAAATTTGTGAGTTTATGAACCAACACAAATTTAAATCTCAAAATAATATTCACGGATAAATTTATTTTCTGAAATGTCGTACTGTCACCAAAGACGGTGTATGTAAACGTAAGCACGTAACGTTGAATCCTCCAGTTTAGACGTAGTCGATGCTACTTCAAGACGTAAATCCAAATTTCTTCCCAAAAATATGTGAGTTCATATTATAACATTAAAATAATGTTTTTAAATAATATTTGAGAATAAAATATCAATCGTAAATTGACGGATTGTCACAATATTTACCCCTAAACAGGATCTTTGTCCTCAAAGATCATCTTACCTTACTACTCGCTTCTTATAGAGTTAAAGCCATGTTGGTAATTCCTCCACATTCGGTCCTTTCTCACAAGTGCAATTCATTATAATACGCGAGTTTCATCAAACATAACTACGGGAATAAGATCAGGCTTAATGTTGACTTAAATTCTCTATCCATGATGTTCACGGGTTTCTGATGAATGCAACCTTTCGCCGATCTAAGCTTTACTAAGAACAATCAGATTTTCACTTGATAGATATTCCATCAAGTTCGATTTACGAAACATAATTCACGCAGTTCTTGAAGTCCTAGGGTAGATCCAGCTTATATGCCTTTCAATCCCAACTTTTACATCATCTCAATGGTCCCATACAACGGGGACTTGTATCCCATGATTTGTCAGATCATGAATTCATTTTTCCAAGTTTAAAAATTGTGGCATAACTTTGCTACCCATTTGGCACTTCAAGATCTACATTTCACATTCACATAACCTCTTGCCCACTACCGGCTGTCAATAATCAGATCCTAATTTCAACAATCATTTCAGATCTCGCGGGTCGGGTATTTTGCAAGGATAGGTTCGCCATCATAGGAAACCTTAAACCTAAAAGACATGTCCAACTCACAGTGGGTGTATGTCGGGTGTCTTTTTCTCAACTCCTACTTACGGATGCTCTAATTTCTAAATCTTAACAAGATTCGATCTCGATCCTAATACGATAGTTATCAAAGATAATCTCTCCAAAGGAAAACGATTATACGGTCTATTACCAAAGGTCAATCATTCAAACATAAAACAGCACTTATATTACTTTGTATCGTTACTTTACCTGGTCCCTTCGATTTGGGGTGGTACATAGTACTCTCATCAAGGTTCGTTCTCAATGATTTCTGAGCAAATCTCTAGAAATTCGATGCGAAGCGAGGATCTTGATAAAGATGTTTGATACAAGCACACTATGTTTACATAACTCTTTTGCATTTATCATTAACGGGAATGATATTAGCAGATTTGGTCAGTCTGTCGACGATGACCCAAATCGAATCAAATTCAGATGATGACCTTTGCAATAGCTAGACGTTTACTAATCTATGAGGCGATCTCTGCCTTCAAAATTTTCATCAGTACAATTTCTTCAGACAAAGATACTTCTAGTCAGAAATGACATACATATAATACTTATACTTACAAATTCCAACATAACTATATCCCACAATCTTCTATTTTTAGGCAACCACGAGTGGCCTTTTATAAATTTAACGCCATCGGCTTCTCAATTTTAATGGTTCACATTAGCCGCGAACCCCTTATATTATCTATATTATCCTTTTTACGAACATTGTTTACTTTTATATCGTTCGGCAATTTATTTTGCACCTTCATTATTAAGGAACATGTCCTAATTGGTTCTTTATATTTTATACATAATGTGTCAGTATCTACATTCACTTTTCCAGATAAATAATTATCATGTCCACAATTTACTCAGATATTCTTTCTATATTATGCGTCAGAAATTTCGTTCACTTTCCTCATGAAATAAATATCATAACCGTATTTATTCAAAATTATTTCTTCATATCTTCTATGTTTTAGTTTCGTCTTTACTATCATTTTTATCCATTTTACTCAATCCGTCGTCTAAAGCGTCGATAATTATTATAATTAATTAAATAATTATTAGTTAATTTTTGTGAAGCGTAAACGTAAAAGTTTTAAATTTCTTAGTTCGACCAATTATATAAAATGTTCAAAAATAATTTGAATTTAACTAACAAGATTTTTGTTGATTTATCGAAAATATTTAATAAGATTCGTAAATGTTCGAAAAACCTTTGTTTATACTTTGGTCAAAGTTTTCTTAGTTTGAAAAGCAAAAATTGTCGTTTTAAGTTTTCAGGTTATGGTATAAATGGTTTTACTCAGTCCTTCTTAAGTTATCTTGAGGTATACACAAACATTTAACCCTAAACAGAAGTTTAGTTAAATGTTTAGTATATAAGGGAATAATCCCTTTAAAATCCTTTGTTAAAAACATTTGTCAAAATATATTTCCATTTCTTTTTGGTAAAACCCAAAGTCTTAAAAGGGCTCTTAATTTTGAAGAGTCTATATGCATATATCTTACCGTCATTAATCCAACGGTCATTTTATGTAAAGGATTATGTCTTAAATCACATGTTATATATTCAAGGTACAAGTTTTAATTGTTCGGCCAACTCAGGGCAATCTAAAATTAATTATTAACTTCATTCTTATTCTTATAAACAAACAAATAAATGGTATTTAATGATCACGAGCATGAATTTATCAAATTACAGCCTACACACGCGATTCATCATATTTATGAATGCTACATGTGTATTAGTCAATCCAAACGTCACCACGTGAAACTCATAATGTTCATTACAAGCACCGGATGTAGTGATTGCAATAGATAATCTCTTTCGCAGATGAGAAGTTGATGATAACCATGCTATGGATCAAATTTGCTAGAACCTTGTAAATGATCGAACAATTCTTCCATTTCGAGTTAGGGATATCGTTTTCGATTTTCAATTTACTCAATTCACACTAATCTATAAATATAAGGAATGATAACACCATAGCTCTTCAGGATGACAGGCTTGGTAGAATAAAATCATTCTCCGACAACTCTCTCAGTTGTACGGTAATTCCTTTAATTCAGATGGTGCTGACGTACAGTGCACAAGCCACAGGTGCAGCACCGGGAATATAATCAATACCAATTTCAACTTGCCTTAATGGCGAAAGTCTAGGTAATTCACCAACAAATACCTCCTAAAGTTTTAGACAATGGAAACATCTTTTAATAAATTCATACTAGGTTCTTCTAGATTACAATATCTATGATTAATTCACAACCATACACGGTATAATTTTAAGTCTGAATGCGGGATAAGGTCATCCATCAAGAATTATTTAGATCACTTTTGATAATCAACATCTTATCATTTAGGGGAATTCTACTTGAGTTCCCATCAATTAAGACAATGTCGTCATGTCATAATCAATCAATCCATTCTAATGGCATTTCCAACTTTCTAGTTTTATTGCCGTCGATAAGTTGTGAACTTCTCAAAAGACTGATAATAACTCATAATCCTTCACAAGTTCAAGGATATTTGGAGACACAACTACTATTAAAAGAGTAAGGTCAACGCATAATCTGCGCGAGAGAATTTCAAATCAGATACAGACGAAAACATTTAATGAATATGAATATATCCCATGTTTTCATAATTTGAGTACGCATTCGAAAGCTCCTCGGATCATTACCCAGGTCATTCAAATGAAATCAAATCAGAATAAATGATAAGAACGTCAATACATCCAGTCGGGTATCAACACTCGGTAATCAGATACTTTTCCTAAGAATCTCACTACAAGAGAATTTGACAAGAAAGAATTGTCAATTGTCAAATAAGACAATTTTCACAATTGAGTAAATTCGACTCAGAAGAATAGATGCTACAGGCACATATGTAGGTATCCCTAACACTATGTCCCTATTTTTCACTTCTTGCAGATCTCATAAAATTTAATCTTTCACAATCTTCAAAGGAATGTAGTGTTTATTCATTAGTTTTATGGTGACTACTAATCAGTCTTGCATGGTCCATTCCAAATTGTATGTAGGCGCGCAACTATATACAATTTCAAGATTAACGATGCAATACTTAGTTCGTCAAAATTTTATCATCATGTTTATAATAAAAACATTTTCATGCTTAATTCTTAAATAAGAATCAAGAATAAATTTAAAAAGATTTTCTTTGTTATGGAAATAATTAAGTTTCCAAATCGTCTCTTAAACAACTTCATTTTGATATCTGTCACTTATAAATCTCACTTTGAATAATCCGTATAGTGATAAAAATTCAATTTCCTCAAATGATACTGTTTTATCTTATAAAAACAATGAGTGATCTGCAAAAGAGTGATGAAAGCTTGTTCACCAAGAATTAACTACGATATGATAGGAAATGAGCTTAGCCAAATAATCATGAGGTTCATGACTTCGATGGCACTCAGGAATACAAAGAGAATAATCCACAACTTAACTCAATTCGAGATGAGTACTTGTTCAATGGTTGTATCACTAATGCGAACATTAGGATGAAGCAATAAAAGATAGATAACATCGATACATGTAGGATTTAGCAATCAAAGGTAGTCTTTCTCATTAATCACAAACAAGTCAAAATTGTACCGTAACACATTACGTGTCACTATGTCATACAATTCTCAGAACTCATCCTACCAACTGATGTCACAGTTAAGTTAGGGATTATTTTTAAAAGATACCACAATGAATACTAATATACAAGAGTCATTAGGTGTTCCACATGTCCTGAAAGATCCATCGGTCCCAATTCAGAAGAAGATTTCTTCAATTTACTTCTTGGACACTGGGCATCCTCGTCAGTGGACAATGGCCTAGGAACAACCCTTAACACGAATCAACAATCAATTAAAACCTTATAATTCAAGCACAGAACTTAACGATTTCCTCTTAACAATCTCATATTCCATAAAAGTTAAATTTTACTTTATTCAAGTTTCAACCATTTTTATACTCGATTCGATATCCTACCTCATTTCTCAATTCTCCAACTTTATTCTTAGGCCTTAATAGGGCAATAAAGCTCGATATGATCAACACTTAATTCTAATCCTATAGTTCTTACAACAACAATTATCAAATAAGTCACTAGCATGAGATGACTCACACATTCAATTAGACTTCTCGGAAAGGTATTAGTGGCATGAGGCTTTTGGGTAATGGTTCCAATAACAGCCTCAAGTGCAACATTCACCCTTTCGATTCTAAATTTAAGAATTGGATGACAACGAATCAGATGACATCTTCTTAGGTGGTAACGTTTTGTCAAACTCCACTCTATAAGGAAAGATCGTCATGACATCGATATCGGATTTAATCTCGCCAATTCTTTTTCAATATCACAATCAACTAATATTTATACTTCTACGAATATCAACCATTTGTTGGGATCATAAATATCCACAACTTGTTTTGGATCTAGGATAGCTAGAATTCCTACGAGAATAACTTCGATTAATTTACTAGGGGATTTAGGGTACATTGTGACAATCTACGTCGTATAAATACCTCGTATAAATATCAAAATAATCATCAAACAATCATGTAATAAAATTACATCATATATATATATATATATATAATCCAAGTTATATATATATTAAAATAACACTTCTCAGTCTTGGCCTTGTCGGTAACTCGGGAATTCTTCGGCACCGTTATAGAAAAAAGATTTTTAGACATTTTAGAAAAATGTTTATAGTTAAAAGATTTTGAAAAGTTTTATTCAAAACCTTGGTTTTAAAAATCTTTCGTTCTCTATAACGAGAGCTCTGGTACCAAACTGTAACACCCCCAAATTTATACAACTCAATACAGCGGAAGACTAGTTGGTGTTACGGGATAGCACATTACTCACATCATAGACAACGCATAAAAATCGCGTCGTTTAATAATAAAACATTTCCATTCATAAATATCAAAGTTACATCGGTCCCAAGTCATTGTATTTAATACAAAGTTTTACAAAGTATTTGAATGGAAAAATATTGTTTAAGTGCGGGCCATGAATTCTTGTCGTCTTCCCGAGAATTACCTTCAAGTACCTGAGATAAGACATGTTAAAAGAAAAGGTCAGCGATAACGCCGAGTGAATTCATAGAGTTTAATAAATTCCATCAATATAATATCAGTATAAAAGTATTACTGAAAATCATTTTGTACAAATCGTTTTGATAGGTCATAAAATAGCCAACATCATTTTATACAAATCCTTATAAAAAATAATAATATAGGCATTTGCCTTAAAAATCATTATACGAGCCAATGTCATAAAAATATCATACAATACGTCTTATGATGTTGTATAAAGTCAAATAAAAACCGTTATATGAATGTGGTTATGAAAACCAAAACACGAACATAATATCAATAGTATGACCCTGTATTGCTAGTCAGGCAATACATCGTAATTCGGAGTGTCTAGTAGTATTTCGTTAGTTTTTGGATTATTATAAGCCGCATGACATTGTTACCTTACTAAACCAACAACGGGTAGCTAACCCGATACCAATTTTGCCCATCTAAAGTAGCGTGTCGTCACAAAGGTCACGCTATGGAAATCTTCTCATACATAAATTCGCTTACCAATCAATGTGGCATGACGGGGATCAACCGTCAAGGCGCGAACTGGGGTGATCGTCCCCAAATAGTACTATTATATGCACAAGCGTCTACCAAATCCAGGTAGTTCACAATTCATGCTAATGGGACTTTTAGTGACATAACCTAACTTTAATAATCCATTTAATTTCATCTATCGGGTCCTTTAATCATTTATCGGGTCATAAATCGGGTCATTCAATCATTCGGGTCCAAAATCAATAAACAAACAATCGGGACAAATGGCGTCCTATTTTATAAAAACTAACATGTTATCTCCCTCGCGGGTTTATAAAACATTTATAAAAACATTTAAAAGAGTGTGAGGCTATGAACTCACGTTGATGTGGGAAGGCGGGTTATCGGCAATTCGGACGTACGGTACGTGCTTCAATCACGGAAACCTAGACAAATAATAATCGGTCTTAGACTCATGTCCAATGACTTTATAAAAATAACAATTATATATACATATGATGATTATATATATATGATGATGATCAAGTGGGTTTACATATTCTCGTTTACTCATTTTTAGTGTTATATGTCGATAACTTTTATACTAGCTTACTAGTTTTACCCATTTACGTGTTTTAAGTCCAATAACTTTATTATAAGTTCTTTAACTTATTTAAATCCTTGTTATACTTATTTTATCAGTATGTATACTTTCCATGTTGGGCCCAAATGGGTTAAGCCCAATAAGTTCTTTTTACAAGTTTTTATCTTATTTATTCCAATTATTAGTCCAAGTATTAGTCCAATATGTTTACTTAGCTCGTTAATGTCCGTATGCCCTAAAGTTCGGGTTTTATCGGTTTTTACTTGTTATACATGTCTATATATCAGTATATAAGTTTTATAAAGTTTTCATTAGACGGGTCCAACCATCTAAGTTTTATTTAACAAAAACGTTAATTATACGGCAATAGCCGAAAAAGTCGTAAAAATCATGTTTATAGTTTTATAACTTATAAAACTTAACAAATTACCATTTTTATAAAATGTCCACTTATTTAACCTTTAACATATTTATATAAATAAAATTCATGAGTTAGTGGGTTTTAACTTTACATTTTATACTATTTAAATTTTGAGTGCTTATATAATAGTATTATTCTTTAATTTCCAAAAATCTGATTTTTATCTTCACTTTCACCAAAACTGCCATATCTTGAGTTCTATATGGAGATAGAAGCTCAAATGTTTATCACATAAACTACATGATATGTGCTACATTTAACTCTTCTATAGATACTGTTGAATCATCTTCTAAATATTTTCTAAAAATCGTCCAAAACAGTAACCTCAGATTTATACCCTAAACTTGTTTTGATCATATCTCACTCATTATTTTGATTCCATTGCATGGCCAACTCTCACATGTGTACAAGACCCATAGCTTACTGTAAATCCATTCTACTTCATCATTTTATCAGTTTACCATATGGCTCTTTACTGTTTTTTACAGCCATCAAATTTAACCAAGATTTTAACCTTGTTTCTTATAGTCTTTCATCTTTTTAAGCATGTTTATCAACACCAAATCCCCACACAATATTTTTAATCATCATTAATCATCATATACATATACATAAGTAAAAGAAATACAAGTTTACATAATCAAAAATAACAAGAGGATGAGGAGGACAATCTTTATACCACCAAAGTGATGAAATGATGAGTTTTTGGATGAACAAGACATGGTTTTGGGTAACCAATCTTATGAGATATCAACACCACTTCTAGGATCACCAAGTATTTGTAGATTCCTCCAAAAATCAGCCCTTGTTCTTCATGAAAACTCCTTGAGAAATCAGCCCCAAACTCCCTTGAAAACTCCTTTTTACATGTTAAGATCACCTCCAATCTTCATAACTTCAATGGGTTTTCATCATATGTAAATTTTACATATGATTTATGGTTGAATCAAGATCAAATGGGGGTTGTTTATGGTGGATATGGGACGAAATATAGAGAGAGGAAGAGAGAAAATGGAAGCTTTTGCATGTGTTGAATGAGTTAGCTAGTTTGAAGACTAGTGGTTTTGGTGGTAGAAATGGTTTGGTGTAAGGATTAGGACAAGTGTCCTAGTCCTTTCATGCAAGGTTGACACACATCATGTGTGTTGTAGCTTATGTTGGACACCTTATGTGAGGGTGGGGCAAGTTTATTCTTGTCTCATCCTCATTTAATTACGGTTACTCCTCGATTCTAGTTTCCTCGATTTGCGTGCCCTCGGGTCGTTTTACGAAAAATGTTTTTATAAATTATGAATCAACGGCACAAAACGAATCTAATAAAAATTGTCTCATCAAAAACGGAGTTCGAAAACGTAAATACGTAATCCTAAGGTTTCTGGTTTAATCGTAAAGGACGTTAAATTAAAATCGTAAGTCCTAATCTCTTCTCGTAAATTTGTGAGTTTATGAACCAACACAAATTTAAATCTCAAAATAATATTCACGGATAAATTTATTTTCTGAAATGTCGGACTGTCACCAAAGACGGTGTATGTAAACGTAAGCACGTAACGTTGAATCCTCCGGTTTAGACGTAGTCGATGCTACTTCAAGACGTAAATCCAAATTTCTTCCCAAAAATATGTGAGTTCATATTATAACATTAAAATAATATTTTTAAATAATATTTGAGGATAAAATATCAATCGTAAATTGACGGATTGTCACAGTTCCTATAATGGCAGAACTTCTAGGTGGAGGAACAAGCTTCCAAACATCATTGGCAACGAATTGATTCAATTCTTCTTGCATCACAATGACCCAACTCTCATCCATCAAAGCTTCCTTAACATTCTTTGGTTCAATCAAGGAGACAAAACAAAAGAAGTTGCTTTGGTTTTGGACTTGAGATCTTAGGGTCCTTTGATTTAAGTCACCAATGACATTATTGAGAGTATGATCCCTAGACTCCTTAATGTTTACTTCCTTTTCAACACTAAGGTCTTCAACTCCTATTTTTCTAACCTCTTTGGCTTTAACTATTTCTAATTCATCCAAGTCATCATCAACCAATGGTGGTGTCTTGGGTTAAGGAGGGGTTTCATCAAAGGTTACGTTGAGTGATTCTTCAATAACCCCTGAGGTTCTATTTAGGACTATGTAGGCCTCACTAGTTTGGGAATAACCTAAAAGGATACCTTCGTAAGACTTTGGGTCAAACTTGGTAAGGTAGTCTTTGGTGTTGAGGATAAAACACTTGCTTCCAAACACCCTAAAGTATTCTAATGAGGGTTTCTTACCTTTAAGAATCTCATAGGGGGTCTTTCCTAGAAAAGGTCGAATAAGAATTCGGTTGAGAATATAAGTCGATGTATCTACGGCATTGCACAAAAACTTTTGAGGCAAAGATTGCTCGTTTAACATCGTCCTACTCATCTCTTGGAGAGTCCTATTCTTCCTTTCAACTACCGCATTTGATTGTGGAGTGCGAGGAGCCGAGATGTTATGGGTAATACCATGAGCTTCACAAAAGGCACCAAATTGCACTTCATTATCAAATTCCCTACCATGATCCGTCCTAATAGAAACAATTGAACATCCTAGTTGATTTTGAATTCTCCGACTAAAGATTTCGATGTGATCGAAAGCTTCATTCTTAGATGCCAAAAATCTAGTCCAAGTGAATCTAGAATAGTCGTCAGCTATAACTAGGGTATAAAGGTTACCTCCATAACTCCGTATGGCGGAAGGTCCATAGAGATCCATATGTAGGAGCTCTAAGCACCGAGAGGTCGAAACCAAATTCTTGGCTTTGTGACATGAGTGAACTTGCTTTCCAACTTTGCAAGCATCACAAAAGTGACTATGAAACTTAATCTTGGGGAGGTGTCTTACCAACTCCTTAGAGACTAAAGATTGAATTAAACGCATATTAGCGTGACCTAATATCCTATGCCAAAGAGTAGAACTATCATCTATAGTCGCAAGACATATGTTGTCTTTTGACTTCTTATTAACCTTCATGACATAAAGCCCATGCTTTCTAACACCTTTTCCAATGACTTTTCCATCTTTTACGATTTCACTGTCATGTTCGGAAAAGATAACCTTACACTTATTATCACAAATTTGACCTATACTTAAAACGTTAAAACCTAAGTTATCTACGTGCTCAACATTTTCAATGGTCATGGAGTTAAGAGAAACCGTACCTTTGACAATGATATTACCACGTAGACTACTAGCAAATGTGACGTTACCTCCATCATATGCTTTATAATGCGAGAACAAACTTCGATTACCCGTCATGTGTTTAGAACATCCACTATCCTTAATCCACTCGTCGGGCTCCAAATCAATTCCCAAGCATATCTAGGTAACAATACACAAGATCAAACATTTGGTCCCTAATATCTCATGGGTCCAAAATTGTTAGTTCCAAACATCCCTTGCATTTGGTTGGGATGCATGAATGAGGTGGGGATTCCCCATGGAGAACAAAATGGAGGAGGGTAGTAATTCATGTAACCATTTTGTTGCTTATTACTTCTCCTAGGTGTGTTTGATCTAGGTTTAGAATAATTATTGTTCTTTCTAGGTGTTGGAGTTTTACTTCTAGTTCGAGAGTTCTTTTGATTATCTCTTGTAGGCGTTGTCGTTCTACTTCTAGGCTTAGACTCATTCGGTACTCTAGGTAGAGTAGAAGATAATCTAGATAAGCTTCTATTTCCCATGAGAGGTTTACTTAACGGCTTATAGAACTTACTAATAGTATTGTCGTCAAGTATGGGTAATTGAACCTTATTAACAGTAATATGCTTTGGTTTTTCATTTAACTTAGATTTTTCAGAAAGTTCAGAATTTTCACAAAATTCAACTTCTGGCCGCGGTACCTTATCTATGGCCGCGGTTCCATAGCGATAAGGAACCGCGCCATAAGATGTGGAACCGCGTCCAGAAGATGTTTTCTGTAAAAACCTGACTTGTTTTGGTTCACTAGTTGAGGCTTCATTTGAGTTGAAACCTAGACCAAGTTTTTCCTTAGAATGAACTTGTTTGTTTAACATATCATCAAGAGCACTAGTACCTTTCATGAACTTTTCCAATTTAATGGAGGTGCTCTTGAGATCATCATTCTCTAATATAAGTTTCTCACAACTTAAGCAACCTAAATCAACCTCTTTGTTTTTCTCAAGTATAGCCAATTTCTCCCTAAGTTCATTGATCTCATTTTCAAGCTTAGTTTTGGTTGATTTTAAGGTTTTATTCTTTTCTATGATTTTAAGACTAAGTTTGCGTAAGCTATCATATTTGCCTTCAAATTCAATATCATCTAAATTAGAACTATCATTGCTATAATATTCGTTTTCGGAATGTACCTCTTTAGAAGTGTGAGCCATAAGACATTTCTCCTCTTTGGGGTTGTCATCATCATCTTCACCGCTATCGCTCCAAGCGCCACTAACGAATGCCGTGTGGTTCTTATCACGAGCGGGCTTTGGACACTCACCAATGAAGTGATTTGGATCACCACATCTAAAACAACTCCTATCACCTCGTCTTTGACAATGGTTTCTTGTCATAGTTTGGTTGCCTAACGTGTTGACCTCGTCTCTTGAAGAACTTCGTGAAATCTCTCACCGCCAATGCATACTCCTCGTCATCACTTTCCGAGGAACTATCATGGTCACTTTGTGCCTTCTTGGCTTTAAGTGCAAGAGATTTCCTTTCACTCTTGGTTTTTACTAATTCCGAGTCCTTCAAAATTATCATCTCATGAACCTTCAAATTTCCTATGAGTTCATCGAGTGATAAATTTGAGAGGTCTTTCGACTCTTCAATAGCCGTGACTTTTGCTCTCCACTTTGGATGTAAGTCCCTTAGAAACTTCCTAACATTGTTCTTGCTAGAAAAACCTTCATCAAGTGCTTTTAGACTAGTAATAATGGTGTTAAACCTAGCAAATGCACTATCGATAGTTTCATCTTCTAAGATGACAAATTGTTCATATTGTTGGACAAGAAGATCGATTTTACTTTCTTTGACTTGGCTATTACCTTGGTGAGTTACTAAAAGAGTGTTCCAAATATCTTTAGCGGTTTCACACATAAAAATTCTTTCATACTCTTTCTTAGGCAAAGCATTATAAATCACCATTTTAGCCTCATTATTTTTTGAAAGTTTCTTTTTAGTATCATCATTAGCTTTGTCAAAAGTGACTAATTCTTTTGTTTTAGAAACTTCATTAAATTGAAAGGGTAAAAAATCACCATTGGTAATAACATACCAAAGATCTAAATCTTTTGATTTCACATAAGTTTCAAATCTATTTTTCCAATAAATAAAACTATCGGTTTCCAAAAGTGGTGGTCTTTGCATAGATTGTCCTTCTAGGTACTTGTTGGAATCCATAGATCGATTCAAGTTTTAAAATACAATATACTTTAAAAATTCTTGAGCAACCCGCTCTGATACCAATTGTAGAAACTAGAAGGGGGGGTTGAATAGTTTCTTAAAATTTACTTGTTAAAATATGGTTTCCAAAAATCCTTTTTCAAAAACTTAGGCTTGAGGAAATATGTGAAATCTTCTTATGCAAAAATATGAACAATGATAGTTGTGGCTAAACTAATATTAACAAAAATATATCCACAAAGAATAAAGAATGATAGTGTAGCTAAACTAATACTAACAAAAATATATCCACAAAGAATAAAGAATGATAGTGTAGCTAATCTAATATTAACACATGTATATGCAAAAAGTAATAAGGAATGTAAAGAGTTAAGGGTAAAGAAAGATCAAACCGAACAACAAGGATTTATAGTGGTTCGACAACGAAGCTCACTCCTCGTTCCTACTCCACTCCTCGAGTACTCCTTACTCGAGAGTTCACTACACAACAAGCTCCTTATGGTGGAGAAAACCGTACACGTCGCTTAACCAATTTCTGACTCTAAGCTAAAAGTCGAGCCCTAATCGTAGCTAGGACCAATCTACACAACTATACTTAGTACATACACAACTTCCAAATAGACACAACTACTTGGATCTTCACAACAATGACACAACTACAAGAATATACAAATTGATCTTCAATAGATCTTTGGTGGTGGACTCAACACTTCACTACGATAGTGTTCTTCTCTTTGCACTTGGAGAGGAAGAGATGGAAGAACAAGATTCACTTCTTAAACAAGTAATAATCAAACAAATGATCAAAGATTTGAGTGATTAAAGAAGGTGTTTGAATCTGGAAATAAATGTGCAAAAGAGGTGAGGTGAAAAGCTGAGAATGGCCAACTATTTAAAGGACAAAGGAGCCAACGGCTATATCTGCCCGCGGTACCTTATCACAGCCCGCGGTACCTTATCGATAAGGTACCGCCTAGGCGCTAAGGTACCGCCGGACTAGACTCCGCTCCTTTTTGTCCTTTAGTGGTGGAGGTCTTATCTGGGTATAAAAATATCCTGAAAGGATATTCTTAACAGCTATAAGAATATGCCATTTTCAAATTTCAAATATTTAATTTAATAAAACATTTTCTTAAAAATAAAGTTTAATAAAAACTTGTCACTTTTAATAAAAAGTGAGTTTTAAGTAAAGATTAAATCACTTGATCACTTGATTAAGGTTAGTACTTGTTTATCCATACCTTAAGTGAAAATGGGTAAAATGAAAAATACTTGAACTCAAGAATTCGTTTTTCGTTGTTTTCGTAAATGCTTGTTTTTACATATTGCCGTAATCAAAACTAAGCGAGACCGAAAAATGCAAGTAACGTTTTTAGTCATTATTGCATTAACAATAACCTTTGTCAGCGTTAGACAAATATAGTGGAAAATCTAACTTCTCAAAAAGACCAATAACAATGCATATCCTGTACATACTTTTACAAAAAGATCCCAAAACACATATTAAGTGAGATTGATCATTCCAATACATGTTACCAAGTATTGAAACCTTCCACTATCAAAAGGTTTAGTTAATAAATCAGACACATTTTCTTCTGTGTCAACCCTATCTGGTTGTATTAAACCCTTTTCAAAACAATCTCTTATAAAATGATGTCTAATTTCTATATGTTTTGATTTAGAATGATGTACAGGATTTTGAATAATGCATAAAGTACTGTTATTGTCTACAAAAATCTTGGTATGCATGAAATTATACCCATAATCCAACAGCTGGTTCTAAATCCATAAGACTTGTCCACAACAAGTAGTTGCAGCAACATACTCTACTTCAGTTGTAGAATTGGCCACCACTGTTTGTTTCTTGCATTGCCAAGATATCAACCTACTCCCAAGAAACTGACATCCACCAGTTGTGGATTTTCTATCAAATTTATCACCACCATAGTCACTGTCTGAATATGCAATAAGCTCCAATGGTGAATCTTTTGGATACCATAAGCCCAAATTTGGATAACATCTAAGGTACCTAAGGATTATCTTGACAGCATGAAGGTGACACTCTTTGGGAGTCACTTGATGATGTGCACATGCAAACACAGCAAACATAATGTCAGGTCTTGAGGCTGTGAGATACATCAATGAACCAATCATTGATATATAGTGCCTGACATCCACATCTTTTCCATCCCCTACTTTTCCCCAAGGGTGTTCTCTAGCCATAGGAGTACTAGCCCTTTTCTCATGTGGAAAAAAGACAAACTTCTTCAAGATTTTAGCTACATATTTATCCTGAGAGATGAAGATACCATCTTCTTTCTGTTGAACTTGTAACCCTAGAAAGAAGTTCATCTCCCCCATTGCACTCATCTTGAATTTGTCTGTCATAAGCTTGGGAAAGTCTTCACTCATCGTTGGGTTTGTAGAACCAAAGATGATATCATCCACATAAACCTGAACAAGTAAGACATCCTTACCAGTCTTCTTTGTAAATAAGGTATGATCTATAGTGCCCCTTTTGAATCCATTTTCCACCAGATAAGTGGACAATGTGCCATACCATGCTCTTGGGTCTTGATGAAGTCCATACATAGCTTTCTTGACTCGATATACCTTGTCTGGATGCTCTTGGATCTTCAAAACCAGGAGGCTGCATTACATAAACCTCTTCAACAATTATGCCATAAAGGAAAGCACTCTTCACATCCATTTGATAGACAGTAAAGCCCATGCAGGAAGCATAGGCTAGAAATATCCTTATAGCCTCAATCCTTGCAACTGGTGCAAATACCTCCTCATAGTCTATCCCTTCCTCTTAAGTATATCCTTGAGCCACTAAACGTGCCTTGTTTCTGACCACAATGCCTCTTTCATCTGTCTTGTTTCAAAGAACCCATCTTGTCCCAATAGGTATTACATATCTAGGACAATCAACCAGCTCACAAACATCCTGAATAGAAAATTGGTGAAGCTCATCCTACATTGCTTCCACCCAACTTGGTTCTTTGAGAGCATCAAAAATCTTCTTGGGCTCCTGTTGTGATAGAAAACAGGCAAACAAACATGCTTGAACAAGAGGGGTATCAACCTTCTTGTGTATATTGGCAATAAATCCTCCAAGATTCTGATGAGATCTTCTAGTTTGAACAGGAGACATCACATCACCAATTTAGAGAAGAGGGGTGATCATTCATTGTAGAAGTAAGAACTCATCCCTCAAAAAGTATGTTGTCTTCAATCTCATCTTCCAAGTTAACAATATCTTCTTCAGACTCTCTTCCATCAATATCTGTATGAACATCTCCATTTCTTCTTGAAGGTTGACCTTGTTCAAAATTGGAAGAGAAAATATGGTCAAAGGAGTTGTCAACGCCTGAACCAAGGTTGTCAGCGTTTGGGCCATCAACGCCTGAACTAGAGTTGTCAACGTTTGAGCCATCAACGCCTGAATTTGTCTTGTCAGCGCCAGATTTTCCTTTGTCAGCGCCTGAAAGACCATGCATGTTGTTAACTGGTGATACTTAGGGACCACCATTTTCCTTTCCAGCAGCAGCAGCAGTAGCAAAAGCATCTGTCCATATGGGAATAGTAACATACTCAAGTATGGGAGATGACTTGTCTGCTTGTGATCCAACCTCTTCATTAACCTGTGTACCTGAAACATCAACAACAGGTTCTTCTACAACACTTGAAGTTACCTTCACAATGTCTGGATTAGTAACAGGCATATAATTCAAAGTCCTAGATAGAGGTTCCAAGTCAAACAACCAATTTGGACCACTTTTAGAATCACTAGGTTTACTTTCTAAAAACCTAACATGTACTTTATCAAGTATACGTTTTTCCTTCTTAACGTAAACCCTATATCCTCTACTCTACACAGAATAACCCATGAAGTAGCCTTCATCACCTTTAGCACTAAATTTACCTAAGGCATCACTAGTATCCAACACAACTACATGACAACCAAAAGGTTTAAGAAAACCAATATTAGGTTTCCTTCCCCAAAGTAACTCATAAGGTGTTTTGTTATGTATCTTGTTAACTAATGCTCTATTCTGAACATAACAAGCTGTATTCACAGCCTCAACCCAAAAAGCAATGGGAAAGTGAGCATCAGCCAACATAGTCCTGGCTGCTTCAATTAGGGTTCTATTCTTTCTCTCAGCAACCCCATTTTACTTTGGGGTTCTGGCAACACTAAACTGTCTAGTAATCCCTTTCTTGGCACAAAAATCATCCAATAGCTTATTTCTAAACTCACCACCATTATCACTTCTAAGTATTTTAACTTCATTACTAGTCTTCTTTTCAATTTGGTTAATAAAGTTAATTAAAGTATCAGTAGTGTCACTTTTCAAAGCTAAAAAGAAAGTCCAAGTAAACCTAGAAAAGTCATCAGTAATGACAAAATAGTAAGATTTACCATTCAAGCTTTCTATATTAGTTGGACCAAACAGGTCCATATGCAGCAAGTGAAGTGGTTTAGAACTAGAGTGCACCTATTTAGACTTGAATGAGACCTTGTGTTGTTTGCCTTTATGGCATGCAACACAATATTGGTCATTGTGGAAAGCCTTTTCAGGCAAACCATCAACCAAGCCAAGTCTCACAAGCCTGTTTATATTTTTAAAGTTAATGTGCCCTAGTGTCCTGTGCCATAAATTACTCTCATCAACTGAAGCCTTAGCATAAAGACATGACAAGTTATTATTCATCCTAATCCCATTAAGATTCACATTATAAATGTCCTTATGCCTAGGTGTCCTATAATCAATAAATTCCTCATTTGGTATATTAAAATCCTTGCTCAACACCAAGTATTCAGTATTAGTGAAAAGAACCTTATTTTTATTATCACAAACTTATGATACACTAAAAAGATTATAGTCTAGTTCTTTTACCAGAAACACGTTTTCAAAATGTAAATTGTTGGTGAGAAGAGTTCCTTTTCCTGGGATAGTTCCATATCCGCCTCCAAAGTAAACTTTATCACCATCCTTAATGGGAGTGAAGTTTGTGAGATAATCTTCCTTCCCAGTCATGTGACTAGAGCATCCACTATCCCAATAGCCATAATCATTTACCTGCTTTTGAATGCCCTGCACATAAAGAAAACAAATTAGTTTTTTTTGGGAACCCAATCCTGAGCAGACTTGGATTCATTTGGTTGTTCAATAAGAACAGACTTAGTCTTCATAACAACCCCTTGTTCATCCCTTTTTGGATTGAACACCCAGTTAACCCCAATTGGTTTTGTGATGACATTTGAAATATAATTAAATCTGTTACAGGTCATAGAAATCCCATTAGAGTTAGGGTTTTGATCTTGCTTAGGTCTCCATGTCAAGCTAGAAGAAGCTTTAGACCCCTTTCCCTGTGGTTGTAAATATTTACCATTATTTGGTCTGGCAACGTTTCTGTCAGCGTTTGATTTGGTCTTGTCAACGCTGAAATTACCCTTATCAGCGTTGAACCTAGGGTTTGCTACAGGAACCCATTGTCTATTAGACCATGTATTGGTCTTCTGAAAAGGTCTTTGTCCATAAGTGTTAGACCCTTTAGTAAAGAATGGGGCTGGTCTAACAACTTGTGGAATTTGCTCCACAAACGTTTTGGGTCTCACAGTGTTTGACCTTTTGTCAGCGTTAACCTTGGAAGCGTTGACACACTTATAGGCTAAATGTGAAAAGCTACCACAAGTATAACAGGCCTTTCTAGACATAACTCTAGGTCTAGAGGAAAAGAAACCTGTTCCATTATCGCTAATTTAGCTTTTTGGTGACCTAGTATTTCTATACATTTCTGCATATTTAATGCTAGGTTTTCTAACAACGTTTGAGCCAAGGTTAACAGTCTTGCCAGTGATTGGGTTTGTTACTTTGATAGGGGTAGGCTCATTTGGACTATCACTAAGCATGCCACCCTTGACAAACAAGGTAGGGTTGGCTTTCTTCCATTGGTCCAAATCAATCAACTTCTGCCTATATTCTTCTAATGGGGTAAGGAATCTTGGTGAAGGAATGAATTCCTCTTCTTGGAGTTCTGGTAAACCAGTCCAAGATAAGTCCTTTCTTTGGACACCATAAAAGTCCCTAGCTGGTGGTGGAACACCAGCATACTCTTTCATCCCAATCCCAGTCATATCCCTAGAATCCCTTTGTTTACTAACACATTCTCCTAGGGTTTGTGAGGCTTTATCAAATCTTTAAATTTTAAGATCCACATTATCCTTATTCTTGATAGCCTCATCTAACTTAACCTGTAATTCAGCATTGACCCTTTCCATGATATTTATAATATCAGTACTTGCATTTAAATCATGTTTTAAGATATTTATTTTATCTTTTAGGTCAAGCTCCATTTTCTTATACTCAGCTACAGTCTTTTCAGTTTGAGTAAGAGCAAGTTGATAGTTAGACAACTTGCATCTCTCATTACTCACATCTGTTGACAATTTTAAAACCTCTTTGTTAAGTCTTTCAGTATTTAAACGACAACTCTTACTACAAAAATCATCATCATATACCTCATTGTCTGATGAAGATGAGGAGTGTGCCATGAGAGCAGATTGAACATGCTCTTCTTCTTCTATCTCAGCAACCAAAGCTTTATCCTCTTCCTCATTGATACACGGCTTTTACCTAATATGAAAATTATTGTTCGTTGTGTTGGTCTAATCGAATTGATTACTGGTTTAAGTGCGACTCTGTTGACTTTTGGTGAAACAAAGATATTTGTCGTTGTATTATATTTAAATTGCAAGACTTTAAATAAATGACGGTTAATTAAAATCTAAACTAATTAAAACTTAAATTGTGCAATATTAAAAACTTTTAAAAGTTAAATTAATTAAATGACTTAAAACTAAAGTGTGACAAAAATTAAATTTGACAAAGTATTAAAAATGTAACTTAAAAACAAAACAAGGCAAAATATAATCCTAAACCCTAAACTATCGGAATATCATATCGTAATGCTGTCACCATTCCATCGGAATCCAGATCGCAAAGGAGTTATCAGAATGTATTAAAGTTAGGTCTATCGGAATAATGAAAGGTGCTGTCACAATAACACTTCAGATCGGAAAGCCCAGATCGCAATCCTAGATCGGAATGTTGCTCAATAAATTTGGGCAGCACTTCGACATAGAAAGCCTCATGAGCCGTCAGAATATGCGGTCGCAATATGTGATCGCAATCCCAGATCGGAATGAGGGGGATGTTACTAGATCGCAATCCTCAGATCGGAATAGGCAGTCGCAATATGAAATCCCTTGATCCTATTCTGTCACAATTGGAATGTGGAGAGGTCAAGTTGTCGCAATGTACCAAATACCTCACTTTCCGATGGAGTTACAATTTCGCAATAAGCACAAGTCCAAATAAGCTAGAACTAATAAGCTGAATTCAAAAACTTAAATGAAATGGAAACAAAACGAGGCAATAAGCTAAAAAGTTAAAACTTTTAAGAAAACTTTTAAGAAAACTTTGAAAACAATTAAGCTAAATACCAAATAAGCACATAAGATTGTCAAACTTATGGCTTATTTCGTATGAAAGCTTAAAGGGAAAAGAAAAGACAAAACCTTTAGTCAAATAAGCAAAGAGATTAAGCAAAAGCTTTCTTAATCTGATTTTAAAACAAGCGAAAAACAAGAGAAAAGTAGAAGGAGAATGATAAAAGTAAACTTGATCAAAGGTAAATAAAGATTAAAGCAACAAAATTAAGAACACTTACTTGGAATTAAAATGAATTAAAGTGCAAGACAAGTATTTAAAATGACATGAATTTAAAGAGCAAGTAATTAAAATGGTGGAAGAACTAATTGTCACTATTAGCCAACAAAATGAAATGACATGAAATGAAATCTATTTATAGGGGATTAGGGAGGTGCTTAGAGGAAGCTTCCTCCCCTCTTTCTTCTTTCTTTAATTGTCATTAAGTCCTTAATCTTCTTAATTCTTTGACTTCAACGACTTTGTCTCGGGATTTCTGCTCTCGTCTTGTAATTTTTTCAATAAATTAGACTTGAGTTCTTCGGCTTTTAGTAAACTTCCGTCTTTTGAATTTTTCTTTGATAAATCTTCAGAATTGGTCTTGGACTTCCGTTCTTTTTGCACTCTTGATTTCTTGACTTCGTCTTTTGTCTTTTTCTTTGATAAAAGCCCGTGAATGCTCGTGTTTTCTCCCCTTTTCACATTTTTGTCCTAAATCACAACAAAAACACAAACCACGCATAATTTCGACATTTATGACATAAAATACACGTTTTGGCTCGGTTATTATTGTAGTTAAGTGGTAAAAAGGATGGGTGTTTACACACCTATCAAATCCCCTACACTCGACCATTGCAATGTCCTCATGCAATGCATTAGTTACAAAGCAAGATTACATTTTCCATCATAATCAATCCACATTGGCCTTTATTAAAGAGATAGAAAATAACAAAACAAGTAAAGAAATCAAAAACATACCTTAGGGTTTTGAAAATGTCATGAATGATCATCATCCTCAATTTTTCACATTCTCCAAACCAAGCGTAAAAACGAGATCATTGTTATTATAAGTTAGCAAACTAACACGAACTCATGTGGGCCAATTACTTACTTAGACTCCCTTATTCCTAGGTGTATCTCTTATATTTTATTGTTGTCTTGAATGATCACGAGGATGCATTGTTGACTTATTTTGATAGTTATTTAGGCTGAAAATAAAGTGGGACGATTTAATCAATAGTTAGCTAAAGGACAAAATCTTTTAAAACTGCTTCTCGGGACCTCATAAAGTTCATATCTTGGCATAACTCGCTTCGCGATTTGCGACCTTTCTCGGACCGATATTTGGCAGCGACTTCATACTTCAAATCTTGAGAGACGTTCATGAAATAATGGCCTTCTCTTCATAATAGGAATTTCTTCACTTGAAGTTTTGAGAGATTCTTCATATTTGGACCACGACTTCTTCATTTTTCTCCAATCTTTATTTGGGATTTTGATATACAACGATCCAACTCCTTTTAGGACTAGGATCTATTTATCCTTATACCTTGTTAGGGCTTTTTTGGATAGACTTCTCCATGATCTTTTGGGGAGTACTTGCTTTTCGTCGTGTGTCTCGATCCATCATATTGATTTTTGATAAATGATTCTTCACATCACTTTTGGATCTTTAGCAACAAAATGTAGCCCTCATGCCTTGTTAGGGCCTTGTCGGACACGCTAATCTTCGCATCCCGCTTCAATAAATATGCCTTGGCTATGAACTCTAATCCATACCGAGCAACTTTTAAACGATCTTGGGCTAGAAGCTAAGTAACTTTTCAAATCGTACAACCTTATTTATTGCAGATAATTTTATTAGCAAGCGATGGGAGAATAGGCTTATAATTAACTCACATAAATTCATGAAAGGATACCAAACTTATAATTGACTCTATCATCTCTCGTTCTCCACAGTTTAAAATCTCAAGGAATGAGACTCGTGGATGCTTAGCCTATTAAATCAAAGTTTTGGGTTTTCGAGTCGTCTATAGGATCTTGCAAATTCTTAGAATTTTTCAAGTTTAGAAATCGCATTTTAAAGTTCCCTTGATAAACGACTCTCTAGGATCAATTATAGGAACTTGCGAAAAGTTCTTGTTCTTAACCCGTGAGAGTTAAGACTTTCGCGTTTTATAGCTCCCTATATAAAAGCCTAGCAAAACTTGACTTAAACACGTTAAGGATACTAGCTAGAGTAAACTTAGATAAGTAAACTCGGGTTGAGTCAAAAGATTTACAGTGTTTAAAAATTAAAACCACTTTATTAAAATTTTATTCTAGCAACGAAATAAAATAACTAAAATAAAGGAAAACTAATAGGCCAAAATAGATCAAAAAATTTGAAAAATGTCGAAAAATTGATTTTCTGGTTAAAATGAGGACAAATACAAGGAAAAGACAACTTAACTTCGATAGAAGTCCCCCCTACACTTGATATAAACATTGTCCTTAATGTTTAAGCATGTGGGAGTAAACTCCCCTACACTTAGGACATTGTGCACTTTGTTTAAATCTTGCTAAGGAAAAGACAACTAACGAGATTCATATTTAATATTGAGAAATATAAAATAGTGAATCGAAAAGAGTTTATGATAGAACCGGGAAGACGGAACACGGAATCACGGGTCATCAAAAATCATCAAGAGTGGATCATTGAGCGCTCAAATCCCTGAATATGAGAAGAGAGGAAATAGCAAACACCAACGGGTCTCCCCTACACTTATGATAAAGATAGCTAAAAGATAGATACATGGGTTGCCTCCCAAGAAGCGCTTGATTTTTGTTCACCGAGTCGTGAGCCTGACTCGACCTTGATTATCATAGGAAGAAGCATGAAACACATCCACCGGGATCAAAGACATAGTTTTCATCCATCAAATAGCACAAGCTTAAGGCGAACAAGGCAAGCCAAAGAAGAGTAGGCAAGGTTCCCTTAAGCAAAGATGGAGCACGGTGGAAGCAAGGGTGAAGAGGTGCAAGCATATCATAATAAGTTCCAAAGATTTTTCCTTTTATTTCTTTAGATGGATACTGAGATGGCTGAAGAATATCGATACCAGGGTCGAACACCTTTTCCTTTAGGGTAAAATAGCACTCGGGCTCAGCAGAATTTGAAGATGATCCGCTAAGAAAATGCACAACCTCGTCCTCAGAAGGTGGACAAAGAGGTGTCAAAACATACGTGCTATGGATGTTGGTGTCGTCCGGTTGCTTCTCCTTTGAAAGAATTTTCTTCAAATCCGATGTAGGATCAAGAACATAATTATCAAAGTCCAAAGGAGGTGCATCACTCTCATGAGGGAAGTAAGTATTGAGAAAAGTAGAAAAGTCTTCCTCAAATGAGTAGTCATCCAAAGTAGGATTAAGCATGGACGGCGGAGGATCTTCATCATGAGAAGAATCACTCGAAAGAGTATCGGCCTCATCAAAATCATCATCAGTGGGCATGTCGGGATACTCGGAAGTAAAATCATCATAATCATCTCCATCGGAGCTAGAATCATCATCATAAGCATCATAGATCGGTGGAGAATCATATATGGGTGAAGGTTCCAATTTAGAGATAGAATCATCCACATCATCTTGAAACATTGGATTATCATTGCAAGAATCGAATAGAGGATTGTTGTAGACGACAAAATCATCGAGCAGATTAATCATATTCGCAGATTCTCTTCCATAGGATTTGCTTGTAAGCTTCCCCATTTCAAAAACTTGTGCATCATCCCCGACTCTTAAAATGAGTTCACACTTATCCACATCTATTAAAGCTCGACCGGTTCTCAAAAATAGGCGTCAAAGTATTAACGGAATACGAGGATCCATTTCATAATAAACAACGACAAAGTCGACCGGAAAAGTGAATGTGCCAACTTTAATGAACACATATTTGACAATACCAACGGGGTAAGCGATAGTGCGATTGGCTAGCTCAAGAGTCATTTTAGTGGGTGTAAGGTCGGGCAATGATAACTTTTTCCAAACACTTAAAGGCATCAAATTTATACTTTCCCCGAGATCGGCTAAGGCAGTAAATTTGTCGGTTTGGTTAAAAGTACAAGGTAAGACAAAACCATCGGGATCTCCAAGTTTCTCCGGAAGTTCTTTAAAAAGGACGGTAGAACAATTTTCATTCAATAGAGTATTAACAAACTCGGCCATCTTCTCCTTCTTATTAAGCAATTCCTTAAACATCTTAACAAATTTAGGCATTTGTGCTAGAGCTTCAACAAGGCTAAAAGTGATGGTCATTTCCGAAACTTTCTTCAAATAGTTTGACACTTGAATGTCATCCTTGGTGTGCATTTTGGCCTTGTCTAAGCGAGATGGATAAGGAATATTAGGTTTGGGTGGTGGTGGTGTAGAAGGTGAAGGTTGAGATGTTGAAGGGTTAAAGGTGGAAGGTGGGGTTGGTGGAGGATTCGTCTTGGGTACTTCTTCACGATGAGGCGGAGACGGTAATGGTGTACTAATACTAGGTGTGGGAGTAGTAGGGATAAATGGAGGTGGAGAAGGTGTAGATGATGTAACTGGGGACGGGATAGATGGTCCTACTAAAGTAACTCCACCACGGGTAGTAATAGCACTCAAATTCGCTCTCTAGTTGGTGACGGTGTTTGAAGGTAGAGAACTCGAAGTTGAGGGTTGAGTTGTGGGTAAGAAACTAGCCAGCATATTCTTCAAATCATTCGTTTGATTGCTGAAGGAGGATTGTATATTATCTCGAAGCTCGGATCTAATGTCATTCCCTTGCTTAGTGATATCCCCTTTCAAATTGATAATTTGGCTTTGCAGATTCTTGATTTGCTCTCCTTGGGTTCTCATTAATGCTTCAACATCTTGATTGATGGGTGAGGCTTGTTGAGCGGGTGGGTGATAAGGATTAGAAGCTCTAGGTGGGATTTGGTTGCTTCTATTGTAATTATTGTTGCGGTTTTGGTTTTGAGGAGAAAAACCGGGTGAAAGATAGTTGTTGGACCGGTAACTTAGTAAATTTCGATCCCCTTGAGGTCGGGCTTGGTAATTTTCCGGCGAATAATTACCATAAGCCGCATACACGTTTTCCGGATTTCCTTGAGTAGAAGGATAATCAGTGTATGAGTGAGGACCGCCGCATGTCTCACAAGGATTGGCTATCGCTTTAACTTATTGTTGGTTTGAAGCGATTAGCAAGATATTTTTGTTCATTTCGGCCATCATGCGGGTGAATTCGGTCATATCGGGGTTTGCTGAAGTAGAAGAAACATTGACTCTCGGGTTGTTCCTTGAAGAAGCGGAGGAATCCCAATTTTTGTGATGAGTAGTCATGTTCTCAATAAGCTCTCTACACTCCTCGGGTCTTCTTTTCATAAATGTGCCACCGGCGGCTGCATTAATCGTATCTCGATCACGAAAAGTCAAACCGTTGTAGAAAGTATCAATTAAGGTCATAGGGAGCATGTTGTGGTTTGGACATCGATCGATCAAAACATTATATATTTCCCAAGCATCAAAGAGAGATTCATCGGGTTCTTGCATGAAACCGCTGATTTGATTTCGAAGGCTCGTGACCATGGATGGTGGAAAGTAGCGCGACAAAAAGCGTTGAGTCATGTCATCCCAAGTATGAATTGAATTCTTCGGGAGACGATCAAACCATTTCTCGGCGTGGTGTGATAAAGTATGTGGAAAGACTTGAAGGCGAAGAACATCCATTGTGGCACCAGGCAACTTCATGCTTTGAGTGATAGTAATGAATTTGTCGAGGTGTTTGTTGGCATCATCATCAGGCATTCCTTGAAATGGATTAGTTTGCACTTGTTGAATCATGTGATGCTTCAACGAAAACTCCGGAGCCGTGATTTACATCGGCGCAATCGGTCCTCCTCGTCCAAACATGGTGGGTTGACAAAGCTCCTCCATTGTCCGAAGATCGGGCTGTGGAAGAACATTGTTGTTGTTATTATTGAGGTGCGGTGGATTATTGTTGTTGTTCACACCTGCCATAGCTAAATCTTCAGGAGTCTCGGGCTCTTGATAAGTAGAAGATCTAGTACGCATACACCTGCGAAAGCAAAAGAAAAATATACCAAACACAAAGAGAATATATATACACAATAAAAATAAAATCTTTTTGGATTTTTGAAATTGTTAATTTTCATGGATTTTTAACAATTTTTAATTTTTATGGGTTTTTTGAAATTTTTAAGCAAGAAAATAACGCTCACGAATGAACGGATCCCAAAAAGCAACGCGTCTCTCACAGAAAACCGTTAATCTTTACGAAAAGAGCCGGCGGCGGTGCCATTTGATACACGGCTTTTACCTAATATGAAAATTATCGTTCGTTGTGTTGGTCTAATCGAATTGATTACGGGTTTAAGTGCGACTCAGTTGACTTTTGGTGAAACAAAGATATTTGTCGTTGTATTATATTTAAATTGCAAGACATTAAATAAATGAGGGTTAATTAAAATCTAAACTAATTAAAACTTAAATTGTGCAATATTAAAACTTTTAAAAGTTAAATTAATTAAATGACTTAAAACTAAAGTGTGACGAAAATTAAATTTGACAAAGTATTAAAAATGTAACTTAAAAACAAAACCAGGCAAAATATAATCCTAAACCCTAAACCATCGGAATATCAGATCGTAATGCTGTCACCATTCCATCGGAATCCAGATCGCAAAGGAGTTATCGGAATGTATTAAAGCTAGGTCTATCGGAATAATGAAAGGTGCTGTCACAATAACACTTCAGATCGGAAAGCCCAGATCGCAATCCTAGATCAGAATGTTGCTCAATAAATTTGGGCAGCACTTCGACTTAGAAAGCCTCAAGAGCCATCGGAATATGCGATCGCAATATGCGATCGCAATCCCAGATCGGAATGAGGGGGATGTTACTAGATCGTAATCCTCAGATCGGAATAGGCAGTCGCAATATGAAATCCCTTGATCCTATTCTGTCACAATCAGAATGTGGAGAAGTCAAGTTGTCGCAATGTACCAAATCCCTCACTTTCCGATGGAGTTACAATTTCGTAATAAGCACAAGTCCAAATAAGCTAGAACTAATAAGCTGAATTCAAAAACTTAAATGAAATGGAAACAAAACGAGGCAATAATCTAAAAAGTTAAAACCTTTCAGAATTTCAAAGACGAAACTTAATAAAATGGATTTTACAAAGATAAAAACTTTTAAGAAAACTTTGAAAACAATTAAGCTAAATACCAAATAAGCACATAAGATTGTCAAACTTATGGCTTATTTCATATGAAAGCTTAAAGGGAAAAGAAAAGACAAAACCTTTAGTCAAATAAGCAAAGAGATTAAGCAAAAACTTGCTTAATCCGATTTTAAAACAAACCAAAAACAAGAGAAAAGTAGAAGGAGAATGATAAAAGTAAACTTGATCAAAGGTAAATAAAGATTAAAGCAACAAAATTAAGAACACTTACACTGAATTAAAATGAATTAAAGTGCAAGACAAGTATTTAAAATGACATGAATTTAAAGAGCAAGTACTTAAAATGGTGGAAGAACTAATTGTCACTATTAGCCAACAAAATGAAATGACATGAAATGAAATCTATTTATAGGGGATTAGGGAGGTGCTTAGAGGAAGCTTCCTCCCCTCTTTCTTCTTTCTTTAATTGTCATTAAGTCCTTAATCTTCTTAATTCTTTGACTTTAACGACTTTGTCTCGGGATTTCTACTCTCGTCTTGTAATTTCATCAATAAATTAGACTTGAGTTCTTCGGCTTTTAGTAAACTTCCGTCTTTTGACTTTTTCTTTGATAAATCTTCAGAATTAGTCTTGGACTTCCGTTCTTTTTGCACTCTTCATTTCTTGCCATCGTCTTTTGTCTTTTTCTTCGATAAAAGCCCGTGAATGCCCGTGTTTTCTCCCCTTTTCACATTTTCGTCCTAAATCACAACAAAAACACAAACCACGCATAATTCCGACATTTATGACATAAAATACACGTTTTGGCTCGGTTATTATTGTAGTTAAGTGGTAAAAAGGATGGGAATTTACACACCTATCACTCATCCTTAGCCAAATAGCTCCAGTCCCATCCAACACCATCAATTTCTTGCATTGCCACCATGGCCTTAGGATCCTGAGCCTTAACAATTTGGCTTGAGGGTTTTCCAGCATCAGATCTTCTTGGAGATCTGTATTCTCTCATAAAGTGCCCCATACGATGACAATTGTAACACTCAACCTTGGATTTGTCAAATCCAGCAGTGTCCTTATCATTAAAAGTCATCTTCTTCTTGAATCTTCTATTCCATCTATTGGCTCTTATACTTGCAAGAGCCATATTCCACTTATTGTCCATCTCCTCCAAATGCTCATCACTGATTTGCTCAAGGTCCTCATATGTAATCACTAAACCATTGGGCAATGTATCAATGTATGCACACACAGTATCCAGATCAATACCAGCAGGCTTAACTCTTGGTGAGTCAATTTTATATGTGTCAACGTCTGAATGTGAGGCGTTGACAGGATATGATCCAGCGTTGACACAGGTTGATCCAGTAACGGGGTGCATGTATGACTCCTTTTGATCAAATTGACCTTCACTTTGTGAGAAGAAGGCCATGTTTCCATTGGTAGACTTACTTCCATGATCCAAAAGAGTTTCATTCTCCAACAGTCTTAGTTTGTTGAAAACATCATCAAACGTAGAACTTTTGTGAGTGTTATTAGCAATTATAGATCTTGCTTCTATCTTTCATGCATCACCAAGACTTTTAAGAAAAGTGGCGATAATATCAACATCACCAATCACTATTCCCATGAAGGATAGCTTGCTTGTGATGTCAAGAAGTCTGCTTCTCACACTACTTAGCTTCTCATTAGGTTGAGCCTTAAAAACAACATACTCATGCAAGAGTTGCTTCTTTTTCTCTTCCACAGTATCAGCATTACCACCATAGGCAACTTCAAGGGCTGCCCAAAGGTCTTTTGCAGACTCATAACCTCTGTATTTGTGCTGATTTTCTTGTCCCAAAGAGAGTTTCAGAATACTTAGGGTTTTCATATCAACCCTTCTTTTTGCTATGTCCTCAACAGACACAGCTCTACCATCATCAGGTCTTTCTTTTCGTTCCTCTTTAGTAGAACCTTGAACTTCTGTTCTTGCAACAATGGCAGCTGCAATCTTTTGAGCTTTATCGAATGTGTTTCCATATTCAATGATTTCCCGTAGGGTGTAATAATGGATTTGTAGCTATTGCTCAAAGTTGAACTTCCACAGCTCAAAATTGTCTACATCAAGCATGGGAATCTTAATGTTGTTGTTTGAGGAGGAGGAGGAGTTTGTTTCTGGGGTAGACATGATGTTTTTAGGGTTTTGTTAAAATTAGGGTTTTTGGCAGTTTAGGTTTCTTGTGTTCTTTTGATCAAATTTTCTCAACAAGCTCTGATACTACTTGTTGATCCCAAACTTAGATCGATTTAGCTTGTGTAAACGAGATTAGATCAAGTTAAACACGTAGAGAAACTTTGTTGTGTATAAAATAATTCAATTATTATGCGAAATTAATACTTAAACAAGAACACACAAACAGTTGTAAAACAAACTTTCACTTGATTGATAATGACAAACTTGATTACAATGAAAGTGTTAAATGTATGAAAAACTTATATGAAACATAACCTAAAGGTCTTCTTTTATAGACATAAGAAGCCTTGTACAAGAGTCTACGTATCAGCTATTCTAGGTAAAGATAATTATAGAAAATACATTGTTGATCCTATCTTTACTAGAAACAAACTAGAAACATAATACGCGTAGACCATATCTTTCTATCAGTGCTTGTCTTCAACCTATCAACGCTTGACTTCTTCATGTCAACGCTTGATCTGTCAACGTTTGTTTTCTTCTTATCAACGCTTGTTTTCTTCTTGTCAGCGTTCAAGTGTACTGGCTACATTTTATTCCCAACAGGGCCTTGACTAACCCGAATTAGACTTAATTTGGGTATACGAGACTCCGGCTCTCGTACCAAAGTGAAACTTCTAACCGAGACCATGCACACTAAAGGACAACACACTGTTAGGCTTAACGTGGGAATGTTTCCCGCGATTAGACTCCTGTATTAGAGTAAATAATCGGTTTAGGGTTTAGTAATCGGTAAGGGTTATAACTGTGATGTTAATCTTACCTTTGAGGAACCCTCAGGGGTTCCTAATATAGGCAGCAAAGCCCTTGTTGGGCTTTACCGAATCCTGAGCCCTAAGCAAGAGATAACTACAAAATAGGAATTGATCCTTATCTTTTAATTAAGGAAAGTGAATATGTTATTGCCTTATATGAGTGACAATCCTATGTAGCTTGTGATTCTGTCCAAACCATTCCGCTTTGGCCGTCTTCAAGACCCAGCTGGGCACAATACATCATTATGTCCCCTAGTCTAGTTGTTGCAGTCGCAGGCGTGACCTCTAGACTAACAAATATCTATACGGATGTACCACAAAGAAAAAACAGGGAAAAGATTTATCTTGGGCCATAGTATGTCAGAACCACTTTAATGAATACATAGAATGTGAGTCGTGCACACAGTGTACAACGTAAGCAACTGTTTATCAGACTCATTTCTGGAAAAGTTACCCACGTAGGTCTGCACATCGAGCCACGTAAATATGCAGCTGATTATACCATTTGGGCCCCTCAGACGTTTCAATTGCATATTAATCCCCAGTCGTTAGATCGTGTAAGTGGAATACACGTGGAAACTATCTATCGATACATAGGATTCAAAGCAATACTATATATATACCTGTATGTGAATGTACACACACATTTCTCTAACACTACTTCCGCCGTTGTTGCACCTACATCCTCTAAATATTCACACTTTTACACGGCATTCCGTATTACCAGGTTAGACCATCGCATCCTTCTCACATTCTGATTAAATCATGGTTTGGGACATTTCAACCATCACGATCGTCCTAATTGAATACCCATAAGACAAAGTTTTAGAGTTTTCCTTTGAGTACTTCATTCTTTCAAGTCTCCACGCAAACCTACCTGGGGAATTGGACGCCATTACCGATAACCCCCTGGTAGGATTGGTTTGTACATGCGCCTATTCGATAAGGCAAACTACCCTATTTCATTTTCTAGATTCCTTGTAGATATCCTTAGGCACTATGATTTCCACATCGCTCAAATCCACAGAATAGGGGCGTGCAAAATAAATCAGGTTGAAGTAAACTGTGATGCACTAAACATTACCCTCAGCATGAATTTATTTAGGGTTTTTTGTGTACCCCAAATGATCAATGGCTCACTTTCTTTCAAAAAAAACAATCCCCAAAGGCTCCGCAGTGCTATAATAAAGCAATGGATTCTTTAAAGAATTCGTAGAATAGGTTCTTTTTTATAGATTGCAAAGTTTTTCCACAGCCATTCGATGTAAAATACCACGTAGGCATAGATTACCCCCCCCCCCCCCCCCGTGAAGCTAACACATACAACTCTTAAGACTTGAGAATCTTGGATACGCACCGAACACACTTCCACAAAGGCTTGCCTGAATCTTTTCTATGCCTAGTAGGCATCAGCGGCAACTACTTTGGAAGGCCAGATCAATACCCCATTTTCTTGACCAACCGTAATGAGGGTGGGTACAAATACGTGTTCTTCCAATATAACACTTTATTCACAATCGTAACAAAACACTGTTGTCTGTTTTAGAGATGAACCTATTCGGACTACTCCGTCAAGGGAACCCCATGAGGTTAAGGAAGGAACCCGCCCACAGCTAGAAATGAACCACCTTTGCTCGAAGCCAGCATGAACATTACCATACCTTTGGTCGGGACCCTGAGCCGCACTCAGATATGGGGGATTTAAAGATCTTGAAGTCCCATTTGGACTTTATAAACGAGGATTGTGACAACCCCCACTGGAAAATGAAGCAACCTCCTATGCCGCGGCCGGAGCAACCACACAACCAACTACAGAAAACATTAAGGAAAAAATATCATGGAAGATGACAACGAGGATGAGGAAGAGGCAGTTGGGGGTGGTGATGAATAGGTTATACCAGCAGTTCATCACTCGGGAAGCGTAAGACCATCAAGAGGAAGGTCCCCATCATGAAATATGACCAATTCAACGGGCCTTTGAAAAAACTGTGCAAGGACCATCCACAATACCAAGCTGGGGGCAACACGACTACAACCACGGGTATACATACCAGCACGAAAGCGCCAAAAATTGTTTTAAACCCCGCCCATTTGAATGTCGTTCCGCCTACATATTATGAGCATGCCAAGAGTAATACGTAAGTGACAGCGTTCTTTTACTTCAATAGTAGCACTTCGCGCTATTCTAAAGCACTTTTTTCTTCTTTTTCTTTCTGTTGTAGAAATGATCAATGTGATATTGTGCCAAATGCTGAAGGTACAACCAGGAAAAAGTCAACAATGATTGAGACATACCAACGGGTGGCTTCCCCTATGTTTGAGGACATCCCAAAGTCTTCCCATCCCATAAGCCCTACTGAAGAGCCTGTGGTGGGTGAGTCGTCGAAAAATGCCTTTCGTCTGAGGTGGAACATAACGGACGAGGATTTGGTGGATTCCCCAAACTCTTGTAAGGAGTTTATCGATCACACAACCCCTATTGCTTATGCGGCCACTCTTCACGAACACTCTCGTGAAGATTTGATTGAAGAGTTTAATGTGTCGGCCTCACACTAGGTCGCGATCGGTGTTGCTATGAGGAAGAGATTTGAAGAAGCTCTTCAAAGGTTGCAAAGCGCCCACGGAAAGGTTAAAAAGGAGGAATGAGGTGATCAACAATCAAGATGAGAAAATAGCCCGCCTGTGCACATCTAAGGCTACTCTGCACGCCCAAATGGCCACCGTAGAGGCTACCATCCGCGAGCAAGCCAGTCATGCTGCCACCCGCGAGGCCCAAGTCATAGAGTTACAAGCTGAACTCCGATCTTCAGATGACAAGGTATTTACCCCTTTTTATTCTGTTATTTATTTATTTATTTATTTCCATGTCTACATATCAGCAAATATCAATCCTAAACATACTTACCCCTCCGCATGTGGCTGCCGCAGATGCATTAGTCTAGTCTTTAACTACGGACGTAGCCACTCTCACCCTTGCCCGTGACAAACTACTAATTCTTGTGAAGACTATGGCTGAAATGGACAAGTACGTGGATGCGAAGCTAGATGAGCACGACCTTCACCTAGATACATTGGCCATAGATTTTGATGAAGAGCTGTATCCACAAATGCTCACAGCTATCGTTGGGCGTATGTGGTTCATTGGGCATGGATGACGATTGGCCGTGATGAAGATAGCTGAATCCTCCAAAATGGTAATGTCGTTTTCAAATGTTGTATCTGACGGCATAGATAGGGACGGGCATGAAGGTTTGTTCGTTGGAGCCACACTTTCTTATGAGAAGAAAACCATTGAAGCCCATGTCTATTTCAAGCCGGATATCGAGCGAGCAATGACTATTCTTGCCCTTAAGGACACCCAATATCCCTTATTAAATGAACTGGTGGCCTTGAGGGACGCACCACTGGACAAAATCATGGATCGACTCCATCTGAACATCGACTTCGGCTCCCAAAACGCTCTAGATTGGTGGGTGGACTTGCAACCATGTCACAAACAGTTGCGGATCCTCGTGTGTGCAGATCATCCTCCCCCCAACGACTCATGGGCTCTGAAGGGGGAAAACTCCTTGGCCGAAGCCATAAATGCTAATAAAGATAGGGAAAGGAAGAAAAGGGAGGACCAGATTATATGTAGGACACCCACAGCCGTATCTACGCACCTTCCCCGTTCTGATGGAGTGGCTGTATCAATCCGTTCCCAGATTGGGTTAGCCGTAGCTTCAGAAAACCAACTAGCATCTAGCAGGCCCAACCCAACATCCCTTTGCCAACCAGAGGAAGCTCTATCCGAGCACGTACCTTCAGAATAATCATGTTTATTCCTTGCATCGTGTGTGGTGTTAAGCATACATTATGTTATTTGTAATATTCGGCCATGGATGTCCGTGAAATTTTGTCTTATGCAAATATTTATTTCATATTGTAATTTAGTAGATAATGTATATCCTTATGCATAACGTGCAATGACTTTTTATGAAAAGACAAAATAATAGGTGTTACTAGACGCGGAATATCTGTCTTTATCATGTCCGTTACTTATCAGTGCGGTATCTTCAAACTTATTACAACGTCTTGAAGATAAGGTATCTAGTAAGTATCATGATCCCTGGTCATTCGGGTTGCATCCCTCTTACACGACAAGTTGAATTTTTAGGTTCACTTAATCCTCTTATTTCTCATAGAAACGAATAGTACATGTATGTCCGATGATAATTTGTAAACTGTGACAATCTAACATTTTCAGGTAGTGAAATATTTTCTCATATAATATTTTGAAACTTATTTTTGTGTTGGTTGACGAACTCAAAATTTACGGATTTAAATTTGGGCTTACGTGCATAATTTAGCGTCTTTTACGACTAAACCGGAAACCTTAGGATTACGTATTTACGTTTTTGAACTCCGTTTTGATGAGACAATTTTTATTGGATTCGTTTTGTGACGTTGATTCATAATTTATAAAAACGTTTTTCATAAAACGACCCGAGGGCACGCAAATCGAGAAAACTAGAATCGAGAAATACCCGTAAACTAGTGAGATGGGAAAAAATACATTGTCCCACCCCACTATCTATGTTGGACAGCACACATGACACCACACCATAGAGGTGGCATCATGTTAGCTAGCTTACTACAAGTGTAAGCTTAGCTTACTCTTTAAGCTTACATCCACCCCACTAAACGCAAAACTAGCAACTAGTTTTCACTTCACCATTTCCTTACATGCAAATCAACATAAAACTCTCTCAAATACCCTCCCTTTTCCGTCCAAAATAAAGCAACAAACACCCTTTTGATATTTTCTAGCCATGAAACATATGTTTACTAGCTCTATTAAGGAGTTATCTTGAAGCCTTGATCATTTGGTGGCCATATTAACAACATTGGAGGTGATTTGCTTGTGTCCTAGAGCTGATTTCCCAACATATTTTCTTGGTATTTGATGGTCTTGGAGTTACTTGTTGTATTCATCAAGTCCTTGTCTTCCTAAAACAAGAAATCTACTTGGATTGGTAAAGAAGATCATCCTCTCCATTTTTCTCTTGTTATTTGGTAAAGAACAAATGTATTTTCTTTCATTTTTTATATGTATATGATGTATATATGATGATAAAAATGTTGTGTGGGGATCAAGTGTTGATAAATATGCTTAAAAATGATGATAACCATAAGAAATGAAGCTAAAATCTTGACTATTTACTTGGCTGTATAAAAACAGTAGATACCTAAAAGATGAACTGATAAAATTGCATGGTTTGATCCATTTACAGTAAGTAGATGATGTTATACACATGTGAGAGTTGGCCATGCAATGGAATCAATATAATGAGTGAGATATGATCAAAACAAGTTAGGTGGTCTAATCTGAATAAGCAGTTTTGTAGGGACTGTTAAGGCATGATAAACTTAAAATGAGCAGTAGCTATAACTAAGTTAAATGTAGCACATAATATGAAGAACATGTCACCCAAAAATGAGCTTCTAATTCATTATAGAACTCTAGATATGGTAAAATTGGTGAACATGAAGATAAAAATCAGATTTTAAGAATTAATGTTTATTATTATTATATAAGCACTCACATTTTAATGTATAAAATGTAAAATAAAAACCCACTAACTTATAAAACTTATTTATATAAATATATAAAAGGTTAATTAAATGGATAAATTATATAAATGGTGGTGAAATAATATTTATAAGTAATAAAAACTATAAACTTGATTTTTACGACTTTTTCGGATATCGCCGTAAAATTAACGTTTTTCGCCAAATAAAACTTAGACGACCAAACCCGTCTAATGTAAAGTTTATAAAAGTCATATACTGATATATAAGTAACCAATACAAGTAAAAACCGATAAAACCCGAACTATAAGAAATACGGACATTTACGAGCTAACTAAACATATTGGACTAATAATTGGACTAAATAAGATAAATACTTGTAAAAAGAACTTATTGGGCTTAACCCATTTGGGCCCAACATGAAAAGTATATATACTGATCATATAGGTATAAAATAGATAAAAACAAGTTAAAGAACTTATAAAAGACTTAATGGACTTAGAATAGGTAAAATCGGTAAAACTAGTGAACTAGTAAGACGTTACCAAGACGTAAACACTAAAATGAGTAAAAAAGGATGTATAAACCCACTTGATCATCATCATATGTACAAAATCATCATATGTATATTGTTATTTTGATAAAAGTCATTGGACCGAGTCTAAGACCGATTATTATTTATATAGGTTTCCGTGACCGAAGCACGCCCGTAGCCGATAATCCGCCTTTCATTAACAATGTGAGTTCATAGCCTCGCACTCTTTTAAATGTTTTATAAAATGATTTGTAAACCCGTGAGGGAGATAACATGCTAGATTTTTATAAAAATAGAACACAAGTAGTCCCGATTGTATGCTTAATGATATGGACCCGAATGATGCTATGACCCTATATTCGAGACTAAAAGGATTATTAGTAGTTAGGTTATGTCACTTAAAGTCCCATTAGCATGAATTGTGAACTACCAGGATTTGGTAGACGCTTATGCATTTGATAGTACTATTTGGGGACGATCACCCCAGTTCGCGCCTTGACGGTTGATCCCCGTCGTACCACATTGATTGGTAAGCGAATTTATGTATGAGAAGATTCCATAGCGTGATTTTTGTGACGACACGCTAACTTAGATGGGCAAATTGTTTGTCGGGTTCGCGGCCCGCTGTTTTCATAGTAAGGTAACAATGTCATGCGGCTAATAATAATCCTATATAATTCAGATAAAATATATATAATTTCAAATACGATGTATCCTATATATGATAACGACGCTATTAACGATGAATATATTACCTATCATGGTAATATAGAGACTACGGTCTCATGGACGGTTTAAGATGTATGCTTGATTTATATATTGTCTGACTAGCAATATGAGGACTTACTTCCGATATTATACTTGTGTTCTGATTTTAAATGATTGTAAATGATTGTTTTTATATAACGGTTTTCATTAAACTCTATGAATTCACTCGGCATTCGCTGATATGATTTTTGCATGTTTTTATCTCAGGTGCTTGAAGGTAATCCGGATGGAGATCGACTCTGATGGCCCACTTAATATTAAAAATGTTCATTCGATCTATGTTTTGTAAACTAAATGACCTGTATAATTTGGGACCTGTTGTACGCTTTTAAAACTTTTATCGAATGAATGTATGTTAAACCTTGAACAACCATTTTTATGTGTTGTCTATGATTGGAGTTATTGTGCTATCCCGTAACACTCTGAAAGACCCTTCCGCTGTACCGATACGAAAAATGAGAGTGTTACAGTTTGGTACCAGAGCTCTCGTTATAGAGAACAAAAGATTTTAAAAACCAAGGTTTTGAACAAAACTTTTCAGAATCTTTTGACAATGAACATTTAAGAAAATATTTGAAAAATCTTTTGACTATAACGGTGCCAGAGATCTCCGACGTTACCAACAAGCCCTATTGAGAAGATATATATTTTGATATATATAATATAATTTATATATATGTATATATCGTGGTTTCATTATGTAATTGTTTAACTAGTATGTTATCCTAATACGAGATATATATATAAATGCAGATTGTCATGACTGACCCTAATATTCCTGTAGAAAACCATGATATTCCTGAACCTAATGTAGATGATGATCCTTATTTAGACTTAGTAGATTATGATATGGATGATGAGGAGGAACCATTTGAGGATCCCGAGCCCGAGTTAGGACTAGGAGATCAGATTGCCCCTCAGGTTGACTTGGTAGAGAATGAGATTGAGAATGTTGATATTGAAAATGATGATGAGATTGGGTTAGATAATTTAGAGGATGAGACTAACGACGAGGATGTCGAGGAGAATGTAGGTATAGATGTTGAGGTTGATGATGATGAGGAAGCTGGGCTTATTTACCCTTATGATGTTCCAGAGGGCGAGCCTTTGCCCCCACCAGTTTATTTGTCTGATTCTGAGGTTGAGTTACCTAGGGATGAAATGTCTGAATCGTCTGAATATGATTCTGAAACAGAGGAGGATGAGGATGATAATGCACCTGATGGTACTGATGGTATTGCTACTCGTAGACGTGAGATAGGAGAGTCGTCTAGTGCTCGAGAGGCTACCCATATTGATGGTCTTGCACCATGGGCCTTGAGACGTGATCTAGATGCTTCCCGTGTTAAGAGTTGTGTGACAGAGGATGGCTTAGGTGTTGTTCAGACTCAGGTTGCTTATTTGGAGTCGAAGACTAAGGTTGGCGAGAAAGAGCGGTAATTGCTTAGTTTGGATTTGAGTGATGTAGAGCGTGGTTTGAATGAGGCTTTTAGGAGGTTATCGGTGTTAGAAAGTGGTGAGTATGCTGCTATGAAGAGAAGGGTGAATTCTATGGAGATTCAGTTGAGTGTGGCTCGTGTGATGCGTGAGAAAGCTGAGAAGGAGTTGAATATATCCGTGGGTTGGAACAGTAGATTTTATGCCGACATGGTTGAAAGAGGAGTAATCCGTAAGCGCCCAGCTGAAGATGTGTCTAGTGATTGTCCGACGAAGATTCAGAAGACGATGGATGATGGACCATCTGGCGGTTCTCAGTAGACCAGTCTGTATTTAGTAGTGACCTTTATATCTTTTGTGCTTTTGTAGCATTGACTGAACCGACTTGTTAGTAGTAGACGTGGCACGAATTTTGAGTGTATATAGTGCTAGAACTTTGATATGGGATGTAACTAAGACAATACTTTTGTTTCAAATCGAATGAAATATGTATCTTGTCTTGAATTCCATATTGTGCCTTATTTGTATCTTGATTATGAATTCAATCCATATTATATGAATTCTTTGTTGGATGAATGCTTAATATTTTGAAATTGTGAAATTATAGAACTATGCCGCCCAAGAAGGCTGTGACTGAGGATGATGTACGTAGGATTATTACGGAGCAAGTTACCGCATCTATGACTGAATTTATGGCAAATGCTAGAAATGAAGCTGGCGGTAGTGGAGCTGGCGGTAGTGGAATTGGCGGCACTAATGTGAATGTGAATGCTAATAATGTGAATGTTAATGCTGGAGGAAATGTAGGAGGACTTGGAACTAATGCACCAGAAGTTGGTGGTTGTACTTATGTGACGTTCATGAAGTGTGAACCTCTACCATTTAATGGAACTGAAGGTGCTGTAGGATTAAGCCAGTGGATTGAGAAGATTGAATCGGTGTTTCGGATTAGTAAGTGTAAGGAGGAAGAAAAGGTGACTTTTGCTATGGCTACTCTTAAAGGTCGTGCGTTGACTTGGTGGAACGGGAGAATTGCTTTCATGGGTCTTGATGCTGCTAATGCTACTCCTTGGGCTGAAATCAAGAAGTGGATGACTTTGGAGTTTTGTCCTCGTAATGTGATCATTAGGTTAGACCAAGAGTTCATTTGAGAATGAAAGGTGTGGACATTGATAGTTACACGAACCGATTCCATGAGTTGGCCTTGCTATGTCCTCGATTGGTTGAACTCGAAGAAATCCGAATTGAGCAATATGTTAAAGGGTTGACCAGGAATATCCGGGGGGACGTGACATTATCTAAACCACTGACCATTGATGATGCTGTTCGAATGGCTTACCAACTCATTGGACAGATAATTCAGGATAGGGAAGATGAAGCCCGTGTAGGTGAGAAAAGAAAGGGAGACGCTGAGAGTGTGGATAGAGGTGATAATAGGAAGAACTTCAATCGCCGTCAGAACAAGAGAAAGGGGAATGCAAATGCTCTTACCAACAATACACCGCGCAACGATGATAGATGTCCTAAGTGTGGCAACAAGAGGCATGCTGGCGACTGCTGGAAGTGCCGAAATTGCGGAAAGCTTGGACACAAGGTTGAAAGGTGTAAGAAGGGAACCATTTGCTTCAACTGTAATGAAGAAGGTCATAGGAAATCGGAATGCCCCTAGTTGAAAGCGATTGTACCTGGAAGAAACCCCCAGGGTGGTATCTACCAACTTGGAACAATTGAGGTGAAGAAAGAGGATCCAAATGTCGTTACCGGTATGTTTTTACTCAACAATCATTAAGTTGTTGCTTTATTCGATTTCGGTGCCGATAGGAGCTTTGTATCCACTAAATTTAGTGCCCTTATTGATATTGAACCTGTCGAGATAAGTACCAGTTACGAGGTGGAATTGGCTGATGGTAAATTAGTGAAAACTAATAAGCTATTAGAAGGATGCTCTCTAAATCTCTTAAACCATTCCTTTCCGATTGATTTGATGTTGATAGAATTAGGTAGTTTTGATATTATTATTGGTATGGATTGGTTGTCGTTGAATAATGCTACTATTTTATGTGGAGAGAAGAAGGTTAAGATTCTTCTTAGGAATAGGACGTTAGTAATTGATGGTAGTCGAGGTGAATCCCGTTTGAAAATCGTTTCATGTATTAAAGTCCAAAAGTACATCAGGAACGGTTGTGAGTTATTCTTAGCTCAAGTGACCGGGAATGAGTCTAGGGAGAAACGATTGGAAGATGTACCTATTATTTGTGAATTTCCTGAGGTATTTCCTAAAGATTTACCCGGACTTCCACCGATAAGGCAAGTAGAGTTTCGAATCGATTTAATTCCTGGTGCTGCACCGGTGGCACATGCGCCTTACCGATTAGCCCCTTCTGAATTAAAGGAGTTATCTGAGCAACTTAAGGAGTTGTCTGATAAAGGTTTTATTCGACCGAGCTCGTCGCCTTGGGGAGCTCCAGTCTTGTTCGTTAAGAAGAAGGATGGATCTTTTCGTATGTACATTGATTATAGGGAACTAAATAAGTTGACAATTAAAAATCGATATCCTTTACCTAGGATTGATGATTTGTTTGATCAACTGCAAGGATCTAGTGTGTATTCTAAGATAGATTTGTGGTCAGGATATCACCAACTTCGCGTCCGTGAAGAAGATATTCCTATAACTGCATTTAGAACTCGTTATGGACACTATGAATTTCAAGTAATGCCATTTGGGTTAACTAACACACCTGCGGTTTTCATGGATTTAATGAATCGAGTGTGCAAGCCCTACTTGGATAAATTTGTGATTGTGTTTATTGACGATATTCTAATCTATTCTAAGAATAAAGATGAGCATAGAGAACATTTAAGGATTGTTTTGAAATTGTTGAAGGATGAAAGGTTGTATGCTAAGTTTTCGAAGTGTGATTTCTGGTTAGATTCTGTGCAATTTCTTGGTCATGTGATTAACAGAGATGGAATTCATGTTGATCCTACAAAGGTTGAAGCTATTAAGAATTGGTCTGCACCAACAACGCCAACGGAAGTGCGACAGTTCTTAGGATTGGCTGGCTATTATAGGCGATTCATTAAAGAATTTTCTTTGATAGCTAAACCCTTGACTAAGCTTACTCAGAAGAATAAACCTTTCGTTTGGGGAAGTGATGAAGATGGAGCATTTCAGACATTGAAGCAAAAATTATGTAGTGCGCCAATCTTATCATTACCCGACGGGAGTGAAGATTTTGTAGTGTATTGTGATGCATCTCTTAGAGGCTATGGAGCTGTCTTGATGCAGCGAGAGAAAGTGATAGCTTATGCTTCTAGGCAATTAAGGAAGAATGAGGAGAATTATACTACTCATGATCTTGAGTTAGGAGCTGTGGTCTTTGCTCTTAGGTTGTGGAGACATTATCTGTATGGCACCAAGTGTACGGTATTCACCGATCACAAAAGCCTACAGTATATTCTCGACCAGAAGGAATTGAACATGAGGCAATGAAGATGGATAGAGTTGTTAAGTGACTATGACTGTGATATAAAATATCACCCTTGAAAAGCCAATGTTGTTGCTGATGCGTTGAGTAGGAAAGATAGAGAGCCTATCAGGGTGCGTTCTCTAGTCTTGACCGTGCACAATAATTTGCCTGAGCAAATTAGAAATGCGCAAATAGAAGCTTGTAAGAAGGAGAATTTTGTTAATGAAGGGTTCTGAGGAGAAGGAGATCCTTTAGAGGTTAGAGCTGATGGAGTGAAATGCTTAAGAGGTCGTATGTGGATACCTAAGTTTAGAGGCTTAAGAGATTTGATTATGTTAGAATCCCATAAATCTAAGTATTCCATTCATCCGGGATCTGATAAGATGTATCATGATTTGAAGAAGTTGTACTGGTGGCCGAATATGAAAGCTGACATAGCTATGTATGTTCTTCAATGCTTGACTTGTGCTAGAGTCAAAGCGGAACATCAAAAACCATCAGGACTACTTCGACAACCAAAGATTCCTGAATGGAAGTGGGAGCGAATTACGATGGACTTTATCACCAAGCTTCCTAGAACATCATCTGGAAACAATTCGATTTGGGTTATTGTCGATAGACTGACCAAATCAGTACACTTCATTCTGGTTAAGGAGCAGTTCTCACTGGAGAAGCTGACTCGAATATACCTTGATAATGTTGTATGCAAGCATGGAGTGCCTGTATCGATCATTTCAGATTGAGATCCTAGATTCGTATCGAATTTTTGGAAATCTCTCCAAAGATCTTTGGGAACGAATCTCGACATGAGCACTGCTTATCACCCCCAGACTGATGGGCAGAGTGAAAGGACGATACAAACACTGGAAGATATGTTGGGAGCTTGTGTGTTAGACTTTGGTAAGAATTGGGATAAACATTTGTCGTTAGCAGAGTTTTCGTATAACAATAGTTACCATTCTAGTATTAAGGCTGCACCGTTTGAAGCTTTGTATGGTAGGAAGTGTAGATCTCCTGTATGTTGGAGTGAAGTTGGGATACCCAGCTCACGGGACCAGAATTGATCCGGGAGACTACGGAGATGATAGTTCAGATTAAGAAGAGGTTGTTGACTGCCCGTAGTAGACAGAAAAGTTACGCGGATGTGCGGCGAAAGCCAATGGAGTTTGAAGTGGGTGACCGAGTAATGTTGAAAGTATCGCCATGGAAAGGCGTTATAAGATTTGGAAAGCGAGGAAAATTGAATCCCCGTTATATTGGACCCTTTAAGATTTTATCTAGAGTAGGTCCGGTGGCTTACAAACTAGAGTTACCCCCAGAACTTCATGGTGTTCACAACACATTCCATGTATCTAATCTGAAGAAATGTCTAGCAGTGAATGATGAGAAAATTCCGTTAGGTAAGGTTCGAATAGATGGGAAGTTGCATTTTATCGAAGAGCCCGTAGAAGTTATGGACCGTGAGGTAAAGCAACTGAAACAAAGTCGGATACCTATTGTCAAGATCCGATGGAATTAAAAGCATGGACCGGAGTATACTTGGGAACGAGAGGATGAAATGTGGAATAAATATCCGCACCTCTTCGATTTCAATAAGAAACGGACATCCAAATGAAATGGATCACGAGGACGTTGATCCCTTTTAGGAGGAAAAGCTGTGACAATCTAACATTTTCAGGTAGTGAAATATTTTCTCGTATAATATTTTGAAACTTATTTTTGTGTTGGTTGACGAACTCACAATTTACGGATTTAAATTTGGGCTTACGTGCATAATTTAGCGTCTTTTACGACTAAACCGGAAACCTTAGGATTACGTATTTACGTTTTTGAACTCCGTTTTTGATGAGACAATTTTTATTGGATTCATTTTGTGACGTTGATTCATAATTTATAAAAACGTTTTTCGTAAAACGACCCGAGGGCACGCAAATCGAGAAAACTAGAATCGAGAAATACCCGTAAACTAGTGAGATGGGACATAATACATTGTCCCACCCCACTATCTATGTTGGACGGCACACAAGACACCACACCATAGAGGTGGCATCATGTTAGCTAGGTTACTACAAGTGTAAGCTTAGCTTACTCTTTAAGCTTACTTCCACCCCACTAAACACAAAACTAGCAACTAGTTTTCACTTCACCATTTCCTTACATGCAAATCAACATAAAACTCTCTCAAATACCCTCCCTTTTCCGTCCAAAATAAAGCAACAAACACCCTTTTGATCTTTTCTAGCCATGAAACACATGTTTACTAGCTCTATTAAGGAATTATCTTGAAGCCTTGATCATTTGGTGGCCATATTAACAACATTGGAGGTGATTTGCTTGTGTCCTAGAGCTGATTTCCCAACATATTTTCTTGGTATTTGATGGTCTTGGAGTTACTTGTTGTATTCATCAAGTCCTTGTCTTCCTAAAACAAGAAATCCACTTGGATTGGTAAAGAAGATCATCCTCTCCATTTTTCTCTTGTTATTTTGTAAAGAACAAATGTATTTTCTTTCATTTTGTATGTATGATGTATATATGATGATAAAAATGTTGTGTGGAGATCAAGTGTTGATAAATATGCTTAAAAATGATGATAACCATAAGAAATGAAGCTAAAATCTTGACTATTTAGTTGGCTGTATAAAAACAGTAGATAACTAAAAAATGAACTGATAAAATTGCATGGTTTGATCCATTTACAGTAAGTAGATGATTTTATACACATGTGAGAGTTGGCCATGCAATGGAATCAATATAATGAGTGAGATATGATCAAAACAAGTTAGGTGGTCTAATATGAATAAGCAGTTTTGTAGGGACTGTTAAGGCATGATAAACTTAAAATGAGCAGTAGCTATAACTAAGTTAAATGTATCACATAATATGAAGAACATGTCACCCAAAAATGAGCTTCTAATTTATTATAGAACTCTAGATATGGTAAAAATGGTGAACATGAAGATAAAAATCAGATTTTAAAAATTAATGTTTATTATTATTATATAAACACTCACATTTTAATGTATAAAATGTAAAATAAAAACCCACTAACTTATAAAACTTATTTATATAAATATATAAAAGGTTAATTAAATGGATAAATTATATAAATGGTGGTGAAATAATATTTATAAGTAATAAAAACTATAAACTTGATTTTTACGACTTTTTCGGATATCGCCGTAAAATTAACGTTTTTCGCCAAATAAAACTTAGACGACCAAACCCGTCTAATGTAAAGTTTATAAAAGTCATATACTGATATATAAGTAACCAATACAAGTAAAAACCGATAAAACCCGATCTATAAGAAATACGGACATTTACGAGCTAACTAAACATATTGGACTAATAATTAGACTAAATAAGATAAATACTTGTAAAAAGAACTTATTGGGCTTAACCCATTTGGGCCCAACATGAAAAGTATATATACTGATCATATAGGTATAAAATGGATAAAAACAAGTTAAAGAACTTATAAAAGACTTAATGGACTTAAAATAGGTAAAATCGGTAAAACTAGTGAACTAGTAAGACGTTACCAAGACGTAAACACTAAAATGAGTAAACAAGGATGTATAAACCCACTTGATCATCATCATATGTACAAAATCATCATATGTATATTGTTATTTTGATAAAAGTCATTGGACCGAGTCTAAGACCGATTATTATTTATATAGGTTTCCGTGACCGAAGCACGCCCGTAGCCGATAATCCGCCTTTCATTAACAACGTGAGTTCATAGCCTCGCACTCTTTTAAATGTTTTATAAAATGATTTGTAAACCCGTGAGGGAGATAACATGCTAGATTTTTATAAAAATAGAACACAAGTAGTCCCGATTGTATGCTTAATGATATGGACCCGAATGATGCTATGACCCTATATCCGAGACTAAAAGGATTATTAGTAGTTAGGTTATGTCACTTAAAGTCCCATTAGCATGAATTGTGAACTACCGGGATTTGGTAGACGCTTATGCATTTGATAGTACTATTTGGGGACGATCACCCCAGTTCGCGCCTTGACGGTTGATCCCCGTCGTACCACATTGATTGGTAAGCGAATTTATGTATGAGAAGATTCTATAGCGTGATTTTTGTGACGACACGCTAACTTAGATGGGCAAATTGTTTGTCGGGTTCGCGGCCCGTTGTTTTCATAGTAAGGTAACAATGTCATGCGGCTAATAATAATCCTATATAATTCAGATAAAACATATATAATTTCAAATACGATGTATCCTATATATGATAACGACGCTATTAACGATGAATATATTACCTATCATGGTAATATAGAGACTACGGTCTCATGGACGGTTTAAGATGTATGCTTGATTTATATATTGCCTGACTAGCAATATGAGGACTTACTTCCGATATTATACTTGTGTTCTGATTTTAAATGATTGTAAATGATTGTTTTTATATAACGGTTTTCATTAAACTCTATGAATTCACTCGGCATTCGCTGATATGATTTTTGCATGTTTTTATCTCAGGTGCTTGAAGGTAATCCGGATGGAGATCGACTCTGATGGCCCACTTAATATTAAAAATGTTCATTCTGTTGGGAATAAATTATGGGTCAGTTCACTAGACGCTGATAAGAAGAATTCAAGCGCTGATAAGATGACATTGGACGCTGACAGCCAAGCGTTGACATTTGAAGAAGTCAACGCTGACAGCCTTGAAGACTAGCACTGATGGAATATATCTTCATACGAATCTTTTTGTTTATTTGTTTCTTTATTTGTGTATGGTAAAGATAAGCTCGACATTGTATTTTCCATTATTATCTTTACCTAGAATAGTTGATTCGTAGCTTATTGTACAAGACTTCTTAATCTATAAAAGAAGATCTTTTAGGTTAATGTTAATCATCAGTTATAATAAGTTTTCACAAGTTAAATCTCTTTCATTGTAATCAAGTTTGATTATTCTAATACAAGTGAAAGTTTGTTTAACATCTTTGTGTTCTAGGTTAAGTGTTAATTCCACATAACACTTAGTTACTTTATTCATAAGCAAAGGTTTCTCTACGTGTATTACTTGATCTAATCTCGTATACACAAAGCTTAATCGATCTAAGTTTGGGATCAACAAGTGGTATCAGAGCTTGTTGAGAAACTTTTGATCTTTAAGTAACGCAAGAACCCTAAAACACCAAAAACCCTAAAACAACGAAACCCTAAATTTCTCAAAACCCTAAAAACATCATGTCTGGCTCAGAACAACCTCCTGCTCCTGTTTTGCTACAAAGCAACACCACAAACCCTAGTATCAAAATTCCCATGTTTGATGCCAGGAACTTCGAGCTTTGGAAGTCCAATTTTGAGCAATATGTAGCCATCCATGACTACACTCTTTGGGAGATTGTTGAATATGGGAACACATTCAACAAAGCTCAAAAGATTGCTAATGCTATTGCCACAAGGTCAGCTGTTCCTAATTGTCCTGAAGCTGATAAGAAGGAAAAGCCTGAAGATGGAAGAGCTGTATCTGCTGAAGATATAGCCAAGAAAAGGGTGGACATGAAAATTTTGAACATCATGAAACACGCCTTGGGTCATGAGAATCAACACAAGTACAAACGCTTTGAGTCTGCAAAAGAGCTTTGGGAAGCTCTTGAAGTAGCACATGGTGGCAATGCTGACACAAAAGAAGAAAAGAAGAAGCAACTCATGCATGAGTATGCTGTCTTTAAGGCTCAACCCAATGAGAATCTCAGCAGTGTGAGAAGTAGACTGCTTGACATTACAAGTCAACTTTCCTTCATGGGAACACAGATTGATGACCCTGACTTGAATGCTACCTTTCTCAAAAGCCTTGGTGATGTATGGAAGATTGAGGCAAGATCCATTCTTGTCAATAACACCCACAAAACCTCTAGGTTTGATGACATCTTCAACAAACTAAGACTGTTGGAGAATGAATGGCTTTTGGAGAGTGATAATAAACCTTCCAGTAGCAACATGGCCTTCTTCTCACAAAGTGAAGGTCAATTTGATTCCATGAACTCCTATGGACATCCAGTCACTGGATCTGCATGTGTCAACGCTGGATCACATCCTATCAGCGTTGGAACACATCCTGTCAGCGCTGGATCATATCCTGTCAATGCCTCATACTCAAGCGTTGACACTCACAACTTTGGCGCTAATGGAATTAAACCTGCTAGTTTAGATCTAGATACTGTGTGTGCATTCATTGCTTCTTTGCCCAGTGATTCAAGGATTACATATGAGGATCTTGAGCAAATAAGTGATGAGCAATTGGAAGAGATGGACATCAAGTGGACTATGGCTCTTGTAAGTTTAAGAGCAAACATGTTTAATAAAAGGTTCAAGAAGAAGATGACCTTTGATGCTAAGGATGTTGCTGGATTTGACAAATCCAAAGTTGAGTGCTACAATTGTCATCGGATGGGGCACTTTATGAGGGAATGTAGATCTCCAAGAAGATCTGATGCTGGTAAGCCTTCAAGCCAAATGGTTAAGAGCCAAGATTCCAAGGCCATGGTAGCTGTTCAACAAATTGATGGTGTTGGAGGATGGGACTGGAGCTGGAACTTTTTGGCTAAGGATGAGGAAGAGGACAAAGCATTGGTTGTTGAAGTTAAAGAAGAGCATGTTGAATATGCTCTCATGGCACACTCCTCCTCTTCATCAGATAATGAGGTATATGATGATGCTTTCTGTTCTAAGGGTTTTCGTTTAAACACTGAAAAACTAAATCAAGAGATAGTAAAATTATTAGATGAGGCAAGTGCTGAAAGATGCAAAGTATCTAATTATCAAATTGCTCTCACCCAAACAGAAAAGACAGTAGCTGAGTATAAGAAAATGGAGTTTGATTTAAAGGATAAAATAAATATCTTAAATCATGAGTTACATCAAAGTAAAGATATTCAAGATATCACAAACAGAGTTAATCTTGATTTGATAGCTAAGTTAGATGAGGCTAACAAAAATAAAGATAATGTGAGTCTTAAAATCCAGAGATTTGATAAGGCCACATAAACCCTAGGAGAGTGTGTTAGTAAACAAAGAGACTCTAAGGACATGAGTGGGATTGGGATGAAAGATTATACTGGTGTTCCACCACCAGCTGGAGATTTCTATGGTGTCCAATCAAAGGACTTATCTTGGACTGGCTTGCCAGAACTCCAAGAGAAGGAATTCATTCCTCCACCTAGAGTGACTTCCCCAGTTGAAGAGTATAATCAAAAACTGACTGACCTAGATGAGTGGAAGAAAGCTAACCACACTTTGTTTGTTAAGGGAGGGTTGTTGTGTGAAAGTCCAAATGAGCCCACACCAATCACGAGCCATGATCCTACACCTATTAAAATCACACACCCAACCACTGGCAAAGCTGTTGACCTTGGCCCACAAATTGTTAGAAAACCTAGTGTTAAGTATGCAGAGATGTATAGGAATACTAGGTCACCAAAAAGCCAAGTTAGTAACCATGGAACAGGCTTCTCTGCTTCTAGACCTAAGACTATGTCTAGAAAAGCTTGTTACACTTGTGGTAGCTTTTCACATTTGGCATACAAATGTGTCAACGCTTCAAATGTCAACGCTGATAGGAACCATTTCAGCGCTGACAAAAGTCAACATAGGTCAAACACTGTCAGACCCAAAACCTTTGTGAACAAAAGTTCACAAGTTGTTAGACCAGCCCCATTCTTTTCTAGAGGGTCTAACACACATGGCCTAAGACCTTTCCAAAAGTCAAACACTTGGTCCAATAGGCAATGGGTTCCTGTAGCAAACCCTAGGTTCAACGCTGATAAAGGCAATCGGGGCGTTGACAAGAACAATTTCAGCGCTGACAAACATACTGCCAAACCTAGGTATTTGCAACCACAGGGAAATAGGTCTAAAGCTTCTACTAGTTTAACATAGAGACCAAAACAAGACCAAAACCCTAATTCTACTGGTCTTTCTATGACATGCAACAGGTTTCATTATATTTTAAAGGTCATGTCAAGACCAATTGGGGTTAACTGGACTTTTCATCCTAAAAGGGATGAGAATAGGGTTGTTGTGAGAACTAAGACTGTTCTTATTGAACAACCAGATGAATCCAAGTCTTCTGAGACTTGGGTTCCCAAAGAAAACTAATGTGTTTTCTTTATGTGCAGGGCATTCAGAAGAAGATCAATGATTATGGATATTGGGATAGTGGATGCTCAAGGCACATGACAGGAAAGGAAGACTATCTGACGAACTTCACTCCTATTCAAGATGGTGATAAGGTATACTTTGGAGGGGGCTACGGAACCATCACAGGAAAAGGAACCCTTATCACCAATAATCTACGTTTTGAGAATGTCTTCCTGGTAAAAGAACTGGATTATAATTTGTTTAGTGTATCACAAGTGTGTGATAACAAAAATAAGGTTCTTTTCACTGATACTGAGTGCTTGGTGTTAAGCAAAGATTACAAGCTCCCTGAGGAGAAATACATAGAATTTAGAACACCAAGGCATAAAGACATATATAATGTGAATCTTAATGGAATTAAGATGAATAATAAAATGATGTCATGTTTTTATGCTAAAGCTTCAGTAGATGAAAGTAATCTTTGGCACAGGAGATTAGGGCACATAAACTTTAAAAATATCAATAGACTTGTGAGACTTGGTTTAGTTGATGGTTTGCCTGAAAAGGCTTTCCATAATGACCACACTTGTGTTGCATGTCTTAAGGGCAAGCAGCACAAGGTCTCATTCAAATCTAAACAGGTGCACTCTAGTTCTAAACCACTTCACTTATTGCATATGGACCTCTTTGGTCCAACTAATATAGAAAGTTTGAAGGGTAAATCATATTGTTTTGTCATCACTGATGATTTTTCCAGGTTTACATGGACTTTCTTTTTAGCCAAGAAAAGTGAAACTGCCCAAAGTTTGATTAATTTCATTACCCAGATTGAAAAGAAGAATGGTAATGAGGTCAAAATACTTAAAAGTGACAATGGGGGTGAGTTTAGAAATCAGTTGTTAGATGATTTTTGTGCCAAGAAATGGATTACTAGGCAGTTTAGCATAGCTAGAACCCCACAGCAAAATGGGGTTGCTGAAAGGAAGAATAGAACCCTAATTGAAGCAGCCAGAACCATGTTGGCTGATGCCCACTTTCCTATAGCCTTTTGGGCTGAAGCTGTTAACACAGCTTGTTATGTTCAAAATAGGGCATTGGTCAACAAAATACATAATAAGACACCTTATGAGTTACTTTGGGGAAGGAAGCCAAATATTGGCTTTCTCAAGCCTTTTGGTTGTCATGTAGTTGTTTTAGAAACTAGTGATGACCTAGGTAAATTTGATGCAAAAGGTGATGAAGGCTATTTCATGGGTTATTCAGTGCAGAGCAAAGGATATAGGGTTTACATTAAAAAGGAAAAACGTATACTTGAAAAAGTACATGTTAGGTTTTTAGAGAGTAAACCTAGTGATCCTGAAAGTGGTCCAAATTGGTTGTTTGACTTGGAACCTTTATCTAGAGCTTTAAATTATATGCCTGTTACTAATCCAGACATTGTGAAGGTAACTTCAAGTGTTTTGGAAAAGAGAATTGGTAATGTTTCAGGTACACAGGTTGCTAAGAAGGATGGACCACCAGCAGTAGAGTCATCTCCCACACAAGAATATGTTACATTTCCTATATGGACAGATGAGTATTATGCTGCTGCTGCTGCTGCTGGAAAGGATAAAGGTGGTTCTTCAATACCCCCAGTTAATAACATGCATGGTCATTCAGGCGCTGACACGCACAATTCTAGCGCTGACAATACCAATTCAGACGCTGATGGCTCAAACGTTGACAACAATGATTCTGGCGCTGACAAAAGTAATTCCAGCGCTGACAAGCAAACTTCCAACGTTGACAACACTCATGAGCATTTCGTATCTTCCACTTTTGAACAAGGTGAACCTTCAAGAATAAATGAAGAGGTTCAAGATGGAAGAGAGTCTGAAGAAGATATTAGCAACTTGGAGGATGTTATTGAAGACAACAGAATTCTTGAAAATGGAATTCCTAGATCTACTTTGAAGAATCATCCTCCCTCTCAAATCATTGGGAATATCATGACTCCTGTTCAAACTAGAAGATCTCACCAGACTCATGATAGCTTCATCGCTAATATCCACAAGAAGGTTGATACCCCTCTTGTACAAACATGTTTGTTTGCCTGTTTTCTATCACAACAGGAACCCAAGAAGATTTTTTATGCTCTCAAAGAACCTAGTTGGGTGGAAGCAATGCAGGATGAGCTTCACCAATTTGCTATACAGGATGTTTGGGAGCTGGTTGATTGTCCTAGATATGTGAGACCAATTGGGACAAGATGGGTTCTAAGGAACAAGAAAGATGAAAGGGGTATTGTGGTCAGAAACAAGGCACGTTTGGTAGCTCAGGGATATACACAAGAGGAAGGTATAGATTATGAAGAGGTCTTTGCTCCTGTTGCAAGAATTGAAGCTATAAGAATTTTCCTAGCTTATGCCTCTTGTATGAACTTCACTGTTTATCAAATGGATGTGAAGAGTGCTTTCCTCTATGGAACAATTGTTGAGGAGGTATATGTTATGCAACCTCCTGGTTTTGAAGATCCTGAGAATCCAGACAAGGTTTATAGAGTGAAGAAAGCTATGTATGGACTTCATCAGGCCCCAAGAGCATGGTATGGTACATTGTCCACCTACTTGGTGTAAAATGGTTTTAAAAGGGGCACCATAGATCAGACATTGTTCACAAAGAAGAAAGGTAAGGATGTCTTACTTGTTCAGGTCTATGTTGATGATATCATTTTTGGATCTACTAATCCAAAGATGAGTGAAGACTTTTCCAAGCTTATGACAGATAAATTCAAGATGAGTGCAATGGGTGAGATGAACTTCGTTCTAGGATTACAAGTTCAGCAGAAAGAGGATGGTATCTTCATCTCCCAAGACAAGTATGTAGCTGAAATCTTGAAGAAATTTGGTTTTTCTCCACATGAAATGAGTGCTTCCACTCCTATGGATAGGGAACACCCTTGGGGAACAATTGGAGCTGGAAAAGATGTGGATGTTAGGCACTATAGATCAATGATTGGTTCATTGATGTATCTTACAGCCTCAAGACCTGACATCATGTTTGCTGTGTGTGCTTGTGCACGCCATCAAGTGACTCCTAAAGAATGTCACCTTTTTGCTGTGAAAAGAATTTTTAGGTACCTAAGATGTTATCCAGATCTTGGCTTATGGTACCCAAAAGATTCTCCATTGGAGCTTATTGCATATTCGGACAGTGACTATCGTGGTGACAAGTTTGATAGGAAATCCACAACTGGTGGATGTCAATTTCTTGGGAGTAGATTGATATCTTGGCAATGCAAGAAACAAACAGTGGTGGCAAACTCTACAACTGAAGCAGAATATGTAGCTGCAGCTGCTTGTTGTGGACAAGTCTTATGGATTCAGAACCAGCTGTTGGATTATGGGTATAATTTCATGCATACCAAGATTTTTGTAGACAATAACAGTACTTTATGCATTATTAAAAATCCTGTACATCATTCTAAAACCAAACACATAGAAATTAGACATCATTTTATAAGAGATTGCTTTGAGAAAGGTTTAATAAACCAGATAGGGTAGACACAGAAGATAATGTGGCTGATTTATTAACTAAACCTTTTGATGCTGGAAGATTTCAATATTTGGTAACAAATATTGGAATGGTTTATCTCACTTAATATGTGTTTTGGAACCTTTTTGTAAAAGTATGTACAGGATAATGCATTGTTATTGGTCTTTGTGATGATTTAGATTTTTCCACTTTATTTTTCTAACACTGACAAAGGTAAATGTAACGCTGACAAGTGTTATTTTGCCGTTGTTAGAGATATTATTGTCTAACGCTGACAAGAGTTCCTTCAACGCTGATAAGTGTTGTCGGGGCGCTGTCAGCAACAATGTTAGTTTTGTGGTTTTCAATCTAAATGTGTAGGTGGTGTTAGCTTTATGCCATTGGATACAGAGTTACTTATGGATCTTTGAAGAGATATTTGGACATGTTTTTGTTTATGGATGATGGTTGGAATATTTATATTCCTATCTTGACATAAATTTTTTATGTTCATATATATTTTGAGAAACTCATGTATCATAGTTTAAGGGGAGGTTTAAGGAACCTTTAGGACTCTTGGGTATTCTTATAATACTCTCATCACAATTCTAGATTGTGTCCACAGGTGAGTATGGGTTAGTTTTACTAAACCATGAGGCACTGTAGCATGCAAAGTTGACAAACTATGCATGCTGCCAAGACATTTTTGTCCTAGATTTGGTTGTGGTCTGTTGGGAGACTTGGGAATATTTTTGTTATGGGTTTACCTGGGAGTTACAAAGGATTTTATGAAATAACTTTGTTGGTAAGTATTTTGGTTAGCAAGGGACACTTGAGGACATTTGTGTCTATCTTGCTTCAGCAAGTGTGCATAAGTGGACAGTGCTTGCCGCCCAGTAATTATTATCAACTTGTAAGATATTTCCCTTAGGATAAATTACTTTGTTAAGGTCTTTTTCTTTTTAAATATTTTTATTTTTAGACGCTGACATGTTTTTCTCCAAACGCTGTTACGACCAATCATGACGCTGACAAGGCTTTAGGCAAACGCTGACAAGAAAATATAGCCGTTGGGCGTTGATGGCCTATTTTTGACCGTTGACACCTAGTGGGCCCTACCCAGTTGTTATTTTTGACTAATCTTTGGCCGTAATTTTGGGGAGTTGTTACTTTTAATTAATGCATGAGATAAGTTATATTTGATTCAATATTTTCATCATTACTCTTTGAATATAACTGCCTCATTTTTGACCAATCATAATCATGCATCTCTCCTATAAATTTGGCTAAACTTTTCATTCTGGGTATTCATATTTTCTTGTCTAACATTTTTCTCCTAGATTTTTCCCATATCACATAACCTAAACAGCTTTCAACATGGCACCAAAGTTCAACTCAAACAATCTGACATTGGAGTTCAAGAGCCAACATAATATGGTAGCTTACTTGGCCGCTAATAATGATTTGTTCCCTCAGTATTCACAAATGGTGGCATTTTTAAATGCATCCTCCTTAAGGTATGCACTTTCTCATGAACCACTAGTCCCTGTCGCACACATTAGACAGTTTTGGAATAATGTTAGTTCCACAACAGCTAATGGAGTGACTACATTAACATCTACTGTTCATGGTAGAACATGGGTGGTCACTGAAGCCTTGGTTCGCCAAGCTTTGCGTCTTAATGACGCTGATGGTGTGACTACCCTTGCCATTGCAACAATAGAACAAGGTCTTAGGGAATTGGGTTATCCTATTCCTGCTGGTAAAACTTTAAACAAATATCATAAGCAGGAATTTCCCTCGAATTGGAAATATTTGATACATGTCCTTCTTCAATGCTTAAGTCCAAAATGTACTGCTTTTAATGAAATAAACAGGTCCATTGCAAGTGCTTTGGTTTGTATGTCACGTGGGCTTAAGTATAATTTGTCAAAAATTATTTTTGAAGCGATGTGTAAAAATAAGGGAAGTAAAATGACTTTGGCTTACCCAAGATTTTTGCAAATGGTGTTTGATTTACAAGAATATTGTACTAGGGATCATGACACTTTTTATGAGATCCCTAAGCAAAAGAAAACCATTTTTGACAAAATGATCTCCACAAACAAACCTATACCTCTCACCCAAGCCATGCTTGAAGTAATTCAGGCTGACCAACCACAACCAGACCCTGAACCTCAACTTGAGCCTATTCTTGAACCATTACCTTCACCTGAATACATGAACGTTGACCAAGCAAATGTCAACGCTGACACTCAAAATGTTGGCGCTGACACAGCCAATCCCAACGCTGATGACATCCCTGAACAATCCCAAACACCCCTTAACCAACCAACACCCACACAATCTACCTCATCTTCCACCCCATTATAATCTAGGTTGAATAAACACCAAAGGACTACTGGAGTGTTCTCCTCTAGTGGTCCTAGCCTTGTTGCAGAGAGAACCACCTCCACAAGTGTGGCTGGTGACATGGCTGAGGCTGGGGCTATTGGCACAAGCTTAGATGCTGGTCAAGACAGTCCCAACATCATTAAGACCTCATCCATGCCCTATGATTCTATTTTGGGAGGTCAAATCCCCATTCTAGCTGAGGGCAGATTGGAACCTATGACATTGAATGAATTGACGGCTGCTGTCATTAGCTTGCAAAAGCAAAATGTCAGTCTTGTACAAATTGTCAATAATCAGGGCCGTGAACTCCAAGTATTGAGGGAGCGGGTAACTGTTTTGGAGAATCCTAGTAGCAGGAGTAGAATGGAGGAATCTTCCAAAGGGGAGGATGAAGAGGATGAGCTGATTCATACAACCAGTGAGAAGAGTTCACAATTTAGTGAATCTTTAAATGTTGCTGAAGCACTCACCAACTTGAAGAAGCACCCAATTATTGATACATCCAAGGTAACTCCATTGAACTTGGAAGGATCTTTCACAGCAACAATGGGCGCTGATACAGGTTTGAACGCTGACACATCCAGCGCTGACAAAGGTAATCGGGGCGCTAATAAAGGTAACTTGAACGCTGACAAAGTTGCAGGTGGTGTTGATGTATTCCAGTCATCAGCAATCATCAAAGATGTGTCCACACAGGTTTCTTCTTCTACCTTACCTATTATTGATCCAAAAGATAAGGGTAAGGGGATTATGGTTGAAGAAGATGTTCCAAAGAAAGATACAGCACAAATTGCATTTGATACACAGTTGGCTGCACAACTTTTGGAGCAAGATTTGAAGAGGAGTGGTAGATCACCATTTGTTGCCACTTCTGAGAGTGAGGAAGAGAGTGATGATGAAAGAGAAGGAGCTAGCTCAGATTCAAGTGTTCAAATTATTGAAGATCCAGAAAGACTTGAATATGGGGATGAGTTGGCAAAAGAAAGGTTGAGTGATTTGAAGAAGCAGATTGATTTTGACCTTCCAGAAATCACCAGAATGTTCCATGCTTGGGAAGATAAGGTAATGGACAACCCAGGGATGAGTTTGTCAGATCAAATTTGGGGGTTGGAAATTCTTCTCAGGGTACAAGATGATATAAAGGTGATTTTGAAGTATAATGCACAAGAGGTCAAGACTTGGCTTAAAAGAGATAGAAGGCAATTATATTACAAGTTGCTTAGATGCCATCAACCTGGATGGACATACAAGAAGTTGCTGGCTTTATCTTTTGAGGAGCTAGAGTACAGGGCACATCCTATTTGGAGGCATGTGCAAGAAAATAATGTCTTACAGTTTCTTTCAGAAGAAAGGAAACAAGAGCTTGCTGAGGAAATGCATATTGAAAAGGAGATGAGGATTGCTCAAAGACAAGTGAAGAAAGGAGATCCTCTCCAATTTCCCAAAAATATGGATGTGTATTATCCAAATGAAACTGTCATAAGGAAGCATCTCAAGCTTTCTCCATTGGAAGCTTCAGATTTGGTTAATGTAGTTTCTCTAGATGCCAGAAATCCAATCATAAGTTTTGATGAAGATGAGTGTGGATTTTGGAAGATTGGTAGATTTGGGAAGGAGGTACACACTTTCACTTCAATTATTTCTATCTTTGCAAGCATAGACAGAGAAGACTTGGTGCATCTATGGAGATTGATAGAGGCCAAGTATACAGCTGAAGCACCTACTTCAGCAAATGGAATAAGACTATGGCACACATTTTTGACTTTGTGTGGTCCAAGGGAAGCAGATCCTGCCATATGGAAGGATCTTGAAGATGACCTCAGTGGTCTTCATTGGAGGCTTTATTCTACTTGTGGTGTGTTTCATTTGAGCTCTACAAAGTTTTCAGAGTATCTACTTGTGGATGCTGACTATTTCTTGTCCAAAGAAGTATTGGAGAAGCTGAAGGAGACACCCTTGGAAATTGATTATACTAGTGACGTGGCCAAAGACTTGATTAGATATGTTTATCACCAACATAAGAAGTTTTGTAAGATTCCTCCTAAGCCTTAAGTTTTTATTCAGAAACTTGATCATTGGAATATATATCAAGTTTAGGGGAGGATTGTTGGGAATAAATTATGGGTCAGTTCACTAGACGCTGATAAGAAGAATTTAAGCGCTGATAAGATGACATTGGACGCTGACAGCCAAGCGTTGACATTTGAAGAAGTCAACGCTGACAGCCTTGAAGACTAGCACTGATGGAATATATCTTCATACGAATCTTTTTGTTTATTTGTTTCTTTATTTGTGTATGGTAAAGATAAGCTAGACATTGTATTTTCCATTATTATCTTTACCTAGAATAGTTGATTCGTAGCTTATTGTACAAGACTTCTTAATCTATAAAAGAAGATCTTTTAGGTTAATGTTAATCATCAGTTATAATAAGTTTTCACAAGTTAAATCTCTTTCATTGTAATCAAGTTTGATTATTCTAATACAAGTGAAAGTTTGTTTAACATCTTTGTGTTCTAGGTTAAGTGTTAATTCCGCATAACACTTAGTTACTTTATTCATAAGCAAAGGTTTCTCTACGTGTATTACTTGATCTAATCTCGTATACACAAAGCTTAATCGATCTAAGTTTGGGATCAACACATTCGATCTTTGTTTTGTAAACTAAATGACCTGTATAATTTGGGACCTGTTGTACGCTTTTAAAACTTTTATCGAATGAATGTATGTTAAACCTTGAACAACCATTTTTATGTGTTGTCTATGATTGGAGTTATTGTGCTATCCCGTAACACTCTGAAAGACCCTTCCGTTGTACTGATACGAAAAATGAGAGTATTACATAAACGACAAAAGAAAACTGAATTACTCTAAGTGCACAAAAAAAAGATTAAAGACAGAATGGGTCGGGGAGCTAGCCAGGCACCACGACATTTTATTAATACTTGCAAGTTTTGAAAACATAAAAAAGACATAGGACGAAAATAAAATACCTAAACAAGAATGAAAACAAAATTACATGGATATGTATTGGAGTTGACTACAACTAAGGATTATCCATGCGGAGGCCGTGGCCTCTAATATAGCACTTCTTAAAGCATCATATATTCCATGTACGGCCCAAGTCGTGACCGTCCATGTCACATAACCTGTACGCGCCTTTTCCCAGAGCATCCGTCACTTCGTACGGTTTTTCGCAATTTGATCCGAGTTTTCCTGTGTTCTCCACATGACTTGTGTTAAGTTGGATTCACTATGAACGCGGGTTCGATCTGGAGGTCGGGGAGGATGATAGAGGTGTTTAGCCATTATTAGTGAGAGAAAGAGATGCTCTAATAAATGTTGTTTATTAGAGAGAGAAAGACAAGAAAGAAATGAACAACCTCACCCCTCCATGGAAGTATGGAGGGGTATATATAGCACGGGACTTGGACTTTACATATGACAATATTAGTCCCTGCAAGTCCCGGCTATGAAACTAATGTAATTTCGTTAGTCGCACACATTTTAAGGCTAACAATCTTCCCCCAATGTGGTGACACACGAAATTACTTACAATGTTCCTAAAAAATGCAAATACAACAAAAATATGACAGTATTAAGTTTGCTTCCAATGCTGAGGGTGACACCGTTGTCTTCAAGTCTTCTAGAAAAACTTATACCCCAGTTTGAATCCTCTTTGTCTTTGCTTGTTGAGGAACCATTGTATCATGTATGAACTGGATTAACTTCCCCCCGATTCATACCACATGTCTTGAAATGCTTTTTTTATAGACTTCTTTTTGACAAAGCTTCTGAATCAGCTTCCCCCAAACCAATATCCCTGTCTTGAGCAGAATCTGTAGCTTGAGCAATCTTCTTTCTTTGACATTTAAAGTGCACATCGGAATTTTGTAGATGAAGAAGTAAACCCCACCAAGTAACTGCTACCTTGACATTTTTGGTCTTCATGATTATGTGTTTGGGGGAACATGTAAGAAATCAGCAAAAAATCTTCTCACGCTTGTATCATGATTATGTTCCCCCAAACACATAATCATGAAGACCAAAAATGTCAAGGTAGCAGTTACTTGGTGGGGTTTACTTCTTCTTCTACAAAATCAAGTAACTGAGTTCAACTTCCAGGGGGAAGTATTCTACAAGCGTGAGAAGATTTGTTGTTGATTTCTTACATGTTCCCCAAAACACATAATCATGAAGACCAAAAATGTCAAGGTAGCAGTTACTTGGTGGGGTTTACTTCTTCTTCTACAAAATTCCGTCGTGCACTTTAAATGTCAAAGAAAGAAGATTGCTTAAGCTACAGATTCTGCTCAAGACAGGGATATTGGTTTGGGGGAAGCTGATTCAGAAGCTTCATCAAAAAGAAGTCTATGAAGAAAGATTTTCAAGACATGTGGTATGAATTGGGGGGAAGTTAATCCAGTTCATACATGATACAATGGTTCCTCAACAAGCAAAGACAAAGAGGATTCAAACTGGGGTATAAGTTTTTCTAGAAGACTTGAAGACAACGGTGTCACCCTCAACATTGGAAGCAAACTTAATACTGTCATATTTTTGTTGTATTTGCATTTGTTAGGAACATTGTAAGTAATTCCATATGTCACCACATTGGGGGAAGATTGTTAGCCTTAAAATGTGTGCGACTAACGGAATTACATTAGTTTCATAGTCGGGACTTGCAGGGACTAATATTATCATATGTAAAGTCCAAGTCCCGTGCTATATATACCCCTCCATACTTCCATGGAGGGGTGAGGTTGTTCATTTCTTTCTTGTCTTTCTCTCTCTAATAAATACACATTTATTAGAGCATCTCTTTCTCTCACTAACAATGGCTAAACACCTCTATCCTCCTTCCCGACCTCCGGATCTTTTACCCGTATTTATAGTGAATCCAAGTTAACAACTTGCCTCGTTGGCACGATAAACATAATCTCTTGGTTTAAAATACACTTCCCTGACATTAGCGTCGCAATACCCTTTCATTTTTTAGTTAGATCTAGCTTCGGTGATTGCTGTCAACTCGCGTTTTTCCTCCATTAGGTCTAAGATGACCCTTAGCTCATCGTCATTTGTGATAACGTCTACCTCTGCTGTGCGGATTGTAGGCATTCCGATTTCTATCGGTATTATTTCTTCCGTACCATAGGCTAACGCCAGTGGAGTATCCCTGTTAGCTATCTTGATTATCGTTCGATGCGCCCATAGGGCATGGGACAGGTCTTCGACCCATTTGGAGTTTTTCCCGTCTAGTCGGTTCTTAATACCTTCTCTGAGGTTCCTATTATCATGTTCTACCAAACCATTGGTTTGTGGACGTTTGACTGATGTGAACCGTTGTATGATGTTCAATGTTGCGCACCAATCTTTGAACCGATTATCCACGAACTGTTTCCATTATCAAAGACTATCTCCCTTGGCAAACCAAAGCGACATACGATATTTTCCCAAACAAATTTTTTTACCTACTTGCCCATGATTGTTGATACGGCTTTGGCTTCGATCCATCGGGTAAAATCGTCCAGGGCTACAATCAAGAATTTGACGCCCCCGGCCTCTACGGGAAAAAGACCTGAAATATCAATTCTACAGTTGTAGAATGGCCATGGGGACGTAATAGGTGTCAGCTCCTGCTATGGATGGCGTGATACGGGCCTATGGATTTGACAATCATTGCACTTGAGGATTAGGTTCCACGCGTCCCTTTGCATAGTTGGCCAATAATACCTTTTTGTAGCGCCCTTGCGACGACTGACCTAGGCCCTACATGCTACATGACATTTCATGAATTTTGCTGATTATGTATTCAGCCTGTCGTGCTCCAACGCAGCATAACCAAGGTTGAAAAAATGATCGCTTGTAGAGAATTCCGTCGTAGATCTCGAACTGGTGTGAATTTCTACAAACACAACGTGCTTCGGTTTCATCGTCAGGAAGGGTCTCATTGGTTGAGTAGTCGATGATTACGGTCATCCATGTAGGTCCCTCTTTATCAACGATTGGGGAGACTTCCTCTGTAAAACCCGCATGCTTTTACCATGAATAGTACCCTTAAGATCGTACGTATATGATTTAAACTTTCCTTTTATATCATATTTACGTTTCACGTATAAGTATTACGAGTATTACGTATGTGTTAGAACACAGTAAGTAATTTTTTTACGTATGAACACACGATAATTATGCCAATAATAATTATAATCACGAACATTCGATATCATGAACGTAATTTAATCACGAACTAATATTATTTACGTATATATACTTATTACGAACACGAATAAATATATTAAGTCACGATCGATAACTAATTAAAACACGTAAATCACGAACACGAGAACACACGAGAACACACTATAATATTTACACTCGAGAAATGTATGGGTTACCCTTATGTGGGCCCCTACCCACGAAATTAGGAATATAAAGGCCAAGCCCATTGTTTTTTTTACTAAACAAGAAAAAATAGGAAAACATATTTATTTATCAAAAATCAAGAAAATAAGAAAAAACCCTAATTCCTTTCTTTGCTCCCTTGTTGGCCGCCACTTTTGATCATCAACAAGGGGTGTTCGGGTTGATTTTTGATCATGGATATTGCGCAAGCATTTGTGTGTGTTCATCCTTGATTGATCTACGTATTCGGTATAACCTTTTTAACCTTTTTATTTTATGTTTTAATTTGTTAAATCACATAAAATCATGATATTTTTAAAAACTAATTAGAAACATTTATTAAAACATGTCTATGATTATGGGGTAAATCAAAACAAGGGGGTGTTTGTTCTAGCCGACGCCTAGCCGAACCCCTAAGGGGTCTCAGCTTGGCTTATTAACCACCACCGAGACCTCATGGTCTCGGTATGGTGGTGGTGGTCCCACGGCAGCAGCAAACAAGGGGTACCCCGACCTTGGTTCGGGGTATGGTGTTGATTATGGGTCCGGTTCATAGTTTCTAGTCACGGTCCGGTTCATTGTTTATGTTAAGGTTTATGATTTTAATGGTTATATGTTAAAAAAATTAAATTAATAAAACATGACATAATTAATTTAATTAACATAGCTTAGGTTATAAATTTAATCATGATAACATGAATTTTAACCTAAGTATTTTATTTTAACTAGACTTTATAATTAATTAATTATTAAAAACCATGACTATAATTAATTAATTAACATGACTTAGATTATATTTAATAATAATAATACATGTTTTAACCTAAGTATTTTACCTTATTTAATTAAAAACATGATATATTTAATTAAATACTTTTAACCTATAGTTTAATTAATTTCAATGTAATAATTAATAAACTATACCTTATATCAACATGACTTAGAAAAATAATCAGAAAACACTTAAGCTTATATAATTAGCTTATTTAACTAGCTTATATCTAATTATGGAAACTTTCTATTTTTAGGAACTTATTTAATTAAGGCAGCTAATCTATTTATGGAAACTTTCTATTTTTAGAAACTTATCTATTTTAAGCAGTAATTCTATTTTTGGAAACTTTCTATTTTTGGAAACTTTCTATTTTTGGAAACTTTATGTTTTTGGAAACTTTCTATTTTTGGAAACTTTCTATTTTTAGTAACTTTCTATTTTAGGAAAATTTCTATTTTAGGAAACCTGCTATTTTTAGAAAGTTACTTATTATTACACAGTAAGTATAATAATACATGAAATACAAGTAATACTTAATCAGAATAGACAGAATATAAGATAAATACAACATAAAGCGTAAAACAGCAAAACATGACATGAATGGATAAAAGAAGCAAGACATGACATAAAACCAGTTACGTATTCAGTAATCAGATACTTATACACGTATGCATTTATGTAGCATTAGTGATACCGAAGTAGGACTCTCTTTCGTTCATCTTCTTCGTTCACTGGACATAAGGTACGGATTCCCGTCCTTTCAGTATGGACATTCTTTCCTTATTAGGATTCCCCGTATGCAGCCAACTGTTTTCCCATAGAATAAGTTTATATGTTTGATTGCTTATGTTTAATTTAGAATACCTGAAGCCATATACATGCATGACCAGTTTCACCTAGTTATGGAGGTACCATAACCATAACACTAGAGGCACTGGTGTTATGACTTCCCCACGGCGGAGTGATTGCTCGTGGCGTCCCTTCAGCTTTTGTCCATATTATTATATTTATCATGTGGGGCGTATGGGTGCATCCTAGTTACATGTTTTCAGTAGATTATGTAGTGTGAATGAGGTGTGTGCCTTGCATCCTTCACAAGGAGCTGATCCCTCCTAACCCAAACCAGTATATTAAATTAGAGGCAGCCCCTCTAATTTGCATGACGAGGTCACTCCTCCAAGTATTCATGCACGGTGGATTTTCATGACCTATATTGGTTAATGGTAAAATATGTTAAACAATTTTCATAAGATAAACATAAGGCTTTTCAAAGTATAAAACCAGTTTTACTAAGAAATAACCAGGTTTTTCCAGGACATATACATTTCCGCTGGTATATGTTATTCATACTTATATTATTCATTTCATGCTTGTATATCCGTGCAGTGAGCGTTATGCTCAGCCGTTACTTTCCTTTCCATGTACCAAAACGGCAGGTACCCAAGGACGGACTCGAGCATTTTGGAGGACATGCATAGGATGGAAGCTGCCATAGACTTCTTCTCCTTTTTCCTTCATATATTTGTGCTTGTTTAAGTCTTCCATTATTTCATTTACTTTATTATGTTTTGAGCTTATGTTTGGGGACCGATGTTTGATTCTAGTTTACACTATGGTCATGTAATGTTTTAGACATTTATCCTTGTATGCTTTGATGACACGCCATAATTACGTGTAACGGTCCACTTATCAAAGTGGGGTGTTACAATTTTGGTATCAGAGCCAAGGCTTCGACCTGTAGGCTCTAAAACTCGACCTGTGACTAGTGGGTAGTCACCAGGAGCTTCCTAAGCCAACGCTTGTTATTCTACGTATTGATGTTTTCAGCGCATTGTTGCTTTAACCATGATGTTTTCAGCACCTTGAGGTTTTAACCTTGATGTTTTCATCGATATTGTTTTACAAATATGGATGGACAACCGTCATTCATATTTAGTTATGTGTCATTGTTTCATGCATAATGTTCCTCGTGAACTATGGCTATGTGGACTGAACCCCAGTAGTTCATAATTAGTCACATAATTTTTTTTTCTGATAAGTTTTGACAGATGAGTTTCAATTATTTATGTTTCATGTATCATTGTTGCAGGGATTATGACTAAGTAATGGTTGGTACAGGACTGACCCTATTTAGTCGCATGTTCTTTTATCGAAACTTTTAACTTAAGGACTGACCCATAGGCGTCCCCTCACCATGTATTTTGTTTTTGGACCGACCCATAGGCGTCCCCTCGCACATATAAAGGTTTTTATAAACTACATTACGCATTCATGCACTATTTTTCATGCTTAAATTTTTTCTCATGATTTATTGGCATAACATTTTTTTTATGTCCCTCATAAGTTACTATATTTTTATGTCAAGTAAGTTTTCATACTGTCATGGTTAACTTCAGTTTCATGCTGATTATGTTATACACTCCTTCATGATAGATTGTTTCATGTTTCTTCATGATAACTCCGTCTTCATGTTGATTACGTCTTACGCCTCTTTTGTTATTTATGTTTTCATGCAAGACATTGTTGGATTTCATTGAATCCTGCTTTCATGATAGTCATGGTTGGTTTTCATTGATCATGTTGTCAGGCAAATCATCGTTGCATTTTGTGTAACCACACTTTAACGTTTCTCGATACAACCAGAATGATGTCTACGCTAATACTGCCAGGTTATCATGATGGTTTTTCTCAACCGTCTAATCGATATACCTTCCTTAAATCATGACAAATGATCGACCCCATACCGATCATTTCATGTGCATTCCATGTATACTCCATGTACCGTATTCCCTGTGTATTTCACATACCTTGATCCGTGTGTATTTCACTTGCAATACTTCACGAGTATTCGCTAGTCGATTCTAAATCATCTCAGGCGTATGTTCACTTGCTGATATTCTACAAGATTGCCGATGCCGATCATAGCTTGGAGATGTTACTAAAGGTTGGTGCTGCTGATGTTGGGAGACGCTACGAGATGCTGATGTTGTTCACAACCTTGAGCTCCTACAAGACGAAGACAAAGGCGATCGGACGAGATGATGCTTCACCACCAGACGATCTCCATTTGGCATTGTCCTAAATTCTTAGTTACATGTCACACGTCATTCAATTTCCGTTTCAGTCATATGAGTGGAGAACCGGTACCAGCCGGCCACTCAGCTGAATAGTTACATGAATTACAGTCATGAGAATGACCGTCATGAAACTGATAGACAAGATGATAGTAACCACTACTATGAAAACAACTATCCTAGAAATCGCAATCGAAACTCCGGTCGCGGATGTGATCAGGAGTACAAATGATCAGTATTCCAACCGATCTGTCAATTCTGGCATAATAACCTAATATCTGTAGTTCTATTTGTTTCACACCTAGAGACACATGTCAAGACATCAGTCAAGACACATGTCTCATGTATGTTTTCAGAAGACACATGTCAAGAAACCAGTCAAGACACATGTCATGCTTACATTTCTCAATACACGAGTCAGACACATGACTCACGTCTAATTATGGAACATTTCTAAGAAATTCAGGGTACCCTCCAAGGGTATATCCATTTTTGTTGTGCCATGTATTAATCAGGCCAACAGAATTTCAGTACCATTATCCGCATATCAATGGGAACTATCACGTTTCCTGATGACACTTTAGTTTCTTGTAACCATAGCTCATAGATTCATTACCATAAAAGACTCCTTTCATATTCCCACGTATACGAAGGTTTTCCTTCAGCTTAATGATGAGATCCAAGCTGCTAACGCATTTCCTCGGACAGACACGAGTTGAATTTTATCCTAATTATGGACTATGAACAGCACACACTGCTACGATTCATAATTATGTACAGCAATGTTCAGGCTCCTGAATACATTCAGCTTGATTTTTCATCAGGAAAATCTGTACAAATTATCTATGCTTACAAGCATGTGCGTTGTTAGCCATGGAAGCTAAAATTTTCTAGCTGTCAGTTGATTATTCCAAGATATTCTCATACATTTCAGAAGAACCTACAAGGAGAAGGACGGTACCATGAGATTATGTGTCGACTACCGTCAACTTAAACAAATAACCATTCATGACCGTTATTCTCCTCCACGTATTGACAACATGTCCAATCGACCTTATAGTGTTAATAACTTTTCCAAGATCGAACTCATGATCATGCTGCCAATAGTGACGAGTGAAAGAGCAGGACATGTCAATGACTGCTATTCGTACACGACTCAGTCATGCTAGATTTATGATTTTTAATTAGTCACATCAATGCTCCAGCGACATTATAAGAATGAGTTTCCATGAACTCATAGCAAATTCATCAGTGTTTTCATTGAGGATAACATGATAGCAAAACGTGTAGAGATAACAAAACGTTATGATGCGAAATTATCCAGAATAAATGACATAAGAAACGTCATAGAAATTATGCACGAGACATACTGAAACGTAGTACGTGAACAATTGTGAACGTGATACGTGAGCAATTGTGAACGTGATACGTGGAAATATGGTAAATGTAACCTGGAAGAACATACGGTGGACGTGATACGCGCCACATGTCATGGACGTGATATGAGGAACGTGGAATGAAGATGATATGTGAAACATATCTTGAACATGAGATAACTGAGGAGGTATCGATAAACGATGCGAGATGAGACGTGAAATGTGACGTGAAACGTCTACCTGAGGACAGAAAGTTTATTAATCTTGAGTCTGGTCTCCCAAGTTTTTACAAAACCTTACCAACGAAGTGAAGCATAAGTCGTAAGCTAGAATACGATCATGAACGTGAACAGTGTCATGAACACGAATGCGAAAGCAGAACGTAAAATTTAACGAGGACATGAATGTAATGGTAAATACGTACACGAATCTTCATTTGAACTGATAGCTTAGAGAGTGCCCAGTGATCGTACGATCTATGGATGGAAAATGTCTGATAATATGTTAACTCGGAAAATCCTTATGGATGAAAGGATTTACAGACCCGGTCAAACCATTGAAAACAACCCATATAGCATCATGTTTTTTCTGAGCCTGTGGTGATCCGGTACAAAATCCATGGAGATTTTGCCCCATTTCAGTTCAACATTTCTACTGGTGGAGACAGACTACTAGCATGTTGGTGTTCTACCTTAACCTGTGGTAGGTCAGGCATTTAGATATGAACGTAACTGTCGTTTGTTTCATAAAAAACGGATACATGGGAGTTTGGAAAACTATGGGTCTCTGATTAGACTTTTCTTAGCACAAAATTTCTTGGAACACTTAATATAGTGTATGGGTCTCTCCCTTACGTGTAACTGAGTCGTGGTAAGATTAACCGTGAAAATCAATGTGATTCAGCGTGTTGCTGTAATCACCCAGAGTTCATACAGAAAAATTTCAGAGTAAAATTTCTTATGCCATACAATTTGCAACATAGTGCAAATATTATCTTAATGCTCTTTTATAGACTTAGAGAAGATTGGATTGTAAATGATAAAACAATAATAAATTCATTTATGAGTTCCTGGGGAAACTCCATCCATCATGTCTATGATGCTACTGGAGCATTCATGAGACTAAGCAAAATCATGAATTTAGCATGACCAAATCTTGTGCGAAAAGCAGTCAGGGAAATGTCCTGCTCCTTCACTTACCACTATTGTCAGCATGATGGAAAATTGTTCTTGGAAAAGTGCTTAGCATTCTGTAGTTGATCATATATGTTGTCAATATGTGGAGGGAAATAACAGTCATGAATGGTGATTTGTTCACATCGACAGTGGTCGACACATAATCTCATGTTACTGTCCTTTTCCTTGAAGGTTCTTCTGGAATTTATATGGGAAGATTCTGGAATAATCGACTGCTTATGAATAAAAGGAACTTCAATAGTCGTGTCATAAAGGATGGATAGGAAATCTTTGCAGCCATGGGCTAATAAAACACGTGCTTGTGAAGAAGGAAAAATTTGTACAGATTTTCCTGATGGAAAACTATGCTAAATGTATTCAGGATCCTGAACATCGTTCTACATAATCTGATATGAATGGCGGTCCATCGCAGCGTGGGATGCTATTAATAGTTCATAAACGAAAATCATATCTACTCACATCTGTCTGAGGGAAATGCGTTAGTAGATTGGAACTTATCGTCATAGTGACATGAATGAGTTCGTACATACAGATGATACGAATGACGTCTTTATGATCATAGATATATGAAATATGAGACCAAGAAATGAAAGTGACATGGTAATATATGAGGTAAAAACATTGCGGGTTCCTACTGAATGTGCTTCACCTGCCTCCCGCAGAACGAACACTGCGTGATCAAACGTGAACAACACTCCAGTGATGAGGCTAAAATTTTATGGCCTGATTCATTCATGGCACAAAGAATGGTTATGCCTCTTGGAGGGTATTCCGAATTACGTATGGTTGTTTCAGGTGATAAACGTAAGTCATGTGTCCTGACTCGTGTCTTGAAAAGATATGCGTATAACATGTGTCTTGAGTGGTGTCTTGACATGTGTCTTCAGAAAATACGCGTGAGACATGTGTCTTGATGGATGTCTTGACATGAGTCTCAAGATGTGGATCAATGAACTTTAAAATCTTAGGTCATCATGCTAGAATTTGGCGGATCGGTTGGACTGCTAACCTTTTGTATTTCTGATCATGTCCGTAACCGGAGTTTCTATCGTTATTGTCAGAGTATTTGCTGTCACGGTAGTTGTCACTACATCTTTGACTGTCAGTTAAACGACGGTCATTATCATAACTGTGATTCATGTAACTTTTCAGCTGAGTGGTCGGCTGGTACCGGTTCCCGCTCATATGTTGGAAAAGACCCTTCAATAATCATGTGACATACAATCTGAAAAGGTAAGAAGATGGAATGAAACGGTACATCAGGTGGTTTAAGTATAATTATAGTCAGGTTGCTCCGATCTATCGCCTTCATTCTTGTTTTGTAAAATCTCCAAGCTGAAAGTCGTATCATCTTTTAAGCAACATCGGCGAGAAGAAAAAAACGTCTGAGAAAATTGAAAATGGATTAGTACCCCACATGGAGTGCGAGAACTGAACTATGTCTTGAGTATGGTACCTGGAGTAAACATGGAACATGGTACATTGAGTACACATGGGAATCACATGAGATGATCGATACGGTATCAACCATCTGACATGATCAAGGGACACAAAATATGTTGGGAATAAAATGTATCCAAGACACTTGGACGCTGACAAGAGGAAATTGGACGTTGATAGGAAGAAATCAAGCGTTGTTAAGACAAGCGTTGACAGGAAGAAGTCAAGCGTTGATAAGAAGAAGTCAAGCACTGATAGGATACTTAGTCTACATGTTTTATGTTTCTAGTATGTGTCTAGTAAAGATATGTTCGACAATGTGTTTCTTATGTTTATCTTTACCTAAAATAGTTGATACGTAGACTCTTGTACAAGGTTCCTTAATCTATAAAAGGAGGCCTTTAGGTTTAGTTCAATATATGTTTTCACACTTTCATTATACGCAAGTTCGATTAATCAATCAAAGTGAAAGTTTGGTTTATCTTGTTTGTGTGTTCTTATTTAAGTATTAATTCTGCATAATACTTAAGTTGTTTCATATACAACAAAGTTTCTCTAAGTGTTTAACTTGATTTATTCTCGTTTACACAAGCTAAATCGATCTAAGTTTAGGATCAGCAAGTGGTATCAAAGCTTGTTGAGGAACTTCGATCTAAAGAACACAAAAACCCTAAATCGCCAAAAACCCTAATTTTTAAAAAACCCTAAAATTCAAACAACATGTCTACTCCAGAGTTAACCTCCTACTCAAGCCATAACATTAAGATCCACATGCTAGACCCAGACAACTTTGAGCTGTGGAAGTTCAATTTTGAGTAGTATCTTCAAATCCATGACCACACCCTATGGGAAATTATTGAATATGGAAACACATTCGATAAGGCTGTCAAGATTCAAGCTGCTATTACTATGAGATCAACTCCAGGCTCAAGTGAAGCTGATCGAAAAGAACAACCTTAAGATGGGAGAGCTGTCTACTGGGGACATTGCAAAGAGAAGGAATGATAGGAAAACTATAAGAATCCTCAAACTTTCTTTGGGACAAGCTAATCAACATAAGTATAGAGGCTATGAGTCTGCCAAAGATCTTTGGGCAGCCCTTCAAGTTACTTATGGTGGTAATGATGATACTGCCTCAGAGAAAAAGAAGCAACTCTTGCATAAGTATGATGTGTTCAAAGCTCTTCCCAATGAAAAGCTAAGTGGAGTGAGAAGCAGACCTCTTGACATTACAAGCAAGTTGTCATTTATGGGAACATTGCATGATGATTCTTATATCATCACCACTTTCCTTAAAAGTCTTGGTGATGCATGGAAGATTGAAGCAAGGTCTATGATTGCTAATAATACTCACAAAAGTTCCACTTTTGATGACGTCTACAATAAAATGAGGATTGTAGAGAGTGAAATCCTTTTGGATCAAGGAAGCAAGTATACTAATGGAAATATGGCCTTTTTCTCACATAGCAAAGGTCAATTTGATCAAAGGGGGTCATACATGCACCCCGTTACTAGATCACCTTGTGTCAACGTTAGATCAAGCTTTGTCAGTACCTCACATTCAGACGCTGACACATATAATGTTGAATCACCAAGAGTTAAGCCTGCTGGTATTGATCTAGATGCAGTATGTGCATACATTGCTTCATTGCCCAATGGTTCAGTGATTACATATGAGGGCCTTGAGCAAATTAGTGATGAGCACTTAGAGGAGATGAACATAAAGTGTAATAGGGCACTTGCAAGCATAAGGGCCAATAGATGGAATAGGAGATTCAGGAATAAGATGACTTTTAATGCTAAAGACACTGTTGGGTTTGATTAATCCAAGGTTGAGTGTTACAATTGCCATAGAATGGGTCACTTTATGAGAAAGTGTAGATCTCCAAGAAGATCTGATGCTGGAAAGCCTTCAAGCCAAATCGTCAAGGTTGAAGATACAAAAGCTATGGTTGCCATGCAAGAGATTGATGGTGTTGACTGGTACTAGAGATTCTTGGCCAAAGATGTGGAAGAGAACAAAGCCCTGGTTGCAGAAAAAAGGAAGAGGAGCATGTTCACTATGCTCTCATGGCACATTCTTCATCTTCATCAGACAATGAGGTATATAATGATGCATTTTGTAGTAAAGGTTGTCGATGAAACACTGAAAAACTTAACAAAGAAATTTTAAAGTTAAAATCAGATGTTGTTAATGAAAAATGCATGTTATCTAACTATCAACTTGAACTTGTTCAAACTGAAAAGATTTTGGCTGAATATAAGAAAATGAAGCTTGACCTAAAAGATCAAATCAATGTTTTGACTCATGACCTAAATGCTAGTATTAAGTTAAGGGACATCTTGGAGAGGTCCAATGGTGTTATTCAGGCTAAGTTATATGAGGCCATAAAAAACAAAGATAATGTAGATCATAAAATTCAAAGATTTGATAAAGCTTCTTAAACCCTAGAAAAATGTGTTAGTGAACAAAGGGATTCTAGGGATATAACTGGGATTGGGATGAAAGAATATGCTGGTGTTCCACCACCTGCTGGGAACTTCTATGGTGTCCTTAGAAAGGATTTGTCTTGGACTGGTATACTAGAACTCCAAGAAGAGGAATTTATTCCTCCACCAAGAGTTCTTACTCCAATAGAGGAATACAAGCAGAAATTGACTAATTTGGACCAATGGAAGAAAGCCAACCCTATTTTGTTTGTTAAGGGTGGCATGCTTAGTGACAGCCCAAATGAGTCTACACCCATAAAAGTGACCAATCCTACTACTGGAAAGACTGTTGACCTTGGCTTAAATGTTGATAGAAAACCTAGTATTAAATATGCAGAAATGTATAGAAAACATAGGTCACCAAAAAGTCAAGTTAGTGATAATGGGACACGTTTCTTTTCATCTAGATCTAGACTTATGTCTAGAAAAGCCTGTTATACTTGTGGAAGTTTTTCACATTTGGCTTATAAGTGTGTCAATGGTTCAAAGGTAAACGCTGATAGAAAGTCAACCATGGTTAAACCCAAACCTTTTGTCCAGCAAAGTCCACAAGTCATTAGACCAGCCCCATTCTTTACTAAAGGGTCTAATACTTATGGACAAAGGCCTTTTCAAAAGACCAATACATGGTCTAACAGACAATGGGTTCCTGTAGCAAACCCTAGGTTTAACGCTGATAAAGGTAATTTCAGCGTTGTCAAGAACAATTTTAATGCTGACAGGAATGTTTCCAACATTGCTAGACCAAGTAATGCCAATTACTTGCAACCAAAGGGAAAGGGGTCTAAAGCTTCTTCTAGCTTATCTTGGAGACCTAAACAAGATCAAAACCTTAATTCAGATGGGATTTCTATGACCTGTAACATATTTCATTATATTTCAAAGGTCATAACTAAACCATTGGGGTTAACTAGGTGTTTAATCCAAAAAGGGATGAACAAGGGGTTGTCATAAGGACTAAGTCTGTTCTTGTTGAACAACCAAATGAATCCAAGTCTGCTCAGGCTTGGGTTCCAAAAGAAAACTAATTTGTTTTTTTTATGTGCAGGGCATTCAAAAGCATGTTAATGATTATGGCTATTGGGATAGTGGATGCTCTAGGCACATGACGGGGAAGAAAGATTACTTGACAAACTTTACCCCTATTAAAGATGGTGACAAAGTGTACTTTGGAGGAGGATATAGGACTATCACTGGCAAAGGCACTCTTATCACCAACAATTTATGTTTTGAAAACGTATTTCTAGTAAAAGAACTCGATTACAATCTGTTTAGTGTATCACAAGTCTATGATAACAAAAATAAGGTTCTTTTCACTGATACTGAATGCTTGGTGTTAAGGAAAGATTTTAAAATACCTAATGAGAAATTCATTGATTTATTGAACACCTAGGGATAAGGACATTTATAATGTGAATCTTAATGGAATTTGGATGAATAATAATCTGTCATGTCTATATGCTAAGGCTTCAATTGATGAGAGTAATCTATGGCACAGAAGGTTAGGGCACATAAATTTTAAGAATATAAATAGACTTGTGAGGCATGGTTTAGTTGATGGTTTGCCTGAAAAGGCTTTCCACAATGACCACTCTTGTGTTGTATGCCTTCAAGGCAAACAACACAAAGTCTCCTTTAAGTCTAAACATGTGCATTCTAGTTCTAAACCACTTCACTTACTACATATGGACCTGTTTGGTCCAACTAATATAGAAAGCTTAAATGGTAAATCCTACTTTTTTGTCATCACTTATGATTTTTCTATATTTACTTGGACTTTCTTTTTGCCTTTGAAAAGTGAAACTGCTGATGTTTTGATTAACTTTATTACCCAATTAGAGAAAAAGACTGGGAATGAGGTCAAAATACTTAGAAGTGATAATGGTGGTGAGTTTAGAAATAAGCTGTTAGATGACTTTTGTGCCAAGAAAGGGATTACTAGGCAGTTTAGTGTAGCTTGAACCCCAGAACAAAATGGGGTGGCTGAAAGGAAGAATAGAACACTCATAAAGCAGCTAGGACAATGTTGGCTGATGCTCACTTTCCCATTGTATTTTGGGCTGAGGCTGTGAATATAACTTGCTATGTTCAGAATAGGGCATTAATCAACGAGATCCACAACAAGACACCTTATGAGCTATTTTGGAGTAGGAAACCTAATATTGGTTTTCTTAAACCCTTTGGCTGTCATGTAGTTGTTTTAGACACTAGTGATGCCTTAGGAAAGTTTAGTGCTAAAGGTGGCTACTTTATGGGTTATTCAATGCAGAGTAGAGGATATAGGGTTTACCTTAAGAAAGAAAAACTTATACTTGAAAAGGTACATGTTAGGTTTTTAGAAAGTAAACCTAGTGATCCTGAAAGTGGACCAAATTGGTTATTTGACTTGGAACCTCTATCTAGAACCTTGAATTATATGCCTGTTACTAATACAGACATTGTGAAGGTGACTTCAAATGTTGTGGAAGAACCAGTTGTTGAAATTTCAGGTATACAGGTTGATAAGGAGGTTGGATCACAAGCAGACAAATCAGCACCCATACTTGAGTATGTTACAATTCCTATATGGATAGATGCATTTGCTGCTGTTGCTGCTGCTGCTGGAAAGGAAAAAGGTGGTCCACAAGTAACACCAGTTGATGAAAACATGCATGGATCTTTAATCTATGACAAAGGAAAATCTGGCGCTGATCGGTCAAATTCGGGCGTTGATGGCTTCACGTTGACAACACCAATTCAGGCGTTGACAACACTTTTGACAATTTATTCTCTTCTAGTGTTTTTGAACAAGGTGAACCTTCCAATATTCATGGAAAGGTTCATTCAGATGATGATAGAAGAGAATTTGAAGAATATATTGGTAACTTGGAGACTAAAATTGATGACAACACAATTATTGAAGGAGGAGTGCTTACATCTACTATCAGAAATCACCCCCCTTCTCTAATTATTGGTGATGTGATGACTCCTGTACAAACTAGAAGGTCTCATCAGAATCATGGAGGATTTATTGCCAATATTCACAAGAAGGTTGATACCCCTCTTGTTCAGGCATGTTTGTTTGCTTGTTTTCTGTCACAGCAGGAACCCAAGAAGATATTTGATGCTCTCAAAGAACCAAGTTGGGTGGAAGAAATCCAAGATGATCTTCACCAATTTACTATTCAAGATGTTTGGGAGCTAGTTAATTGTCCCAAACATGTCAAACCAATAGGGACAAGATGGGTTCTCAAAAACAAAAAGGATGAGAGAGGAATTGTGGTCAGAAACAAGGCACGCTTAGTTGCTCCAGGCTATACACAAGAGGAAGGGATAGACTATGAAGAGGTTTTTCCACCTTTTGCAAGGATTAAAGCAATAAGGATTTTTCTAGCCTGTGCTTCTTGCATGGGCTTCACTGTTTATCAAATGGATGTGAAGAGTGCTTTTCTTTATGGCATAATTTTAGAAGAGGTTTATGTAATGCAGCCTCCTGGTTTTGAAGATTCAGAACATCCAAACAAGGTGTATAGAGTGAAGAAAGCTATGTATGGACTTCATCAAGCCCCAAGAGCATGGTATGGCACATTGTCTACCTATCTGGTGGAAAATGGATTCAAAAGGGGAACCATAGATCAGACTTTGTTTACAATGAAGACTGGTAAAGACTTCTTACTTGTACAGGTCTATGTGGATGATATCATCTTTGGCTCTTCAAGTCCAAAGATAAGTGAAGACTTTACCAAGCACATAACAGACATGTTCAAGATGAGTGCAGTGGGAGAGATGAACTTCTTTCTAGGGTTACAAGTTCATCAGAAAGAAGATGGTATCTTCATCTCTCAAGACAAATATGTAGTAGAGATCTTGAAGAAGTTTGGCTTTTCTTATAACACCCCCACAAATGCTATGCGCAGCGGAACTACAACATTTGGGTGCTACGTAGTTATCATCACACATAAGCTATATTAAACGACTCAAAGAGACGTAAAAGTTTAAACATAAATGAAAGATTGATTAAATTATCAAAGTCTACAGTTTTCCAATTCCGAAGATGATACAAAACAGAGTTTGCGTTTAGGTCCCCACTGAGTCTCAACCCCAAAAGTACATTTTCGTTCACATGACATAATATAAAGTATTTAAGTGCTAAAAGGGAAGAAAAACAAAGTAGACCGCCAAGCTACAACAACTTCCATCCTCGCATGCTCCGCTGCTATCAACCTTGGTTACCTGAACCACATGCTTAAAACTGTCAACACAAAGGTTGAGCGAATCTATAGGTTTATCAAATCATAAGTCGAACATAAGTATTAAAAACCAATCATGATCATTCAATAGCATTGTCGCGCAAACAATCTATTATTCAAGGATATGACAATTGTGTTTAAGCTCATGACACTAATCCGTTAACTCAATCACCCGCGTAATAATTACCGGCGTGATTCAGATGAAACCAGTGCCCCTACTAAAGGCATTATTTGCAATTATACCTTATCTCTTATCACAAATTTTCCGTCCGCAGGGGGTATCAACGTACTAGCCCTCGTCTCGGATAGGGTAGTCAACCCCATAGTACTATCACTTTGTGTAAGCGGCTATTTCCCCCTTCGCAAGGGCAACACAATAGTTAATAGTTCATGAAATTAGGGCCTTTTGCAACTAGGTACTCAACACAATTTCAAGGCAACATTCGGGACCAACAACCATTCATGACTTATGTTAATTTTCATTTAAATAGCATGTATCCCCCTCACGGGTAAAAACATTTGAAACAAGTAAAGAGCGAGGCTATAGACTCACCTTGCGTAGTAGTAGTGGTTCTAGTGAAGACGTAACGAGAAATGTCACCGACGATGTGGATGCCCGGGATAATCAAACACTTGACCTAAAAGTCAAAGTACGAAAACCAAATCAATACACCGCGTACATAATTGTACTAAACACACGCAAATCGAAACACTTAATGCTTATGAAAACTCACGCCAAAACCAAACAAGTAGTTGTTACTAGACTTATACCATTTATCAATGTTATTAAAGTTACTATCCATTTTACGGTTTCGCCGATACTTACCAAAAGTATGGGCTGTTTTCCTAGACTTATACCCTTTTATAAAATTTGGGAAAATTATAAAAAATACCTTAAGACATGTAGAAAACCCATTTTTAATCCCATTAAAAGTTTTCGCTTTTACGACCCGTTACTCAACACATTACTAAACCTACGTTTTTCGGACTGATTTTGCACATTGACCAAGTTGGACTCATTTGACCCATTTGAAATATACCATTGACCCATTTGTCACCTAAGTCTAAAAATAGACTCACAATGCAGGCTTGAAACAAAAAATTAACTTTAAATCATTTACCAAACTCTATCTATGATCCCCGGGATTTGACCCAAAACCAAACACAAATTCGGATTGTGTTGATTCTCATCTCCCGGTACACGAACTTTCAAAATATCATAACTTTTGACTCGTTTGGAGTCCTAAGCTCTACCTTATACCAAAACGAAGCTAAAACAAAGCTCTACAACTACATCCAATGTTCATGACCTGTTTTCAAAATTTAACCCACGAAAATAAGCCCTAAACAGCCTGGTCTAAATTCACCCTTCCAAAATCATTTCAAAACTTGATTCCAAACCATTCTATCATTACCTAAGCCTATACCCATTACCTATAATCATTTCCAAACACTCTAAACAGCATATATCATCAAGAACATCAAATCTTAATCAAAACCCAATCCTAAATCATACATGCAATAAGTTTAAATCATTTAAAACACTAAAAACATCACTAAAAACACAAACCCATAACACATAAATATCAAACACCATGAACCCACCAAACACCCCCACAATTTCGTGGGTTTTGGGGGCTGTAGATCACCAAGAACATAAACCCCATCTTGTTTTATAGATAAATTAACATTACCCAATCACCAATTACACAAATTAATAATTTAATTACATCAAAACATGTTTTTGAAAAACCTTTGATTCTTGAAAAATTAATGTTATTTCATGTTTGATTTGATAGTGGAAAAACACTTACAAAAGGATTAGAAGGAGTGGTCTAAACTTGGTTTAGATCAAAACAAGAAAAAAATGAAGATTTGGTGGTGGTGGTGAGAGAGGCCGATGGCCAAGGGTGAGAGAGAGGGGAGGGTGGAATTTTTTTTTTTTTTGAATGTTTTGTTATGTGTGTGTCCCCTTTTTCCCTTTTGTAAAATTTGGAGGTCCTTTGTGCAATTTGGGCATTCTTTTTTCCTAAATTTTAAACGACTCTTATAAATAGCGGGAAACGTCTTACTAGTTGATTTTGAAAAATTGTGGGTGTCGGGATTTGTAAAAATTACTTTCCAAAGGTTAAAACGCACGCAAAACGATTATACATATGGTTCCGACTCGACTTAACACGTAATAAAAATAAAATCTCGAAAAACTCAAATATCGATCAATCGATAATAAAAGATAAATTTTTGGCATCCGTCGGTATCGTAGTCGTTATCGGTTCTTCTTAAATCGTCAAATGTTAAATTACGACCGTAAACGTTGGTTTTAACTTAAACCGTCAATTAAATCCACGATAAAAATTCTTAAAAATTTCAAAAATATACGTAAAATAGGATTAAATAAATGACGTTGGGCTCGGGATATCACATCCACAAGTGAGCCACAACTTAAGAGAGATGCTCATACTGAACAGCTCTTGAGACAATAACTTAGCATCTTACGACACTTTCACGGGTCTTACATCCTCCCCTCCTTAAACGAGCGACGTCCCGGCGCTCTCCAGTTCTTATACTCGCATTTCGTACTACTAGAAAGATGGGGGTACTTCTTACTATAGAGGTATTCACGTTCCAATATGGACTTCGGTTCACGTCTCGGGTTCCATCACACCTTCACAATGAGTGTTATACCTTGCTTAAATCTCTTAACATCTCGATCCATGATCTCCACTTTAATTTCCCAAATTCTTCCTACGGTTATCAACACGTCTCTTCTCAAAGCTTCTCGCGGTTAGCGAGTGATTCTTAATCTACACCATCTCTTCCATAGCTTCTCGAATCATTTCGAGCCCATTCAACTGACTTTTTCTTACTTCATTCTATCCAACTGGCGATTCACATTTTCATCATCATAATTCCTCAAAGGCTGCAACTTCAATGCTACCGTGGTAAATGTCGTTGTAAAAAGATACTACCAACGGCAAGTATCGATCCCAACAACTATCAAAATCAATCACACACGTTCGGAGCATGTCTTCCAACTTTCGAATCGTCCTTTCACTTAGTTCATCATCTCATAAAAACAACTACCACAAAATAAAATCGCACGGGTCACACATAACCCCATCGAAAACGTTCAGAATATACAAGATGAAGTAATTATTACTAGTCGTACAAAATCACCTTATCGCAATATTACGTACATACAACCCTAGTTCGTCAAAACGAATTCATCGATACGCTAATCATTCGACGTATACATAACTCTCTCGAAAACATCACAAACCGATCAAACACAAAAGCCATTATGAATCACATAAAGTCGTATCACGACATGTTTGCGAAATAGCCAAACCATGCCAAGTAAATAAGTTCGACCAAGTTAACTCATGCTTGCTAATCAGCCAAACCATGATAAAATAAGAATATTTGACATGATTCTCGGATGAGTCCAGTCAAAAGAAAATTGCAAGCTAAAGAAGGTTCACAAGCTTGCTAGCCGTGGATGCATATCGATAAAAAGAAAGAAAATACATACATATGTCATCGTAGGGGGCTCACACACGGATCCATACCCAAAAGATATTACAAGAACACCATCTCACTTTCGTCCCAAACGTGGTCAAAATCTCAATAAGCATCATCGTTCACAGTAAAAAGATATATATTACATGGCACGTGTTCTCCATGATCGGACTTCATTGGACAATGTCGTCTTAAGTTCTCACAACTTTCGATCACTCGACTAGATCACATACAACATAAACACATAAAAGACAAGGGTTCACCATAAAAACTTCGACTATGTTTATCCATCGTTTAACCATCAAAAATCAAGGATGGTTGAGTCAAGCAAAGAGGATTCCTCACTTAAATAAATGAAGACGACAATGGAATTGTCTTCCAACTACCGATGCACAGTTGATAAACTTCAACAGTTTATCGCATGTCATAAAACATATCAAAAGAACGAGAAAAGAAAATAAATAAGGTACGATGCGTTTGATGTAGGAGAAGTCTTCGTCATTCCCCTCAGAGTTACTTGAACTCTGATTTCCTCTACTTTGGCAGTCTTCTATTCGTGTTTAAAATTTCTTCTCAGTGTCGGTACGAGTCCCTTTGGTATTTCATCAACACCCTAACGATTCTGATAGATTTCACACGTTACACACAACACATAAAACATTTTCCAAAATTACTCGGCCACAGTGACTTACCAAGTCAACGCCAAACGAAAGAAAAGATTTCAAAGAACACAAGAAAATTCAAAAATTTTCTTTAAGAATCAAAGAAATTACGACTACTTGCAAAAATGATCCACCGTTTTTTAAAAGAAACGTCCTCATCCAAACGTTTATCAAAACACTACAAGTTTCAAGATGACCAATTTGTTTGACACGATAGTGCCCTTCCTAAACTATGCATAATTAGCTAGATCATGCATACTTAAGGATCAAGCAACAACAACCAACAAAATAGGACTCTTCCCTAATTATGCATAGTTAGCTAAGCTGTGCATAATTGAGGATCGAGTGACGACACAAACATTATTATTACACACCAATTATGACTATGAAAGTTTTTGACCTATACTTCCAGAATAATTAAATTAATTGAAATGAAATTTGAAATGGGAAAATATTGTTACTATCGTTTTAAGAAACACATCAAACATTTTTCGTCCACTTTGGAAACATACATTACTTTGCCTATTTATGAGAAAACAAAATGAATAAATAAATAAATAAATCGACACCATTCGCATTTGATTGAACGAACCATTTAACACACTCATACATATTTTCAAAATAGACTATTTACAAAATAACGGTAAGGTGGTTCAAGATTAAAGATCATTGCAAGCACAACAAATAATAAAACCAAAAATTAATGAGATCGAACGAGGTAAACGAGTAATACAATTGCCAGCCAAAATTTAACTACATCAGAAACGAAAATACTTCAAATATATGACAAAAGTCTCGGGATAACAACAGCGATCTACGAATACGTGGAGTAAAAATTGAATATCAACACAAGCGTCAAAAATAAAACAACAATCATAATTCTCATCGTCTCAAGTTACACGTACGTTCCACCAAATTTAGGTTCCATTAATCAAACGAAGAAAAGAAGATCAACGGGTCCAATAAGAGGACAAAAATACACCGGGTAACATACCCTCATTATCATGTCCTAGCAAAATAGTAGTTTTAAAATAAATATAATAATAATGGTTTCATATCATAGAAAATATTAAATGAACAATCCCATTACTACCCAAGTTCAGATATAGACTCGCAAGATCAAAGAAGGGATGTCGTACGATCGAACCATCGTGACTCAAAATATTACGTTTTAAGAAAATAATACAAATAGGCGTGTGTTGGGTAATCCATTTGCGTATTATAATTAGTGTTACCTTGTACATTGTAAAACCGAACATTTACACATTTTTTTAATTTGTGTTACACCATTAAAGAATTTATACCTTTCATTTTCCAATCTTTACAAAGTTTTTATTTCTGGAAAAATTTCAATCTCTCGGAAATTACTATCATTAGTAGATGCGGTGACTCGGTTATTATAACTGGTAAAATCATTAGTTTTGAAAATCTCGATACTCGCGTCAAAATCTCATTAATCTTCATATCTTAAGTACCAAAACGTATACAGTAAGAATTTTCAAAGTTTTACGTTATTACGACATATGTTATTACGTATATACAAATATCCAAAATAACTCAATCTAGTCCAATTAACTCTTAAAAATCAACCTTTGACTTTTTATTATACACATGTGTTCCTTAAAACTGATTTGTATGCTATATTTTATTAGCGCAATTCGACTCAAATGATAAAGAAGTTTCACGTAGTATTATCTAGGACAACTTACTGATTTTAGTCGAGACTTGCATCTAAAAAAAAAATAATATAATAAGATAATAATTAATCAGAAATGCTTATTTCAATAATTCTAAAATGTAGAAAATTCAACTTTTAATCCTTAGCCCATTATCAAACGGTTTTTAACATTAACACATCTCGCAGCGGAATAAAACAACGTTCCATCAATATTTAATAATTTGTTTCAAGCGTTAGAATTTTTTTATTTTTTTCACTTATAGTGTATATTCCTATTTTATCCCATTTTATTCACTACAACAAGTAACGTGTTCTAGTTTACACCAATGCATACGTAAACATAACCTTATGTTTAAAATAAAACAAATTTTACAAAGTTTCTAGCTCCAAAATACGTGGTAAATTTTTCTACTCATGTTCTATATTACAAAATATGCCCAAAGTTTGCTACATTGACCCGAAAATTAATTCATACTAAATCCAAGTTACATATACTCAATAGTCATATCGTAAATTCATTTATAACTCAGGTTCTCAAATTTAATTAAACAAGTTCTTAACAAATTCATCACAAGCTTCTAATATTAAATTATTAATATATGAAAACAAGGGTTTTACGAGTAATATAGATTACTTATTAAGATATACCAACCAAAGTTAAAAGAAAAATAATTTCACTTTACCCATTTCTTCTCTACTCTTATTTTTACTTGTTACAAAACACACCATAAGTCATTTTTATCCAAAAGTGTCATCCGCCAAGTATTAAATATGTAAAACACTTTATGTTTTAAATCATTCGATCAACAAAGTTTAATGCTTATTTAACTCGTACAATTATCGGACCTCGTCATGTAAAATATTAACTTCAAAATAATGAAACAACAAAACAAAATGAAATAAATGGAACGAGAATACGTATGTCAACTAAATGTTGTTATCGGCCTCGGATGAGTCTCGGAATCGTACTCCACAAAATTAACACAAAAACCAACCAAATTCCAAGTTATCGCGATTGATCACAACGCTAGTATATTTTAAAACACATCTTAAAATTCAAGTAGAATAGTAAACAATGATTAAATGGCGACACGCCTCAACCACGTTTTATAAAATACACATGTGATTCGTCGCTACGATGTACGCATCGTTGATTCTACTTCGTCTATATTATAGTTACACCAACCAATATATCAAACCCATAAGGAATAAAGGAAATAAAGTAATACGTAAGTAAATTACGTTTCAAAAGAAAATGTCCAAAATGACACATCACGGTGCGATAACGACAATCGAGATCAATCTGGTCAATATACAATATGTTACGAAGCGTTACTTACGTATCTAGAGTATCAAACGAGGTTCATATTCGGTTATCCGAACCATAAATTAATTATCAAGATTGATAATTAGCGGTAAGGCCGAATTCTCAACAAAACCGCATTTTAATGTACGATAATTACCCAAGGACCATTGCTTCGCGTGCAATGCTTTTAAATACCATAGTATATACATACTTATACATACAACCATTCCTACATACACGTAGGATTACAACGCGGTGTTGCCATGTAATGCAATGTAGCCCGTTATGCCAAATACATGCAACATATATGATATCCGTATAAGTGTTTGTAAATTACGATGATAAGTACTCCACGTACACAACAATATATCTCAATATATATCATAGTATTTACTTACTAAATACTAGAGAATTTATGTCAGTTTTGAGGGATACATCTAAAATATAAAGCAATGCTAAAGAAATCTTACCGGAGCCATGCAGGATAGTTGTGTGCTTGGACAATTTCTTACGACACAAAAGTTATAGTTTAGGATTTTTCAAAATGACCTAGTTCTCTATAACTCATGGCTCTGATTACCAATCAATAACACCCCCACAAATGCTATGCGCAGCGGAACTACAACATTTGGGTGCTACGTAGTTATCATCACACATAAGCTATATTAAACGACTCAAAGAGACGTAAAAGTTTAAACATAAATTAAAGATTGATTAAATTATCAAAGTCTACAGTTTTCCAATTCCCAAGATGATACAAAACAGAGTTTGCGTTTAGGTCCCCACTGAATCTCAACCCCAAAAGTACATTTTCGTTCACATGACATAATATAAAGTATTTAAGTGCTAAAAGGGAAGAAAAACAAAGTACACAACAACTTCCATCCTCGCATGCTCCACTGCTATCAACCTTGGTTACCTGAAACACATGCTTAAAACTGTCAACACAAAGGTTGAGCGAATCTATAGGTTTATCAAAGCATAAGTCGAACATAAGTATTAAAAACCAATCATGATCATTCAATAGCATTGTCACACAAACAATCTATTATTCAAGGATATGACAATTGTGTTTAAGCTCATGACACTAATCCGTTAACTCAATCACCCACGTAATAATTACCGGCGTGATTCAGATGAAACCAGTGCCCCTACTAAAGGCATTAGTTGCAATTATACCTTATCTCTTATCACAAATTATCCGTCCGCAGGGGGTATCAACGTACTAGCCCTCGTCTCGGATAGGGTAGTCAACCCCATAGTACTATCACTTTGTATAAGCGGCTATTTCCCCCTTCGCAAGGGCAAGAAAATAGTTAATAGTTCATGAAATTAGGGCCTTTTGCAACTAGGTACTCAACACAATTTCAAGGCAACATTCGGGTCCAACAACCATTCATGACTTATGTTCATTTTCATTTAAATAGCATGTATCCCCCTCGCGGGTAAAAACATTTGAAATAAGTAAAGAGTGAGGCTATAGACTCACCTTGCGTAGTAGTAGGGGTTCTAGCGAAGACGTAACGAGAAATGTCACCGACGATGTGGATGCCCGGGATAATCAAACACTTGACCTAAAAGTCAAAGTACGAAAACCAAATCAATACACCGCGTACATAATTGTACTAAACACACGTAAATCGAAATACTTAATGCTTAGGAAAACTCACGCCAAAATCAAACAAGTAGTTGTTACTAGACTTATACCATTTATCAATGTTATTAAAGTTACTATCCATTTTACGGTTTCGCCGATACTTACCAAAAGTATGGGCTTTTTTCCTAGACTTATACCCTTTTATAAAATTTGGGAAAATTCTCAAAAATACCTTAAGACCTGTAGAAAATCCATTTCTAATCCCATTAAAAGTTTTCGCTTTTACGACCCGTTACTCAACACATTACTAAACCTACGTTTTTCGGACTGATTTTGCACATTGACCAAGTTGGACTCATTTGACCCATTTGAAATATACCATTGACCAATTTGTCACCTAAGTCTAAAAATAGACTCACAAATGCAGGTTTGAAACCAAAAATTAACTTTAAATCATTTACCAAACTCTATCTATGGTCCCCGGGATTTAACCCAAAACCAAACACAAATTCGGATTGTGTTGATTCTCATCTCCCGGTACACGAACTTTCAAAATATCATAACTTTTGACTCGTTTGGAGTCGTAAGCTCTACCTTATACCAAAACGAAGCTAAAACAAAGCTCTACAACTACATCCAATGTTCATGACCTGTTTTAAAAATTTAACCCACGAAAATAAGCCCTAAACAGCCTGGTCTAAATTCACCCTTCCAAAATCATTTCAAAACTTGATTCCAAACCATTCTATCATTACCTAAGCCTATACCCATTACCTATAATCATTCCCAAACACTCTAAACAGCATATATCATCAAGAACATCAAATCTTAATCAAAACCCGATCCTAATTCATACATGCAATAAGTTTAAATCATTTAAAACACTAAAAACATCACTAAAAACACAAACCCATAACACATAAACATCAAACACCATGAACCCACCAAACACTCCCACAATTTCATAGGTTTTGGGGGCTGTAGATCACCAAGAACATAAACCCCATCTTGTTTTATAGATAAATTAACATTACCCAATCACCAATTACACAAATTAATAATTTAATTACATCAAAACATGTTTTTGAAAAACCTTTGATTCTTGAAAAATTATTGTTATTGCATGTTTGATCTGATAGTGGAAAACACTTACAAAAGGATTAGAAGGAGTGGTCTAAACTTGGTTTAGATCAAAACAAGAAAAAAATGAAGATTTGGTGGTGGTGGTGAGAGAGGCCGACGGCCAAGGGTGAGAGAGAGGGGAGGATGGATTTTTTTTTTTTTTTTGAATGTTTTGTGATGTGTGTGTCCCCTTTTTCCCTTTTGTAAAATTTGGGGGTCCTTTGTGCAATTTGGGCATTCTTTTTGCCTAAATTTTAAACGACTCTTATAAATAGCGGGAAACGTCTTAATAGTTGATTTTGAAAAATTTTGGGTGTCGGGATTTGTAAAAATTACTTTCCAATGGTTAAAACGCACGCAAAACGATTATACATATGGTTCCGACTCGACTTAACACGTAATAAAAATAAAAACTCGAAAAACTCAAATATCGATCAATCGATAATAAAAGATAAATTTTGGGCATCCGTCGGTATCTTAGTCGTTATCGGTTCTTCTTAAATCGTCAAACGTTAAATTACGACCGTAAACGTTGGTTTCAACTTAAACCGTCAATTAAATCCACGATAAAAATTCTTAAAAATTTCAAATATATACGTAAAATAGGATTAAATAAATGACGTTGGGCTCGGGATATCACATCCACAAGTGAGCCACAACTTAAGAGAGATGCTCATACTGAACAGCTCTTGAGACAATAACTTAGCATCTTACGGCACTTTCACGGGTCTTACATTTCTCCACATGAGAAACGGGCTAGCACACCCATGGATAGGGAACACTCTTGGGGAAAGGTTCGAGATGGAAAAGAGGTAGATGTCAGGCATTATAGGTCAATGATTGGATCATTGATGTATCTCACAGCTTCAAGACCTGACATTATGTTTGCTGTGTGTGCATGTGCACGCCATCAAGTGACTCCCAAAGAGTGTCATCTTCTTGCTGTCAAGAGGATTTTTAGGTACCTTAGGTGCTATCCCACCTTGGGATTATGGTATCCAAAATATTCTCCATTGGATCTTATTGCATATTCAGACAGTGATTATAGGGGTGACAAGTTTGATAGAAAATCCACAACTGGTGGATACCAATTTCTTGGGAGCAGGTTGATATCTTAGAAATGCAAGAAACAAATAGTGGTGGCCAACTCTACAACTAAAGCAGAATATGTAGATGCAGCTGCTTGTTGTGGACAAGTCTTATGGATTCAGAACCAGCTATTGGATTAAGGGTATAATTTCATGCATACCAAGATTTTTGTAGACAATAAAAGTACTTTATGCATTATTAAAAATCCTGTACATCATTCTAAAACAAAACTCATAGAAATTAGACATCATTTTATAAGATACTGTTTTGAAAAAGGTTTAATACAACCAAATAGGGTTGACACAAAAGAAAATGTGGCTGATTTATTAACTAAACCTTTTGATACTGGGAGATTTCAATACTTGGTAACAAGTATTGGAATGATCAATCTTACCTAATATGTGTTTTGATATACCAACTGTGGAAACCTTGGTTTCCTCGATTCTTTGTAGAAGTATGTACATGATATGCATTGTTATTGGTCTTTGTTCAAAATTAGATTTTCCACTATATTTGTCTAACGCTGAAAAAGGTTATTATAACGTTGACAAGTATTAAATTGACGTTGTCAGCAACATGTTAGTTTAGTGGTTTTTGATCTAATTATGTAGGCGTTGTTAGCAATGTACAAATGGATACAGAGTTTCTTATGGATCCTTGGAGCTTTATTGGAGCATGCTCAAGTTTATGAATGATGGTTGGAATATTTGTATTCCTATCTTGACATAAATTTTTATTGCATGCATTTTATCTAGCAACTTGTATATCTTAGTTTAAAGGGAGGTATAGGAAACCTTTAGAACTTTTTTGGGTATTCATATAATACTCTTATCACAATTCTAGATTGTGTCCACTGGTGAGTACAAGTTAGTTTACTAAATTGTGAGGCATTTTAGCATGAAAAGTTGATATACTATGCACGCTGCCAAGACTTTTTTACCTAGAATTGGATGTAGTCTGTTGGGAGACTTGGGTATGATTTTTATTGGGCTTACCTGGGAAGTTACAAAGGATTTTATAAGATAACTTCACTGTTAAGAACTTTGGTTAGCAAGGGACACTTGAGGACAATTATGTCTATCTTGCTTAAGCAAGTGTGCATGATTGGACAGTGCTTGCCACCCTATAGTAATTTTCAGTCTATGGGTTATCTTCACTAGGATAAATTACTTTGTTAAGGTCCTTTTTCTCTTTTTTATTTTTATTTTGGACGTTGACAGTTTTATTTCCAAACGTTGTTAGGACCAATTTTGACGTGACATCGCAAAAACCAACGTTGACAAGAATATAGCCGTTGAGCGTTGTTAAGTTATCTTTTACCATTGATGAACATTGGGTCCTACCCAGTTGTTATTTTTGACGAAAATTTGGGCCGTAATTTTAGGAGATGGTATGTTTTTATTAATGCACAAGATAAGTTATATATTTTCAAGATTTTAATCATTCTATTTTGAAAATAACTGCCTCATCTTTGACCAATCACATGTTTTCACCTCACCTATATATTTGGCTCATTAATTTGAAATAGGGTAACTGCTTATTCTTGTCTAACTAAATTTGCACACACATTCATCTTTCATAACATATATCACAGCTTTCTACATCAATGGCGCCTAAGTTTAAACCAAGTGATTTTGTACTGGGGTTCATAAGTCAGAACAACATGGCTGCCTATTTAGAGGCTGACAACACTCTGTTTCCTCAATATACGTGAAGGTCTACGAAATTAATGGCCTATTCTATGTGATGGATTTGGTGGATTTAGATGGTTGATTGATTGATTAATAAAGAAGAAATGAAGGAATTAGATGAGGGATTAGAGAGAGAAAGGAGAGAAGGGAGAGAGTTAGAGAGAGAAAGTGAAAGATGAATAAATGATTAAGTGTAAAATGGAATCAACAACCCCCTCCTAACATGCTAGGAGGGGTTATATATAGCCCACCCTACATGTGGGCTATATGGACTATACAATAAGTAAATAGATCACGAGCCCATTACATGATTATCGTTGGAGCGACCGATCCTTCATAAATACGTAAAACGTATTTCCAACAATCTCCCCCTAAGGGAGGTCGCTCCAAGTTACAAAGTTCTAAATAGTCTATATCTCGTGATCTATGCTAACTAAGATGTGACCGAGACTTTATTGGGAAAAACGTATTTCCAACAATCTCCCCCTAAGGGAGGTCACATCTTTTTACAAAATCTTAAACCTAGCATCTATGCTTGAGTCTTCGATCTTGTTCTTGTGAATATGCTTGATGTGATCTTTGACTTTAGTCTTGAGCATGTTTCCTTGCCTTGACCTTGTGCATTCTTCACTTGTGATATTTGCCTCTTTGTGACTTCATGTTCCACATACTTATACTTTTAAATTCTTGAAAGCTTCAGAGTTTGATACAGCGGAAGACTTGACCTTCAGGCTTTCTTGAATTTGTTGAAGTACTAATTGTATGTAGTATAAGCATGTGATGACGACTTCTTCTGGATTGTACACCGCAATGCCACCTTCTTGTTACGCTGCATAAGACAGTTAGCAACAAACAATATACACGGATGAAATGGCCTTGAACATTTCATTCTAATTCGGTAGCAATTTACCTCCGGTCGGTGAAGACCGTTGGACGATATTAAATATCGTACTTGTGGCAGGCAGTTTCAATAAAGAACCTCCTTGACAAGATTTCGCGGGTAAACCCGTTCTCTTTACTCGACCGTCCAAAGCTGACTGCGAACGTAAAGAGTGAATCATTTGGATAATATTATCCGCATGATTTGAAGCCGTCAATTCATGTTCCTGGAACAAGTGAAATTCAATTAAGAACCGCACCATCGTTGCTTTCCAGTTGTCACTAGCTTGATTCATATAGAATCTTGCAAGTTACCTACCAAGTGCTGTTTGATGTTAACACTAGAAGGATTTCCACTCGTCACTGTGATCAATAAAGAGTCACTCTGAGTGTTCAGGCAAGATCATATGATAGTGCGAAGAGGCCTGGAACGAGTTTAAGTTCAATTAAGAATTAAACCACTGTTGCTTTCCAGTTATCACAAGTTTGATTCATAAAGAATCGCACAAGTCACCTACCATGAGCTTTTTGATATTCGCTCAAGAAGGATTTCCATCTTCATTGTAAATACTTTCGTATTACTCGGATGTTCAGGCAAGATCATGAAGATTTTGCGTAGGACTCTTAAGATCTTTCTTACTTTTCACAGTGTGTGAAGAAGCAAGGAATAATGAAAGTGTGTCCTAATGAGATATTTGATGATCTCAAATGGCTCTAGACTCGATCGTGCATTTTGGATTTTTAGTGATCGGAGGCTGGAGAGGAGTGCCACCTTTTCAATACCAGTCTATTCGGAGTGAATAAACCAATAGATAACGTGTAGATCTCCGTGTGATTAAAACAAATACCTTTTGAGAGATATTTGAGTTAGCTGGGGAAGGGTTGTGCATTGCATCACTGGGTCCATGATGTCTTTCTTCAATACCGAGAATCATTAACAAAAATGACCTCAATAGCATATGTATTGACCCGGTTTCTGCCTAAAGTTGTAAGGAGGGCTTCTTTCTTTACACCCTTTATCTTTACATTTCTTTTTCATTCTTCAACCCCTTCAATGCTTACCAATACGTCATCACTAGCACCTTGTTGTGATTGTTCCAGTGCTAGCTTAAGTACTTGGTCGGCATTCAGCTACGTTCACAATCTTTCTCCATCTTTCCTAAGGACTACTATTTCTAGCTATGGAATGTCCTTGGGAAGATTCCTCCGGTTCTAGAGAAATCATTGGACTTTAACCTATCCTACCATCCTTATGTCACCACAATCTTCACCGTCGTGAATAGAGATGTTTTGGGTAAGTGTATGTCACCATGAAATCCATTTTGAAGTGCAAATCCATTTTGCTCCCCCTTAACATATGCTACGATATCCGAAAACATTTTGCATATGTCGGGATGAGCTATCACGTTAAGTCAAACCATTCATGATTGATCATATCCCATATTAAATCACATTTTCTCCCCCATATTAAAAATATTAACCCAATCGATGTTTTTAATATCAATTGATTTAATAGCATTTTAAGAAAATTTGGGAAGAAAAATGCAAGTCCAATTATCTTCATGAATTACACAAGCTCCCCCTCAAATTAATGAGGGTGTGCTGAAACGTAAATTAAATACCTTTAAACACAAGTGTAAGGTATTTATTACGTGCAAAGATCATATATGATAATGAATTCACAAGATTAGCAATTTACGAGGTTGGACCTGAATGATGGAGAACATCATATGAGAGATTCACATGGTTCTTGTTCACGAATGTTGGTCTCCTCGTCACGTTCCCGAGAAAATGAATTCCCGTTGTTGAGTCAAAGCTTTCCGGTGAAATGCTTGACTTGATTATGAAAAGCGGGTTGCTATCGGAAATAATAGCAAACCATTTGGAGCATGTTTTAAATCTTTTAAACTTCTGCTCGAACTTTATTTACAACCCCGTGTCATTATTGAATGACATCTCTAGGTTCGTAAATATTATCGATTCCAGAAGACATGCTCGTTTTATCAAAACGTTTTTGAACACACAATTTTGAAAGATTTAGAAAACCTTTTGAGAAATTCTCGAAAAATTGTGTTCAAAGTTTTGAAAAACAATTACTTGAGCTTAAGATGTTGAATATCTGAAAAGCGAGCTCAAGTCCGAGAAGTTGTGAACTTCCCGTTGTTAAGGATAAGTTACCATCGGCGATAAACTTTCCTTTTATCTGAAGAACGAGTCCTAAGCTGACATTTACTTAGAAGTCGTTTTTCATGAGCTTGAAAACTTTGACTGTTTTAACGGAAAGCTCATGACCGAGAAAGGTTAATTTCTCGTTACGAGGAAAAGTTCTCTTATTTAAAAGATACACTTTCCTTTCTGAGCTTAAAACTTCGAATGTTTTAATACTAGCTCATGACCGAGAAAATTGAATTTCTCGTTATGAGGATAAGTTTATCATTAATGATAAATTTTCCTTTATTTGAAGTTCGAGTTACAGTCTGACATTTAACTGTAAGTCATATACACGAGCTTAAAACCTTTGAATGGTTTTAATGTAAGCTCGTGTCCGAGAAAATTTAATTTCTCGTTGTTAGGATAAGTTTATCATTGGCAATAAACTTTCCTTTCTTTGATGCACGGGTTATCGTCTGATATTTAACGATAAACCATATACACGAGCTTAAAACCTTTGAATGGTTTTAGGATAAGCTCGTGTCCAAGAAAACTTAATTTCTCGTTAAAAGGGTAAGTTATCGTTGCGTAGATAAACTTCCCTGTCTCTGAAGTCCGGGTCGTCGTCTGTCATTTAACGAGGAGCCATAATGCATGAGCTTAAAAACTTGGAATGTTTTTGATATAAGCTCATGCCCGAGAAAAATGAATTTCTCGTTTTTAGGATAAGTCATCATCGGGATGAACTTTCCTTTCTTTGAGGATCGAGTTACAGTCTGTTATGTGACTGTAAGTCCTAGTTTGCAGCTTAACCATGAATCCCCTGAGACATTTGTTTCTCTGATATCTGCTTCTTCAACAACCAAACTCTAAGAGTGTCCTTAGTTGAACGGTACACAACGATTGGACCGCTTCGTTCTTTTGGAACATCAACTTTGGTACCTGCAATCTCATTAGGAATTTGCATGCTTTGACGTGGGTTAGCGATATCAATTATAGAAGCACATGGGGGTTCACAGTTGGCTTTACTTGTTTCAGAGGCGACCTGAGTAGATGATTCACTAGTCTTGGCTGGCAAACGTTTCCTTTTATAGAAAACCTTAAGTTTAGGCGTAAGTGAAGTATCATCTTTATCAGTTTCCTCCCTAGTAGACTTAGTAGAATCGGAGACTATCCTAGTTAAAGGGCACTCGTTTCCTACAATAGTGAAAGTTCTACCAGTGGGGCGCCAAACTTTACCAAAGGGTTTGATTTTAGCTATCCACTGGGACTTAATTCTAGCACGGGAGTTCACCTCATCAAGTAATTTCTTGACACAAGCATCATGATTTGCCGTAAAGACACATTTTCTACATGTTTTACAAGTAGCATATTTAATGTCTGAATAATTCCTAGATGATTGATCGATGCTCCTAGAAGATGGCATGCTACGGTTAGCAGTGTTGAGTAATCTAGAAGGCATCTGACTAGGTTGGACATTGCTATCTCTTGCATGTGTCTTTTGCTTAGCTTCCCCAAGACCAGATTTATGGCAAACATCATTTGAACTATTCTTAGGGAAATTAGAGGCAATCATGTGATTAGGTCTTGCTAAAACTGGAGTGATCACATTGGGTCTAGTTGCTGGATTGACTGGTCTAGAAAGATGAACCAAATCAACTTGGGAGGCAAACCGCGGTCTCGAGGATTGTGGTCGCTCGGATCTAAATGCAGTAGGTTGTCTGACAATCGGTTGTCTGACGAACTGATTTGTAGGCGGTTTCCCCAAGATTGATGGTTTTTCAAGCTTAGTGTCCACACTAGGTTCTCTAGTTTTCCTTAACTCATTTTTCAACGCAGCTATAGCAAAAACCTTTTCCTGTAATTGGGCCTTTAATGTTTCATTTTCTTTGAGCACGTTATCTTGGGATGCCAACTTAGATTCAAGCAGTTGAATTTGTTTCAAAAGATTATCCTTTTCAGCTTTAGAATCTAGAACAGTTTGATCCAATTTTCTTTCAAGAACAACGTTTGACTTTTCAAGTTTTTCAAAATATGTTTCAAATTTGTCCGTTTTCTTAGAAAATTCAAGTTTGGCATCCTCAAGGTCTTTAGATTGCCGAGCTACGATCGTTTCGAGCTCTTTAATCTTAGAATCAGAATCAGTTAACGAGGCAGTTATAAAGCATTTATCATGATGAACTATAGCATTTTGAACACTTTCTCCCCCATTATGACTCACATCGGATGAATCATAAGTGGTATTTCTATCACTCTTGTCCATCCCATGTTTGTCATAATTAGGTTCAGAATGCTCAATATGCGGCATGTCATCAGCATATACATCATAAACCACATTACATTGTACCATGTTTGCAGGCTCTGCGTCATAAATAGGTAAGGTGTCATCAAGAGAAATCTCGTGAACATTGCCTGACGTGCCACTGGTAGCATGTTGTCCTCCTGATTTCGTGCTCTTGGCATTGATAGGCTCCAAGTTTTCAACCATATGACCATTTTCCTTTTGCATCTGCGGCATTGATTCTTGTACTCCATTATCATACGTTTGCTGAAGTCGAGATCTTTCATAAATCGAAGACGAGACCGAAGTCATGAGTTTCAATATTGTATCACGAAAAACTCGAAGCTCGGTATGCGTATCTCGAAGAAATGATTGGCAAAGCATCGAACTTTCAGACTTGATGATATTAAATTGGAGGAAAGGCGTGAGTTGTGTCACAAGATCCTTATAAGCAAGTGCCGATGCAGAGTGATTAAAGTGTTCATTGTTGAGTTGCTCGGCGAGTTGGGTCAAAGCGGTAAAAATGGAGTCGATGAATATATGACGATCTTGTCCAAAGATTGTCACAAATTCACTCCCTCCTTGAATCCCCGAAAGAGTGACAAGATGAGACTGGAGTAGTTGAAAGGAGGTGATGCCACTTTTCTTAACGTTTTGCCTTAAATACAACTCTCCCTTTTGACATGTCGAATCGAACGAATCCATTAAAGATCGATTAAAACGAAAGACCCTTAAAATTCCTCGATGGATGGTGTAAATGAAGCTCGTCACTTTGACTCGTCACGTTTGTCTTTAAACTCGGCCACAAGACTTTTAACCCGTCACTATAACTCGTCACGATAACCCGTCAAAAATTTTTCACGGTAACTTTTTTAAAAAAAATATCCGCTTAACACGATTTGCCAAAAAATTACTAAATAAAATGCTAAAAATATAAAAGTGACAAAATAAAAATATAAAAGTGACAAAATTAAATTTAACTAATAATAAAAAAAATAAAATGTGATATTTTAAAATGGAGAATAAAATTAGAAAAATAAAAATTAACTATTAAAGATAAAAAAATTTATTAATTGATTATCAAAAATAATATCCAAAAGAACAATTAATATCCAAAATAAAACTTTTTCCAAAATAAAAATAAAAATAAAAATAAAAAACGAAAATTTACTTAATTTAAAACTTTTACTTAATAAAACGTTTAATAAAAAAGAAATAAAAAATCTGATATTTTAAAACTATATAAAAAAAAATGTGATATTTTTAAAGTAGATTTAGATTAATTTAACTAAAAAATTCGAATTTTAAAATATATAAAATATAAGAAAGAAAAAAATAAAAGATTGTGCGTTTGAAAGAGTTGTCAAAATAATATGTGATTGGTCAAAAAGCCACGTGCCCAAAACGTGGCAGAAGATCTGAACTTTGGTTTCTCCGTCAAACTAAAAACAGTAAAATAAAAACGTGGCCCAATAATAAACTTCCACCGCCCCAATCCTTTCTCTTGTTTAATCCGCCCCCTTAAATTTAATCTCTCTCTCTCTCACATAATTTACTGCCTCCCATCTAAAACTCTCTCTCTCTCCACAAAATACTCTTCTCTCAACAATGGTGGTTCCTCGTCAAAACCTCCGCCCCCTTTTGATTTGATAACTCCTAATCTAAACCTAATTTCTTACAATCAATAAACCACACAATCATAATATCACACCCTTTTTGATGTCAATATGACAGCTTCGAGAACAAGAAGAGGCTTCAAGATCTTTTGTAAACAAAGGGTCTCGGGTAGGTATCTTTTGTCTTTTCTTTAATGTTTTTGAGTCTCTCTTCTTCTGTCGTGTCTTGCTGGTGTGGGTCTGAGTGTGTAGGCGAGGGTCGAGGGTGGGTAAATGAGTTGGGGGTTTGCGTTTGTTTGAGTCGTTTCGAGGGAAAAGGGTGGGTGTGTTTAGTCTGTGAGAGTGTGTGGGTGGGTAGGAGTCTTTGAGAGTTTGTCGAGGTTGATTTGGTGTGATGGTCGAGAGACGAAAGGGTGTGTTTGTGTTGGTTGTTTGAACGAGTGTTGGGTATGGTGTGAGTCGAGAGTGGGATACGAGAGGTATTGTGAGGGTGTGTTTGTTTGAGTCTCGAAGAGGGTGTTCTGGTGAGGGTGGGTCGAGAGGGGATAATGGGTGAGTCGAGGGTGGGGGGGGTCAAGTCCGGTTGGTCAGACGTGAGGTTGGAGACGTGATGTGTGTCGTGTTTGTGTCAGTTTAGATGTCGAAGGTGTTGGTCTCGAGATTTTGTTAATCGAGTGTGAGTGTTTTGAGTCGAGGGATGTGTGAGGATTTGTGGGGGCTGTGTTGAGGGCTGGGTGTCCTGAGTGAAGGTTTGTTGAGAATGAGGGTCTTGATGGTCGAGAGAGCGAGTGATGTTGTGAGGGTCGAGTCTTGAGTGAATCGAGGGTGGGTGATTGTGTTTAGGTGTGGGTTGTCTTGGGTCTGAGTCAAAAAGTGGTGAGACGAGGGTGTTTTGGTTAGGGTGGGTAAATGAGTGTTTTAAAATTGGAGTCGAGTCAAAAACAAAAATTCCCGTTATGTTTGAATGAGCTTCATTCGGAAGATGTTCTTGATCCGGAAGATCTTGGTTCGGAAGTTCTTGATCCGGAACTTCTTGATCCGGAACTTTTGGCTTGATCCGGAAGTTCTTGGTTCGGAAGTTCTTGATCCGGAACTTCTTGATCCGGAACTTCTGGCTTGATCCGGAAGTTCTTGGTTCGGAAGTTTTCTTGCTTGATTCGGAACTTAATTATTGATTCGGAACTTTTAGGTTACTCGAAAAAATCTTCACCCGGAACTGGACAATAGCAGGTTGATTTTGGACAAAAACCTTGATTTTGGATAGCAGGACTGATTTTGGACAGAAACAATGGACCAGAAACTTTGGACAGTTGACCAATTAGGTAGTTTAACCAAAAAATTAAGAAAAATCCAAAAATTATAACTGATTAATAAAAATGTAAATAATAAACTGATTAAAAAAAATAAAAAAAAATAAAAAAGGATAAAAATTGATAAAAATTTATATAAATTGATAAAATTTAGAAAACATACCAACTTTTTATATAAATTGATTATTAAACTTGTGATAAAATGGAAATAAAAAAAATACAAACTTTTTATAAAAACACAAAATTAAAAAGAAAAAACAAAAACTTTTATATATAAAAAAAAACACCAACTTTTTTTAAAAACACAAACTTTTTAATGTTTTATATAAGAAAAATTTGATTTTTATATAAAAATTTGTGATTTTTTATCTAAAAAGTAAATAAATTTGAAGATTTGATATGATTTAACACATAAAAACACACACTTTTTATAAAAAATACAAACTTTTTAAAGTTTAAGCATGATTAAATCAAAATCCACCAAAATCAAACAAAATAAAAGAAGAATAAACCAAACTAACCATGGCTCTTGATACCAATTGAAGGTCTACGAAATTAATGGCCTATTCTATGTGATGGATTTGGTGGATTTAGATGGTTGATTGATTGATTAATAAAGAAGAAATGAAGGAATTAGATGAGGGATTAGAGAGAGAAAGGAGAGAAGGGAGAGAGTTAGAGAGAGAAAGTGAAAGATGAATAAATGATTAAGTGTAAAATGGAATCAACAACCCCCTCCTAACATGCTAGGAGGGGTTATATATAGCCCACCCTACATGTGGGCTATATGGACTATACAATAAGTAAATAGATCACGAGCCCATTACATGATTATCGTTGGAGCGACCGATCCTTCATAAATACGTAAAACGTATTTCCAACAATACGCAAATGGTGGAGTATTTAAATGCATCCCCCTTAAGGTATGCACTTTCTCATGCTCCTCTTATCCCTCAACGATTAATAATGTGACTACATTGACTGCTACAGTCCATGGGCTTCAATGGGTGGTTACTGAAGCCTTGGTTCGCCAGGCTTTGCATCTTAATGATGCAGATGGTATAACCACCCTAACCATTGGTGAGATAGAACAAGGACTTAAAGCTTTGGGTTATCCTTTCCCTAAAGAGGGAACTTTAAACAAATATTCAAAACAGGAATTTCCCCCAGCTTAGAAGTACTTTGTGACAATCCGTCAATTTATGGTTGATATTTTATTCTCAAGTATAATTTAAAAACATTATTTTTATGTTATATTATGAACTCACTTATTTTTCGGAAGAAATTTGGGTTTACATATTGAAGTAGCATCGACTACTTCTAAACCGGAGGATTCTACGTTACGTGCTTACGTTTACATACACCACTTTGGTGACAGTCCGACACTTTAGGAAATAAATTTATCCATGAATATTATTTTGGGATTTTAAATTTGTGTTGGTTCATAAACTCACTAATTTACGAGAAGAGATTAGGACTTACGTGAATAATTTAACATCCTTTACGACTAAACCGGAAACCTTAGGATTACGTATTTACGTTTTTGAACTACGTTTTTGATGAGACAATTTTTATAAGATTCATTTTGTGCCGTTGATTCATAATTTATAAAAAACTTTTTTCGTAAAACGACCTGAGGGCACGCAAATCGAGGAAACTAGAATCGAGGAGTACCCGTAAATTAGTGGGATGGGACAAGTTCTACACTTGCCCACCCCACTACATGGGATGGCCAAATGGGCTCCAACACACACCATGATGTGTCAAACATGTAGCTTACAAGCTACACTTGTCTAACTTAACCAAGTTAGCTAACAAAACCAAGTTAGCTAACAAAACCACTTTCATCCAAACCATTTACACACATTCATACATGCAAAACCACTCTCATCCTCCCTTTTCTCTCTCATTTTTGTCCCAAAATCACCAACAACAACCCTCATTTGATCTATTTTAGCCATAAAATCATGTGTTATTCATACACATGATGATGCCCCTTTGACGCCTTGAAGATTGGAGATGATTCTAACATCCAAGGAGGTGATTTGATGATGTCCTAGGACTGATTTCTATAAGAAGTTTACAAAGATTGGTGGTCTTCAAAGTTGGTGTTGATTTATCACAAGTTTTTCAATCAAAATCCAAGCCTTGATCATAACCTACACAACCTTGGTGGTATAGAGATTGTTCTTCCTATCCTCTTGTTATTTTGATTATGTAATCTTGTATTTTCTTTATTTATGTATATGTATATGATGATGAATGATGATTAAAAATATTATGTGGGGATTTTGTGTTGATAGATTTGATAAACATGGGTAAAAAGATGGAAAACCACATGTAAAATGGTTAAATCTTGCTTAATAAGATGGTTGTATAAAAACAGTAACTAACCAAATGATAAACTAATAAAATGGCAAAGTGGAATCAATATACAGTAATTATTAGGTATTGTACACATGTTAGAGTTGGCCATGCAATGGAATCATTATAAGAGTGAGATATGATCAAAACAAGATTGTAGTGCAAATCTGCCTACACTGTTTTGGACGAATTTATTAAAATACTTAGAAGTTGATTCATCAATAGCTATAGAGGAGTTAAATGAAGCACATATCATGTAGTTTCTGTCATAACAATTTTAGGTCCTATCTCATTATATAACTCTAGATATGGACATTTTAGTGGACTTAAAATTTAGGACTGATTTTGTAAATAAATAGTATATAATATAAGCGGTCAAAAATTTATAAAAAATATACATATAAAAAACCCACTTGTTGATAATAATCCTAAATAAAGAGATATATATATATATATATATATATATATATATATATATATATATATATATATATATATATATATTGATATTAAAATGAGACATGTTATATAAATTACAAGTATAAATGTTTTTCCAAGTTATAAAGCTATATACCTAAGTTTTACGTCTTTTCGGCTAAAACCGAAAGATTAACGTTTTTGTCAAATAAAACTTAGACGGTCGGACCCGTCTAATGTAAACTTTTATAAACTCACATACTGATTTATAAACTAATATAACAAGTAAAAACGGATAAAGCCCGAGCTTTATTACATATAGACATTAACGGGCCAAAGTAGCCTTATTTGACTATTAACCCGACTAGTTTGGTAAAACACTTATAAACTTACTTATTGGGCTTAACCCACTTGGGCCCAACATGTAAAGTATAATACTGATAATAAAAGTGTAAAATGGACTAATGTAAGGTATTGGGCTTATAATAGGCTTATTGGGCCTAAAACATGTAAATAAGTAAAACAAGTAAACTAGTATAAAAGTTACCAATACATCACACTAAAATGAGTAAATGAGAATGTATAAACCCACTTGATCATCATCATATATATAAAATCATCATATGTATACATAATTGTTATTTTTATAAAGTCATTGGACAAGAGCCTCAGACGAGTGTTATTTGTCTAGGTTTACGTGATTGAAGCACGTACCGTACCTCCAAATCGCCGATAATCGCCGTCCCACATCAACGTGAGTTCATAGCCTCGCACTCTTTTAAATGTTTTTTGAAATGTTTTATAAACCCGCGAGGGAGATAACATGATAGTTTTGATAAAATATGACATCATTTGTCCTGATTATTTTCTTATTGATTTGGACCCGGATGATTGTATGACCCGATGAATGATTATATGACCCGATAAATGAAATGAAATGGATTATTAAAGTTAGGTTATGTCACTAAAAGTCCCATTATCATGAATTGTGAACTACCGGGATTTGGTAGACGCTTATGCATATAATAGTACTATTTGGGGACGATCACCCCAGTTCGCACCTTGACGGTTGATCCCCGTCGTGCCACATTGATTGGTAAGCGAATTTATGTATGAGAAGATTTCTATAAGCGTGATTATTGTGACGAGACACTGTTATAGATGGGAAAATGAGTTTCGGGTTAGCTACTTGTTGTTTGTTGTAGTAAGGTAACAATGTCATGCGGCTTATAATAATCCAAATAACGAAATACTGCTATACGCACTGAATTACGATATATTGTCTGACTAGCAATACGGGGTCTTATTATTAATGTTATGTTCGTGTTTTGGTTTTACATAACCATATTCATATAACGGTTTTTATTGAACTTTATACAACGTTATAAAACGTATTGTATGATGTTTTTACGACAATGGTTCGTATAATGATTTTGAAGGCAAAAGCCTATATCATGATTTTTGATAAGGATTTGTATAAATGACTTTGGCTATTTTATGGCCTATTACAAAGATTTGTACAAAATGATTTTCGGTAATAATTATATACCGATGATATATTAATGGTTTTATCAAACTCGATGAATTCACTCGGCGTTTTCGCTGACCTTTACTTTTAACATTTTTTATCACAGGTACTTGAAGGTAATTCTTGGGAAGACAACAAGAATTCATGGCCCACACTTAAATAACAATTTCCATTCAAATGCTTTGTAAAACTTGTATGAAATAGTATGACTTGGGACCTATGTATATTTTATATTCATGAATGGAAATACTTTATTATTAAACGACGCAATTTTTAAGCGTTGTCTATGATGTGAGTATTGTGCTATCCCGTAACACCAACGAGTCTTCCGCTGTATTGAATTGTGTATATTTAGGGGCGTTACAGTTTGGTACCAGAGATCTCGTTATAGAGAACGAAAGATTATTAAAACTAAGGTTTTGAATAAAACATTTCAAAATCTTTTAACTATAAACATTTTTCTAAAAATGTCTAAAAATCTTTTGACTATAACGGTGCCGAAGAATTCCCGAGTTACCGACAAGGCCAGACTGAGAAGTGTTATTTTAATATATATATATATATATATATATATATATATATATATATATATATATATATATATATATATATATATATATATATATATATAACTTGCATTATATATATACATATGATGTAATTTGATTACATGATTGTTTGATGATTATTTCTATATTTATACGAGGTATTTATACGACGTAGATTGTCGCAAGGAACCCCTAATCCCCTAGCAAATTAATCTAAGCTATTCCTGTAGGAAACTCTAGCTATTCCAGATCTAAACCAAGTTGTGGATATTTATGATCCCAACGAAATGGTTGATATTCGTAGAAATTTTGATAGTGGTTGATTATGATCTTGAAGAAGAATTGGCGAGATTAAATCTGATATCGATGTCATGACGATCTTTCCTTATAGAGTGGAGCTTGACAAAATGTTATCACTTGGAAAGGTGTCATCTGATTCGGTGTCGCCCAATTCTTAAATTGAAATCGAAAGGGTAAATGTTGCACTTGAGGCTATCATTGGAACCATTAGCCAAAAGCCTCATGCCACTAGTACCTTTCCGATAAGTCTAATTGAATGTGTGAGTCATTTCATATTAGTGGCTCATTTGATAACTATTGTTGTAAGAGCTATAGGATTGGAAATTAAGTGTTTTTCATATCGAGCTTTTATTGCCCTTTCATGGTCTAAGAATAAGGTTGAAAGTATTGGAGAATGATGTAGGATATCGAATTGAGTATAAGTTGATTGAAACTTGAATGAAATAAAACTTAACCTGTATGGAATATAAGATTGTTAAGAGGAAGTCATTAAGTTCTGTGATTGGATTATAAAGTTTTAATTGATTGTTGATTCGTGTTAAGGGTTGTTCCTAGGCCATTGTCCACTAACGAGGATGCCTAGTGTCCAAGAAATAAATTGAAGAAATCTTCTTTTGAATTGAGACCGATGGATCTTCTGGGACATGTGGAACACCTAATGACTCTTGTAAATTAGTATTCATTGTGGTATCTTTTAAAAATCCCTAACTTAACTAAGACATCAGTTGGTAGGATGCATTCTTGGAATTGTATGACATAGTGACACGTAATGTGTTACGGTACAATTTTGACTTGTTTGTGATTAATGAAAAGACTACCTTTGATTACTAAATCCTACATGTATCGATGTTATCTATCTTTTATTGCTTCTTTCTAATGATCGCATTAGTGATGCAACCATTGAACAAGTACTCATCTCCATTTGAGTTACGTTGTGGATTATTCTTTTTGAGCGCCATCGAGATCATGAACCTCATGATTATTTGGCTAAGCTCATTTCCCATTATATTGTAGTTAGTTCTTGGTGAACAACTTTTCATCACTCTTTTGCAGATCACTAATTGTTTTTATAAGGTAAAACAGTATCCCTTGAGAAAAATTGAATTTTCATCACTAAAAGGATTATTCAAAGTGGGATTTATAAGTGATCGTTATCGAAATGAAGTTGTTTACAAAACACATTGGAAAACTTAATTGTTTTCATAACAAATAAAATCTTTGTAAATTTATTTTTGACTCTTATTTAAGAATTAAGCATGAAAATGTTTTTATTATAAACATGATGATAAAATTTTGACGAACTGAGTATTGCATCGTTAATCTTAAAATTTTATATAGTTGCGCGCCTACATACAATTTGGAAGGGACCATGCAAGACTGATTAGTAGTCACCATAAAATTGTTAATAAACATTACATTTTCCTTGAAGTTATGAAAGATTGAAATTTTATGAGATACGCAAGAAGTTCAAAAATAGGGACATCTTGTTAGAGACACCTACATATGTGCCCGTACCATTTATTATTCTGAGTCGAATTTACTCATTTGTGGATATTGTCTTATCTGACAATTAACAACTCTTTGTTGTCCAATTCTCCCGTGGCGAGATTCATTGGAAAGTATCTGATTACCAATTATTGATACCTGATTGGATGTATCGACGTTCCTATCATTTCTTTTGATTAGATTTCATTTGAATGACCTGGGTAACGATCTGAGGAGCTTTCGAATGCGTACTAAAATTAGGAAAACATGGGATATATTCATATTCATTAAATGTTTTCGTCTGTATTTGATTTGAAATTCTCTCGCGTAGATTATGCGTTGACCTTACTCTTTTAAGCTTAGTTAAGTTTCCTGATATCCTTGAATTTGTGAAGGATTATGAATTATTATTAGTCTTTTGAGAAGTTCACATCTTATCAACGGCAATAAAACTGGAATGTTGGTAGTGCCAGTAGAATGGATTGATTGATTATGACATGACGACATTGTCATAATTGATGGGAACTCGAGTAGAATTCCCCTAAAAGATAAGATGTTGATTATCAAAAGTAATCTAAAAAATTCTTGATGGATGACCATATCCTGCATTTAGACTTGAAATTATACCGTGAGTGGTTTATGTTATCTGAAATTTTAGGAGGTATTTGCTGGTGAATTATCTAGAATTTTGTCATTAAGGCAGGTTGAAATTGGTATTGATTATAATCTCGATGCTGCACCCGTGGCGTGTGCATTGTACTTCAGCACCATCTGAATTAAAATAATTACCGTACAACCGAGAGAGTTGTCAGAAAAAGCTTTTATTCTATCGAGCTCGTCATTATGAAGAGCTATGCTGTTATTATTCCTTATATTTGTTGAATTACCATGAACTAGGTAAATTTATGATCAAAAATCTACATTCACTACCCAAGATGATAGATTTGTTCGATCATTTACAAGGTTCTAGAGTATATTCAAAAAATGGATCTACGGCATGGTTATCATCAACTTCGCGTCCGCGAAAAAGATTATCTATTCCAATCATTACATTCAGAACTTGTAATGAACATTATGAGTTTCATGTATGTCGTTTGGATTGACCAATACACATGTAGCATCCATAAATTTGGTGAATCTTGTGTGTAGGTTGTAATTTGATAAATTCATGCCCGTGATCATTAAGGATCATTTGTTTGTTTATAAGAATAAGAATGAGTTCATAATTATTTATAGATTGCCCTGAATTGGCCGAACAATGAAAACCTGTACCTTGAATATTTAACATGTGATTTAAGGCTTGATCCTTTACATAAAATTACCGTTTGATTAATGATGGTAAGATATATATATATATATATATATATATATATATATATATATATATATATATATATATATATATATATATATATATATATATATATATATATATATATATATATATATATATATATATATATATATATATATATATATATATATATATATATATATATATATATATATATATATATATATATATATATATATATATATATATATATATATTGACTCTTCAAAAAATAGAAGTCATTTAAGATTTTGGATTTTACCAAAAAGAAAGTGCAAATATGTTTTGACAAATGTTTTATCAAAAAGAACTTTTGAGGGATTATTCCCTTATACCCAGAACATTTAACTAAACTCCTGTTTAGGGGTAAATGTTTGTGTATACCGCAAGACAACCTAAGAGGGATTGAGAAAACCATTTAAACCATGACTTGAAATTTGAAACGACAAATTTTGCTTGTCAACTAAGAAAATTTTGACCAAAGTATAAACAAAGATTTTTCAAATATTTACAAATCTTATTAATTATTTTTGATAAATCAACAAAAATCGTGTTAATTAAATTCAATTTATTTTGAACATTTTCTTTTATATAATTGGTTGAACTGAGAAAATTTAAAACTTTTACGTTTACGTTTCATAAAATTAAATATTTATTATTTAATTACTAGTAATACTTATCGACGCTTTAAACGTCGGATTGAGCAAAACTGGTAAAAATAATAGTTGAGACGAAATTAAAACTTAGAAAATATGAAGAACGAATTTTTTAAAAAAATACGGTCATGATATTTATTCCATCAAGGAAGGTGAATGTAAAACCCGCATGATTTTACCATTAATAGTACCCTTAAGATCGTACGTATAGGATTAGAACTTTCCTTTTATAGCATGTTTACATTCACGTATAAGAATTCTAATTATTACGTACGTGTTAGAACACGATAAGTATTTATTACGGAATTATAATCACGAACATGCGATCATGAAATCATGAACGTAATTTAATCACGAGATAATATTATTTACGTATATATATTTATTACGAACACGAATAAATATATTATGTCACGATCGATAACTAAATAAATCACGTAAACTATGTAACACGTAAACACGAGTATTAGACACGATTATTCTTATTACGTATATTTAAATTAACACGACAAGTACTACGTAAATTAATATTACGTATAACACATGAAGTTATCACAAGATATTTCACGACATAATTTAAACAAGAAACCAAATACGTATTTAATTAAACGCGTACGTTTTATTAAGCGAAAAATACAAACATATAAGAATAAGGTTTTGGGCTGTTTTAGACAAAGAAGAAAAAGGAAGGACTTGGGCTCAAGGCCCAAGTGTGTTTGTGCCGTGTATAAAAAAAAGACGGGAGGGAGTAGTTTCTTTTTTTTAGACAACACTTAAACATTTCCAAAACCCTAAAATTCAAATAACAGCCGTATGTTTCCTTTGTTCTCCTTGGTCGCCGCCTCCCACCACAAGAAACAGGAACATGGGTTTAAGGATCGAGTTTGAATTATTAGTTTGTCCTCCTAAATCCTAAACGAAACAAGGTAAACCCTAGATCTCGTTTTATTATTATTTCCTCTTTGGTAATTTATCAAGAAATCCGTATATTAAAAATTTTAAACATGTTAAACGAGTTATAAATGGGGGATGTCGTTGGTGTTGCTGTATTTGTGGGGCACACAAACCGTGACTCATAGGAGTCTCGGTGGTAAAACAGTCACCAGCCGCAACCCTAGATTGGGTGTTGGCTGGTTTTTGGTCAGACGGGGGAAACATAAACCCCAACAGGGTTGTGCTTTGCACTAGCAGTGGGAACCCCACAGGGGTGTTTGTACATGCAGTAGGAACCGAGACCACCCCGGTCTCGGTGGGAAATAAACACAGGCAGGGGGAACCGGCTGTTGCCGGTGGCACATCACCACTGCCAGTGGAAACTGGCAGCGAAGGGGGCTGTTTGGTTTTGGGTTTGTGAACAGGGATAAGGGAGCGTTTGGTTGGCAGTTTAATAGACGAATTAGGGGGTTGTTTGGTTCGGATGATTAATAAGACACGGGTTCGGTTTTCGATGCATTTTAATAAAATAATACAAGAGTACGTGTTATTATTTTTACAAGTTAATTAGCTTTACATGTATATTAATTTAGAAGGTTATTAAATTAATAAAACATGACTTATAATTACAAAATTATTATTTGCAAGTTTAATTAAATTAATTTGGCATGTTACTTAATTAATTTAATTACATCATGACTTAGGTTATTATTATTATTAATGATACATGAATTTTAACCTAAGTATTTATTTTTAATCAGACTTTATAATTAATTAATTATTAAAAACCATGACTATAATTAATTAATTAACATGACTTAGTTTATATTATTAGTAATTAATAATACATGTTTTAATCTAACTATTTTACTTTATTTAATTAAAAACATGATATATTTAATTAAATACTTTTAACCTATAGTTTAATTAATTTACATGTAATGATTAATAAACTATACCTTATATCAATATGACTTAGAAAATAATCAGAAAACACTTAAGCTTATATAATTAGCTTATTTAACTAGCTTATATCTAATTATGGAAACTTTCTATTTTTAGAAATTTATTTAATTAAGGCAGCTAATCTATTTTTGAAAACTTTCTATTTTTGGAAATTTTTATTTTCGGAAACTTTCTCTTTTTGGAAACTTTCTATTTTTGGAAACTTTCTATTTTTGGAAACTTTCTATTTTTGGTAACTTTCTATTTTTGGAAACTTTCTATTTTAGGAAACCTGCTATTGATAGAAAGTTACTTATTATTACACAGCAAGTATAATAATACAAGAAATACAAGTAATACTTAATCAGAATATACAGAATACACGATAAACACAGTATAACGTTAAAGTCAATAAAACAAGACCTGAACGTATAAAATAAGCTAAGACATGACATAAAACCAGTTACGTATGTAGTGATCAGATACTTATACACGTATGTATTTATGTAGCATTAGTGATACCGAAGTAGGACTCGCTTCCGTTCGTCTTCTTCATTTACTGGACATAAGGTACGGATTCCCGTCCTTTCAGTATGGACATTCTTTCCTTATTAGGATTTCCCCGTATGCAGCCAACTGTTTACCCGTAGTATAAGTTTATATGTTTGATTTGCTTATGTTTAATTTAGAATACCTATAGCCATATACATGCATGACCAGTTTCACCTAGTTATAGAGGTACCATAACCATAATATTAGAGGCACTGGTGTTATAACTTCTCCACGGCGGAGTGATTACTCGTGGCGTCCCTTCAACTTTTGGCCATATTATTATATTTATCATGTGGGGCGTGCCTTGCATCCTTCACAAGGAGCTGATCCCTACTACCCAAACCAGTATATTAAATTAGAGGCACCCCTCTAATTTGCATGATGAGGTCACCCCTCCAAGTATTCATGCACGGTGGATTTTCATGACCTATATTGGCTAATGGTAAAATATGTTAAACATTTTTCATAAGATAAACATAAGGCTTTTCAAACTATAAAACCAGTTTTACGAACATGTTCCAGGTTTTCCAGGACTTATACATTTTTGCTGCTATTAAGTCTTTATTATGTTTTAGCCATTTATACTATGTCTATATCCGTGCACTGAGCGTTTTGCTCAGCCGTTACTTTCCTTTCCATGTCCCAAAACGGCAGGTACCCTAGGAAAGACTCCAGCACTTGGAGGACGTGCATAGGATGGAAGCTGCTAGAGACTTCTTTTCCTTTTTGCCTTCATATACTTATGCTTGTTTAGTCTTTCATTCATTTCTTTTGCTTTATTATGTTTTGGGCTTATGTCTGGGAACCAATGTTTGATTCCGGTTATCCCTATGGTCATGTATGTTTTACTACATTTTACCTTGCATGCTTTGATGACACGCCATAATTACGCGTGACATTCCATTATTAAAATGGGGTGTTACAATTATGGTATCAGAGCCAAGGCTTCAACCTGTAGGCTCTAAAACTTGACCTATGACTAGTGGGTAGTCACCACGAGCTTCCTAAGCCAACGTTTGTTATACCACGTATTGATGTTTTCAGCGCATTGTTGTTTTAACTATGATGTTTTCAGCACCTTGAGGTTTTAACCTTGATGTTTTCATCGACATTGCTTTACTAATATGGATGGACAACCGTCATTCATATTTAGTTATGTGTCATTGTTTCATGCATAATGTTCCTCGAGAACTGTGGCTATGTGGACTGAACCCTAGTAGTTCATAATTAATCACATAAAAATTTTTCTGATAAGTTTTAACAAATGAGTTTCATGTATCATTGTTGCAGGAAGTGTGACTAAGTAATGGTTGGTACAGGACTGGCCCTATTTAGTCGCATGTGCTTTTATCGAAATTTTTAACTTTGGGACCGACCCATAGGCGTCCCACGCCATATCTTTTGTTTTGGGACCGACCCATAGGCGTCCCCTCGCACATATAAAGGTTTTTATAAACTACATTATACATTCGTGCACTGTTTTCATGCATAAAATTTTTCTCATGATTTATTGGCATAAATTTTTTTCATGTCCCCTCATAAGTTATTATGTTCTTATGTCAAGTATGTTGTCATACTGTCATAGTTAACTTCGATTTCATGCGGATTATGTTATACACTCCTTCACATTGAGTTGTTCCATGTTTCTTCATAATGACTTGGTCTTCACGTGATTATGTCTTACGTCTCTTTTGTTGTCTTTGCTTCCATGCAAGACACTGTTGGAATTCTTGTAAATTATGCTTTCATGATGGTCATGGTTGGTTTTCATTGATCATCCTTTCAGGCAAATCATCTTGAATTTTATGTAACCACACTTTAACTTTTCTCTATGCAACCAGAATGAGGTATATACTGGCATTTCCAGGTTATCATGACGGTTTTCCTAACCGTTTAACCAATATACTTTCTTTAAATAATGACAAATGATCGACCCCATACCGATCATTTCATGTGCATTCCCTGTGTACTCCATGTACCATATTCCATGTGTATTACACGTACCTAAATCCATGTGTATTTCACTTGCAATATTTTACGAGTATTCGCTTGCCGATTCTGAATCATCTCAGGCGTATGCCCACTTGCTGATATTCTACAAGATGGCTGATGCCGCTCATAGCTCGGAGATGTTACTAGGGGTGATGTTGATGATGTCTGGAGACGCTACGAGATGCTGATGCTGTTCACAACCTGGAGATCTTACAAGACGAAGACAAAGGCGTTAGATCAAAGCGATCGGATGAGAAGATGCTTCACCATGAGATGATTTTTTTTCATCAATCATTGTCACAAATTCTTAGTTACATGTCACACGTCATTCAGCTGTCGTTTCAGTCATATGAGTGCAAACCGGTACCAGCCGGCCACTCAGCTGAATAGTTACATGAATCACAGTCATGAGAATGACCGTCATGAAACTGACAGACATGACGATAGTAACCACTACTATGACAACAACTATCCTAGAAATCGTAACCGAGGCTCCGGCCGCGGACGTGATCAGACATACAAAGGATCAGTAGTCCAACCGATCCGCCAAGTCTGGCATAGTAACCTAATATTGTAGTTCTATTGTTTCACGTCTCGAGACACATGTCAAGACATCAGTCAAGACACATATCTCATGTATACTTTCTGAAGACACATGTCAAGACACCAGTCAAGACATATGTCATGCTTATATTTCCAAGACACGAGTCAAGACACATGACTCACGTCTAATTATGGAACAATTCTAAGAAATTCAGGGTACCCTCCAAGGGTATATCCATTTTGTTGTGCCAGGTATTAATCAGGCCACAAGAATTTCAGTACCATTACCGGCGCATCAGTGGGAACTATCACGTTTCCCGATGACGCTCTCATTCTTGTAACCATAGCTCATAGATTCATGACCATGAAGGACGCCTTTTGTATTCCCACGTATACGAAGGTTTTCCTGAATACATCCAGCTTGATTTTACGCATAATCCGTTGATTATGCTACGATTCATAATTATGTGCAGAAATGTTCAGGCTCCTGAATACATCCAGCTTGATTTTCCATCAGGAAAATCTGTACAAATTATCTATGCTTTCCAAGCACGTGCTTTGTTAGCCATGATTGCTAAAATTTTCTAGCTGTCAGTAAGACACGACTACTGAAGTCCTTTTACGTATAACCAACGGATTATTCCAAAGTTGTCCCTTACACTCCAGAAGAACCTTCAAGGAGAGGGACGGTAACATAAGATTATGTGTCGACTACCGTCGATTTTAAACAAATCACCATTTACGACCGTTACTCTCCTCCACGTATTGACAAGATCGGATTCATGATCATGCTACCAATAGTGACGGGTGAAAGAGCAGGACATGTCCATGACTGCTATTCGTGCACGACTCGGTCATGCAGATTTATGATTTTGAATTAGTCTCATCAATGCTCCAACAGCATTATGGACTTAATAAATTGAGTTTCCATGAACTTATAAGCAAATTCATCAGCGTTTTCATTAAGGATAACCTGACTTCCTCTAAGTCTAGAGAAGAACAGGAGACCATATCTTACCATGACTCTGCTTATGCGCAAAGGAGAGAACCCTACACTACATTAGGTGTTCTAGAAAATCCTACGCTAGGAGAAGTCTAGATTCAGAGACTCAGAGTTTCGCAAACTCCTAGGTATCAAGTTCTACGAAGCAAGATACAATTACGTTCATATCTAGGTACCTGACATACCAACAGGTTAAGATAGGACACCAACAGACTGGGATGTTTTCATCATCTGAAATTGTGAATTGAAAGGGGACAAGATCTCCACGGATTTTGGTTACCAGTTTAACGCAAACTCAGAATAAGCATGATGCTATCTGGTTTATTCCAAACAGTTTGAGCAAGTCTGCATAATCCTTACATCCGCAAGGATTTCAGAACGAACAGATTGATCGGACATATTCCCGCCAAGGCTCATCCGATCACTTGGCAATTTCTCAGTTATCGGGCCAGACAAATATTCATAATTGTGCTCCTTATTTACTTCACGTGTCATGACGGCATCTCGGCTTACGATTTTATGTTCATTTTTCTCATTCTGGGAAGTTTTGCAAGAACTTGAGAGACCAGACCCAAGTTTAGTTTAACTCCCTATCCTCACATAGACATTTCTCGTCATATTCTATGTCTCACCTTGTAGAGTTTGGCGTTACCGCCACTATATTCTATGTTCACGATATGTTTCACATGTCATGTACATTCCATGTTCCTCATATCATGATCAAGATATGTTACACGTATCATGGATCACGATATGTTTACTCATATTACACTCATCATAACTCCACGTATCACGTTCAAAATTTTTCACGTATTACGTTCAAAAATTTTCACGTACTACGTTTCCTTATGTCTCGCGTATCGTTGCTAATTATCAGTTAAGTTAGAAGTGTTTTGCACGATAACGTTTTAGTTGCCCTTACACGTTAATTCTTATTCCCTCGATCAAATTTAGGGGATCTACCTTAAGTCGATAACCAAGAACTTCTTCATATTTCAAGTCAAGGTCAGGAGGACCAAGATTTATCATTTGTGTCAAGATCTGTGAAGGAACCGTTCCAAGAGGGAAGCCACTTGGAAACGGACAAGTTCATCCGGACTTTTATCCATTTGTCTCTTATCAATTAGATATGTCCTGTCAGTCACGTCACGTTCCATGTCCTTTCAAGACATGTCACGTTCCGCGTTCTTTCTGCCAGGTCACCTGAACGTTCATTTATCTTACATACCCTCTCAGTTTGATTCGGGTATGTTTCTCTTTCAGTTACATTATCTATAATTCAGGGACGATTTATTCTTTTAGGGGGGGAGAGTTGTAAAACCCGCATGCTTTTAGCATTAATAGTACCCTTAAGATCGTACGTATAGGATCAGAACTTTCCTTTTATAGCATGTTTACATTCACGTATAAGAATTCTAAGTATTACGTACTTGTTAGAACACGAAAAGTATTTATTACGTATGAACACACGATAGTTATTCCAATAATAATTATAATCACGAACATGCGATCATGAAATCATGAACGTAATTTAATCACGAGATAACATTATTTACGTATATATATTTATTACGAACACGAATAAATATATTATGTGACGATCGATAACTAAATAAATCACATAAACTACGTAACACGTAAACACGAATATTAGACACGATTATTCTTATTACGCATATTTAAATTAACACGACAAGTACTACGTAAATTAATATTACGTATAACACATGAAGTTATCACAAGATATTTCACGACATAATTTATACAAGAAACCGAATACGTATTTAATTAAACGCGTACGTTTTATTAAACGAAAAATACAAACATATAAGAATAAGGTTTTGGGCTGTTTCAGACAAAGAAGAAAAAGGAAGGACTTGGGCTCAAGGCCCAAGTGTGTTTGTGCCGTGTATAGCAAAAAGATGGGAGGGAGTAGTTTCTTTTTTTTTAGACAACACTTAAACATTTCCAAAACCCTAAAATCCAAATAACAGCCGTATGTTTCCCTTGTTCTCCTTGGTCGCCGCCTCCCACCACAAGAAACATGAACATGGGTTTAAGGATCGAGTTTGAAGTATTGGTTTGTCCTCCTAAATTCTAAACGAAACAAGGTAAACCCTAGATCTCGTTTTATTATTTTTCCTCTTTGGTAATTGATCAAGAAATCCGTATATTAAAAATTTTAAACATGTTAAACGAGTTATAAATGGGGGATGTCGTTGGTGTTGCTGTGTTCGTGGGGCACACAAACCGAGACTCATAGAAGTCTCGGTGGTAAAACAGTCACCAGCCGCAACCCTAGATTGGGTGTTGGCTGGGTTTTTGGTCAGACAGGGGAAACACAAACCCCAACAGTGGTGTGCTTCGTACTAGCAGTGGGAACCCCACAGGGGTGTTTATACAGGCAGTGGGAACCGAGACCACCCAGGTCTTGGTGGGAAATAAACACAGGCAGGGGGAACCGGCTATTGCCGGCGGAACAATCACCACTGCCAGTAGAAACTGGCAGCGAAGGGGGCTGTTTGGTTTTGGGTTTATGAACAGTGTTAAGGGAGCGTTTGGTTGGCAGTTTAATAAACGAATTTGGGGGTTGTTTGGTTTGACTGATTTGTAAAACACAATACGAGTTTCACGTTTAAATTAATAAGACACGGGTTCGGTTTTCGACGCATTTTAATAAAATAATACAAGAGTACGTGTTATTATTTTTACAAGTTAAATAGCTTTACATGTATATTAATTTAAAAGGTTATTAAATTAATAAAACATGACTTATAATTACAATATTATTATTTGTAAGTTTAATTAAATTAATTTGACATGTTACTTAATTAATTTAATTACATCATGACTTAGGTTATTATTATTATTAATGATACATGAATTTTAACCTAAGTATTTATTTTTAATCAGACTTTATAATTAATTAATTATTAAAAACCATGACTATAATTAATTAATTAACATGACTTAGGTTATATTATTAGTAATTAATAATACATGTTTTAATCTAAGTATTTTACATTATTTAATTAAAAGCATGATATATTTAATTAAATACTTTTAACCTATAGTTTAATTAATTTACATGTAATGATTAATAAACTATACCTTATATCAATATGACTTAGAAAATAATCAGAAAACACTTAAGCTTATATAATTAGCTTATTTAACCAGCTTATATCTAATTATGGAAACTTTCTATTTTTAGAAACTTATTTAATTAAGGCAGCTAATCTATTTTTGGAAACTTTCTATTTTTGGAAACTTTCTATTTTTGGAAACTTTCTATTTTTGGAAACTTTCTATTTTTGGAAACTTTCTATTTTTGGTAACTTTCTATTTTTGGAAACTTTCTATTTTAGGAAACCTGCTATTTTTAGAAAGTTACTTATTATTACACAGCAAGTATAATAATACAAGAAATAAAAGTAATACTTAATCAGAATATACAAAATACACGATAAACATAGTATAACGTTAAAGTCAGTAAAACAAGACCTGAACGTATAAAATAAGCTAAGACATGACATAAAACCAGTTACGTATGTAGTGATCAGATACTTATACACGTATGTAATTATGTAGCATTAGTGATACCGAAGTAGGACTCGCTTCCGTTCGTCTTCTTCGTTCACTGGACATAAGGTACGGATTCCCATCCTTTCAGTATGGACATTGTTCTCTTATTAGGATTTCCCCGTATGCAGCCAACTGTTTTCCCGTAGTATAAGTTTATATGTTTGATTTGCTTATGTTTAATTTAGAATAGCTATAGCCATATACATGCATGACCAGCACCTAGTTATGGAGGTACCATAACCATAACATTAGAGGCACTGGTGTTATGACTTCCCACTGCGGAGTGATTGCTCGTGGCGTCCCTTCAGCTTTTGGCCATATTATTATATTTATCATGTGGGGTGTATGGGTGCATCCTAGTTACATGTTTTTCAGCAGATTACTCAGTGTGAATGCGGTGTGTGCCTTGCATCCTTCACAAGGAGCTGATCCCTCCTACCCAAACCAGTATATTAAATTAGAGGTAGCCCCTCTAATTTGCATGATGAGGTCACCCCTCCAAGTATTCATGCACGGTGGATTTTCATGACATATATTGGCTAATGGTAAAATATGTTAACCAATTTTCATAAGATAAACATAACGCTTTTCAAACTATAAAACCAGTTTTATGAACATGTTCCAGATTTTCTAGGACTTACACATTTCCGCTGCTATTAAGTCTTTATTATGTTTTAGCCATTTATACTATGTCTATATACGTGCACTGAGCGTTTTGCTCAGCCGTTACTTTCCTTTCCATGTCCCAAAATGGCAGGTACCCTAGGAAAGACTCGAGCACTTAGAGGACGTGCATAGGATGGAAGCTGCTAGAGACTTCTTTTCCTTTTTGCTTTCATATACTTATGCTTGTTTAGTCTTTCATTCATTTGTTTAGCTTTATTATGTTTTGGGCTTATGTCTGGGAACCGATGTTTGATTCCGGTTATCCCTATGGTCATGTATGTTTTACTACATTTTACCTTGCATGCTTTGATGACACGCCATAATTACGCGTGACATTCCATTATTAAAATGGGGTGTTACAGTGAACGTAATTACTGACACATTATGTAAAAATAAAGAATCAGTTAGGATGTGTTCCTTAGTAATGACTGTGCAAATTATATTGCCTGAGCAATTTAAAAATAGTCGATGCTTGAAAAGAAGGATAATATAAATAATAAAAGGGGGGTTCGCGGCTAATGTGAACCATTAGTAATAAGAGTCGATGGCGTTAAATGTTTTAAAGGCCGCTTGTGGTTGCATAAATATGGAGATTTAGAGATTTAGTCATGTTGAAATCTCATAAGATTAAGTATTATATTCACGCTATTTCTGATTTAGTGTATTTTTATCTAAAGAAGTTGTACTAATGGAAAATTATGAAGGCAGACATCGCCTCATACATTAGTAAACGTCTAACTATTGCAAAGGTCATCATCTGAATTTGATTCAATTTGGGTCATCGTCGACAGACTGACCAAATCTGCTAATATCATTCCTGTTAATGATAGATTCTTGATGAAGAAATTGACTCTTTTGTATTTAAAGGAGATGTGTAAACATAGTGTGCCCGTATCGATCATCTCTATCAAGATCCTCGCTTCACATCGAATTTCTAGAGATTTGCTCAGAAGTCATTGAGAACGAATCTTGATGAGAGTACTCTTTACCACCCCAATCGAAGGGACGAGGTAATGTAACGATACAAAATACTATTAGTGTTGTTTTATTGAATGATTGACATTTGGTAATGAACCATATAATCACTTTCCTCTGGAGAGATTATCATTGATAATTATCGTATTAGGATCGAGATCGAATCTTGTGAGGATATATATTAGAGCATCTATAAGCAGGAGTTGGGATGAAGATACCCGACATACACCCATTGTGAGTTGGACATGTCTTTTAGGTATAAGGTTTCCTATGATGACAAACCTAACCTTACAAAAATACCCGACCCGTGAAACCTGATGATTGTTGAAATTAGGATCTGATTATTGACTATCGGTAGTGGGCAGGAGATTATGTGAATATAAAGTGTAGACCTTGAAGTGCAGGATGGGTAGTGAAGTTATGCCCAAAAATTTCACCATGGAAACAAATAGTTGATCTGAAAGATCATGGGAAATAAGTCCCCGTTGTATGGGACCATTGAGATAATGTAAAAAGTTAGTTTGAAAGGCATATAAGTTGGATCTACCCTAGGACTTCAAGGGCTGCGTGAAATTATGCTTAGTATATCAAACTTGATAAAATATCTATCAAGTGAAAATCTGATTACTTCTTGATGAAGTTCGGATTGGCGAAAAGTTGCATTCATCAAAAACCCGTGAACATCATGGATAGAGAAAGTAAGTCAACATTAAGCCTGATCGTATTCCCGTAGTCATGTTAGATGAAACTCGCGTATTGTAATGGATTACACTTGTGAGAAAAGACCGAATGTGGAGGAAATACCCACGTGGCTCTAACTCTATAATAAGCGACTAGTAAGATAAATCGATCTTTGAGGACAAAGATCCTGTTTAGGGGTAAATGCTGTGAGAATCCGTCAATTTATGGTTGATATTTTATTATCAAGTATAATTTAAAAACATTATTTTAATGTTACATTATGAACTCACTTACTTTTGGGAAGAAATTTGGGTTTACATCTTGAAGTAGCATCGACTACGTCTAAACCGGAGGATTCTACGTTACGTGCTTACGTTTACATACACCACTTTTGTGATAGTCCGACACTTCAGGAAATAAATTTATCCGTGAATATTATTTTGGGATTTTAAATTTGTGTTGGTTCATAAACTCACTAATTTACGAGAAGAGATTAGGACTTACGTGAATAATTTAACGTCCTTTACGACTAAACCAGAAACCTTAGGATTACGTATTTACGTTTTTGAACTCCATTTTTTATGAGACAATTTTTGTTAGATTCGTTTTGTGTCGGTGATTCATAATTTATAAAAACGTTTTTAGTAAAACGACCCGAGGGCACGCAAATCGAGGAAACTAGAATCGAGGAGTACCCGCAAATTAGTGGGATGGGACAAGTTTTACACTTGCCCACCCCACTATATGGGACGGCCAAATGAGCTCCAACACACACCATGATGTGTCAAACATGTAGCTTACAAGCTACACTTGTCTAACTTAACCAAGTTAGCTAACAAAACCACTTTCATCCAAACCATTTACACACATTCATACATGCAAAAACCACTCTCATCCTCCCTTTTCTCTCTCATTTTCGTCCCAAAATCACCAACAACAACCCTCATTTGATCTATTTTAGCCATAAAATCATGTTTTATTCATACACATGATGATGCCCCTTTGAAGCGTTGAAGATTGGAGGTGATTCTAACATCCGAGGAGGTGATTTGATGATGTCCTAGGGCTGATTTCTATAAGAAGTTTACAAATATTGGTGGTATTTAAAGTTGGTGTTGATCTATCACAAGTTTTTCCATCAAAATCCAAGCCTTGATCATAACCTACACAACCTTGGTGGTATAGAGATTGTTCTTCCTATCCTCTTGTTATTTTGATTATGTAATCTTGTATTTCTTTATTTATGTATATGTATATGATGATGAATGATGATTAAAAATATTATGTAGGGATTTGGTGTTGATTGATTTGATAAACATGGGTAAAAAGATGGAAAACCACATGTAAAATGGTTAAATCTTGCTTAATAAGATGGCTGTATAAAAATAGTAACTAACCAAATGATAAACTTATAAAATGTCAAAGTGGAATCCACAGTAAGTATTAGGTCTTGTACACATGTGAGAGTTGGCCATGCAATGGAATCATTATAATGAGTGAGATATGATCATAACAAGATTGTAGTGCAAATCTGCCTACACTGTTTTGGACGAATTTATTAAAATACTTAGAAGTTGATTCATCAGTAGCTATAAAGAAGTTAAATGAAGCACGTATCATGTAGTTTCTGTCATAACAATTGAGGTCCTATCTCATTATAGAACTCTAGATTTGGACATTTTAGTGGACTTAAAATTTAGGATTGATTTTGTAAATAAACAGTATATAATATAAGCACTCAAAAATTTATATAAAATATACATATATAAAACCCACTAGTTGATGATAATCATAAATGAAGATATATATATATATATATATATATATATATATATATATATATATATATATATATATATATATATATATATATATATATATATATATATATATATATATATATATATATATATATATATATATATATATATATATATATATATATATATATATATATATATATATATATATTGATATTAAAATGGGACATGTTATATAAGTTACAAGTATAAATGTTTTTCCAAGTTATAAAGCTATATACCTAAGTTTTACGTCTTTTCGGCTAAAATCGAAAGATTAATGTTTTTGTCAAATAAAACTTAGACGGTCGGACCCGTCTAATGTAAACTTTTATAAACTCACATACTGATTTATAAACTTATATAACAATTAAAAATCAATAAAACTCGAGCTTTACAACATATAGACATTAACGGGCCAAAGTAGACTTATTGGACTATTAACCCGACTAGTTTGGTAAAACACTTATAAACTTACTTATTTGGCTTAACCCACTTGGGCCCAACATGTAATGTATAATACTGATAATAAAAGTGTAAAATGGACGAATATAAGGTATTGGGCTTATAATAGGCTTATTGGGCCTAAAACATGTAAATAAGTAAAACTAGTAAACTAGTATAAAAGTTACCAATACATAACACTAAAATGAGTAAATGAGAATGTATAAACCCACTTGATCATCATCATATATATAAAATAATCATATGTATACATAATTGTTATTTTTATAAAGTCATTGGACAAGATCCTAAGACGAGAATTATTTGTCTAGGTTTTCGTGATTGAAGCACGTACCGTACCTCCAAATCGCCGATAATCGCCTGCCCATATCAACGTGAGTTCATAGCCTTGCACTCTTTTAAATGTTAATGAAATGTTTTATAAATCCACGAGGGAGATAACATGTTAGTTTTGATAAAATAGGACATCATTTGTCCCGATTATTTGCTTATTGATTTGGACCCGGATGATTGTATGACCCGATGAATGATTATATGACCCGATAAATGAAATGAAATGGATTATTAAAGTTAGGTTATGTCACAAAAAGTTCCATTTTAGCATGAATTGTGAACTACCAGGATTTGGTAGACGCTTACGCATATAATAGTACTATTTGGGGACGATCACCCCAGTTCGCGCCTTGACGGTTGATCCCCGTCGTGCCACATTGATTGGTAAGCAAATTTATGTATGAGAAGATTTCTATAAGCGTGATTATTGTGACGACACACTGTTAAAGATGAGCAAATGAGTTTTGGGTTAGCTACCCGTTGTTTGTTGTAGTAAGGTAACAATGTCATGCGGCTTATAATAATCCAAATAACAAAATACTGCTATACGCACTGAATTACGATATATTGTCTGACTAGCAATATGGGGTCTTATTATTGATGTTATGTTCGTGTTTTGGTTTTACGTAACCATATTCATATAACGGTTTTTATATAACTTTATACAACGTTATAAAACGTATTGTATGACGTTTTTATGACAATGGTTCGTATAATAATTTTGAAAGCAAAAGCCTATATCATGATTTTTGATAAGGATTTGTATAAAATGACTTTGGATATTTTATGGCCTATTACAAAGATTTGTAAAAAATGATTTTCGGTAAAAATTATATACCGATGATATATTAATGGTTTTATCAAACTCTATGAATTCACTCGGCGTTTTCGCTGACCTTTTCTTTTAACATGTTTTATCTTAGGTACTTGAAGGTAATTCTCGGGAAGACAACAAGAATTCATGGCCCGCACTTAGATAACAATTTCCATTCAAATGCTTTGTAAAACTTGTATGAAATACTATGACTTGGGACCTATGTAAATTTGATATTCATGAATAGAAATACTTTATTATTAAACGACACAATTTTTAAGCGTTGTCTATGATGTGAGTAATGTGCTATCTCATAACATCAACGAGTCTTCCAATGTATTGAATTGTGTATATTTGGGGGTGTTACATACTTGATACATGTCATTCTTCAATGTTTGAGTCCCAAATGTACTGCACATAATGAAATTAACAGGTCAATTGGGAGTGCCATTGTATGTATTGCTACTGGGCAAAAATATAATGTTTCTAAAATTATTTTTGATGGCATGTGTCATAACACGGGTAGCAAGATGACTCTTGCTTACCCAAGATTTTTGCAAATGGTGATTGATGAACAAAGATATTGCACCAGGGAACATGATGATTTTTATACGATCCCTGTGCAAAAGAAAGCAATTTTTGGAAAGATAAATACACACCCAAACAGAGACTTACCCCTTACCCAAGCCATGCTTGCTGTTATTATAGCAGCACAACCTCAACCAGAACCACAACCACAACCAGACCCATTACCTGAACAATCACCATCACCCCAACACATGGATATTGACAAAGAACCCTTCAATACTGACACGTTAAATGTTGGCGTTAACACTCCAAATCCAAACGCTGACACCCTCTTACTACAAACAAAAACACCCCTTAATCTCCACACCGAAACCCAATCCACATCATCCTCTTCACCCCCAGACTTTATGATGGAAAAACACCAAAGGACTACTGGAGTGTTCTCCTCTAGTGGTTCTAGCCATGTTGCAGAGAGAACCACCACCACAAGTGTCGTTGGTGAAATGGGTGGGGCTAGGACTATTGGTACTAGCTTAGATGCAGGCCAAGCCAGTCCTAACATCATTCAGACCCCATCCATGCCCCATGACTCTACTTTGGGTGGTCAAATTCCCATTCTAGAGGAGGGTAGAGTGGAACCCTATACATTGTCTGAATTGACGGCTGTCTGTATTAGCTTGCAAAAGCAAAATGCAGACCTTGTACATACTGTCTCTACACAAGGCCTTGAACTCAAGCAATTGAGGGAGAGGATTATTGTTTTGGAAGCTGCTGAGACTAGGAAAAGGCAGACAAGGGTCCTTTCTTTAGGGGAGGATTCTTACAAAGGGGAGGAAGCTGCTACTGAGCCAATTAATTTAAGTGACAAAGGCTTAGGTGGTTCTATGGGTGTGGAAATGGATGAAGCTTTAACCAGCTTGAAGGAGAGGCCAGTTATTGATGTTTCACTGGCAACTCCAACAAAGATTTCATTTATGGAGATGCTGGAATAGGTTTCTAAGCCAAGCGCTGACAAGAGTAAGTTGAGTGTTGACAGACAGGTTTTTGACGCTGACAAGCTAAGGGCTGATAGGAGTAAGTTAGGCGTTGACACATAGGTTTTGGACGTTGATAGACCTGCAGGTATGGTTGATGTATCCCATTCATCAGCTATCATCAAGGATGTGTCTACACAGGTACCATCATCATCTTTACCCACCATTGATATATTAGATAAGGGTAAAGGGATTATGGTAAAAACAGTAGTTCCCGAGGATGCAGCCCAAGTAAAATATGATTCCATGTTGGCTGCATAACTTGAGAAAGAAGAAAGGATGAAGGAGACTGCTATTGAGAGTAAGGAAAGCAATGGTGATGAGAGTACAGATTCAAGTGTAATGATTATTGAAGAACCAGAAAGGCTTGAATATGGTGATGAGTTGGCAAAGGAAAATCTTGCAGAGTTGAAGAATTAGGTGGATTATGAGATGCCTGAAGTTGCTCAGATGTACTTTGCATGGGAAAATAAGGTAATGGAGAATCCAGACATGACTTTATCAGATCAAATTTGGGGTTTGGAGATTCTACTAGGAGTTCAAAGGGATTGAAAATCTGAAATATAAAGCTAGCAAAATTCTTTCAAAGACTAAGACAGCTAGAAGGGAGCTTTACTACAGGTTGCTCAGATGTCATCAAACAGGTTAGACTTTTAGGAAGTTGCAGGGATTGTCCTTTGATGAATTGGAATATAAGGCTTATCCTATATGGGCAAGTGTGCAAGAGCAGAATACTATTAGACTTCTTTTAGATGAAAGAAAGGAAGAACTTGTAGAAGAGATAGAGATCCAAAAGGCTTTGGTTACACCAAGACCATTGAAGAAGGGAGTTCCACTTGAGTTTCCAGAAAAATTTGGATAGAGTGAATCCTAGTGAAGCTATTATTAGAAAGAGTATTAAGCTCTTACCTTAGGAAGCTTCACATATGGTAGAAGTGTTACCTCATGATTCTAGAAACCCTATAGTTAGCTATGAGGAAGATGCAAGTGGGTTTTGGATGATTGGCAGATATGGGAAGAAGGTACATACTTTTACTACTCTTATGTCTTTGTTTGCAAGCCTGGATAGGGAAGACTTGGCAGACATTTGGCGGTTGATGCAGTCCAAGTATGAGACTTAAGCACCTAATTCAGTCAATAGAATAAAGATTTGGTCAACATTCAAGAGAATGTGTACACCAGATGAAGAAGATCCAGTTTGGAAGGATATTGATGATATCAGTGGACTTCAATGGTGTTTACATTCAGCAGATGGTGTGTATCATTTGAGTACTACAAAGTTTTCTGAGTATCTTCTTGTGGATGCTGAATATCCTATGTCCAAATAATTTTTGAAGAAAATGGTGTCAACACAGCTGGAGATGGATTATACAAGTGACGTTGGCAAATACTTGATTAGATTTATTTATTTCCAACTTAATAAGATTTGTAAAAATCCTCCTTGTACTTACTTTTATTCAGAAACTTGATTACTAGAGTAGATATCAAGTTTAGGGGAGGATTGTTGGGAATACAATGTAGCCAAGACACTTGGACGCTGACAAGAGGAAATTGGACGTTGTTAGGAAGAAATCAAGCGTTGTCAAGACAAGCATTGACAGGAAGAAGTCAAGTGTTGATAAGTAGAAGTCAAGCACTAATAGGATACTTAGGCTACACGTTTTATGTTTCTAGTATGTGTCTAGTAAAGATATGTTCGACAATGTATTTCTTATGTTTATCTTTACCTAAAATAGCTGATACGTAGACTCTTTTACAAGGTTCCTTAATCTATAAAAGGAGGCTTTTAGGTTTAGTTCAATATATGTTTTTCACACTTTCATTGTACGCAAGTTCGATTAATCAATCAAAGTGGAAGTTTGGTTTATCTTGTTTGTGTGTTCTTGTTTGAGTATTAATTCCACATAATACTTAAATTGTTTCATATAAAACAAAGTTTCTCTAAGTGTTTAACTTGATTTATTCTCGTTTACACAAGCTAAATCGATCTAAGTTTGGGAACAAAAAATAGCCTAGCTAATTTAGCGTAGAAATAATTCTAGTTGCATAAGAGGCATAAAACACGATTAAATGGAATCGAATGATTGCCAGCATGAAAACATGATCAATAAAAACCAACCATGGCTATCATGAGGACATGATTAAATATAATCCATCCGTGTCTAGCATGAAGACGTAAACAACATGAGGAACCATGAGACAAAATTAACATAGAGGAGTATGAAAATATAATAAGCATGAAACAAAGTTAACCATGATAGCATGACGACATAATTGACATAAATCGTAACAATAATTGAGGGAACGTGAAAAAGTTATGACTGTAATGAAATAAATTTTGAAAATTAATAGTGTGAAAGACTAAGAGTCGTTTCACCATGCAAACAATGCAACATAAATGATATGTCCGATAAAGTGCAGTAAACATAGAATATGCATGAATAGTTTATGAATCATGAAGTACTTTAGAATGTATAAAACAATTTGAAAATGCATGGTTTATAAATATGATGATATGTACATGGGTGAACCCCTATGGGTCGGTTCACAAAACAAAAGGGCAAGTGTGGACGCCAATGGGTCGGCCCACTAAACAAAAAAAAACGTTTTGATAAAAGCACATGCGACTAAATAGGGCCAGACCTGTCCTAACCATTATTTAGTCAAAATACCTGCTACAATGAGATGAATGCATGAAATGAATGAATGCAAACCAACTATCTAAACATAATAGAAAACGTGTGACTAAGTATGAACTACCGTGGTTCAGTTCATACTAGTCAAAATTCAAAAGAAACATTATGCATAAAACAATGGTATGTACTAAGTATGGATGACGGTTGTTCAATCCATATTAGTAAAACAATTTCGAGGAAAACATCATGGTTGAAAACAACGAGGTTCTGAAAATATCAATGCGTGGAATATCAGACATCGGCTTGGGAAGATCCTGGTGACTACCCATTAGTCACAAGTCAAGTTTAGAGCCAACAGGTCAAATCTAATACCATAATTGTAACACCCCATTTTGATAAATGGAATATCACAGGACAATTATGGTGTGTCATCAAAGCATGCAAGGTAATATGTCATAACATACATGACCAAAGGGATAACCAGAATCAAACATCGGTTCCCCAAACATAAGCCCAAAACATAAATAAAATAAATGAACTAAAGGTAGACTAAACAAGCATAAATATACGAAGGCAAGGGGAGAAGAATTCTAAGGTAGCTCCCATCCTATGCATGTTTTCTAAATGCTCTAGTCTAACTTTAGATACCTGCCATTTTGGGACATGGAAAGAAAAGTAACGACTGAGCAATACGTTCAGTGAACGAATATATGACATAGCATACATGACATAATATAGGAAAGAAAAGGTAAAGAATGAATAGAAACCGAAATGAATAAGTCCTTGAAACCTGGAACATGTTTATAATCTGCTTTTATATTCTGAAAATATAGCTTATGTTTACTTATGAAAATATGTATTAGTTTTATATACCAAAAGCCAATATAAGTCATAAGGTCAACAACGTACATGAATACTTGGAAGGGTGACCTCATCATGCAAATTAAATGGGATGCCTCTAACTAAATGGTAATGGGTAGGAGGGATAAGCTCCTTGTGAAGGATGCAAGGCACACTCAATATTCACCCTGAAATTGTGACTGAAACTAAACCTAGGATACACCCATACGCCCCACATGATAATAATAATATAATAATGGACAAATAACTGAAAAGGACGCCACGAGCTATCACTCTGTCGTGGTGAAGTCATAACACTAGTGCCTTTAGTGTTATGGTTATGTTACCTCCATAACTAGGTGAAACTGGTCATGCATGTATATGGCTAAGGTAACTAGTAAAACATAAGCATTTAATCTCTAACTATTGGGGAAAACAGTTGGCTGCATACGGGAAATCCTAATAAAGGAAGAGATTGTCCTTACTGAAGGACGGAAATCCATACCTTGTGCCCAGTAGAAGCTAACGGAAACGCTGAAGAACCTACTCCGCCTCGACGGATAATACTACATAAGAATAGGGACGTGTATGAGTTGTCTGAATTACATGTGTTTTACAGGTTCTGTGTGTTATTAGCTAATTATACTTAATCTGACATGTTTTAATGTTTTACTGTTTTATCTGTAGTTATCCTAATGTTCTGTAGTGTATTATGCATGTACTAGTGTATTATAATACTTGTATTGTAATACTAAGTAACTTTCTAAAAATACCAGTTTTGCTGAAATTGAAAGTTTTCCAAAATAGTAAGTTTCAAAAAATATAAATAAGTTGGATTAATAAGTCTAAAATATAAGCTAGTGCTTATTAGTTAAAAGCTATAAGTCATGAAATAAATATAGTAAAGCTTATTAAATTAATATTATAGATTATGTGATTATTAATTATTGAGGAAAATGCATGGTTAAATAATTAATAATATTTCATGGAGGAAAATTAATAAACTTTACCTTAAAATAGTAATTAAATTAACATGTTTTTAATTTAATTATACTAATAAAATACTTAAGTTTAAAACATATATTATTCAATTTAAATAATAAATCTAAATCATGGATTTTAAGTAATTAAATTAGCTAGTCATGGAAATTAGTTTAATTAATTAACTTAATAAACTTATTTAATAAAGTAAATCCCGAGCCGGACCCGAGTCACAATAGCCAAAATCAACACCCTCCAGTCGGCGGCTGAAGGTTAGCCGTGGATCCCACCGGCTCTGCCGGTTGCCACCACTCGTACCAAAGTCACCCCGGCCCTAGCCGGGTTCCCATTGGTGAGTCAAAACATACGCCGGCTGATTGCTGGTTTCCCCTGCTTCGTCAAAATACCATCGAGACCACCCAAGGTCTCAGTTCCCACTGTTTTCACCGAGTTACCCCCTATGGGGGGTCTCGGTTGATGCTGTCCGAGAAACCAAACACCACCGCACCCTATTGGGTTGCGGCTAGTGGTGAAAACTTGACACCGAGAGTCATGATACTCTCGGTTTATACTCGGCCGATCCAAAAACAAAGCCAGAAAACCCCTTATTCACGATTTATTAATTCCTTAGCATGTTCTTGATTTATGATTTAAAGATTTAACACATATACTCATGATTAGAATAATAAGGTTAAGATTAATACCGAATGCGTGGATGGAAAAGATTTGGATTCGTGAACACGTACACGTAAAAACCCAAGATCAAAACACAAAAATCAACTCCGTTTTCTCCTTGGTATAGCCGGCTGCCACTCGGTGGTGGTTAGGGTTTTTTGTTATTTTCTTGAAATATTAATTATGTTTATATCTCCTGTAGTTTTTACTTAGGTTAAAATATGGATTTCCAATTGGCCAGAAAGGCCATCTTTTCCTTTCTTGTTTGTATGCCGGCCACCAAAGGCCCAACACCAAATCCTTACATTTTTCGTGGTTAAATATTATTCGTGTATGTTCGTATTTAAGTTTCGTGAATAATAAATATTATCAGTAACACTTATCGTGCATTAATAATATACGTAGTTCATGTTATTTTAATGTCGCGGCACGTGTCGTATATTATAAATGAAAAGTTTTAATTTAATCGTATTTTTGTGTATTTACTGTTCATGGTATTTTAATGCGGGTTTTACAGGTGGTACTATGGTATTAAATATGGTAATGATCCCTCCTTCTACAGGGAACTTTAGCATACCATGGGTTGTGGATGGTACAACTCGGATGGCCATGATTCTTTATCTTCCGATAATGCCATTATATGGCGATGGCGAGCGTATCACCATGAAATTTATCCATGTCGTGGTTGAGTGGTCTTCATCTCCAATCGTCACCAAGAGTCGTAGCTGCCCCAATGGCCAGATTGTTTCTCCACTAAAACCTATGAGCGGCGACGTGGCCGACATCAATTAGTTTTTCACTTCTGGCATTTGCCGTAACAAACAATGTTCATAAAGGACTTCTGTTGAAGACCCCCCATCAATATACATGCGACGAACAATGTGTTCCCCTATGTTTACTTTGATCGTTAGAGGAACATCAACTACATTGCTTGCTATTATGGGAGGGAACGAAATCTCCATTTCGCGGGAAAATTTTTGGCTGATCTTTTTCTTGGTCCTACGCTGCCACGACTGTACCATAAATATGGTTGTAAGCTTGTCCTTTGGATGATCTTTTTATCGTTCCTCTTATTGTCTTTCCCATCCATCCAATCCTTAATAAGGTGCTTAAGTTTTCCTGACTTCACCAATGATTCAATATGATTTTTTAACTGGATCCACTCATCCGTCCCATGACCCTTGTCATTGTGTAACTCGCAAAAGCGGTTGCCTTAATGACGATCAGCTGGAGTTGTCATCAGTGGTGGTCGCGAGAAGTTCGCTCCTTCGGAAATTAGTATCTCCCTTGGACTCATTTTGAGGGGGGATGAATTTATCAATCCCATGGCCTGGTTTTGGTTGATTGCGGTAATCAAGGTTTTGGCTGTTTGTTTGAGCATTCGACTGTCTCTTAGGTTGATCGTGCGCTCTATAGTTCTGGTTTCCCTGAACGAAGGATTGAACTCTCTTCATTAGTTTGTCGAATTTCACCGGAATTCTATCATTCATGCGTCTTATTAACTATTGATCCATTATTCCATGCATATAATAAGATATTTTTAGAACCTCCGCGCATGCTCTAATTTTTTTGCATTCATCCATGAAGCGTTCCGTGAAATATTTTGTGGACTCCCCATGCAGTTGCTTCACATTGGCTAGTGTGACTGGATCTCTGTTTACTTCTTTCTGTGAGTGTAATTTCTCCTACACGCTTTCCGTAGTTGTTCGAAACTGTCTATACTTCGACTTGGAAGTTTTTCGAACTAGTCTCAAGCGTAACCAATTAGTGTTGAGTTTAAAATGTGACACCACAGGGGTATCTACCATCGGTCTATTTTAGTTTGTGTCTCGAAAACTTTTAGATGGTCATTCGGATCGCCGGTTCCATCATAGGTCTTGACACATGCGGGCATGCGTTGATTTTTGTCTTTGGAGTAATCCTGGATGCGACTTGTGAACGAATCCTACTTTGCTTGACACTATGAGAGAGAGAGAGAGAGAGATCATGACTCTCACGTAGAATACGACGATGTGAGTGTTCTCGGTGCTCCCTCTCAATATCTGAGGATTCAGAGGATGAATATCTCGGCCTGTAGCGCCTGGGGTGACGGTCATCGAAGTTAGAACTCAAGGAGTCATATCTCGGTGAACGTCTTACCCGTCTTGACTAACTGCAATGACTCCTCCCTCGCGGAGGCAGAGTTGAATATTTTCCAACCATTGGAGAGATAATTCATTTGAACACACTGGTCCTTCGGGTGTCCTCTTTTGGTATTTCTAGGGCTTCGTGTCCCATAGATCCATCTGAGTGATCCATGTCTGCTTGGCTCGCTTCCAGATCTTCGAGGATCCGATCTCCAATGCATTCGCAAACATTCCATGGTTGAGTTTGTTCCTCTCCTTGAGGTTTCTCCTCTATTTGACACCTTTTCGCCTCTTCCATGGGCATTGTGGCATTTCGCCCGCTCGTTATCAAAGGAAATCTTAGACTGGAGGCTCCTCCTTAGGTTAGCCTTGTCGTGATGACTGTGACAATCGTCTCGATGTTCTGTGTGACGTAGTCTTTAATGCTTCCGTCGATAATTGAGGTGGTTGTGTCACCTTCTGTCTATGTGGCAAGCTGTCTTTGAGGCCCTTTTCGGGAGGAGGTGGTGCTGACCGAGGATCGGGGTTATTCACGGCTAAGTTAGGTGCGGGAGTGCCGAATAACGGACCAGTTCCTTGATGATTCATCGTGTTTCGATTGTTTGCTCCACCTATCGACCTTGTGGGTGACTGAGTGGAAGCCGCGTGCACCTCTGATGCTTTCTTGCCAGCGTTCTTTTGGTTTTTGGTATGCGGATTACCCTTCGTCATCAGTAGAGTTTAGTGTAGGTTCCCACGTGTGTCGCTAACTTGTTGATACAAAATTTGGATGGGCTTTGACTATCCCGAATTAGGCTTAATTCGGGTATCTGGGACTCCGAATCTCGTACCAAGTGAAGTTCTAATTGAGACCCTTCACACTAAAAGATAACACATCGTTAGTTTTACCGTGGAAATGTTTACCATGATTAGACTCTAGCGTGAGGCTAAGTAATCGGTTTAGGGTTTAGTAATCGATAAGGGTTTATAACTGTGATCTTAATCGTACATTTGAGGAACCCTTAGGGTTCCTTATATAGGCGGCAGAGCCCTTGTTGGGCTTTACCGAATCTTGAGCCATAAGCAAGAGATAACTACCATATAGGTGTTGATCCTTACCTTTTAATAAAGGACAATGAATATCTTATTGCCTTAGGTGAGTCACAATTCTATTTAGGTTGTGATTTTGTCCAACCTATTCCGCATGCGGTATGGACGTAGTCCGTATGAAACCACGTGCGACCCATAAGCCCACAATAACATTTATCCAACCCATACGTGTCGGGACGGATAGGGGTAGTACCCATGGGCTAGGTTCAAGGCCCAACTGGGGACTATACGTCATCGATTATTCTAACTTATTATACTACCATCATTATTGTAAAATTATTATAGGAATATATGTATACGCCTAAAATCATTATTGAAATATATGTATACTCAACTTCCATGCACTTTAATTCAGAGAAAACACGTGTTTGTTAATGCATATGTATGTTTTAAAAGGGCAATAAATGCTAATTTTAGAAAACATAGAGCTAAATGTAGCTGGATTTTGATGCATATTACTAGTATATGAGTTAGGATATAGTGCAAAGATAATTCGCGACCTATTTGAGACCGACTAATAAACTACTCAAAATTGAATCGATTTAAACGAGTTAAGATCGAGTTCGATATACTCTAGTATATTTTTGAGTCCAGTTCAAGCTCCAAAATACTTGTTAAAAAGAATGATGAAGTTGTAAACATAACTCTAGGACTATTTCTGCAAGTTGGGGTAAGTTCATGTATGTTATTATAATTATTTTTATATTATAGTTTGTTATGAAGTACAGGGTGCATTTTGGAAGTTATAGAAGTTGTAGGACTTAAAGTGGCAAGTAGTAGCTCAAGTATGTAGGGTTTACAACCATATATATATATATATATATATATATATATATATATATATATATATATATATATATATATATATATATATATATATATATATATATATATATATATATATATATATATATATATATATATATATATATATATATATATATATATATATATATATATATATATATATATATATATATATATATATATATATATATATATATATATATATATATATATATATATATATATATATATATATATATATATATATATATATATATATATATATATATATATATATATATATATATATATATATAGATATATATTAGGTTTCTCTCATAGTTTCTTTGGTCGCTTTTGTTATTTTCTATCACTTGTAAAAAATGATCTGTTGGTTTTGTTGGTTCTTGATGATTCTAATGATCTTGAATCTGTTTGTTTCTCTCTTTTTAAGTAAGATCACAATCTAGGTATTACATTTTAAAGTAATATCCTGAAGCAGTTTACAAAAAAATGGGGAGGTTGGTTGAATTCATATTCTGGTGTTGTTATTGAACCTTTGGTACATTTTATACATGGTATCAGAGCCAGGTTGCTTTGATATGAAAGATTCGATTGATTTAAACATTTTACAAAAATTAGCGTTTGTTTGATTGTTGGGTTTTCTAAAATTAATAGTTTGTTTGGGTAATTCAGTCATTGAATCAACTGACTCATGTGGTTAATTATTCAGATCTTTCTTCAATAAAGTTTTCCTAAATTTAAGGGTTTTTAATTTTGGGGGTTTTCTATCTATTGGGTTGTTGTTGGTTTTAATCGTATCAATCTTTGATTAATTTTTTTATTGTGACAATGTTTTCACTAAAAACCCAAAATCAGAAGTAGTGGTTATTCAAGATTGGTAAGTCTGATTGTTATATGTTACTCATTTTATGTGTTCTAATCCTGCATATTCTGGTGATTATTTCCACATTGTTTCTTTGGTTTGAGATCATCTTGATCTATTTGGTTGCTTTTTTAGATGTTGAGCATGATTGTAACTACCTCTCACGCCTTCTTGCTATTATTATCTGTTTACTGGGGTTTGGTGTCGAATGGAGTTGATCTTATTGATCTTGGTTGTTGTGGAGTTATAAGGTGGTTACTGTTTTGTCTGCTTGATTTTTATTTGTTGTTATTCTTGTTTGTTAGATATGTTAGTTGCTATTTGTTTTCTATTTGTGTTATTTGTTATATGGTTGATTGTTGTGATTATCTGTCATAATGGTGGGTGAGAAAAAGGAAAACGAAGTAGGGGGTCTATTAATAATGAAATTAATATGTTTGATCCATATTATCTGCATAGTAATGATAGTAGTGGAATTCCTCTTATTGGGTTTAAACTAGAAGGAACTGAGAATTTCAAACTGTAGAAAGATGCTAATTCAATAGCTATACATACTAAAATTAAACTTGGTTTTCTTAATGGAAAAGTTGTTCGGCCTACAAAGGCTGGTTTTTTACAAGAAAAATAGGATATGTGTAATTCTATTGTTCTAAACTTGATTCTTGGACGTGTTTGAAAAGATGTTTATACAGGACAAGTGTTTTCTAAAGATGCTAACACTGTTTGGGATGAGTTAGAAGATACCAATAGTAAACTGGATGGTTCCGTCATTTTTAACATGCATTATAAGATTCATTCTCGTACTAAGTCAAGTTCCACCTTGTCTGAGTATTATCATATATTTAATGCTCTTTGTAGACAATATGATTCTCTTGTTAACTTACTTGAGTGTGTTTGTGAAAATTCTGCTACGTTGATACAACATAATCAGTTGCTTATGCTAATGCAGTTTATTAGTGGGTTGGATGAGATTTATGCATCTATTAGGAGCATTATCCTCACCACTGATCCCCTTCCTAATATTAAGGGTGCATTTGCTACTCTGTCAAGACATGAACCTCGTAGGTGTTCACAATCTTAGAGTGCACCTAAACTTGGAAATTCTGCTTTTGTTTCTAAGCCTAATACTAGGTTAATAACAACTGGAATAACAATAATAATCAGAACATAAGGATTAATAGACCTATTTTGGTTTGTACTCATTGCAATATGAATGGTCATACTGTGGATAGGGGTTTTAAAATTATGGGATATCCTCCCAGTTTTAAAAGGATTTGGTTGTAATAATGTTACTTAAGGGGTTAAGGATCAGTCAAACAATTCATCAAATTCCTTTATTGATGAACAATTTAAAGACTGATGGTTTTGATTGGTGATAAAACTGGATCTAGTAGCTTACGTAAAAATGGTGTAGGTATACATTATGCCTTTAGTTTTTATACTTCTAGATTTTTTAATCATAATACCAATGTTAAAACTTATAAGTTATACGTTAGCTGGATCATTGATTTTGGGGCTAGTCAACCTATGACATTTACTATCATTAATATGTTTAATGTGGTTAATGTGTCTAATTTGAACATGACCGTTGGTCATCCTAATGGGACTAAGGCTGTTGTCACACATGTGGGTAGTCTTAGACTGACTGACAAGATTGTTATTCATGATGTTTTGGTTGTGCCAAACTATGAAGTCAGTCTTGTGTCTTTGCACATGTTAAACAAGGACATTAAATGTAGAGTTATTTTTTATGCGAATTCTTGTCATATTCAAGATTTTGTTCAAAAGACCCTAATGGGGACTGGTAATGAAATCAATAGACTGTATTTTCTTAATATAGGTTAAAGATTTGTTAATAGACTTGGTCATTCCTCTGATCAAGTTCTAAATGTCTTGAAATCTAAGCTAAAAATTGATAATGATACTGATGATCATGAGGCCCTTATAAAGTTCAAAGTAGTGAAGGGTTTAAGTACTTTCTTATAGTGGTTGATGATTTTACTAGAGCTGTTTGGTTGTTCTTGTTAAAGTGAAAATATGAAGTATTCTATAATATAACTATATTTGTTAATATGATTAAAACTCAGTTTGGGAAGTTGGTTAAGGTTTTCAGAAGTGATAATGGAACTGAATTTGTTAATGGTAATATGGATAAGTTTTGTAAAGATAGTGGAATACCTCATCAGGCCTGTTGTCCTTAAACCCCTCTACAAAATGTAATTGCTGAGAGGAAGCATAGACATTTATTAAATGATGCTAGATATATTAAGGAGTATTACCTTTGAACATGTGAACTGATTGTATTTTAACTGCTGTTTATTTGATTAACAGTATTCCAAGTTTTGTCTTATCTAGAAATCTCCTTATGAATTAGTTTACAATATGGAACCTAATCTCTCTTTGCTAAAAACTTTTGGTTGCATTTTTTTGCAAATGTTTTAAATGACACTAACGAGTTTTCATCTAGATCAGAAAAGTCTATCTTTATTGGGTATTCTAATGAAAAGAAAGGTTATAAAGTGTATAACCTTGAAAGAAAAAAAGTCTTCTTCTCTAGAGATGTTATGTACTATGAGATTGTGTTTCCATTTAGAAATGGTATTGAAAATAATGAGTATGTGATGAGTTTTGAGAATAAGACAAACTTATAGTTTATAGTTTGAGATTACTTGAAATTTTATGGTTATAGTTTATAGTTTGAGATTACCTGACATTTTATGGTAGTGTTCATGACACGTTTCATGTGTCTCATTAGAGGAAGTGTTTGACTGATGCATAATAGCAAGTGTCACCGGACGAATTCAAGAATAGATAGAACTTTTCTTTGATATAATAGAAATATGGTGATTTTGTGTGGAAGATTATGAAATGAAATCGTAGTAAGAGATTGACTTATCATAGGTGCCAAAAGACTTGTAACACCCCACTTGGATAAGTGGACCGTTACGTGTATTTAAGGCGTGTTATCAAAGGATAAGGTAAATGTCCTAAAATATTTATTGACCATAACGGAAATACCGGAATCAAACATCGGTAATCCAACATAAGCTCAAAACATGAAAAGTAAAATACCAAAAGAAAGGACTGAAAAATGTCCAACAGGCAATATAAGAATGAAGTGCATAAAGTAAAGAAGTCTGGATTGCCTCCATCCAATGGACATGCTCTCATAATCTTAAGAGTGTCATGGTGTACCTGCTGTTAGAACATGAAAGAACTACGGCTGAGCATAACGCTCAGTGAACGAATATAATGCATGATAAGAATATACTGAACTTGAAATAATTAATAATTACTGAAGCTGAAAGACTGATAAGTGGAAAGTGATGAAAACAATAGAAAATCTGATAAGTCTAAATTATAAACTGTTAAAGCTGAATTATACTGTTAATCCTAAAAATATATTTTACTGTCTTTCAATGCCAAGAGCTTATATAGGTCATGTACTGTAACAACTGCTGCATGAATATATACAGGGGTGACCTCGTAATGCTATAGAGGGGTGGCCTCTAAATAACTGTGCTGGGTGGAGGGATCAGCTCCAATGTGAAGGATGTAGAGCACACACCACATTAACCTGATAAACTGTAAACTGATAAGCCTAGGTTGCATCCATACGCCCCACTAATAATACTGATAAAATGGCAAAGCTGAACTGAATGGGACGCTGCAGGATATCACTCTCCCGCAGGTGAGTCATGACACCGGTGCCTCAACTGTCATGGTTACGGTACCTCCGTAACTAGTACATAACTGGTCATGCTTGTATATAAGGCTCAGGCAATTTAACTTAATTATAAAACTGATTTTCTGATAAAAATATAACACATAATTGGGCAAGACATTTGGCTGAAGACGGGGAATCATAATCATGCATAGAAAGGAAGTCCTTACAGAAAGGACGGCGAATCCGTACCTTTTGTCCAGTAACTTAGTGCAAGGAAAACTGAACGAACTACTACTCTGGCTTCATGGTTACTACATAAATGAGTGACGTGAATCAGTTGACTGATATCGGTTTACTTTTACTGATCTTAACTGTTCTCAGTTTGATTTATTTTATACTTGTATTACTGTTTGTATATAGTCTAATAAGTTCTGACTGTTCGATAACATTACAAATTAAAATATATACTATATTCTTGATTATTGTGTAAAGTACATTCTGGTATACTAAAAATAGTAACTTGCTATAAATAGAAAGTTCCAAAAATTAGAAAAGTTTTCAAATAAATTTTCTAGAAATTAAATCATTATTAGTTCACGTGTTTTTAAGTTGTTAAAGAAATAAAACCATATCGATTTAATTTCACTAATTAGATTAACAAAATCAATCAATACAATTAAGTTATTAATAAAACTCCTTTAAAATGATTTAATTAATTTAAGAAATTCCTCCCATTTTTATTATCTCATGTGATCCCGAAAACCCGTGCTCAAACCTCCCCTGAGACGCCCATGTCTCAGGTTAAACCAAACCGGACCCACCCCGTGGTCCCCTTTGTTGACGTCACAAACAGTAGCCACTGGCCTAGTGCCAGTTGCTACTATTCCCACTATATTCCCACTGTTAGTTACTTAGTTCCACTGTTTGTCTACGTTCCCACTGTTTGTCTACGTTCCCACTGTTAGATACAATTTCCCACTGTTTTGAGTTAAAGTTACCACTGTTTTTGTTATGTTTCCCACCGTTTTCAATCCCAGACACCCCCTTTATCCCAGTTAAACCAAACATCCCTGGCTGGTTAAAAACAACCCCCATGTTGATGTTGGGTTGCTGCCGACTAAAAGAAAACAGACATCACCTAAAACAAACACCCCATGGTTGTGTCTTGGCTGCGACTAATCAAAAACACGGCGCCACCTCCCCTGAGTGGTTCACGTTTGGTTACAGTAGACACACCGAGACAATATGGTCTCGGTTTTCGTGATTCAAGAAGAAACACAACACCCCTTTGATTTATTTCGTGATTCATTAAACAGGAAAAATAATGAAAAGCAATTTGGGTTACCTTGGCTTGCGTTAAAGGAAATATGGAAAAGAGATACGAATGTTTCTCGTTTTCTTGTTGTTTTGCTCGTCGACAGGAAGAAGACAAGGAAAAGAGATGACGGCTCATTCTTTTGGATTAGGGTTTGCCCACTGTTTTTTTTTGTCTAAACTCAAACACTACCGTCCTTTTTTTTTGTTAAACCGTCCTAGACAAAGAAATGGGCCGCAGCCCATTCTCCCTTCTTCTATATTTTTTTATAACCGGCCCAACTTAATTTATATAGTTTCATTCTTTTTTAAACTTATTCGAACGCTCGCATTTAATTCCCGTGTTTTTAGTTTTCCGAAACGTATTAATTCTGCGTATTTAATATTCTAAATTTAAATACGGGTTTTACAATTCTTCCCCTCTAAAAAGAATAATTCGACCCCGAATTAAAGATACGACCATACTAGGTTTTACAATTTTTCCCCTCAAAAAAGGAACAATTCGTCCTCGAATTAAAGGTAATAAGCTGATGAAGTTATAAAAGCTGGAAGGACACACAGGCTGAATGAATATGAAAGCTGAAAGGACATATAAGCTAAAAGAAAATTCGTCCTCGAGGTAAGACATAATGTTGCTGAAAGAAGTATAGCATGACCTGACTGAAGAGATCGTGGAACATAACATGACTGAAAGAACTTAACTGATTCTATTGAAGGAAAAGGATGAGAGGTCCGGATGGACTCCTCCGTTTCGAGTGGCTTCCCACTCGAATCAACTCCTTCCAAGGTCTATACACATTGAAAATCTTGGTCTTGATGACCCTGTCTTGAGGATGCTGAATAGTTTCTGGGTCCATACTTAAGATGGATTTTCTGAAGCTGATAGAATGAATAAGCTATGGTATGTAGTATACATAAACGGTAGGAACAAATATCCTGAAAAGATAACATTTATATCTCTGAGCAAGCTACTGAAACATATAGGGATGAACTACGTGACCAATTGTGAACGTGCTACGTGAGTAATTATGAATGTGGTTCGCGATCATCTGATGAACGTTGGGCATGGAATATGTCGTGAACGTGATCTGTGAAACATACTATAAACGTGATACTAGACGTATCATGAATGTATGCTGACTGAGGAAGGAATGCCAGACGATATGGCTTGAGACTGAAACATCTACCTGGTTATTGAATAGTTGTGCTAAACTTGAGTTTGGTTTCTCAAGCTTTCTGTAACCGTATTCGGTAATAAACTGAGAAACGTGTATCGCGAAATGGTACATGAACTTAAACGTGAAAAATGTTATGAACGTTAACGTGAGCTTAAATCATGAGATAGCACAAAACATGAAATGAAACAGCATGATACAGCGAATGAGACGTAAATGTGAAAGTGGAAATAAACATGAACATGAATGCGAACGTACACGTGATCGTGAACATGAACGTGAGCGCGATTCGCGAACGCAAATTTCCATCAGACAAGATTGTTGACAAAATACCTTGGAAGCATGCGATATATTGCTGAATTTCCTGTAGATTTTTTACTGCATAATCATCTCAGATAAAAGATAACGTATAGGCTGGGTTAACTGGTTAACAATGACTTAAATAGCATCCTGCTTCGTCTGAGTCTGTGATAACTAATGATAACCTCTATAGAATCTTATCACATTTTTGTTCAGAAATTTCTAATGGTTGTAATAGCATGTCGGTGTTCTATCTTGAACCTGAGGTATGTCAGACATCTAGATATAAACATAGATGCATCCATGTGTTATACTGCTTTTATAAAAAAAAATTGGGATTATGGTATGTTCTAGAGGAATTTGGGTAAATATTCATGAAAGAATTTTGAGTCTAGGTAAAATAGATCTCTCCTAGTATAGGATCTTATGTGATATAAAATTTTATTGTAGGTCATCTTCTTTATGCGTAAGCTTAGTCATGGAAAGTTAATCGTGATAACTGTCAGAATTTCTACGGTAGTAGTCAACTGAGTTCTTGTAAATTTTCGTACTTCAGTCACAGACGTCGGTCTTGACCATCTGGTGATGGCCTCCACCTTCGTAGTACTTTTGATATTTCTTTCTGCTAACATAGGGTGGCTTAGAAATGCCACCTTGTTCAAGTGAAACTCACATCTAGAAAGTTGCGTATATGATTTTCTCATATCAAAGAATCTGTACAACTGTGAGAAGATGATTCTCGTATTCTTCTCTAGAATTTAGCAGGCCAGGATGTTATCAATGAATATACTGATGATTTTGTCTGAGTATTCATGGAAATTTTTTATTCGTCAATTTCATACTATAGCTGGAGCATTTGGGAGCTCAGAAATATAAATCAAAATTTAGATAGACCATAAAGTGTGAAAGACAGTCTTGGAAACATGGTGTTCTTTCTATCACCACTGATGGTTGCATGATCGTGAATTGTTCTAGAAAGTGTTTAAGACATCGTAGCAGATCAAATAAACCTTCTATACGTGGAATGAATATCGATTAAGAATGGTGATCTGGTAAATTTTTCTGTGGTCGATACATGATCTCATGTTACCAGCCTTCTTCTTTGACAAACAGAAACGATGCACTTCCTGGTATGCGCTATGCCGAATAAAGCCTCGTTCTGGTAACTAATGCAGCAATTGATGCAACTCTGTTAACTTAGCTGAAGCCCTGTAATAAAGAGTTTTGAAAACAGAGTCTGTCCTTGAGACAAGCTCGATGTTAAACTCTGTCTCGTGGTTAGGGAGGGATTTCTAGAAACCATTATGGAAATACATCCAGAAATCTCTTGAAAATCTGCTGATCATGAATTTAAGGAGCTTCATAAGTTGATTCATAACTAGTAGCTAAAAGTCTACGTAGGTTTGGACTATAAGTCACGCACTAGTACAGTAGGAAAAATTTGTACTGATATTTTTCTGGCAGGAAATATAATGAACATTTTCAGGATTTAGTAAGACGAATCTCGCCTTCAACAGAAAGGAAAAGCCTTTAAAAATATGGTGATAGTGTGGAGTCTTTTCTGGCTGAGAGGTAGGTAGTACATGTCTTAAGATGAAGCTGGCATATGAATACGTGAAGTAATGTGGCGGATCACTGAATTTATATCGTCCGTAACCTCACAGAACGCACACTGCGTGTCTAATCTGGACAATACTCCAGTGGTGGTATTGAATTTTTAATGGTCTGATTTATGCTTGGCATAACAGAGTGGTATACCCATTTTGAAGGGTACCTGAATTTCTGAGGTCCTGGTTTATAAAACATACTGGAGTTATGAGTCTTTACTCGTGCCTTGAGAAGATATTCGTAGGACATGTATCGTAACTGGTGTCCTAAAATGTGTCTTCCGAAAGGAGACTAGAGCTCCGTGTCTTGGCTGATGTCTTGACATGTGTTTTTGTAGGTGAATTTGAACAAGGCTGAAAATTTTTGGTAACTGCTAGGGTTGGCGGACCGGTTAGATTGCTGACCTCTGTATTTCTGGTCACGTTCTTTCCGGAGTTCCGATGGCTACTGAATGATAAATATAAGCACGGTGGTTGTCATTACCGCTTTGGCCTGTCAGTTTCATGATGGTCATTATTACGACCGACATTCCTGTAACTATTCTGTTGAGTGGCCGGCTGGGTACCGGTTCCCACTCTTCTGAATGAACGTTATCTGAGTGAAGTGTGACATCTAGCTGAGAAAGTAAAAGCATGGAATAGGATGGTAGTGTCTGATGTTTGAAGTTTATTCTTGTCAGAAATTTCAAATTTATAATTTTTGTCGTTGTTCAGCAGACTCTTCAAAGTATATACAACATCAGCATCTTGAGAAATCTCCAAAGTATCAGCAACATCAGCATTTGTGAGATCTTCAAAGTGTTAGAAACATCAATATCTGGTAAAATCTTCAACTCACGAGCATCATCAACATCTGATAGAATATCGATAAGTGCAAACGCCTGAGATGATTAAGGATCGATTAGCAATATCCATGAAGTAGGGTGCATGAAGTACACCTGGGCTACTGTACATGAAGTACAAAATGAATAATGCACATGAAGCATATCTGAGACACTGTACGTGGAGTACACATGAAATACTGTACATGAAGTATAACTGAGACACTATACATGGGGTACATATGGATTACTGTACATGTCACTGGTGGAAATTTTATGGGATGATCGATACTAGTGTCGCTTGTCTGACATGATCAAAGAAATAAATTGATTTAAAAGGTAGTAAACTGAACTGAAATGGGTAACATGGTAGCCTTGTAATTCCTATGTAGACTTAATGCTGGTTTTCAGAGGTTCAAGGATATGATTAAACGGAATTTTAACAATGGTCAACATGATGACATGACTGAAGAGGACCAAACAGTCTTTATTATGAAAAACATGATTTTACTATAACCCTTCTGTGTCTTAGCATGAAAACATTATCACCTTGCTGAAAACGTAATCCTCATAAGAAGACATGAAGCTGAATCAGCACGAAGACGACATCATCGTGAGGGTATGAAAACTTGACTGCTACAAAGAACATAGCAAGTCTAATCAACCGAGGTTTAATATCAACTGATGTGGATGGCTATTGGTAAATCCACAGAATCCAAAGAAGAAAAAATGTGACTAAGTATGGGCGATTCTGGTTCGATCCATATTTGTCAAAATTTTATTAGAACTGTCATGAATAGAAATTTTTAATCTGGGACTAAATATTGTTGGCTGTAGTCCAATCCATACTTGTCAAATTTCATGAAATGTCCTGATATGACAGAGGTTAACAACTGTGGATCGGTTCACAAAACATCATTCGACTGAAAGGCATGAAAATTTGACTTGAAAAACGGTGAACGTTTTTGGCTGGTTCACCCAGAAATATTTGACTGAAAATATGAATCTGACATGAGTAAGGGTAAACACATAAGGTTCGGTTTACCAATACAAAATCTGAACGGGCATGGGTGAACGCCTATGGGTCGGGTCACCAAAACAAAATTCAAATGAAAAGCAAATGCGGCTAAATGAGGCCAGTCCTGTACCAACCTTTTACTTAGTCAAAACTTTAAGAAAACAGACTGATAATTGAAGAAAACTGACTAAATAATCGATGATAACATGAAAGATAACAACGCCAAAATCTGGGAAGTTCCTGGTGGCTACCCACTAGTCACAGGTCAAGTTTTAGAGCCTACAGGTCGAACCTTGCGCTCTGATACCATAATTTTAACACCCCACTTGGATAAGTAGACTGTTACGTGTATTTATGGTGTGTCATCAAAGAATAATGGAAATGTCCTAAAACATTAACTGACCATAACGGAAATATCATAATCAAACATCGATAATCCAACATAAGCTCAAAACATGAAAAGTAAACTACTGAAAGAAAGGACTGAACAATGTCCAACAGGCAATATAAGAATGAAGTTCATAAAGTAAAGAAGTTTGGATTGCCTCCATCCAATGCACATGCTCTCAGAATCTTAAGAGTGTCATGGTGTACCTGCCGTTAGAACATGAAAGAACTACGCCTGAGCATAACGCTCAGTGAACGAATATAATGCATGATAAGAATATACTGAACTTGAAATAATTAATAATTACTGAAGCTGAAAGACTGATAAGTGGAAAGTGATGAAAACAATAGAAAATCTGATAAGTTTGATTTATAAACTGTTAAAGCTGAATTATACTGTTAATCCTGAAAACATATTTTACTATTTTTTAATGCCAAGAGCTTATATAGGTCATGTACTATAACAACTGCTGCATGAATACATAAAGGGGTGATCTCGTCATGCTGGATGGCCTCTAAATAAGTGTGCTGGGTGGAGGGATCAACTCCAATGTGAAGGATGTAGAGCTCACACCACATTCACCTGATAAATTGTAAACTGATTAGCCTAGGATGCATCCATACGCCCCACTAATAATAATGATAAAATCACCAAGCTGAACTGAATGGAACGCTGTGGGATATCAATCTCCCGCTGGTGAGTCATGACACCGGTGCCTCAAGTGTTATGGTTACGGTACCTCCGTAACTAGTACATAACTGGTCATACTTGTATATAAAGCTCAGGCAATTTAACTTAATCATAAAACTGATTTTATGATAAACTTATAACACATAATTGGGGAAGACATTTGGCTGCAGACGGGGAATCCTAATCATGCTAAGAAAGGAAGTACTTACTGAAAGGACGGTGAATCCGTACCTTTTGTCCAGTAACTGACTGCAAGGAACTGAACGAACTCCTACTCTGACTTCATGGTTACTACATAAAAGAGTGACGTGAATGAGTTGGCTGATATCGGTTTACTTTTACTGATCTTAACTGTTCTCGGTTTGATTTATTTTGTACTTGTATTACTGTTTGTATATAGTCTGATAAATTATGACTGTTCGATAACATTACAAATTAAAATCTATATTGTATTCCTTATTATTGTGTAAAGTATATTCTGGTATACTAAAATAGTAACTTGCTATAAATAGAAAGTTCCAAAAATTAGAAATGTTTTCAAATAAATTTTCTAGAAATTAAATCATTAATAGTTCACGTGTTTTTAAGTTGTTAAATAAATAAAACCATATTGATTTAATTTCACTAATTAGATTAAAAAAATCAATCAATATAATTAAATTATTTATAAAACTCCTTTAAAATGATTTAATGAATTTAACAAATTCCTCGCATTTTTATTATCTCATGCGATCCTGAAAACCCGTCCTTAAACCTCCCCCGAGACAACCATGTCTCGGGTTAAACCAAACCGGACCCACCCTGTGGTCCTCCTTGCTGATGTCACAAACAGTAGCCACTGGCCCAGTGCCAGTTGCTACTGTTCTCACTATATTCCCACTGTTAGTTACTTAGTTCCCACTGTTTGTCTACGTTCCCACTGTTTGTCTACGTTCCCACTGTTAGATACAATTTCCCACTATTTTGAGTTAAAGTTCCTACTGTTTTTGCTATGTTTCCCACCATTTGCAATCCCAAACACCCCCATTATCTCAGTTAAACCCAAACATCCCTGACTGGTTAAAAACAACCCCCATGTTGTTGCTGGGTTGCTACCGACTAAAAGAAAACAGGCAGCGCCTAAAACAAACACCCCATGGTTGTGTTTTGGCTGCGACTAATCAAAAACTCGGTGCCACCGCCCCTCACTGGGTCACGGTTGGTTACAGCAGACACACCGAGACCTTATGGTCTCGGTTTTCGTGATTCAAGCAGAAACATAACACTCCCTTTGATTTTGCTTTCGTGATTCATTAAACAGGAAGAAGAATGAAAAGGGATTTGGGTTACCTTGGCTTGTGTTAAAGGAAATAAGTAACTAACGACATCAAATCTTGATCTTGAAACAAACCCACGAATGTTTCTCGTTTTCTTGTTGTTTTGCTCATTGACAGGAAGAAGACAAGGAAAAGAGATGACGGCTCATTCTTTTGGATTAGGGTTTACCCACGGTTTTCTTTTCTTTTTTTTGTCTAAACTTATACACTCCCGTCATTTTTTTGTTAAACCGTCCTAGACAAAGAAATGAGCCCCAACCAATTCTCCCTTCTTCTATATTTTTTATAACCGGCCCAACTTACTTATATAGTTTTCATTCTTTTTTTAAAAAAAACTTATTCGAATGCTCTCATTTAATTCCCGCGTTTTTAGTTTTCTGAAACGTATTAATTCTGCGTATTTAATATTCTAATTTTAAATACGGGTTTTACAAGACTAAGGTTTAGAAATTAAGAGTACCAATAAGACCTTGGAGTACTCCTCAAAATTTTCATATGTATTGGTTAGTGGTAACATCATGTATAGAATCATGTATGTGGGAAAATGAAATTTGATGAAATGTAGGTATCCTTTGTTGGTTGCTAATATCAAAGTCTAATCTATGATTAAATCTCGGGACGAGATTTTTAATAGGATGGGATATTGTGACAACGGTGTTTTAGAAAGATTGTCACTTTGATCTAATAAGACTTCGTAGTGAGATTTTATGTAGTGATTATGTATTGAGAAGTGTTAAGAGTTTAAATATTCCGCTTATGCGTGATCATAGATCCTAACGTAGAATTTAGTTATATGTTCACTTGATAGTGACATTAACATGGTTGAATGATTTTACCTATACGTTGTAAACGTGTATGTATTTGTAATCACTTTGAGCCTTAAGCGTTTTAGGGTAGACTATAAGTTTGAGTTTTTTTAGTAATCCATTCTATAGCTAAAAATATTTTAGAAAACGAAATGTATTTAGAAATAAAATGTGTGAAAATAAAAATGAAAGAAATAACTAGTTTCAATGTTTAGGGTTTTAAAATTAAATAAAGGATTTTATAAATATAAAATAACTATTAAATAATTAGTATTAATAAATAAATAAATAAATTGTTTTTTATATAAGTTTGTTTGCACCGATTAATTAAAAAAAGTAAATAGTTTAAAAGCCCAATAACAAGCCCATAGTTAGGAGGCCTTATGGAATAAAATAATTAATCTATCCTAAAATTAAATTTTCCTTCCTACTAACTTTATTTGGCAAAAAATCATCTATGGTGGAACTATGGATTTTTCAAAAAGTTTGTTCCGTTGATTTTTAAGGAAAAATCTTTAAAACCCTTGTTTAATAATGGTTTTAATGAACTCAATCACGTTTTAATGATTTAATTAATGATATGATGGATTATGGTTCTTAATATTTCTAAGCTTAAAGAAGTTGGGGTTCTTACTGGATGTTAATTGGGTTATATCTGATGTTAGTGCTCATTAATTAGGCTGTTTTTTATTCAAAATCGTCACTGGAATTTCGGCAGAATTTAGGGTCGCCTTGTAAGACTCAAAACTTGGTCATACAAAAGAGTTAAAATTTTATTTTTTAAAAAATTTCGTTCAGAGTGTCTACTTTTCAGTGGCATTGCTTTCAACTTAATTGAATGTATAGAAGGCACTTGTTATGAATTTACAAGATTCGTGGTCAGAACTAAGATTTTAAATTCGAAATTACTGTTAGGGTTTTGGGGGTTAAAACCTTATCAAGCGAATTATTATTTGAAAGGCCTTTTGTAGTAAACTTATTTATGATATATATGAAGTCAAGTGTGTGTTTGAACAAAGTTTGAACAAAAGTTATTGTTTGAATTTTTATACAAATATTAGAACCTGATTTTTTTACTAGAACATCTAGATACATATTAGATGAAGTGGTAAAAAGGGATAAAAAGTAGGTGTTGTTTAAGTATGGTTTTTACGTTCGTAAACAGCGGGTAAAAGTTTTAAGGTTTTAGAAAGCCAATAAAAAGTGTGTAATAATATCATAGGTTATGTTAGTTCAAACATTACGATTTTTAAGACTGGTGGGAGTGGGGTGAAACCCACTCACTGCCACCTCAGCGCCACGTCAGCTTTTTAACAAACTCGCCCAAACTCACCCATAAGGGTAATGACAGTCACCCAAACTCACTCACACTCACTTTTCATACCTATTTTTTATTATTTAAATACACCCCACTCACAAAAAACACACAAAATTAAACCTAACCTAAAAAATAATAAACAGTTGGGCCCACATGTATAAAACTCACCTGGGTGAGTTTGTCTAGTTTTTTTATTCGCTGGAAACAAGTCGCGCACGTGTTTGGAGGGGTGGGGTGGGGGCTGCGCGTGGATTTGGCCAACCCGCGGGTGGGTTAAGTCCCACTCCCACCAGCCTAATCGATATAATCTCTTTGTGTTTTGGTCACCACAAACATATAACTCCCAATATATTATGTAAATTGTGTAAGGTACTCGTAATCACTCAAGCATACATTTGTATACTTCTCTTGACACCTCCAAGATCGCATTCGTCGTGAATCACTCAAGGTATAAATAAACAAGTTATTAACCTTACTAAGTGATCAAGGATTAATATTTTCTTAAAACTCACTTTTAATTGAAGTGACAAAGTAATCTTTAAATAACTTTATTTTAAAAAAAAAAGTTTTATTAAAAAAAATGTAAATTTTTACATGATTATATATATTCTTGTTTATCCCTGTGCTATATGCTTAATTGCTTAGTTAATGAATGCATGCTTATTATAAAGTGTTGGAAATACGTTTTTTACGTAGTTAGAAAGGATCGGTCACTTCAATGATATATTCAAGTATTGGGCTCGTGATCCATTATGTAAACATATAGTCCATATAGCCCACATGTAGGGTGGGCTATATATACCCTCTCCTAGCATGTTAGCAGGGGTTGGTCATTTGTGTTTTCACTTCTCATTTAATCAACCTTCTTATTCTCTCATTCTCTCCTTTCTCTCTACCTTTCTCTCTCTAGTTCTTCCTTCCCTTCCAATTCATTAGATAAATCATACATTGCTAAATCCTAAGAAACCGTAGACCTACAATTGGTATCAAGAGCTTTGGTTCATTCTTCGGATTTACGTGTTTTTATCTATTGATTTGGTGGTAAATCTTTTCATCTTTCACAATTTTTTTCTTTCTCGTCTCTTGATGAGACTGCTTTTATACATAGTCTCATCGTCCAAATCGGGCTTCAAATGCATTAAATATCATTAAAACTGCCAAATATATGCTCGTGTTTGTTGCTTGTGTATTTTAGGTACGGATATTGAGGAAAAGAGAAAAAGATCACAAGAATCATTCAAAAACGAACACAGGAAACGAAGCCGCACAATGAACCGGGCCCAAGAATGGAATTTCCAAAAATGACCTTGAAGAATTGAAGAATGTCAAGTTTGGTCCCTCATCTTTGAAGACTTGTCACAAATGACCCTCCAATAAGCCATTTGAACAAGAAAAATCCCTAAAGTTTGAGCATTGTACAAGTTCAGTCCTTGGAGAATGAAGATATTACAAAAGATGTCCTTATTCATAATTGAAAGTAACTTGTGCCAAAAATGACAAGTTAACCAAACTTGTTTACAAGGGAATTAGAAGTTGTTAGCTGTTTTTACAAAGTGAACAAAGAAAAGAACATGGGGAGCTAAACTGTCCAGACAACAAACTCTCTCCCACCACTCATAAGCTGACACCTCACCATTTACCCGACCCTACCCATTTACCCTACCCATCAACCCATAACCCAAACCCACCACCCAGTTTATTTATTAAACTGGGTCAACAAAGTCAAACCATTTTTATTTCCCACCCAAACAGTTTATTTAAAAACTCATTAACCCCAAACGGATTAAACACCCTTTAATCACCCTTTAAACCCTAAAAAAAATCCCAGGATGAACAAAGATTAAATCAAAATGGTTTTTGTTTAGCTTCTCCAGATCTTTGATTAAACTCACCCACTACCCATCCCACACCCAAAACGTGAACCCAACACACCTATGTGTTGGGTAGGACCACCCCTGCAACGTCCCTTTCCTCCCAAACCCCAATACCAGACAAAATCAACAGCCAAGATTGTTTTCTTGTTCCCAAAGGTATAATAAACGTTCCTGATCAACTTCACACAGCTGGCAACATCACATGCTCCATCTTGACCAAGAATTCAGTCAACAACAAAGGGCTTTTCTGGAAAATCACCCATTAGAATTTAGCACTTGTATTATTTTATTCATTGTTCTAGAATAGTCTTCTGAGTAGTATATCATGAGACGTATGTGTCTCATTATCCTTGTTCCAGATTTTTACTCAAAACTTGTAATCCCTTTTTGAATATTTATAAAGTTGGTATTTTTGAGATTGTAATTCCTTTTATGATTTTTAAAAGTTGGTATATGCTTGAGTTAAATCTGAGTTCCAAAAATTGTTAATTTAAGTTCAAGAATTTTCAAAATTAATTCCTTTTTTCAAATTTCTGAAAAAGTGATTTTTTTTGGTAAAATCTTGTTCTGAATTTTGGTTTTCCAAGTTCTTAGTTGGTTTGTTTAAGTGTTTTTAAAGGAAAGAGTTTAAGGAAGTCATTTGAAAAAGATTTAAAAAGAGAAAAAGAAATCATAAAATATTGGATATTGTGTCTTGTGTTGTTCTTAGCAGGAATCCATTTGAAGCTCTTGTTTGTTTTCCAACAAGGTTCAGCACAGGCTCGAGCTTGTAGGAGGTGGCTTTTCAGCCATTATGGGACCTGGATGTGGGTCCCACAAGGTAAATCCCTTATACGTTGTTTTCATTTTTCAATTTGTGAAGTTTGGCATGAAATTTGTGGAATCTATTTAAATGATTGTTTGATTGTTTGATTATGCTCACTAGTGTTTGTATGCATGCTTAGGATAAGTGAAATCAGTGTTGTTAAGATTTAAATAGATTTGGTGTGTTAAAAATTGATTTTCAGTGTTTAAGGGGTGTTTGGATTAGGGTTTAACTTTGGATAATTGTTATCAATCTTGTTTAAAAACCTGTTTAAACACTCAATAGGTGGTTATTATGCAATATTAGTCATAGGTTTTCAGTTTGGGTAGAGTTTAAGTGAAATTGCTTGATAAATATTTAGAAATATAGCATAAAATTCATAAATGCCCCAAGGGACTGATTTTTGTTGATTTGGTTGGTCAAAGCCTTAAATCTGTTAGGGTTAAGTGCATAGTAGGGTTTGCAATTGATTGTATGCTAGTTGGTAGGGTTGTGTGCAAGTTTTGAAGGTCTGAAATTCGTTTTTGTGCACCTTGAATTAGCAAAATACTCACAAACCAACATTAGCTTAATCAGAAACCTTCTTGGCAATTTGTGAAGTAACTTGTGTGTTTTTGTGTTTAATCTGACTCCCTACACTCCACTGAGTGTAGGGGTGCCTTGTTGTCCAAAGGAAAGCTCAACACATAGCTTTCCTAAGCTATTAGGTCAACTGACCTTGAAAACACACTATTAGTGGGAAAAAGGTTACCCCTGCTAGCTCAAAGGCTACCCCTGCTCAGCAAAAGGACAAAAACCAAGAACATGTCACTTTCAGAAAGTTGATATTTTGTCTCTAGTGGGTTAAAACAAGAATTAGGTCTTGAAAATAGTTTCATTATTTTTCTTATTTTATTTTGGATTTTTCTGTTTAATTAGATTTTTTATTACTATTCATTTGCTATTTTTTACATTTAATAGTTATTTTAATTAACTTTTTAACTTTCTGTTTTTGTCTTTTAGTGACAAAAATTGTTATTTTTCAGTTTTAACATTTTTCATAGATTAAGAAAAACATTTTAAGATTTTTAGTTCAAAAAATTTTTACTGTTCACTTTTTATTTAATTTTTAAAATTAACTTAGTTTAATTAGGGTTTTAATTCAAACTGTTTTTGTCTTTTAGTGAAAATTTTTATATTTTTCAAACTTTTTCATTTTTCTACAGTTCTTTAGAGTAAATTAGGATTTTTAAAATTGTCAAATTATTTTTGGCATTATTTTATTATTTTTTAAAATTATTTTAGTTTAAAAAAAGTTTTTAGTGCTTTAAAAAATAGAAAAATAGTTTTAAAATTTAGGAAAAATACTTGTTAGTCTTTAGGTAATATAAGTAAGTTATTTGTTCAATAAAATAATATTTTGGAAATTTCAATTAATTATATTTAATTTTAGGGCTTTAATTAGCATTTAAAATTGAATATTTAATTAATAAAAGGTTTTAAAATATTTTTGTTGGATTTTTATTCTCATTTATATTATTTTAGACTTAGTTTTAGCTTTTAATTAATTTTTAGGTTAAAATTTTTAATTTGTAGCTTTTTACGGTTTTACGTGAACGCCTTTTTCGTCTTAGTTTAATCCGTCTACATAACCTTCATTCTCTTCTTACCCCTTTTCTATTTTCTTTTTTATCAATATAATCACAAATCAAAATCAATTCATTACACAACGCACTAGCCTCCTCGAGAACGAACTCACTCTTATTTGGTCATTTACACACGGTTTTCCTAAATCGTCGTGCCTACTTGCCCTATATTTTAGGTGCTTGTTTTTCCTAAAGCAAGTGTCTAATTTAACTCTACATCAAATTTTGGCGCAGCTGCCGGGGAGGCGTGTTGTGTTTTGATTGAAATTGTTGTTTTTATATAGCCATAATAAGTATTTGTATTAGTAGCACTCTACTAATACGTATTATCAGTTTTTCGTTTTTTGTGAATACTATTACTATAGTGTATACGTAGAACAATAAATTCACAAGTACTCCAAATACGTGAGAAATCACAACCTTGACTTGGGAGGTCATTACCCAATCATTGTATTCGAATCTCAAACCAAAGAAAAAAGGCAAAAATAGATAAATACTTTCGAGAAGCTCGATTTTGAAAATACAAACTATAAGGTGGGTATAAGGCGGATATTATAAAATATATCCTAAGGAAAAAGGCTCTTAAGTGCTTCGTGCCGCCTCGTTTCCCCGCTTGCTTGTGAGTATTTGATTTTGAAAGCTAATCGAGGGTTTTGCGGCCCAAAGTATTATTACATATCATATATATTTTCTTGGTTTCATTTGATTAAACCCTCTTGAACGATTTGGTGTTCCACCATCGTTCTAAAGTCATCGAAGGCGTTCACTTCACGTGATCTTTTTCATTCCTTGAGGCTTCTTTAATCGAGAGATTTGATTAAGGAGGAGATTTGTAGATTATTGTCTACCTAATACAATTCCAAAATCCAAAAAAAGTAAAAACAATCAAAAACCCAAAAAAATTGAAAAATACAAAACACCAAAAAGAATCTTCTTTGCTCGTCCCCACGTTGTACGTGACGTTTATGCTAACTCGTAATCAAGCAAAACGTGCACGTAAACGAAAGAACAAAACTCCCACTCCAAATCATTCTAGTGAGGAGTCTCCTATTGACGAACCCATTGTAAGAGAAGCACCAACCATGGCGAATCGAACTATGATGGAGTTACTTCAAGCACCCACCAAGGGTTATGGAGAAGCTATTGTGATTCCCGCTATCCTTGCGGAGAATTTTGAGGTAAAAACGGGTTTGTTGTCGATGATCCAAAACAACAAATTCCGTGGTGATGAGAAGGACAATCCACACAACCATATCCGCCAATTCAATCGTCTTACCGCTACTTGCAAATTTAAGGATGTCTTGAATGACTCGATTAAGATGATGCTTTTTCTGTATTCCTTAGCGGGGCCCGCAAAAATTTGGTTACAGAAAGAGCCACCCAATTCTATATTGGCGTGGAAGGATCTCGTTTCTAAATTTGTGAACCAATTTTTTCTGCCCTCTAAAACTACGCATTTGAAAAACGAGATTTCAAAATTTTCACAAGAGTGTAATGAAAGTTTTTCAACGGCTTGGAATAGGTTTAAGAAGATGTTACATGAATGTCCTCATCACGGTTTTTCTGACTTGCATCAAATTGACACGTTTTACAATGGACTTAATGATCATGAAAGAGATTATTTAAATGCCGCCACGGGTGGAAATTTTTTGTGTAAAACGGTTGAAGAAGCTTTGGTGATAATTGAGAATAGGTCTAAGGTTTATAGCCCTCGTAACACACCGAGTGTTGCCAAAATGGGCTCGTCATCGTCTCGTAGCATTAATGCCTTACATGATGAAGCAAATGAGGAGAATCGACTTTTTGATAGATTTGCTAACCTTATGTCCTATTGGAAAGCTCAAGAAGCTTCAAATTCCGCTTCGGTTACAGCGGTTTCTAAGAGTTGTTTGTCTTGTGGTGGAGCTCATGATCTTTCCGAGTGCATTACCGCGGATGGTAACACTTCGAGTGCTTATGTAGCAACGGGAACTTATAACCAAAACGGTCAAGGTTCCCGCCAAAATCAAGCTCCACCAAATCAAAATGCTAATAACTATCGAAACAACAACCAAGGTGGTAATTATCAAGGCAATCAACGTAATTACAACAAGGGTAATTATCAAAGTGGAAATGGGCAAATTTTAAACCAAAACCAAAACCATGATTTTCAAACTACCACTCAAGGTTTTCAAAATGATCACACCAAAAATCTTTAAGGAGAATTTTTGAATTATGCTAAGGCAAACGATGCTAAGTTTGATAATATGCAACGTGAAATGGTTAGCTTAAGATCCGAGTTGAAAAACGAGCTTAAAAACGAACTTGCTAATGAACTTAAGACTCATGCTAATAAAATGGAAGGAAATGTTCAACGACTCCAACAAAATCAACAAAAAATGGAGCAAGGTCAACATGAGATTAAGCAAGAGTTGTTAAAAGCGGATGCTAGGCAATCTAAGTTTGAAGACCGAATGGGAAAAATGTTTGAAGCTATCATGTGTAAACCCTCTTCTTCGGGTGGTCTTCCTAGTGATACCATCGTGAACCCGAAAGGAGAATTAAAGGTTATTACTACTCGTAGTGGTAAAACTTTCAAAGAACCCATTTCTCGTCCAAGTACTTCTATGGAGAAGGAAAAAGAGAAAGAACCCGAGGTGGTGGTAGAAAAGGAGCAAATTCCAAGCCCACGAAGTACCGCTCAAACCACACCTACGGTTGAACCAATACCAATTGTGGAACCCGAGATTCCAAGGCCTTTGCCTATGCCCCATCCCACACCACCCTTACCTTGCCCTTCAAGACGAGACAAGGAAAAGCCACAAGAACGAAATAATTATCAATTTGAACTCTTTATGAAAATGTTTCGTGACTTGCATTTTAATATAAGTTTTGCCGACGCCTTGGTCATGATGCCTCAATTTGCCGCGAACTTCAAAAGTATGTTGAATAACAAAGAGAAATTGCAAAAATCGTCTAGTTGTTCTTCGGTTTTTCTTAGCCGCATACCTCAAAAAGTCGGTGATCCCGACAAGTTTTTAATCCCATGTGATATACAAGACATGGAAGAATGCTACGCCTTGGCCGATCTTGGTGCTAGTATTAATTTGATGCCTCTTGAGATTTTTAAATCGCTCAATCTTCCCAATCTCACTCCTTCAAGAATGTCAATCGAGATGGCCGATCATTCTACAATTCTAGCTTGTGGAGTAGCCGAGGACGTCTTCGTGAAAGTTGGAAAGTTCTACTATCCCGTAGACTTTATTGTTGTTGACATTCCCATCGATCCTAAAGTTCCTTTAATTTTAGGTCGATCATTTTTGGATACCTCGAGAGCACTTATCGATGTGCATGCTAGGAAAATCACTCTTCGTTTCAATGAGGAAGAACTCGTCATAAATGCAACTCAAAACTCCACACTTTCTCATGTGTATTCCGTCACGTCTTTGAACAATGTTAGTCCCATCAAAAACATTTGCAAAAAGATTTTAAAAAGAGTTTTAGAAGTTGTTGAGCAAAATGATTTTCCATCCCCTCCGCCGGTGGAGGTTAAGAGTGTTAAGCCTACACTTCCAATTGTGAATGATTCTTCGGATGATGAATATGTTGATCCCGATGGGGGAGTTTTCTTTGTTGACAAACGTTTTGAGAACTTGCCACCACCTTTACCAAAACGATTTTCAAATGTAAGAATTTTTAGTGTGACTAACATTGCTTTAGAAACACCAAATATTTTTGACATAATTAAATCGGTTTTTCACAAGGAGAGTTTAAAAGATGAAAAAGGAAAAGATTTAAAATTGGATTTAAAAGATTTTTCTACAATTCTAACTCCGTCATCACCACGTGTATTGAGTACTACAAGCTCGTCTTCTCCTTTTGACGATGTTATGTGTGGACCTAGTGTGGGGGAAACCCCTTATGTTCCCTCTCCTTTCTCCATCGAGGACGAGATATTTGATCCCGGAATTGCTTATAAAGGGAAATCTCGGTCTTCCACCGATGCAATAAATGGAAAATCTTTCTATTTGATTGGTGTGAGTCTACCTCGAGTAGCTCAATGTTTTTATGACTTACCCATTGTCCCACCCTTCTATTTCTTCTCATCTATTTTCTTGAAACCCTTTGGGTTTATGTTGGCACATGATGAAGTGGCGTTGATTTGTTTTTCCAATGAAAACGAGAACGCCATCTTCGATCTCGGTATTTTGCACCATCAAAGGACTTAATCCTTAATACCGGTTGTTTTTGGGCCTTGTTTATCATGTAAGCCCCACTAAAAATTGACCATACCATGATTATCCCTAAATGATCACATTTATGGGGATTCGAGTCGAGCTTTTGACTCGGTTATCAAAAGCAAGGTGCCTCGTGGGGGAGACCCATGCTTATCCGTGTACATATTATTGCTTTCTAATTAGTTTAATGTGAGGGGATTTGTGCCCTTCCAACCTTTGTTTCGTGGTTGTTTGTGCATTGTGGCTTTTAGATCATGATCTTCAAGATTGGAGCCTCTCGTGTTCGTTTTATGGGAGCACTCGATCGTTTGCTTTGAAGACTTTCTCAATATCCAAATGATATATCCTTTGATGTTCTAACCTTAGGCTTTTAGCACACTTTATAAATGGCTATTAATTTATTGGTTACACCCTTTTCATGCTAGATTAGGCATTCGACTACGTCTCTAGTATGGGGGTGTTTGCACCCCTAGACTCGAAACATTGAGGACAATGTTTAACTTTAGTATGGGGGGGGGGGTGAATAGATACTTGCCTTACCAAACCTTCACGCTTTCCAAAGTTTATCTTTTGTTATCGTTTTGTTGCAAAATAAGGCTAAAAATGGCCAAATTTTAAAATTTTTCTCATGTTTCATAAGTGTTTGAAGACACGAATGTAGGTTTTCCGATGGCGAGAATAAGAGTAATTTTTGACTCGACCGTGCGTGTTGAGCACTTAGCTTTGATTTCTTAACTACACATTAGGCTAAGTCTCTTAAATGAGGACGAGAAATGATAGAGTTAATTATAAGTTACTATGCTAAACGTAGAGTACTCGTATTCTTTAAAAAACTCATGTGTTCTCGTTGATGCTTATTCTCCCTTCGCATGTAAATATTTTTTGCTTAATAAATATTGACTTAGCGGTTTAGTTGGGATTGTTGGGTTTCTAGTCTTTTCTAGTAGCTTCCGTGTAATTAAATTGGGAAGACATTAAGGTATCGCCAGCGTCACGGTTTTGAAGTATTGGCACCCCAATAATCAAAAGCTTCACCCAATAATAAGATTTCAAGTGCTCACCTAAATCTAGCAAACAATTTGAAGCCCCACAAGGCCTAAAATCTATGCAAAATTGAAAGTGAATCAAGCCTTAATCTTCGAAGCTTTAAAGATCCAAAATTCGCTTTAGAGTGAGGATATACGTCTTTGGCTAATAAAACCACCGATGAGGCGGATAATAAAAGGCAAGGCAAGACCGAAGTCATAATAAAAGCTTCATGGCGAAGTTGAATAAAAGATGGAGGTAAACCAAAGATAATAAGGCCCTTCCGTTAGGGGGCGTATAAAAGTCTTGGTAATAAGTCTCATGTTCAAAACCGTTATAAAACCGTGTTTATCGATTCTTCTTGTCAACTTAATTTTTTGACATCGTTGTCTATTAGGAGGGGTTATTGATTTGATGGTCTTAGTTACACCGTTAGGACTCTATTTTTAAACCTAAATCTCTATTATCGCATAAGTCAACAATGTATCCTCGTGAAACATTCTAGACAAAATAAAATATAAGAGATACAACTTAGGAATAATGGGAGGATAAGTACGTGATTAGGGCATATGAGTAGTGTTAGCATTACTAACTTATAATGACAATGATCTCGTTACACGCTTGGCATGGAATTAGGGTAAAAATCGAGGACGATGAAATTATTTCTAACGAAGCATTCACGTGTTCTTATTCTATGAACCTAAACGTCCCATTTTGCGATGAAAATCATACATTATGTCTAAAACGCAAGTAGTAGTAGTGTAGCTAGTTATCATTCAATAAAGTGAATAAAAATGAATTTTGGAGATGCTATGATACTTTATTCTAGCATTGCGTGAGGGCACGACAATGGTTTAGTATTGGGGAGTGATGAGACTGCTTTTATACATAGTCTCATCGTCCAAATCGGGCTTAAAATGCATTAAATATCATTAAAACTGCCAAATATATGCTCGTGTTTGTTGCTTGTGTATTTTAGGTACAGATATTGAGGAAAAGACAAAAAGATCACAAGAATCATTCAAAAACGAACACGGGAAACGAAGCCGCACAATGAACCGGGCCCAAGAATGGAATTTCCAAAAATGACCTTGAAGAATTGAAGAATGTCAAGTTTGGTCCCTCATCTTTGAAGACTTTTCACAAATGACCCTCCAATAAGCCATTTGAACAAGAAAAATCCCTAAAGTTTGAGCATTGTACAAGTTCAGTCCTTGGAGAATGAAGATATTACAAAAGATGTCCTTATTCATAATTGAAAGTAACTTGTGCCAAAAATGACAAGTTAACCAAACTTGTTTACAAGGGAATTAGAAGTTGTTAGCTGTTTTTACAAAATGAACAAAGAAAAGAACATGGGGGGCTAAACTGTCCAGACAACAAACTCTCTCCCACCACTCATAAGCTGACACCTCACCATTTACCCGACCCTACCCATTTACCCTACCCATCAACCCATAACCCAAACCCACCACCCAGTTTATTTATTAAACTGGGTCAACAAAGTCAAACCCTTTTTATTTCCCACCCAAACAGTTTATTTAAAAACTCATTAACCCCAAACGGATTAAACACGCCTTAATCACCCTTTAAACCCTAAAAAACCCCAGGATGAACAAAGATTAAATCAAAGGGGTTTTTGTTTAGCTTTTCCAGATCTTTGATTAACCTCACCCACTACCCATCCCACACCCAAAACGTGAACCCAACACACCCATGTGTTGGGTACGACCACCCCTGCAACGTCCCTTTCCTCCCAAACCCCAATACCAGATAGAATCAACAGCCAAGATGGTTTTCTTGTTCCCAAAGGTATAATAAACGTTCCTGATCAATTTCACACAGCTGGCAACATCACATGCTCCATCTTGACCAAGAATTCAGTCTACAACAAAGGGCTTTTCTGGAAAATCACCCATTAGGGTTTAGGACTTGTATTATTTTATTCATTGTTCTAGAATAGTCTTCTAAGTAGTATATAATGAGACGTATGTGTCTCATTATCCTTATTCCAGATTTTTACTCAAAACTTGTAATCCCTTTTTGAATATTTATAAAGTTGGTATTTTTGAGATTGTAATTCCTTTTATGATTTTTAAAAGTTGGTATATGCTTAAGTTAAATCTGAGTTCCAAAAATTGTTAATTTAAGTTCAAGAATTTTCAAAATTAATTCCTTTTTTCAAATTTCTGAAAAACTGATTTTTTTTGGTAAAATCTTGTTCTGAATTTTGGTTTTCCAAGTTCTTAGTTGGTTTGTGTAAGTGTTTTTAAAGGAAAGAGTTTAAGGAAGTCATTTGAAAAAGATTTAAAAAGAGAAAAATAAATCAGAAAATATTAGATATTGTGTCTTATGTTGTTCTTAGCAGGAATCCATTTGAAGCTCTTGTCTGTTTTCCAACAAGGTTCAGCACAAGCCCGAGCTTGTAGGAGGTGGCTTTTCAGCCATTGTGGGACCTGGATGTGGGTCTCACAAGGTAAATCCCTTATACCTTGTTTTCATTTTTCAATTTGTGAAGTTTGGCATGAAATTTGTGGAATCTGTTTAAGTGATTGTTTGATTGTTTGATTATGCTCACTAGTGTTTGTATGCATGCTTAGGATAAGTGAAATCAGTGTTGTTAAGATTTAAATAGATTTGGTGTGTTAAAAATTGATTTTCAGTGTTTAAGGGGTGTTTGGATTTGGGTTTAACTTGGGATAATTGTTATCAATCTTGTTTAAAAACCTGTTTAAAACACTCAATAGGTGGTTATTATGCAATATTAGTCATAGGTTTTCAGTTTGGGTAGAGTTTAAGTGAAATTGCTTGATAAATATTGAGAAATATAGCATAAAATTCATAAATGCCCCAAGGGACTGATTTTTGTTGATTTTGTTGGTCAAAGCCTTAAATCTGTTAGGGTTAAGTGCATAGTAGGGTTTGCAATTGATTGTATGCTAGTTGGTAGGGTTGTGTGCAAGTTTTGAAGGTCTGAAATTCGTTTTTGTGCACTTTGAATCAGCAAAATACTCACAGACCTACATTAGCTTAATCAGAAACCTTCTTGGCAATTTTGTGTGTGAATTTGTGAAGTAACTTGTGTGTTTTTGTGTTTAATCTGACTCCCTACACTCCACTGGGTGTAGGGGTGCCTTGTTGTCCAAAGGAAAGCTCAACACATAGCTTTCCTATGCTATTAGGTCAACTGACCTTGAAAACACACTAGTAGTGGGAAAAAGGTTACCCCTGCTAGCTCAAAGGTTACCCCTGCTCAGCAAAAGGACAAAAACCAAGAACATATCACTTTCAGAAAGTTGATTTTTTGTCTCTAGTGGGTTAAAACAAGAATTAGGGCTTGAAAATAGTTTCATTATTTTTCTTATTTTATTTTGGATTTTTCTGTTTAATTAAATTTTTTATTACTGTTCATTTGCTATTTTTTACATTTAATAGCTATTTTAATTAACTTTTTAACTTTCTGTTTTTGTCTTTTAGTGAAAAAAATTGTTATTTTTCAGTTTTATCATTTTTCATAGACTAAGAAAAACATTTTAAGATTTTTAGTTCAAAAAGTTTTTACTGTTCACTTTTTATTTAATTTTTAAAATTAATTTAGTTTAATTAGGGTTTTAATTCAAACTGTTTTTGTCTTTTAGTGAAAATTTTTTTATTTTTCAAACTTTTTCATTTTTCTACTGTTCTTTAGAGTAAATTAGGATTTTTAAAATTGTCAAATTATTTTTGGCATTATTTTATTATTTTTTAAAATTATTTTAGTTTAAAAATAGTTTTTAGTGCTTTAAAAAATAGAAAAATAGTTTTTAAAATTTAGGAAAAATACTTGTTAGTCTTTAGGTAATATAAGTAAGTTATTTGTTCAATAAAATAATATTTTGGACATCTTGATTAATTATATTTAATTTTAGGGCTTTAATTAGCATTTAAAATTGAATATTTTATTAATAAAAGGTTTTAAAATATTTTTGTTGGATTTTTATTCTCATTTATATTATTTTAGACTTAGTTTTAGCTTTTAATTAATTTTTAGGTTAAAATTTTTAATTTGTAGCTTTTTACGATTTTACATGAACGCCTTTTTCGTCTTAATTTAATCCGTCTACATAACCGTCATTCTCTTCTTACCCCTTTTCTATTTTCTTTTTTCTCAATATAATCACAAATCAAAATCAATTCATTGCACAACGCACTAGCCTCCTCGAGAACGAACTCACTCTTATTTTGTCATTTACACACGGTTTTCCTAAATCGTCGTGCCTACTTGCCCTATATTTTAGGTGCTTGTTTTTCTTAAAGCAAGTGTCTAATTTTACATACATCATCTCTCTTAATTCATTTTTAATGAATATAGTGGTAAACTTTTTTACAAAATAACAAAACTTGTTCGTTCTATTAATTTTTTTTACTACAGCTTTTATCTTAATTTTCTTGTCACAACTTTTGTCATCAAGTTATATTTTTTATCCAATCTGTCACAACTCTTTATCACCTTTTTTTTGTCTCAAACAGTATCAGTTTTTTATAGTTTTCTGCTTTGTCCTTGTATCCAAGTTTTGTATCGGAAAAGGTTTTCACATTCAAATGCTTATTCCGATGCTTTCCTTTTTTTGTCATATTCCGATAGAAAGTTGCCTTATTCCGATCTTGGTACATTACGATCGCAATTACCCTCGGGTTCTACTTTGCGATCACTTATTCTGATAACCTTATTCCGACGTGGATTCTGGTCGTACTTCGCGATCATGGATTGCGACGGGTTTAAGGAACATTGAGACGAAACTCTGTCTGTATTCCGATCGTGACATTTCGATGGTTTGTTGATATTGCGATGGCATAGTTGGTTGATTCCGATAAGTATTCCGATGGTTTTTTTGTTTTTTCACATTCTGATGGTTTTTTTTATGTGTGACATTCCGATGGTTTTGATACCTAAAACAAAAAGACTCATTCACTCCTCTCTCGACTGACACCAAAAAGAACCAAATAGACTTGACTCTCGACACACACCCTCTCGTCTAAACAAACAGAACAACTTTAAACTCACCTCATCACAAACACACCCCTCACACCCTCGACACAAAATAAACCAGGACTCAAATCATTTTGACCAAACTAACAGGTCCCTACCCTCGAACTCTAAACCAAATCAACAGATCCACGATTCTCAACGTAAACCAACCTCTGTAACACCCCCAAATTTATACAACTCAATACAGCGGAAGACTCGTTGGTGTTACGGGATAGCACATTACTCACATCATAGACAACGCTTAAAAATCGCGTCGTTTAATAATAAAGCATTTCCATTCATAAAGATCAATTTTACATAGGTCTCAAGTCATTGTACATCATACAAGTTTACAAAGTATTTGAATGGAAATAATTATTGTTTAAGTGCGGGCCATGAATTCCTGTTGTCTTCCCGAGAATTCCCTTCAAGTACCTGAGATAAAACATGTTAAAAGAAAAGGTCAGCGATAACGCCGAGTGAATTCATAGAGTTTAATGAAATCCATCAATATAACATCGGTATAAAATTATTACCAACAATCAGTTTATACAAATCATCGTAATAGGCCATAAAATAGCCAAAGTCATTTTATACAAATCTTTATTAAAAATCATAATATAGGCTTTCGCCTTTAAAAATCATTATACGAACCGTTGTCGTTAAAAACATCATATAATACGTTTTATAACGTTGTATAAAGTCAAATAAAAACCGTTATATGAATATGGTTATGTAAAACCAAAACACAAACATAAAATCAATAATAAGACCCCGTATTGCTAGTCAGGCAATATATCATAATTCAGTGCATATAGCAGTAGTTTTGTTATCTGGATTATTATAAGCCACATGACATTGTTACCTTACTAAACCAAACAACGGGTAGCTAGCCCGAAACTCAATTTGCCCATCTAAATCAGCATGTCGTCACAATAATCACGCTTGTGTAAATCTTCTCATACATAAATTCGCTTACCAATCAATGTGGAACGACGGGGATCAACCGTCAAGGCGCGAACTGGGGTGATCGTCCCCAAATAGTACTATTATATGCATAAGCGTCTACCAAATCCCGGTAGTTCACAATTCATGCTAATGGGACTTTTAGTGACATAACCTAACTTTAATAATCCATTTCATTTCATCTATCGGGTCATTTAACCATTCATCGGGTCATACAATCATTCGGGTCCAAATCAATAAACAAACAATCGGGACAAATGGTGTCCTATTTTATAAAAACTAACATATTATCTCCCTCGCGGGTTTATAAAACTTTTCATAAAAACATTTAAAAGAGTGCGAGGCTATGAACTCACGTTGATGTGGGAAAGCGGGTTATCGGCAACCCGGACGTACGGTATGTGCTTCAATCATGGAAACCTATATAAATAATAATCGGTCTTAGACGTTTGTCCAATAACTTTATAAAAATAAAAATTATGTAAACATATGATGATTTTATATATATGATGATCAAGTGGGTTTACATATTCTCTTTTACTCATTTTAGTGTTATGTGTCGATAACTTTTATACTAGTTTACTAGTTTTACCTATTTACGTGTTTTAGGTCCAATAAGCCTATTATAAGTTCATTAACTTGTATTAATCCATTTCATACTTGTATTATCAGTATTTATACTTTATAGGTTGGGCCTAAATGGGTTAAGCCCAATAAATAAGTTTATAAGTGTTTTAGCCCATTTTGTTGTATTATTAGTCCAATAACGTTAACTTCGCCAGTTAATGTCCGTATGTTTTATAGTTCGGGTTTTATCGGTTTTTACTTGTTATATATGTTTATATATCAGTATAGGAGTTTATAAAAGTTTACATTAGACGGGTCCAACCGTCTAAGTTTTATTTAACAAAAACGTTAAATTTACGGTAATAGCCGAAAAAGTCGTAAAAATCATGTTTATAGTTTTATAACTTATAAAACTTACCAAACTACCATTTTTATAAAATGTTCATTTATTTATACTTATACATATTTATATAAATGTATTATATGAGTTAGTGGGTTTTAATTCACATATTATACTATTTTTATTTGAGTGCTTATATAATACTATTATACTTTAATTTCCTAAAATCTGATTTTTATTTTCATGTTCACCAAAACAGCCATATCTTGAGTTCTATATGGAGATAGAAGCTCAAATTTTTATGTCATAAACTACATGATATGTGATCCATTTAACTCTTCTATAGATACTGTTGAATCAGTCTCTAGGTATTTTATAAAAATCGTCCAAAACAGTGAACTCAGATTTGTACTCTAAACTTGTTTTAATCATATCTCACTCATCCTAATGATTCCATTGCATGGACAACTCTCACATGTGTATAACACATATTACTTACTGTATATACATTAATCTATGCCATTTTATCATTTCATGACATGGTTATTTACTGTTTTTATACAGCCATCATTTTAAGCATGATTTTAACCTTTTTACATATAGTTTTTCATCTTTTTACCCATGATTATCAACACCAAATCCCCACACAATATTTTTATCATCATATATTCATCATATACATATACAATAGGAAAGAAAATACATGATTACATGATCAAAATAACAAGAAGATGAGGAGAACAATCTTTATACCACCATGATGATGTAGGTTGTGATCAAGACATGGATTTTGATCACACAACTTGTGATAAATCAAGACCATCTTCAAGACCACCATTCTTCAAGAACTCATTGTGGAAAATCAGCCTTAAGACTCCATAGAAACTCCTCCTTGCATGTTATAATCACCACCAATCAATAGGGCTTCAAAAGGGCTTCAACTTATGCATGAATAACATGAGATTTTGTGGTTAAATTTTGATCAAATGGGTGTTTAAGGGTGATGGTGGGACGGCATTTTTGAGAGAGAGATGAGAGAGTGGAAGTTGTTTGCATGTTAGAAATGAGTGAATGGTTTTGGCTAGGAGGTTTTTGTGGTTTGTTGGCTTACTTATTAGGCTAAGATGACAAGTGTTATGTAACTTGTTTAAGTCTTGACACCAAGTTGGTATGTTGGAGTTGTGTAGCCGTCCCATGTGTATAGTGGGGTGGTATAAATTAGTTTTTCCCATCCCACTAATTTACGGGTATTCCTCGATTCTAGTTTCCTTGATTTGCGTGCCCTCGGGTCGTTTTACGAAAAACGTTTTTATAAATTATGAATCAAGGGCACAAAACGAATCTAATAAAAATTGTCTCATCAAAACGGAGTTCGAAAACGTAAATACGTAATCCTAAGGTTTCCGGTTTAGTCGTAAAGGACGTTAAATTATAATCGTAAGTCCTAATCTCTTCTCGTAAATTTGTGAGTTTATGAACCAACACAAATTTAAAATTCCAAAATAATATTCACGGATAAATTTATTTCCAGAAATGTCGGACTGTCACCAAAACGGTGTATGTAAACGTAAGCACGTAACGTAGAATCCTCCGGTTTAGACGTAGTCGATGCTACTTCAAGACGTAAATCCAAATTTCTTCCGAAAAATAAGTGAGTTCATAATATAACATTAAAATAATGTTTTTAAATAATACTTGAGAATAAAATATCAACCATAAATTGACGGATTGTCACATCATTTACCTCTAAACAGGATCTTTGTCCTCAAAGATCATCTTACTACTCGCTTCTTATAGATTTAAAGCCATGTGGGTATTTCCTCCTCATTCGGTATTTTCTCACAAGTGTAATTCATTACAATGCGCGAGTTTCATCAAACATAACTACGGGAATAAGATCAGGCTTAATGTTGACTTACTTTCTCTATCCATGATGTTCACGGGTTTTTGATGAATGCAACTTTTCGCCGATCTAAACTTTATCAAGAAGTAATCAGATTTTCACTTGATAGACATTTCATCAAGTTAGATATACGAAACATAATTCACGCAGCTCTTGAAGTCCTAGGGTAGATCCAGCTTATATGCCTTTCAAGCCAATCTTTTACATCATCTCAATGGTCCCATACAACGGGGACTTATATCCCATGATCTATCTTTCAGATCATTTATTCATTTTTCCAAGGTGAAAATTTTTGGCATAACTTCGCTACCCATCTGGCACTTCAAGATCTACATTTCATATTCATATAACCTCCTGCCCACTACCGGCAGTCAATAATCAGATCCTAATTTCAACAATCATTTCAGGTCTCGCGGGTCGAGTATTTTGTAAGGTTAGGTTCGCCATCATAGGAAACCTTAAACCTAAAAGACATGTCCAACGCACAATGGGTGTTTGTCGGGTGTCTTCATCTCAACTCCTGTTTACAGATGCTCTAATATTTAGATCTTAACAAGAGTCGATCTTGATCCTAATACGATAATTATCAAGGATAATCACTCCAAAGGGAAACGATTATACGGTTTGTTACCAAAGGTCAATCATTCAAACATAAAACAAGATTTCTAGTATTTTGTATCGTTACTTTACCTCGTCCCTTCGATTGGGGTGGTACACAGTACTCTCATCAAGATTCGTTCTCAATGACTTCTGAGCAAATCTCTAGAAATTCGATGCGAAGCGAGGATCTTGATAGAGATGATCGATACAAGCACACCATACTTACATAACTCCTTTAAATACAAAAGAGTCAATTTCTTCATCAAGAATTTATCATTAACGAGAATGATATCAGCAGATTTGGTCAGTCTGTCAACGATGACCCAAATCAAATCAAATTCAGATGATGACCTTTGCAATAGTTAGACGTTTACTAATGTATGAGGCGATGTCTGCCTTTATAATTTGCCATCAGTACAACTTCTTCAGATAAAGATACATTAAATCAGAAATGGCATGAATAGAATGCTTAATCTTACAAGATTCCAATATAACTATATCTCTAAATCTCCATATCTAGGCAACCACAAGTGGCCTTTTAAACATTTAACGCCATCGGCTTCTCAATTCTAATGGTTCACATTATCCGCGAACCCCTTTTATTATCTATATTATCTCTTTTTACAAACATCAGCTATTTTTAAATTGTTCGGCAATTTATTTTGCACGTTCATTATTAAGAAATATATCCTAATTGATTCTTTATCCTTTTTATATAAGGTGTCAGTATCTACATTCATCTTTCTCCTGATGAAATATATATATAACATGATCGTATAAATTCAAAATTTCATTCTTCATGTTTTCTAAGTTTTAGTTCTATTTCAACTATTATTTTTATCAGTTTTGCTCAATCTGACGTTTTAAAGCGTCGATAATTATTACAAGTAATTAAATAATAATTATTCAATTTTTATGAAACGTAAACGTAAAAATTTCAAATTTCTTAGTTCCACCAATTATATAAAATAAATGTTCAAAATAAGTTTGAATTTAGTTAACACGATTTTTGTTGATTTATCAAAAATATTTAATAAGATTCATAAATGTTCGAAAAATCTTTGGTTATACTTTGGTAAATTTTCTTAGTTGAAAAGTAAAAATTGTCGTTTCAAATTTCAAGTCATAAGTTATATAATTTCCTCAATTCTTCTTAAGTTGTCTAAAAGCACACACAAACATTTACCCCTAAACAGGAGTTTAGTTAAATGTTCTGCATATAAGGGAATAATCCCCCAAAAGTTCTTTTGATAAAAATTTGTCAAAACATTTTTGCACTTCCTTTTTGGTAAAACCCAAAGTTTCAAATGGCTCAAATTTTTAAAGAGTCAATATATTCCATTTTCTATTATCACACGGTCAAATAATGTAAAGGATTAAGTCTTTCATCACATGTTAAATATTCAAGGTACAAGTTTTCATTGTTCGGCCAATTTAGGGCAGTCTATAAATAATTATTAACTTCTTCTTATTCTTATAAACAAACAAATGGTCCTTAATGATCATAGGCATGAATTTATCAAATTACAGCCTTCACACATGATTCACCAAATTTATGAATGCTACATGTGTATTAGTCAATCCAAACAACATCACGTGAAACTCATAATGTTCATTACAAGTTCTGGATGTAGTGATTGGAATAGATAATCTTTTTCGCAGATGCGAAGTTGATGATAACCATGCCGTGGATCAAATCTTTAAAACATACACTAGAACCTTGTAAATGATCGAACAAATCTTCCATTTCGAGTTATGGATATCGTTTTCGATTGTCAATTTACTCAGTTCACAGTAATCTATAAATATAAGGAATGATAACACCATAGCTCTTCATGATGACGAGCTTGGTAGAATAAAATCTTTCTCCGACAACTCTCTCAGTTGTACGATAATTCCTTTAATTTAGATGGTGCTGACGTACAGTGCACAAGCCACAGATGCAGCACCGGGAATATAATCAATACCAATTTCAATCTGCCTTAATGGCAAAAGTCTAGGTATTTCACCAACAAATACCTCCTAAAGTTTTAGATAACATAAACATCTTTTAATAAATTCATATTAGGTTCTTTATAGATTATAATATCTATGACTAATTCACAACCATTCATGGTATAATTTCAAGTCTAAATGCAGGATATGGTCATCCATCAAGAATTATTTAGATCACTTTTGGTAATCAACATCTTAGCTTTTCGGGGAATTCTACTCGAGTTCCCATCAATTAAGACAATGTCGTCATGTCAGAATCAATCAATCCATTCTACTAGCACTATCAAATTTTCGGTTTCATTACTGTTGATAAGATGTGAACTTCTCAAAAGACTAATAATAACTCATAATCCTTCACAAATTCAAGGATATATGGAGACAAAACTACCATTAAAAGAGTAAGGTCAACGCATAATCTACACGAGAGAATTTCAATTCAGATACAGACGAAAACATTTAATGAATATGAATATATCCCAAGTTTTCATAATTTTGAGTACGCATTCGAAAGCTCCTCAGATCGTTACCCAGGTCATTCAAATGAAATCAAATCGAATGAAATGATAGGAACGTCGATACATCCAGTCGGGTATCAACACTCAGTAATCAGATACTTTTCCTAAGAATCTCACTACGGGAGAATTGGACAAGAAAGAATTGTCAATTGTCAAATAAGACAATTTCCACAGATGAGTAAATTCGACTCAGAAGAATAAATAGTACGGGCACATATGTAGGTGTGCCTAACACTATGTCCCTATCTTTACTTCTTGCAGATCTCAAAATTTAATCTTTCACAACCCTTAAAGAGAATGTAGTGTTTATTAATCAGATTTATGGTGACTACTAATCAGCCTTGCATGGTCCATTCCAAATTGTATGTAGGCGCGCAACTATATACAATTTCAAGATTAACGATGCAATACTCAGTTCGTCAAAGTTTTATCATCATGTTTATAATAAAAACATTTTCATGCTTAATTCTTAAATAAGAATCAAGAATAAATTTACAAAGATTTTCTTTATTATGAAAACAATTAAGTTATCCAATGTACTTTATAAACGACCTCATTTGGATAACAATCACTTATAAATCTTACTTTGAATAGTCCTTATAGTGATGAAAATTCAATTTTTCTCAAGGGATACTGTTTTATCTTATAAAAACAATGAGTGATCTGCAAAAGAGTGATGAAAACTTGTTCACCAAGAACTAACTACAATGTATCAGGAAATGAGCTTAGCCAAATAATCATGAGGTTCATGACCTCGATGGCACTCAAAAAGAATAATTCACAACGTAACTCAATTCGAGATGAGTACTTGTTCGATGGTTGCATCACTAATGCGAGCATTAGGATGAAGCAAGAAAAGATAGATAATATCAATACATGTAGAATTTAGCAATCAAAGGTAGTCTTTTCATTAATCACAAACAAGTCTAAATTGTACCGTAACGCATTACATGTCACTATGTCATACAATTCCAAGAACTCATCCTACCAACTGATGTCTCAGTTAAGTTAGGTATTAGTTTTAAAAGATATCACAATGAATACTAATCTAAAAGAGTCATTAGGTGTTCCACCTGTCCCGAGAGATCCATCGGTCCCAATTCAGAAGAAGATTTCTTCAATTTATTTCTTGGACACTGGGCATCCTCATTAGTGGACAATGGCCTAGGAACAACCCTTAACACGAACCTACAATCATTTAAAACCTTATAATCCAATCACAGAACTTAACGACTTCCTCTTAACAATCTCATATTCCATACGGGTTAAATTTTACTTTATCAAGTTTTAATCAACTTAAACTCAATGCAACATCCTACCTCATTCTCCAATACTTTCAACCTTATTCATAAACCTTAATAGGGCAATAAAAGCTCGATATGAATCAACACTTAATTTCCAATCCTATAGCTCTTTCAACAATAGTTATCAAATGAGTCACTAGTATGAAATGACTCGATCATTCAATTATACTTCTTGGAAAGGTACTAGTGGCATGAGGCATTTGGGTAATGGTTCCAATGACAGCCTCAAGTGCAACATTCACCCTTTCGATTTCAATTTAAGAATTGGGTGACAACGAATCAGATGACACCTTTCCAGGTGGTAACGTTTTGTCAAACTCCACTCTATAAGGAAAGATCGTCATGACATCGATATCAGATTTAATCTCGCCAATTCTTCTTCAATATCACAATCAACTAATATCTACATTTCTACGAATATCAACCATTTGTTGGGATCATAAATATCCACAACTTGGTTTAAATCTAGGATAGCGAGAATTCCTACGGGAATAGCTTCAATTTATTTACTAGGGGATTTAGGGTTCCTTGTGACAATCTACGTCGTATAAATACCTCGTATAATCAAAATAATCATCAAAAAATCATGTAATAATATTACATCATATATATATATATATATATATATATATATATATATATATATATATATATATATATATATATATATATATATATATATATATATATATATATATATATATATATATATATATATATATATATATATATATATATATATATATATATATATATATATATATATATATATATATATATATATAAATATATATATATATATATATATATATATATATATATATATATATATATATATATATATATATATATATATATATATATATATATATATATATATATATATATAATCCAAGTTATATATATATATATATATTAAAATAACACTTCTCAGTCTGGCCTTGTCGGTAACTCAGGAATTCTTCGGCACCGTTATAGTCAAAAGATTTTTATACATTTTTAGAAAAATGTTTATAGTTAAAAGATTTTGAAATGTTTTATTCAAAACCTTGGTTTTAAAAATCTTTCGTTCTCTATAACGAGAGCTCTGGTACCAAACTGTAACACCCCCAAATTTATACAACTCAATACAGCGGAAGACTCGTTGGTGTTATGGGATAGCACATTACTCACATCATAGACAACGCTTAAAAGTCGCGTCGATAATAAAGCATTTCCATTCATAAAGATCAAATTTACATAGGTCCCAAGTCATTGTACATCATATAAGTTTACAAAGTATTTGAATGGAAATAATTATTGTTTAAGTGCGGGCCATGAATTCTTGTTGTCTTCCCGAGAATTACCTTCAAGTACCTAAGATAAAACATGTTAAAAGAAAAGGTCAGCGATAACGCCGAGTGAATTCATAGAGTTTAATGAAATCCATCAATATAACATCGGTATAAAATAATTACCGAAAATCATTTTATACAAATCATCGTAATAAGCCATAAAATAGCCAAAGTCATTTTATACAAATCTTTATCAAAAATCATAATATAGGCTTTCGCCTTTAAAAATCATTATACGAACCATTGTCATTAAAAACATCATACAATACGTTTAATAACGTTGTATAAAGTTAAATAAAAACCGTTATATGAATATGGTTATGTAAAACCAAAACACAAACATTAAATCAATAATAAGACCCCGTATTGCTAGTCAGGCAATATATCGTAATTCAGTGCATATAGCAGTAGTTTTGTTATCTGGATTATTATAAGCCGCATGACATTGTTACCTTACTAAACCAAACAACGGGTAGCTAGCCCGAAACTCAATTTGCCCATCTAAATCAGCGTGTCGTCACAATAATCACGTTTGTGTAAATCTTCTCATACATAAATTCGCTTACCAATCAATGTGGCACGACGGGGATCAACCGTCAAGGCGCGAACTGGGGTGATCGTCCCCAAATAGTACTATTATATGCATAAGCGTCTACCAAATCCCGGTAGTTCACAATTCATGCTACTGGGACTTTTAGTGACATAACCTAACTTTAATAATCCATTTCATTTCATCTATCGGGTCATTTAATCATTCATCGGGTCATACAATCATTCGGGTCCAAATCAATAAACAAACAATCGGGACAAATGGTGTCCTATTTTATAAAAACTAACATGTTATCTCCCTCGCGGGTTTATAAAACATTTCATAAAAACATTTAAAAGAGTGCGAGGCTATGAACTCACGTTGATGTGGGAAAGCGGGTTACCGGCAAACCGGACGTATGGTACGTGCTTCAATCACGGAAACCTATATAAATAGTAATCGGTCTTAGACGTTTGTCCAATGACTTTATAAAAATAACAATTATGTATACATATGATGATTTTATATATATGATGATCAAGTGGGTTTACATATTCTCTTTTACTCATTTAAGTGTTATGTGTCGATAACTTTTATACTAGTTTATTAGTTTTACCTATTTACGTGTTTTAGGTCCAATAAGTCTATTATAAGTTCATTAGCTTGTATTAATCCATTTCATACTTGTATTATTAGTCCAATAACGTTAACTTAGCCCGTTAATGTTTGTATGTTTTATAGTTCGGGTTTTATCGGTTTTTACTTGTTATATATGTTTATATATCAGTATATGAGTTTATAAAAGTTTACATTAGACGGGTCCAACCGTCTAAGTTTTATTTAACAAAAACGTTAATTTTACGTTAATAGCCGAAAAAGTCGTAAAAATCATGTTTATAGTTTTATAACTTATAAAACTTACCAAACTACCATTTTTATAAAATTTTAATTTATTTATCCTTATACATATTTATATAAATGTATTATATGAGTTAGTGGGTTTTAATTCACATTTTATACTATTTTTATTTCAGTGCTTATATAATACTATTATACTTTAATTTCCCAAAATCTGATTTTTATTTTCATGTTCACCAAAACATCCATATCTAGAGTTCTATAGCTACTTTTGAATCAACTTCTAGGTATTTTATAAAAATCGTCCAAAACAGTGAACTCAGATTTGTACTCTAAACTTGTTTTGATCATATCTTACTCATCCTAATGATTCCATTGCATGGCCAACTCTCACATGTGTACAAGACATATTACTTACTGTATATCCATTAATCTATGCCATTTTATCAGTTCATGACATGGTTATTTACTGTTTTTATACAGCCATCATTTTAAGCATGATTTTAACCTTTTTACATATAGTTTTTCATCTTTTTACCCATGATTATCAACACCAAATCCCCACACAATATTTTTATCATCATATATTCATCATATACATATACAATAGGAAAGAAAATACATGATTACATAATCAAAATAACAAGAAGATGAGGAGAACAATCTTTATACCACCATGATGATGTAGGTTGTGATCAAGACATGGATTTTGATCACACAACTTGTGATAAATCAAGACCATCTTCAAGACCACCATTCTTCAAGAACTCCTTGTGGAAAATCAGCCTTAAGACTCCATAGAAACTCCTCCTTTCATGTTATAATCACCACCAATCAATAGGGCTTCAAAAGGGCTTCAACTTATGCATGAATAACATGAGATTTTGTGGTTAAATTTTGATCAAATGGGTGTTTAAGGGTGATGGTGGGATGGCATTTTTGAGAGAGAGATGAGAGAGTGGAAGTTGTTTGCATGTTAGAAATGAGTGAATGGTTTTGGCTAGGTGGTTTTTATGGTTTGTTGGCTTACTTATTAGGCTAAGATGACAAGTGTTATGTAACTTGTTTAAGTCTTGACACCAAGTTGTTGTGTTGGAGTTGTGTAGCCGTCCCATGTGTATAGTGGGGTGGGATAAATTAGTTTGTCCCATCCCACTAATTTATGGGTATTCCTCGATTCTAGTTTCCTTGATTTGCGTGCCCTCGGGTCGTTTTACGAAAAACGTTTTTATAAATTATGAATCAACGGCACAAAACGAATCTAATAAAAATTGTCTCATCAAAACGGAGTTCGAAAACGTAAATACGTAATCCTAAGGTTTCCGGTTTAGTCGTAAAGGACGTTAAATTATAATCGTAAGTCCTAATCTCTTCTCGTAAATTTGTGAGTTTATGAACCAACACAAATTTAAAATTCCAAAATAATATTCACGGATAAATTTATTTCCTGAAATGTCGGACTGTCACCAAAACGGTGTATGTAAACGTAAGCATGTAACGTAGAATCCTCCTGTTTAGACGTAGTCGATGCTAATTCAAGACGTAAATCCAAATTTCTTCTCAAAAATAAGTGAGTTCATAATATAACATTAAAATAATGTTTTTAAATGATACTTGAGAATAAAATATCAACCATAAATTGACGGATTGTCACAACCTCGAAAAACAACCTCTAAACCTCAAAAACAACCTCGACTCTAGACTCAAACCTCAAAACCCACACAACTAAATCGACTCAACAGACTCGAAAGACTCACACAAACTCACACCAACAGCCTCCACACTGACAACACTGACTCACACCAACTCTCGACTAACAACACCAACTCACTCACTCATCTCTGGAACTCAACAATTAAACTCTCGAGACTCAGTCTCAACCAACACTCGACTCACATCACTCGATAAGATTCGACTCGATAAAACCCAACCATCAAAAACTAAGCTCACTAGACTCGTTTTAAAGACTCAAAACATAATCCATACCAAGATCTCAGATTCAACTCATCTTGTAATCTTTAAAGATATTTCGAGTTTTTGAAACTGATTTCATCATAGATCTTGTGTGAGAAGATCAATCCTTCTTTTTAATTTTCGAAAATAACGATAGATTTATAACAATTGTCTTATAATCATTCATCTTTGTTTTGATTGTAACGAAAAAACAACACTAAAACCTACATGCGCTTGATCGATCGAACCTACCTTAGACCTCAAAGAGATCTTGATGCCATCGTATAGCCTGTAACAACATTGATTAGTAGGTTTTGGTTCCCTTCATTTCATCGTTTGGAGTAATTGGTCAGAGACTTTGAATGATATTGGAATGATATTGTGATAATAGTGGTTTTGAATGAAATTGAGATATGACTATTTTTTAACTGGCGGAGGATACAAAGTGGTTGTGTTTTAGTAGGATATTAGGTTTTGAGATTTGAGTATTATATATAAAGAGAAAAAGGTGGACGGAGTATACAAGAAACAAAGAAAGGTTGTGAACGTGGTATGTTATTAATTATTCGATAATGGCACATTTGGGAGTATAAGCCACGTGTGTTACATGTTAACAACACCTACCCGAGACACATTGGGCCGTTTAATATATGTTGGATATATTTAAGGGATTTCCTTTAAGCTTGTTATATTTTATAGATTTTTTGTTTAAACTGGGTGTTATTGGATTGAGCGGGTATTTTGAAAGAACCGAGTGATAAAATATTTGGCGAGTAAAACACTTATGTGACCGGATTTGAAGACAAAAATATCGAGATAAAGTGAAAAAATTTATTTTGACAAGACCAAGAAAAATAGCTAATTCTGAATTTTAGTGACTATGGATTTTATCGGGTATTAATATTTGAAATTGAAGACGGCTTTTTCGAAGGCGTGTTCTTATCTTATCGATAAGTAACCCTTACTTTATTTTTCACCAAAATTCAATGGATTCATTGAATTCGACAGTTCACGAGGGAGAACTGCAACAAATGCAACTCAAAGACATCAACTTGCGTCAAAAAACTTTGAAAATCTTTCACGAGCTCAAGACACATCTTGCAATTCTCTATCCGCACAACATGACCAAACTTCCTACCCTAGTTCAGATGTTCTTTTGCAAAGTGGATAATTTCAAATAGAAGATTTTCAATAATTTGGATGAGTTACGATTGCAATTTGAAAGGGAGAATCTTCATGAGGTTAAAGCGAAGATGTGTCTAGAAATCCTTCGCACACAGTTTAAGGAATTCTTTGCCTCGTCAATGGAACCTCCTTTTGATTATTCGACTCCAATCCTTCACCAGATTTTCAATTTGCATACGGGTTGCCAAACTGAAGCCTTTAGAAGTGGTTTACTCAATCACATCAATATACTTGAGAAGTGTATTGAGGTCAGGTTAGTTAATTACAACGAGATACGGTTGAAAAAGGGTCTGATTCAAAGAATCAAGGTGTCGTCTAAATCATTGAATGCAGCAATTCCTCATGAACATGAGAGAGAGACATGCTTCCAGTTGTCATCAAAAGATGATCAGATCTGCCCGGTGCAAGAAATAGGTGCCAATTTGGTCGTCACGGGAAGCGATGGCACGGAATCAGGAGGAAAGCATGAATCGTACAGCAAGTCACAAGCACCAAATGTTCAGGTGCCAAGTTTCAACAATATAAAGCATGTTGAGCATTCTTAACCTAATTATGCAAAACATGGGATGAAAAAGAGTGATAGCGATACCACTTATGATTCATCCGATGTGAGTCATAATGGGGGAGGAAGTGTTCAAAATGCTAACAATCATGATAAATGCTTTATGACTGCCTCGTTAACTGATTCTGATTCTAAGATTAAAGAATTCGAAACGATTGTAGCTCAGCAATCTAAAGAGCTTGAGGATGCCAAAATTGAATTTTCAAAGAAAACGGACAAATTTGAAAAGTATTTTGAAAAACTTGAAAAGTCAAACGTTGTTCTTTGAACGAAAATTGGATCAAATTGTTCTAGATTCTAAAGCTGAAAAGGATAATCTTTTGAAACAAATTAAGTTGCTTGAATCTAAATTGGCATCCCAAGATAACTTGCTCAAAGAGAATGAGACTTTAAAGGCTCAAGTACAGGAAAAGGTCTTTCCTATAGCTGCTTTGAGAAATGAATTAAGGAAAACTAAAGGAACTAGTGTGGACACTAAGCTTGAAAAACCATTAATCTTGGGAACCGCCTACAAATCAGTTCATTCAACAACCAACTGCACTTAGATCCGAGCGATCACAATCCTCGAGACCGCGGTTTGCCTCCCAAGTTGATATGGTTCATCTTTCTAGACCAGTCACTCTACCAACTAGGGCCAATGTGACTAAAACATCTTTTGCAAGACCTAATCACATGATTTCCTCTAGTCTCCCTAGACATAGTCCAAAGAACGCGTCTCGAATTAGTTCAAATGACGTTAGCCATACATTTGGTCTAAGGGAAGCTAAGCAAAAGACACAAGTAAGAGATAGGAATTTCAAACCTAGTCAGATGCCTTCTAGCTTACCCAACACTGCTAACCGTAGCATGTCACATCCTAGGAGCATCAATCAATCGTCTAGGAATTCTAGATCTTACTCGGACATTAGTTATGCTACATGTAAAACATGTAGGAAATGTGTCTCTAAAACCAATCATGATTCTTGTATCAAGAAATTACTTAATGAGTTGAACTCCCGTGCTAGACTTAAATCCCAGTGGATAGCTAAAATCAAACCCATTGGTAAAGTTTGGCGCCCCACTGTTAGAACTTTCACTCTTGTAGGAAACGAGTGCCCTTTAACTAGGATAGTCTCTGATTCTACTAAGACTACTAGGGAGGAAATTACAAAGGATGATACATCACTTAAGCCTGAACATAAGGTTTTCTATAAAAGGAAACGTTTGCCAACTAAGACAAGTGAATCATCCCCTCAGGCCACCTCTGGCACAAGAAAAGAAAACTGTGAATCCCCGCATGGTTCTAAGATAGATATCGCTAACCCACATAAAAACATACAAACTCCTAATGAGATTGCAGGTACCAAACTCCACGTTCAACAAGAACACAGCGGTCCGATCTTTACATATCGTTCAACTAAGGACACTCTTAGAGTTTGGTTACTAAAGAAGCTGATATCAAAGAAACAAGTGTCTCAGGGGATTCGTAGTTAAACATCGTGTGTAAAAGGACTTATAGTCACATCACAGACTGTAACTCGTTCATCAAAGAAAGGAAAGTTTATCGCCGATGATAAACTTATCCTTACAACGAGAAATTAAGTTTTCTCGGGCATGAGCTTATATAAAAAACATTCCAAGTTATTAAGCTCATGCACAATCGCTCACAGTCAAATCATAGTCTGTGACCCGCTATTCAAAGAAAGGGAAGTTTATCTCGTCAACGATAACTTACCCTCAAAACGAGAAATTAATTTTTCTCGGACACGAGCAAAATTTAAAACTATTCAAAGGTTTTAAGCTCGTGTATATGGCTCCTCGTTAAATGACAGACGATGACCTGGACTTCAGAGACAGGGAAGTTTATCTACGCAACGAGAACTTACCCTCCCTTAACGAGAAATTAAGTTTTCTTGGACACGAGCTTATCCTAAAACCATTCAAAGGTTTTATGCTCCTGTATAAGGCTCATCATTAAATATCAGATTATGACCCGATCTTCAAATAAAGGAAAGTTTATCGTCGATGATAAACTTATCCTCATTAACGAGAAATTGAATTTTCTCGGACGCGCGCTTACATTAAAACTATTCAAAAGTTTTAAGCTCGGGTAAATGGCGGATAATTAAATTTCAGATTATGCCCCGGACTTCAAAGAAAGTAAATTTTATCACCGATGATATCCTTACAACGAGAAGTTAATTTTTCTTGGGCATGAGCTAATATTAAAAACGTAACACCCCATTTTGGTAATGGAAATGTCACATGCAATTATGGCGTGTCATCAAAGCATACAAGGAAAAATGTCTAAACATTACATGACCAAAAAGGAAAATACCAAAATCAAACATCGGTAGTCCAAATGTAAGACTCATCACACACAAACATAGTATAGTAAAGGAAAGGACTAAACAATGTCCATAGCAAATGTATCAAAAGAAAGGAAATGCATAAAGTAAAGAAGGCTAGACAGCTTCCAGTCCATATGCACGTACTCTTAGTGTCTACGAGCGTCCCTGAGTACCTACCGTTTTGGGAACATAGAAAAGGAAAACGGCTGAGCAAATACGCTCAGTGCACGGATGTACAATAAAGCATGAATAGGATAAGCATATAACATATAACAGCGGAAGAAAACTAAGTCCCGAGTAACCTGGTTAAGTCTTGATAAAACTGGTTTTATAGTTTGAAAACCTTTATGTTTATCTTGTAAAAACTGTTTGTCTTATTTTACCATTAGCCAATATAGGTCATGAAAATCCACCGTGCATGAATACTTGGAGGGGTGACCTCATCATGCAAATTAGAGGGGCTGCCTCTAATTTAATATACTGGTTTTTGGGTAGGAGGGATCAGCTCCTTGTGTAGGATGCAAGGCACAAACCACATTCACCATGAAATCCTGACTGAAAACATATAACTAGGATGCACCCATACGCCCCACATGATAAATATAATATAAATGGCCAAAAGCTGAAGGGACGCCATGAGCAATCACTCTGCCGTGGTGAAGTCATAACATCAGTGCCTCTAATGTTATGGTTATGGTACCTCCATCACTAGGTGAAACTAGTCATGCATGTATATGGCTATAGGTATTTTTAATTAAACATAAGCAATCAAACACGTAACTTATACTACGGGAAAACAGTTGGCTGCATACGGCGAATCCTAATAAGGAAAGAATTTCCATACTGAAAGGACAGGAATCCGTACCTTATGTCCAGTGAACGAAGAAGATGAACTGAGAGGAATCCTACTCCCGTATCACTAGTGCTACATAAATACATACATGAATAAGTATCTGCTTACTAAATACGTAGCTGGTTTTATGTCATGCCTTAGCTTATTTTATATGTTCTTACCATGTTTTACTGTTTATAGCCTTAAACTGTGTTTATCTTATATTCTGTTTAATCTGATTAAGTATTTCTGGTATCTCATGCATTATTATACTTACTGTGTAATAATAAGTAACTTTCCAAAACTAGCAGGTTTTCTAAAATAAAAAGTTTCCAAAAATAGAAAGTTTCCAAAAATAGAAAGTTTCCAAAAATAGAAAGTTACCAAAAATAGAAAGTTCCCAAAAATAGAAAGTTTCCAAAAATAGAAAGTTTCCAAAAATAGAAAGTTTCCAAAAATAGATTGAAACTAGGATTTTGTATGTATCAATTAAGTTCGTTTTTCCTCGACTCGACTCGAATTGATTTCCAATTTTCGTTTCAACTTAACTTTGTTTTTGGTGAAAAGTATTTTTGGAATTTTAAACTAAAAGCTATTTAATATTAAAAACTAATTTAAATAAAACTATTTTAAAACTAATTTAATTTAAAAACTAATTTAAACTAATTGAAAATATAAAACTATGACTAATGTAAAAAGACTATTTTTAAAAATTAAACTTTAAATCTAAATTGAAAATATAATTAAATCGATTTTTATAAAAAACTATAACTATTATTAAAAACAATTTTTTAAATGAAACTAAAACGAAAACTAATTTAAAATATATAAAAGTAAATTAAATATTTTTTTTGTCTTTTTGTATTTTTATAAAAAAACTGAATTAAATAATAAACTTTTTAATTAAAATAAACTTAAACACATGTATTTAAACTAAAAGCTAAAACTGACAGCTACAATTTTAAAACGCTATATTAATTAAAAAGAGTAAAGTAATTTACAAAAAGGGTCCTAGATGAGATGGTTATGGCGTTTGGCTGGGTGTACGAGAGGTCACGAATTCGATTCCCTCAATGGACAAATTTTATGCAAAAATTATATTTTTGGATTTTTGGGATTCAAGGACCAACAGACCAAAAGGGTCTGTAGTCAAACAGTTTAATCAGTAATTCTAAAAAACAAAATAAGCACATTCAAACTAGACTAAAATAACAGATAAGTAAATAAGCTGAAAATAAAAATAAGCAAGACTAGTAAGCAAAACACACTAAACTTAAAATAAGAAGCAAATGAAACAAACAGATATTAAATAAGCAGATATCAAATAAGCTAATAATTAGCTAGAACAAATAAAATTAAACAATCGATAAGCAAATCTACATAAATCTAAACCAAATAAGCAAAAAGGAAAATTAAACATATGACTACTGAAAATAAGCAAGTAAGCCACTCAAAACATATAACGCAAAACTGAATAAGCATCTTTAACTAAACCAAATACTAGAGAAGTAAATCTAATAAGCTGAAACAGACACTACTCAAACAAAGCAAATAAAACTCTAAAACTTAAATAAGCAGATTAACAGTACCAGCTAATTAAACAGATTCAACAGTAAACAAACAACCCAAATAAGCAGATAAAAAAAATAACAATAAACTAAACTTATAAAAGTAAAAAGAAATCAAACCTTGTGTCGAAACCTTTGAGTCGAAGGTTGGCGCTGAGCCACCTTATGAACCGAATCACAAATCAAACACCACCTTTAAATCACCCCAAGAACATCAACTCAAAGTCTCGCTACAGCTACTCGAAACGAATCAACACCTCTTGGACCAAATGAACCGTAACAGTAGCTCTCGGACATTTTTTTATTATTATTATTATTTTTTTTTTAATTTTAATAATCGAATTAACAGTATATAAATAAGAGAGATTCAAGATGAAATTTAAATTGCTAAAATAGAAATTTAAAATAGACGAAAATTAATCAATAAAACTTTTTTTCCTTAATTGATTAAAAATTACAAGACTGGAAATAAAAATACATTAACCCTAATCTAATCTTGCTGAAAATTAAATCTAGTTTAACCCTACTCCTAAAATTAATTAAAAAAACTGAAAAATAAAGAAAAAGCTATCCCATTACATGTGAAAAATGGGGGTTTTATAGGAGAAAACCCTCAAAAACTTCTTGGTTCTTCTTGGTGCCCAAGGAATAAGATCTTGACCGCTCTTATTTTCTTCTCTCTCTTTACTTTTGATAAAACAGCTGAAATTAACCATTGAGACACGGATTGCCAACATGGGATGTTGTGATTATAGGATTTGAGGAGTGATTTGTATCCTCCAATCAAAATAAAGGATTAATCCACGTCGGATTGGAGTAGAGGACCACCAGTGGGTGTTCTTCCCCGAAAATTGGGGGATTTAATTAGCATGGATTGAATTAAATATTTAAACAAAAAGCCCCAAAATTGGATGGTAAATTTTTAATCAAGGTAAAAACTAGGGTTTGAGATTGGGGTTTTTGGCTGTGTAAAAAAAAGAATGGGGAAGAAAGGAAAACAGTGATATTTTTGTTTTTATCGAACTATTAAAGTGGGGGTATTGGGTGAAGTAAATAAAATCGTTTTATTATTAAAAGAGTGGGTGAAGTGGGGTGGGTAAATCATGTGTTGTGGGGGTGTAGGGGAATGGGGTATATGGGATGAGGGTAAAATTTATTTAGTGGGAAATGGGTAACGGTTGGGGGGGTACACGTGGGTAAAGGAAAGGTGTGAGTTGTGGGTTTGGTGTTGACCAGGGATATGTTTGACTAGCACTTTGCAAATATTCACTTCTACCGTCCCATAATATGGCTTGAGGCCCAAATTGCATATTACTCCTTCCGTTTCTATTTTGGTTAAGCCAAATGGGCCTTGTAGCCCAACACTCTTTTACATCCGTTTCTTTTTTACTTTGTGCAAATAGGCTTTAAAGATTTTGGACTTAATCCATCTATCTCATGAAGGAAATGGTTATTGGGCTTTTAGGCCCAATACCCAAATGTGGGGTCCACTTGGCCCAGTAACTTTAATAAACTAAATCCCCGAATAAAACGACTTGATCTTTGGCATTTTGGTCTTTTCTTCAAAATCGTATCGATTTTGTCGGGTTTCGTGATCTTCGACACACTTTTGGTCTTTTGACTTTGTCTTCATCTCTTTTTGGACTTTTCTTCAATATTTGACCGTGAAATCCCGTGTTTTCGCTTCTTTTGATCATTTGTACCTATTTTAACACAAAAACATAAAACCACGCGTAATTCCGACTTCTATGATATAAAACACATGATTAGGTCTTGTTTTTTCCTTGATTTTAGTGGCAAAAGGATAAGTGTTTACACACTTATTAAATCCCCTACACTTGACCATTGCAATGACCCCATGCAATGCATTATTTCAAAGCATACAGTTACATTTTCCTCATTATCAATCCATCTCGGCCTTTATTATTATTACTACCGCTAATACAATAAAAAGATAAGAACTTAAAAGGAGACAAAAGTTAAATGATTTATTACTTGAAAACTATTTGATGGAAGAAACTTGTTAAGAAATCTAAGACTTTAATTAGGGCTTTGGTGTCATGAATGTAAATCACCCTCAAGTTTCACGTTCCCCATACTAAGCTTAAAAACGAGATCATTGTAATTACGAGTTAGCACAACTAACACTTACTCATGTGTTTTAATTAATCACTTAGACCCCCTTATTCCTACGGTGTATCTCTTATATTTTATTTTTGTCTTGAATGATCACGAGGATGCATTTTTAACTTATTTCGATAATTTATTAAGGCCGAAAATAAAGTGGGACAATTTAATCAATAGTTAGCTAAAGGACAAAATCTTTTAAAACTCCTTCTCGAAACCTCATAAAGTTCATATCTTGGTATAACTTGTTTCACGATTTGAGACCTTTCTCGGACCGATATTTGGCTTGTACTTCAAACTTCAAATCTTGAGAGACGATCTTGAAATTATGGTCTTCTCTTCATTTTGGTATACATCTTCATTAGGAGTGAAAGATGCTTCAAACGTTGACCACGACTTCTTCATTTATCCTCTTCTTTATTTAGGATTTTGATATGCAACGATCTGCCTCCTTTTCGGACTTGGATCTATTTATCCTCATACCTTGTTAGGGTGTTTTTGGATAGACTTCTCCATGATCTTTAGGGGAGTAATTGCTTCTCGTCGTGTGTCTTGATCCATCATATTGATTTGGATTAATGATCTTCACGTCATCTTTGGATCTTTAGCAAAAAAAGTGAATCCCCATGCCTTGTGAGGGCCTTTTTGGACTAGGGTATCCTCATGCCTTGTTAGGGCCTTTTTGGATAAGCCAATCTTCGCGTCCCGCTTTAATAAGTTATGCCTTGGCTATGAACTCTAATTAATACCGAGCAACTTTTAAACGATCTTGTGCTAGAAGTTAAGTAACTTTTCAAATCGTACAACCTTATTTCTTGCAAATATATTTATTAACAAGCGATGGGAGAAAAAGATCATAACTAACTCACATAAGTTAATGAAAGAATACCAAACTTATAATTAACTCTATCATCTCTCGTTCTCCACAATTTAAAATCTCAAGGAATGAGACTCGTGGATGCTTAGCCTAATAAACCAATTAAGGTCCATATGGTTAAGGATACTAGCTAGAGTAAACTCGGATAAGTAAACTCGGGTTGAGTCAAAATATTCACGACGGGCCTAATATATCAAAGATATCTAAACTTGTTAAAACCACTTTATTCATTTATTTATTAACTTTATTCTTAAAATGGAAATTATTACGATGCAATGACAAAAGGAAAATAAATAAAAATACTACTAGGCCAAAATAGATCAAAAATTTGAAAAACATTGAAAATTTTAAAAATTTTCCGGTTAAATGGGGTCAAATTCATGGAAAATCCCACTAAAATTTCGATAAAAATACCCCCTACACTTAATATAAACATTGTCCTCAATGTTTAAGCATGTGGGAGAATAAACTCCCCTACACTTAGGACACTGAGTACGTTGTTTAAAATCGAGTTAAGGAAAGGACAACAAAAGTGATTACATTTATTCGTTTTATTTATATACAAGATTGAATCACAATAGCAAAAACTTATCGAAGGAACCGGGAACACGGAAAACACGGGAACACGGGTCGTGACAAAAGCACCAAAAGTGGATCATTAAGCACATGTCCCTACACAATCACAACACACAAAACAAACAACCTACACGGCTCCCCACTACACTTATTGTAGAAAATAGATAAAAGATAGATAATCGGGTTCCCTCCCGAGAAGCACTTGTTTTTGTTAACCGAGTCACGAGCCTGACTCGACTCCGAATTACATGGTCCATGGGGAAGCCTCGAATGTTATACCGGGATCAAAAATCTTGTCCTCGGTCCCAGAGGAACATAATAAATGAGAGGCAGGAGGATAAGTCATGAAAGGTAGAAAAGTCCTCTCGACATAAGAAAAGTAAGTTAAGTCTTGATCCACGGGAGGTGGGATGGGTAAAGGAGACAAATTGTCATCCCCCAAAGACATAGGATGGTCACTATTCGGCAAAGCCGTAAAGGTATCAATCATAGAATGGTCATTTTCATCTCCCGGGTCAAAGCACTCATCCTCATTTCCCGGTATGAAATGAGGAGAGTAAAAGCGATACATCACCCGCTTGGGTGTGCACGAGGTAGGACGAGGTGGCAACATAATATGAGAAATATCAGAAGACATATCTACCACCCGCGTCACCTCACCAGACCGAATCAAACGGAAAGTAGGGTCAAATCTCTCCACCTCCTCTACGATGGGAGGTGACATGGCTAACAACGAATGCTCATTAATAGCAAGAGAGTCGGAGCTATAAATGTCCTCAATCCCTTCTTCAAAGAGAGGATTCATCTCACTAGAGATGTAGGCGTCATCAAAATCAAATAAAGGGTTCGAATAAATCTTGAAATTTTCCTTCTGAACGTCTTCATCGGATAGTGACTCGTCATCACTAGAAGTAAAATCATCATCGAGATCAAAAAGGGGATTAGAGAAAGCCAAAGAATCGTCTCCCAAGATGTCGGTGGGAGGTAATGAATCATCACTAGAAAGAGATTCACACTCATCGTCACTATCGGAAGCAACCGTAGGCTCACATTGGATTGGAATAAGAGTCTCGTCACAAGGAATAGTGATAAGACCCTCATCCCCCATGATGAGAGAGGCATCGGTCTCCGTAGTGGAAGAATCGAGAATAGGAGTGGTAGTCTCACATGATGGATTGAGATCGTAAATATTATCCTCGTCATCATCATAGAAAAAAGAACGGACAAGAGGCGGAGTATAATCACTAAGATTAGATACTTGCTCTTGTCGTTGTCGTTGTTGCTCCTCCAATGTCTCGGTCAGTCGAATTAAGCCGTCATGAAGTTTCAAAAGAAGGGTTTTTCTTTCGTCATTCAAAGCATTGATTTGTTGAATTCTCTGAGAGGATTGATGATTGAGGGTGGGATGTGGGGGTTCAAAATTTTGAAAACCGGAATTATAGCACGGATGTGGCTCATAATTCATTGGTTGACAATAAGAAGTATCGTGAGGGCCGCCACAATGATTGCAACACGGGTATTGAGAAAAACCCGGTGCATGTTGCGGATAGGGATTGTCATAGACGGGAGGGGGTGAGAAAGTATTGTAAGAGGAGAAGTACGAATTTTTTGAATTGCAAAATGGACAAAATACAAATTGTGTATTGTCGATATCAAAACCGCACCGCTCACAAGTACACCATTGACATGTTTGAAAACCATGCCATGGTCTCCCACACCGAACGTAAGACGAATCCATGAAGAATTAAAAATAAGAGGGGTTGAGAAAAGAATTAAACACAAAAGAGGATAAAGAAGAATATTTTTCGTGTAATACTTTAGGAAAAGTATTACTTTTAAATTTTTAAATTTTTTTTTTGTGCAAATCTTAGGAAAGAATTTGCTTTTGTGGTTTTTTTTAATTTTTTTGTATTTTAAAGTTTTTTGATTTTTTTGGATTTTTGATTTTGTTGCAAGAAACGTAACGTTCAAAATCGAACGGATCCCAAAATCCAAACGTCTTCACGAAAAATCGTCAATCGTACGTGCGAAGCGGCAGCGGCGCCATTTGAAACTAGGATTTTGTATGTATCAATTAAGTTTGTTTTTCCTCGACTCGACTCGAATTGATTTCCAATTTTCGTTTCAACTTAACTTTGTTTTTGGTGAAAAGTATTTTTGGAATTTTACACTAAAAGCTATTTAATATTAAAAACTAATTTAAATAAAACTATTTTAAAACTAATTTAATTTAAAAACTAATGTAAACTAATTGAAAATATAAAACTATGACTAATGTAAAAAGACTATTTTTAAAAATTAAACTTTAAATCTAAATTGAAAATATAATTAAATCGATTTTTATAAAAAAACTATAACTATTATTAAAAACATTTTTTTAAATGAAACTAAAACAAAAACTAATTTAAAATTTATAAAAGTAAATTAAATATTTTTTTTGTCTTTTTGTATTTTTATAAAAAAAATTGAATTAAATAATAAACTTTTTAATTAAAATAAACTTAAACACACGTATTTAAACTAAAAGCTAAAACTGCCAGCTACAATTATAAAACGCTATATTAATTAAAAAGAGTAAAGTAATATACAAAAAGGGTCCTAGATGAGATGGTTATGGCGTTTGGCTGGGTGTACGAGAGGTCACGAGTTCGATTCCCTAAATGGACAAATTTAATGCTAAAATTATATTTTTGGATTTTTGGGATTCAAGGACCAACAGACCAAAAGGGTCTGTAGTCAAACAGTTTAATCAGTAATTCTAAAAAACAAAATAAGCACATTCAAACTAGACTAAAATAACAGATAAGTAAATAAGCTGAAAATAAAAATAAGCAAGACTAGTAAGCAAAACACACTAAACTTAAAATAAGAAGCAAATGAAACAAACAGATATTAAATAAGCAGATATAAAATAAGCTAATAATTAGCTAGAACAAATAAAATTAAACAATCGATAAGCAAATATACATAAATCTAAACCAAATAAGCAAAAAGGAAAATTAAACATATGACTACTGAAAATAAGCAAGCAAGCCACTCAAAACATATAACGCAAAACTGAATAAGCATCTTTAACTAAACCAAATACTAGAGAAGTAAATCTAATAAGCTGAAACAGACACTACTCAAACAAAGCAAATAAAACTCTAAAACTTAAATAAGCAGATTAACAGTACGAGCTAGTTAAACAGATTCAACAGTAAACAAACAACCCAAATAAGCAGATAAAAAAAATAACAATAAACTGAACTTATAAAAGTAAAAAGAAATCAAACCTTGTGTCGAAACCTTTGAGTCGAAGGTTGGCGCTGAGCCACCTTGTGAACCGAATCACAAATCAAACACCACCTTTAAATCACCCCAAGAACATCAACTCAAAGTCTCGCTACAGCTACTCGAACCGAATCAACACCTCTTGGACCAAATGAACCGTAACAGTAGCTCTCGGGCATTTTTTTTATTATTATTATTATTATTTTTTAATTTTAATAATCGAATTAACAGTATATAAATAAGAGAGATTCAAGATGAAATTTAAATTGCTAAAATAGAAATTTAAAATAGACGAAAATTAATCAATAAAACTTTTTTTCATTAATTGATTAAAAATTACAAGACTGGAAATAAAAATACATTAACCCTAATCTAATCTTGCTGAAAAAATAAATCTAATTTAACCCTACTCCTAAAATTAATTAAAAAAACTGAAAAATAAAGAAAAAGCTATCCTATTACATGTGAAAAATGGGGGTTTTTATAGGAGAAAACCCTCAAAAACTTCTTGGTTCTTCTTGGTGCCCAAGGAATAAGATCTTGACCGCTCTTCTTTTCTTCTCTCTCTTTGCTTTTGATCAAACGGCTGAAATTAACCATTGAGACACAGATTGCCAACATGGGATGTTGTGATTGGAGGATTTTAGGAGTGATTTGTATCCTCCAATCAAAATAAAGGATTAATCCACGTCGGATTGGAGTAGAGGACCACCATTGAGTGTTCTTCCCCGAAAATTGGGGGATTTAATTAACATGGATTGAATTAAACATTTAAACAAAAAGACCAAAAATTGGATGGTAAATTTTTAATCAAGGTAAAAACTAGGGTTTGAGATTGGGGTTTTTGGCTGTGTAAAAAAAAGAATTGTGAAGAAAGGAAAACAGTGATATTTTTGTTTTTATCGAACTATTAAAGTGGGGTATTGGGTGAAGTAAATAAAATCGTTTTATTATTAAAAGAGTGGGTGAAGTGGGGTGGGTAAATCGTATGTTGTGAGGGTGTAGGGGAATGAGGTATATGGGATGAGGGTAAAATTTATTTAGTGGGATATGGGTAACGGTTGGGGGGTACACGTGGGTAAAGGAAAGGTGTGAGTTGTGGGTTTGGTGTTGACCAGGGATATGTTTGACTAGCACTTTGCAAATCTTCACTTCTACCGTCCCATAATTTGGCTTGAGGCCTAAATTCCATATTACTCCTTTCGTTTCTATTTTGGTTAAGCCAAATGGGCCTTGTAGCCCAACACTCTTTTACATCCGTTTCTTTTTTACTTTGTGCAAATGGGCTTTAAAGATTTTGGACTTAATCCATCTATCTCATAAAGGAAATGGTTATTGGGCTTTTAGGCCCAATAACCAAACGTGGGGTCCACTTGGCCCAGTAACTTTGATAAACTAAATCCCCGAATAAAACGACTTGATCTTTGGCATCTTTTCTTCAAAATCGTATCAATTTTGTCGGGTTTCGTGATCTTCGGCACACTTTTGGTCTTTTGACTTTGTCTTCATCTCTTTTTGGACTTTTCTTCAACATTTGACCCTGAAATCCCGTGTTTTCGCTTCTTTTGATCATTTGCACCTATTTTAACACAAAAACACAAAACCACGCGTAATTCCGACTTTTATGATAAAAAACACATGATTAGGTCTTGTTTTTTCCTTGATTTTAGTGGCAAAAGGATAAGTGTTTACACACTTATTATAGATTTACTGCTTAAAATAGATAAGTTTCTAAAAATAGAAAGTTTCCATAAATAGATCAGCTGCCTTAATAAAATAAGTTTCCATAAATAGATTAGTTGCCTGAAATAAATAAGTTTCTAAAAATAGAAGGTTTCCATAAATAGATTAGCTGCCTTATTTAATTAAGTTTCTAAAAATAGAAAGTTTCCATAATTAGAAATAAGTTGGTTAAATAAGCTAAGTATATAAGCCTAAGTGTTTTCATGATTATTTTCTAAGTCATATAATATAATGTATAGTTTAATAATTATTTCATGTAATTAAATTAAACTATAGGTTAAAATATTTAATTAAAGTATAACATGTTTTTAATTAAATAAAGTTAAGTACTTAGGTTAAAACATGTATTATTATTTATTAATAATATAACCTAAGTCATGTTAATTAATTAATTATAATCATGGTTTTTAAATAATTAATTAATTATAAGTCTAAAATATAAAAATACTTAGGTTAATTAATTTCATTATTATTAATAATTAAAATAACCTAAGTCATGTTATTAAATTAATCATGGCATTTTATTAATTTAATTTTTAACATAAGATCATAAAAAAAATAAAAACTAAACATACACCATGAACCGGATCTAAACTAAAAACTATGAACCAGACATGAAATCGACACCGTACCCCGAACCAAATCGGGGTACCCCTTGTCTTAATGCTACCGTGGGACCCACACTAACCAACCGGGACCATATGGTCTCGGTGGTGGTCGGATGGCCAAACCGAAACCCCCCTTGGGTTCGGTGTAGGCTGCGGCCAAAACAAACACCCCTTAAACAATACTTTTGATTTTATTAAACCCCAATTCATGTTAGATCCATGATTTTAATTAGGTTTTTATAAAAAACATAACATGTTCTTGATTTATAAAATCAAAAGAAAAAGGTTTAAAAAGGATTTACCAAATTCGTGGATCAAAAGAACGAAGAACAAACACGAACACTAACAAATATTCCAAGATCCAAGATCAACAAACACCTCTTGTGGTGTTTTTAGGGTGGCGGCCAAAAAAAGAAGAAGAGAGGAGGGTTTTAGGTTTCTTCTAAAATCTTCTGTAATTGTAAAATGAGTTGTGTAAAAATCCTTTAACCCCTTTAGTAAAAATTACAAATGGGCTTGGCCCATTTGTTCCTTGTAGCCGCGGGTAGGGGGCCCCACATGGGGTACCCGTACCTTTTTCCGTGTCTCGATGTTAAGTTATTCGTTCGTGATTATTTGTGTTCGCGTTTTAAGTGTTCTCGTTACGTAATTATCGTGATCTAATATATTTATTTACGCTTGTAATAAATATATATATGTAATTAATAATAGTTCGTGTTTTAATTACGTTCATGATCGCGTGTTCGTGATTAATTATTGTCAAATAATTATTACGTGCTCGTGCGTAGTAAATACTTATCATGTTCTAACACGTACGTAATACGTAAAATCCTAACACGTAATCGTAATCATGCTATATTATGAAAGTTTTAATATAGTACGTACGATCTTAAGGGTACTATTCATGGTAAAAGCATGCGGGTTTTACAACTCTTCCCCTCTAAATAGAATAATTCGTCCCCGAATTATAGATAAAGTAAACTGGAAAGAAGAACATACCCGAATTCAAAATATGAAATGAGGGTAAGAAGCCCGGATAGACTCCTCTGTTTCCCAAGTGGCTTCCTGCTCGGTATGATCCCTCCATAGAATTTTGACGAATGGAATCGTCTTCTTTCTCATGACTCGTTCTTGTCTGTCAAGAACTCGTTCGAGTTCTTCTATAAAAGTGAGATCTTCACGTATCTGTTCCAGTGGATACTGAACCATGTGAAGGGGATGATACTGGTACCCTCTGAGTAAGGACACATGAAACACGTTGTGCACATGCGAAAGCTGCAGAGGTAATGCCAGTCGGTAAGATACATCACCGACTCGTTCAATGATATCAAACGGTCCGATGAAACGAGGACTGAGCTTCCCTTTAATCCCGAAGCGTCTAACACCACGTGCAGGCGAAACCTTAAGGAACACGTGATCTCCTACGTTAAAATGTATGTCCCTACGATGCTTATCGGCGTAACTCTTCTGACGTGACCGTGCTTCCTGAATTTTCTCCTTAGCTACTGCGATCTTCTCATTGGTCATCTCTATGATTCTGGTCCTTCAAGTGTTCGCTCACCAACCTGATCCCAGCAGATTGGGGCGCGACACTTTCTGCCATACAACATCTCAAATGGAGCACACTTGATACTTGCGTGACAACTGTTGTTGTATGTAAACTCCACCAAACAGATGTAATCGTCCCAATCACCCGTCCATTCCAACGCACATGACCTCAAGATATCCTCCAATGACTGAATGGTTCGCTCTGACTGTCCGTCCGTTTGAGGGTGAAAAGCCGTGCTAAGCTTAAGTTGTGTACGCCAAGCTTTCTGCAGACTTTTCCAAAAGCGCGAAGTGAATCGAGGATCTCTGTCTGAGACGATGCTGGATGGTGCACCATGGAGTCTCATGATCTCTCTTCTGTACGTATCTGCGAGTTTACTTACCGGATCTTCCTTGCGGATCGGTAAGAAATGAGCTGATTTGGTAAGTCGATCTACGATAACCCAAATTGCATCGTGCTTCCTCTTGGTAGGCGGAAGACCAGTAACAAAATCCATGGTGATTTTGTCCCACTTCCACTCTGGAATATCTAACGGTTGAAGGAGACCGCCAGATCACTGATGCTCAATCTTAACCTGCTGGCAGGTAAGACATGTTGAGACGTAAGTGGCCACATCCTGTTTCATACCACTCCACCAAAAGTACTGCTTGATGTCATGGTACATCTTAGTCGAACCAGGATGTATAAAGAATGGGGAGCTATGAGCTTCAGCTAACAAAGCTTCCCGGAGTTCTTGGTCATCAGGCACACAAAGTCTTGTGCCCTGCCATACGATACCATCTACATCTACTCTGAATTCCGTCTGCTTCTCTAAATTCTGTACTATCGCCCAGATTTCTCCGTCATCCTTCTGAGCTTCCTTGATCTTAGAGAGTAACTCGGGTTCTACTCTAAGATTATCCCAGTAACCGTGTTGTCCACGTACCATGATCTCGATGTCTAGTCGCTCCAAGTCTCTGATGATTTCCTCTTCGATTTTAATGTCGTTGATCATTCCGGACTTCCTGCTAAGAGCATCTGCTACTACATTTGCCTTTCCGGGATGATACTGTAGATTAATGTCATAATCCTTCAACAGCTCTAACCATCTCCTCTGCCTCATGTTCAGTTCACGTTGAGTGAAGATATACTTCAAGCTCTTATGGTCCGTGAAAATGTCACATGATTCTCCATATAAATAGTGCCTCCATATCTTCAATGCAAACACCACAGCTGAAAGTTCCAGGTCATGTGTAGGGTAATTTTCTTCATAAGGCTTAAGCTGTCGTGAAGCGTACGCGATCACTTTCCCATGTTGCATGAGAACACAGCCAAGTCCCTTCCCCGATGCATCGCTGTAGATTTGAAATCCACCCGTACCAGATGGTAGAGTAAGAATAGGTGCAGATACTAGCTTCTGCTTCAGGTCTTCAAAGCTCTTCTCTCGATCTTCAGTCCAGACGAATTTCTCCCCTTTCCGCATCAGTGTGGTCAATGGTAGTGCTAGGCGGGAAAAGTTCTCCACGAACCTACGGTAATAGCCAGCTAAGCCTAAGAAACTGTGGACTTCCGTCACTGATGTCGGCCTTGGCCACTTAGTAATGGCCTCAACCTTCGCTGGATCCATAGTGATTCCTTCTGTTGGTACAATGTGACCTAAGAATGCCACCTTGTCTAACCAGAACTCACACTTGGAGAATTTAGCATACAGCTGCTTCTGGCGAAGAATCTGTAGTACTGTACGAAGATGGTCTTCGTGTTCCTCCTTGGACTTTGAGAAAATCAGGATGTCATCGATGAAGACAATGACGAACTTGTCCAGAAATTCTTGGAAGATTCTGTTCATCAAATCCATGAACACTGCTGGAGCATTTGTCAAGCCAAATGGCATAACTACAAACTCGTAGTGGCCATAGCGGGTACGAAAGGCAGTCTTAGCGATGTCTTGCTCCTTGACCCGTAGCTGATGATAGCCTGACCTAAGATCAATCTTAGAGAAGTGTTTGGCCCCTTGGAGTAGGTCAAACAGATCATCAATGCGTAGCAGTGGATATCTATTCCGAATGGTAATCTTGTTGAGCTCGCGATAATCTATACAAAGACGCATACTGCCGTCCTTCTTCTTAACAAAAAAGACCGGTGCGCCCCATGGAGATGCGCTCGGTCGAATGAAACCTCGTTCAAGAAGTTCTTGCAGTTGATCCTTCCGCTCCTTCAGCTCTATGGGAGCCATGCGATAAGGAGCTTTGGAGATTGGTTTAGCTCCTAGAATAAGCTCGATACTGAATTCCACTTCTCGTGCAGGTGGTATGCCCGGAAGTTCTACTTGAAAACATCTTGGAATTCCGACACTATAGGTTGATCCTGAATTGATGGAGATTCAGCATCCATGTCGTGAACCATAGCTAGATAACCCTCGCAGCCATGTGACAGTAGTGCACGCACTTGCAGGGTAGATATGATTTGTACAGATCGTCCGGGTATGAACCCATTATGAATGTACTCTGGTGCATTAACATCACCGAAGATAACTCAATATGATTGGCAGTCTATGGTGGCATGATACTTGGATAGCCAATCCGTGCCCAAAATCATGTCGAAGTCATTCATGTCCAGCGGAAGTGCGTCGACAGGTCGAACCTTATCATCAAATTCTAGGGGAAGACTCTTGTATACATGGGTGATTAATACAGAGTCCCTCAAAGGCGTGGAAATAGTAAGCCTATTTTCTAGTGGCATGGGGAGCATCCTAATGTTCTTAGCATAAGAAGTAGAAATAAACGAGTGAGTAGCACCTGTATCGAAAAGAACACATGCAGCTTGACCATACATATACAAGATTCCAGTGATGGTACCTGTAGACTTGTTGGCCTGGTCTCGAGATGTCGTGTAGACACGCCCGGTAGTAGGAGGCGGCTTGGTATCAGCATGTCCCGATGTACCCTCCATCTCGCCCTTACGGCAATCCTTCATAATATGGCCAGGAAGACCACACTTGAAGCACGCATCAGTATTACGGCGACATGGTCCTAGGTTCCTACGGTGGCAAGTAGAGCAAAGAGGATGAGTGAATCCTCCAGCAGGTGCTCTAGCTGGCTGGGAACATGATAAAACATTTTACATAAGACATGATAATTGGGTACAAAGGACAAGCGGATAATCGTAAGATTGAATACCAGTGATAGCTGGACGGCTAGGCTGCGAACCTCTCTGGTTCTGGTCCCTACCGTTTCCATGGATCCTGGTAGAAGTTTTTGCTAAAGTGTTAGAATATGAGTTATAACATGAAATCATAAGGAAATGCGTAAGTATTAGGACCTGCTGATGTTGGAGTGCCCAGCGTTGTTACGGTAATTATCATTACCGCCACGCCTATCCGTAGCAGAACGGTCGTTAGTCTGTCTGTTTCCCTTGGGCTGATGAGGCTGCTGCTGAGTAGCCGGCTGAGACCGGTCCCCAGTCATCTGCCTGGAAGATACATTTAAAGAGATGAATAATTAACATATATGGAAAGTATACGGATTGATCACCGCTTGAATACGAATGTTTACCTCTTGTCGGGTCTTTCAGCTTCCCCGAACTCATCTCTCTCCCGAAGCATCTCCAGTTTACGTGCTGCATCGGCCACTTGTGCTACAGTGTTGAACGTAGCACACACCAGATTGTTTGCGACCGATGTGCGAAGAGCCCATCTAAAGTGATGTGCCTGCTCTTCATGAGTACCTACTGCCGCACCAAGGAAACCAGCTAAGCGAAGAAAGTGCTGCATAAACTCGTTGCTATTCTCCCCAGCTCTCTGTCAGATCCCATGGTACTCTCTCTTGAGTTTGTCCTGCTCAGCCTTGGGAAAGAACTGCTCCATCACCATGTCCTTGAACTGAGCCCAAGTCAAACAACAACCCACTCGTCACCACCTTCAGACTGCATCAATGCTAACCACCAGTTAAGCACATCGCCTTCGAACCGATAGCATGCCAACCTCGCCTTGTATGCGGGGTCACAACCCATAGCATTGAAAATCTTCTCGATGTGAGCAAACCATCTTTCAGCATCGCGGGGGCTATCTGTCTTCTTAAAAGCTCGAGGGCGGAGCTTGTTGAATCTCTCCAGCCATACTGCTAATGTCACTGGAGGAGGAGGAGGAGGAGCCTGATTATGCTGCTGATTGTTGGCAGCTTGAACTTCAGCCCTGATGTCATTCCTCAGTTGCGGAAGCAAAGCTTGCATAGCAGCTTGAATTGCAGCATTGAGCTGCTCCTGTTCGCGTGTGAGAACCATCTGATAGTATAACATAAAACATATGATTAAACAGATCAAAACATAATATATATACAATAAAAAAATTTATACTAAAATTTCACGAGAAAAAATTTATGCAATATTATTTTGTGTATGAATGCATGATGCAGTTTTATGAAAACTTTTGTATGCTCGAGAGTGAACGCCTCTGGTCAGTTCACCCAAAACAAAAGACACAGCGAGGGGACGCCTATGGGTCGGTCCCAAATTTAAAAGTTTCGATAAAACACATGCGACTAAATAGGGCCAGTCCTGTACCAACCATTACTTAGTCAAAAATCTACGACAATGACATGTATATGTATGCTTAAAAATGATGAATGCATGAAAACAACTGTCAGTTCTAGGAAGACCGTAGGGACTACCCACTAATCACAAGTCATATTTGAGAGCCTACAGGTCTAAGCCTTGGCTCTGATACCATAATTGTAACACCCCATTTTGATAATGGAAATGTCACATGCAATTATGGCGTGTCATCAAAGCATACAAGGAAAAATGTCTAAACATTACTTGACCAAAAAGGAAAATACCGGAATCAAACATCGGTAGTCCAGATGTAAGACTAATCACACACAAACATAGTATAGTAAAGGAAAGGACTAAACAATGTCCATAGCAAATGTATCAAAAGAAAGGAAATGCATAAAGTAAAGAAGGCTAGACATCTTCCAGTCCATATGCACGTACTCTTAGTGTCTACGAGCGTCCCTGAGTACCTGCCGTTTTGGGAACATAGAAAAGGAAAACGGCTGAGCAAAAACGCTCAGTGCACGGATGTACAATAAAGCATGAATAGGATAAGCATATAACATATAACAGCGGAAGAAAACTAAGTCCCGAGTAACCTGGTTAAGTCTTGATAAAACTGGTTTTATAGTTTGAAAAGCTTTATGTTTATCTTGTCAAAACTGTTTGTCTTATTTTACCATTAGACAAAATAGGTCATGAAAATCCACCGTGCATGAATACTTGGAGGGGTGACCTCATCATGCAAATTAGAGGGGCTGCCTCTAATTTAATATACTGGTTTTTGGGTAGGAGGGATCAGCTCTTGTAAAGGATGCAAGGCACACACCACATTCACTATGAAATCCTGACTGAAAACATGTAACTAGGATGCACTCATACGCCCCACATGATAAATATAATATAAATGGCCAAAACCTGAAGGGACGCCACGAGCAATCACTCCATCGTGGTGAAGTCATAACATCAGTGCCTCTAATGTTATGGTTATGGTACCTCCATAACTAGGTGAAATTGGTCATGCATGTATATGGCTATAGGTATTCTTTATTAAACATAAGCAATCAAACACGTAACTTATACTACGGGAAAACAGTTGGCCGCATACGGGGAATCCTAATAAGGAAAGAATGTCCATACTGAAAAGACGAGAATCCATAACTTATGTCCAGTGAACGAAGAAGATGAACTGAGAGGAATCCTACTTCCGTATCACTAGTGCTACATAAATACATACATGAATAAGTATCTGCTTACTAAATACGTAGCTGGTTTTATGTCATGCCTTAGCTTATTTTATATGTTCTTACCATGTTTTACTGTTTAAAGCCTTAAACTGTGTTTATCTTATATTATGTTTAATCTGATTAAGTATTTCTGGTATTTCATGCATTATACTTACTGTGTAATAATAAGTAACTTTCCAAAAATAGAAGGTTTCCTAAAATAGAAAGTTTCCAAAAATAGAAAGTTTCCAAAAATAGAAAGTTTCCAAAAATAGAAAGTTTCAAAAAGTAGAAAGTTACCAAAAATAGAAAGTTTCCAAAAATAAAAAGTTTCCAAAAATAGAAAGTTTCCAAAAATAGAAAGTTTCCAAAAACAGATTTACTGCTTAAAATAGATAAGTTTCTAAAAATAGAATGTTTCCATAAATAGATCAGCTGCCTTAATTAAATAAGTTTCCATAAATAGATTAGCTGCCTGAAATAAATAAGTTTCTAAAAATAGAAGGTTTCCATAAATAGCTTAGCTGCCTTATTTAATTAAGTTTCTAAAAATAGAAAGTTTCCATAATTAGAAATAAGCTGGTTAAATAAGCTAAGTATATAAGCCTAAGTGTTTTCATGATTATTTTCTAAGTCATATGATATAATGTATAGTTTAATAATTATTTCATGTAATTAAATTAAACTATAGGTTAAAATATTTAATTAAAGTATAACATGTTTTTATTTAAATAAAGTTAAGTACTTAGGTTAAAACATGTATTATTATTTATTAATAATATAACCTAAGTCATGTTAATTAATTAATTATAATCATGGTTTTTAAATAATTAATTAATTATAAGTCTAAAATATAAAAATACTTAGGTTAATTAATTTCATGATTATTAATAATTAAAATAACCTAATTCATGTTATTAAATTAATGATGTCATTTTATTAATTTAATTTTTGACATAAGATCATAAAATTAATAAAAACTAAACATACACCATGAACCAGATCTAAACTAAAAACCATGAACCGGACATGAAATCGACACCGTACCCCGAACCAAATCGGGGTACCCCTTGTCTTGATGCTGCCGTGGGACCCACACCAACCAACCGGGACCATATGGTCTCGGTGGTGCTCGGATGGCCAAACCGAAACCCCCCTTGGGTTCGGTGTAGGCTGCGGCCAAAACAAACACCCCTTAAAACAATACTTTTGATTTTATTAAACCCCAATTCATGTTAGATCCATGATTTTAATTAGGTTTTTGTAAAAAACATAACATGTTCTTGATTTATAAAAGATCAAATCAAAAGAAAAAGGTTTAAAAAGGATTTACCGAATTCGTGGATCAAAAGAACGAAGAACAAACACGAACACTAACAAATATTCCAAGATCCAAGATCAACAAACACCTCCTTGTGGTGTTTTGAGGGTGGCGGCCAAAAAAAGAAGAAGAGAGGAGGGTTTTAGGTTTTTGCTAAAATCTTCTGTAATTGTAAAATGAGTAGTGTAAAAATCCTTTAACCCCTTTAGTAAAAATTACAAATGGGCTTGGCCCATTTGTTCCTTGTAGCCGCGGGTAGGGGGCCCCACATGGGGTACCCGTACCTTTTTCCGTGTCTCGATGTTAAGTTATTCGTTCGTGATTATTTGTGTTCGTATTTTAAGTGTTCTCGTTACGTAATTATCGTGATCTAATATATTTATTTACGCATGTAACAAATATATGTATATGTGGTTAATAATAGTCCGTGTTTTAATTACGTTCATGATCGCATGTTCGTGATTAATTATAGTCAAATAATTATTACGTGCTCGTGCGTAGTAAATACTTATCGTGTCCTAACACGTACAAAATACGTAAAATCCTAACACGTAATCGTAATCATGCTATATTAGGAAAGTTTTAATCTAGTACGTACGATCTTAAGGGTACTATTCCTGGTAAAAGCATGCGGGTTTTACAAAAAACATTCGAAGTTTTTAAGCTCATGCACAAAGACTTACAGTTAAATATGAGACTGTAACTCGCACCTTAATTTTTAGGAAAGCTTATCTTTCATGATAACTTTTCCTCGTAACGAGAAATTAATTTTTCTCGGTCATGAGCTTGTATTAAAACATTCCAAGTTTTAAGCTCATAAAGTAAAGTGTTTCTTTTAAATAAGAGAACTTTTCTTCTCAACGAGAAATTCATCTTTCTCAGTCATGAGCTTTACGTTAAAACATTCAAAGTTTTTCAAGCTCATGAAAATGATTTCTAAGTAAATGTCAGATTAGAACTCACTCTTCAGTTAAAAGGAAAGTTTATCGCCGAGGGTATCTTATCCTTAACAACGGGAAGTTTACAACTTCTCGGACTTGAGCTCGTTTTGTAAGATATTCAACATCTTAAGCTCAAGTAATTGGTTTTCAAAACTTTGAACACAATTTTTCGAGTATTTCTCAAAAGGTTTTTCTGAATCTTTCAAAATTGTATGTTGAAAAATGTTTTGATAAAAAGAACATGTCTTCTGCAATCGATAATATTTACGAACCTAGAAATGTCGTTCAATAATGACACGGGGTTGTAAATAAAGTTTGCGCAGAAGTTTAAATGATTTAAAACATGTTCTAAATGGCTTGCTATTATTTCAGATAGTAACCCCCACTTGAAAAGAAAACTGTGAACCCCCACTTGCTTCTAAGATAGATATCGCTAACCCATATCAAAGCATGCAAATTCCTAATGAGAATGCAGGTACCAAAGAGGATGTTCCAAAAGAACGAAGCGGTCCAATCATTGTATACCATTCAATTAAGGACACTCTCAGAGTTTGGTTGCTGAAGAAGCTGATATCTAAGAAACAAGTGTCTCAGGGGATTTGCAGTTAAGCTTATAGTGTATGAAGGACTTATAGTCACATCACAGACTGTAACTCGTTTATCAAAGAAATTTTTTTTCGTCGATGATAAACTTATCCTTACAACGAGAAATTAATTTTTCTCGGGCATGAGCTTATATAAAAAAACATTCCAAGTTTTTAAGCTCATGCACAATGGCTTACAGTCAAATCACAAATTGTGACCCGAACTTCAAAGAAAGGGAAGATTATCTACGCAACGATAACTTACCCTCAAAACGAGAAATTAAATTTTCTCGGACACAAGCTTACATTTAAACTATTCCATGGTTTTAAGCGCGTGTACAAGGCTCATCATTAAATATCAGATGATGGCCCAATCTTCAAATAAAGGAAAGTTTATCGCCAATGATAAACTTATCCTTATTAACGAGAAATTAAATTTTCTCGGACACAAGCTTACATTAAAACTATTCAAAAGTTTTTAAGCTCGTGTAAATGGTGTATAATCACATTTGTATACCTCGGACTTCAAAGAAAGGAAAGTTTATCGCCGATGATAAACTTATCCTTACAACGAGAAATTAATTTTTCTCGGGCATGAGCTTATATAAAAAACATTCCAAGTTTTTAAGCTCATGCATAATGGCTCACATTCAAATCACAGTCTGTGACCCGAACTTCAAAGAAAGGGAAGTTTATCTCGTCAACGATAACTTACCCTCTTAACGAGTAATTAAGTTTTATTGGACAAGACCTTATCCTAAAACCATTCAAAGGTTTTAAGCTCGTGTATATAGTTCATCATTAAATATCAGATGATGTCCCGATTTTCAAATAAAGGAAAGTTTATCGCCGATGATAAACTTATCCTCAAAAACGAGAAATTAAATTTTCTCGGACACAAGCTTACTTAAAAACTATTCAACGGTTTTAAGCTCGTGTAAAAATGGTCCACTGTTAAATGTCAGACAATGACCCTTTCCTCAAAGAAAGGAAAGTTTATCGCGGATGATAAACTTATCCTTACAACGAGAAATTAATTTTTCTCGGGCATGAGCTTATGTTAAAAACATTCGAAGTTTTTAAGCTCATGCACTATGACTTACAGTTAAATATCAGACTGTAACTCGGACTTAATTTTTAGGATAGCTTATCTTTAAAGATAGCTTATCCTCGTAATGGGAAATTAAATTTTCTCGGTCATGAGCTTGTATTAAAACATTCCAAGTTTTAAGCTCAGAAAGGAAAGTGTATCTTTTAAATAAGAAAACTTTTCCTCATAACGAGAAATTCATCTTTCTCGGTCATGAGCTTTCCGTTAAAACATTCAAAAGTTTTCAAGCTCATGAACACGATTTCTAAGTAACTGCCAGCTTAGAACTCGTTCTTCAGTTAAAAGGAAAGCTTATCGCCGATGATAAACTTATCCTTAACAAAGAGAAGTTTACAACTTCTCCGACTTGAGCTTGTTTTGCAAGATATTCAAAATCTTAAGCTCAAGTAATTGGTTTTCAAAACGTTCAACACAATTTTTTGAGAATTTCTCAAAAAGGTTTTTCTAAATCTTTCAAAATTGTGTGTTCAAATATGTTTTGATAAAAAGAGCATGTCTTCTGGAATGGATAATATTTACGATACCAGAAATGTCATTCAATAATGACACGGGGTTGTAAATAAAGTTCGAGCAGAAGTTCAAATGTTTTAAAACATGCTCAAAATGGTTTGCTATTATTTCAGATAATAACCCGTTTTTCATACTCAAGTCAAGCATTTCACCGGAAAGCTTTGACTCAACAACGGGAATTAGTTTTCTCGGGCATGGTTTACTTTATAACCATCTAAGTGATTGTTTTTACGTTATAACACAATCTAACACGAATATATGTACGTGTCAGTGCATTTATTTGTTAAACAAGAGAAATCTTGTTTTTATAAAGTTATCATCTCCACCAACCGTAGCAATTTACAACTGATATCTACATACTCGACCATGCGACTACTCAAACGGCGACTACAACTCTTTCAATAGAACACGGGTCAACAATTGAGGGGGAGCAATTGTCCAACATTCAGAATCTTTGACGCCGAAAGTGCCTAGTTCACATGTTGGTGTCAAGAAAACGACATCAATCGTACACATGGAGTCAAGAGATAACTTCAGACATGATGAGGCGACCAACATTTATGAACAAGAACCATGTGCTACTTTCATATGATGTTCTCCATCATTCAGGTCCAACCTCATAAATCGCTAATCTTGTGAATAAATTATCATATATGATCTTTGCACGTGATAAATACCCTACACTTGTGATTAAAATGTATTTAATTTACGTTTCAAGTACACCCTCATTAATTTGAGGGGGAGCTTGTGTAATTCATGAAGATGATTGGATTTGCATCTTTCTTCCTAAATTTTCTTAAAATGCTATTAAATCAGTTGATATTAATACATCGATTGGGTTAATATTTTTAATATGATGGAGAAAATGTGATTTAATATGGGAAATGATTAATCACAAATGGTTTGACTTAACGTGATAGCTCATCCCGACATGTGCGAAATGTTTTTGAATATCGTGGCATATGTTAATGTGAAACTCGCATGCTTTTACTATGAATAGTACCCTTAAGATCGTACGTACTAGATTAAAACTTTCCTTTTATAGCATGTTTACGTTCACTAGAGGAAATTTAAGTATTACGTACGTGTTAGAACACGATAAGTATTTATTACGTATGAACACACAATAGCTATTCAAATAATATTATAATCACGAACATGCGATCATGAAATCATGAACGTAATTTTAATCACGAGCTAATATTAATTCCGTATTTATATATTTATTACGAACACGAATAAATATATTAAGTCACGATCGAAAACTAATTAAATTACGTAAACTACATAACACGTAATCACGGACATTTAACACGATTAATATTATTACGTATATTTAATTAACGCGACAAGTAATCACGTAAATAATATTTACATTTAAACACGTATAACAATAACTATGAAAATACACGACATACAAAAGACATGATTACGCGTAACCTTTTAGCTAGTCGCGAGTTAATTAAAATAAAAGAACAATAAGTGGTTTTGTTTGGGCTGTTTTAGACAAGTAAGGAAAAGACAAGACATATGGGCCGAAGCCCATGAATTGCCCAAACCGACCCTATACATCATTAAAAACGGGGGTGTTTTTTTTTGTTTCTTTCTTTCTGCCGACACAAACAAACAACAAAACAGAAACCCTAAAAGCATATACTAGCCGCCAATTGGTTTCTCCCTTTTCTTTTCTTCTCTGTCGCGACCCACACTAAGGAAACAAGAAGAATGGATCGAGGGTTGATCCTAGAAGAACAAGGATTTCGTTGGTTTTTGATACCCTAAACCCTAACACGAAAAAAACAAGTGTAAGTATCTTTAATCTCGTTTCTTTTTATTGGTTTAACTAATCACGAAATCCAAGATAAAAAGGGTCCAAAACATGTTAATTACAACCTTAAAACTATGCGGGTAAATAGGGTTACTGTTTGGGTTTGAATTTGCACGTTAACCGAGAGTCCTAGACTCTCGGTGGGCGTTTTCCTCTTTCAGCCGCAACCCCTGCAGTCAGCAGGGGTGCGCTTGGCTTAATAGTGGAAACAATGGCCTAACAGGGGGGTTAGGGTGTAGTCTGCCAGTGGGAACCCACGGCTGGACATGTTTAGCCTGTCGGTGGGATGTTTTAAACAAGCAGGGGAAACGTATAACTGCAAGTAGGAAAACTGGCAGTAAGGGGGTGTTTGGTTGTGGGTTTATAATCAGTCAAGGGGGGGTGTTTGGATAACAGTTTTATAAACTTTTAAGGGGCTGTTTGGTTCGGATTATTTCTAGAACACAACACGTTTTCATGGGTTTTCACGGGTTTGATTTACGACACATTTTAATAAAATAATACAAGAGTACGTGTTATTATTTTTTACAAGTTAGTTAGCTTTACATGTTTATTAATTTTACAAGGTAATTAAATTAATAATCATGACTTATTATTACAAGATTAATTAAATTAATTTAACATGCTAGATAATTAATTTAATTAAAACATGGACTTAGGTTTATTATTATTAATTAATAATGCATGATTTTAACCTAAGTATTTTACTATTTAATTTGGAATATAGTAATTAATGAATTATTAAACATGTCTTATAATTAATAAATTATCATGACTTAGGTTATATTAATATTAATATTAATACATGTTTTAACCTAAGTATATTATACACCTTATTTAATTAAAATCATGATATATTTAATTAAATACTTTTAACCTATAGTTTATTTAAAATACATGGAATAATTAATAAACTATACTTTATAACTACATGACTTAGAATAATAAACGGAAAACACTTGAGCTTATATAATTAGCTTATTTAACCAGCTTATATCTATTTATGGAAACTTTCTATTTTTTGAAATTTATTTAATTAAGGCAGCTAATCTATTTATGGAAACTTTCTCTTTTTAGAAACTTATCTATTTTAAGCAGTAATTCTATTTTTGGTAAATTTCTATTTTGGAAACTTCTATTTTAGGAAGTTACTTATTATTACACAGCAAGTATAATAATACAAGAAATACAAGTAATACTTAATCAGAATATAAAGAATACACGATAAACCTAGTATAACGTTAAAATCAGTAAAACAAGACATGAACATATAAAATAAGCTAAAACATGATATAAAACCAGTTACGTACTCAGTAATCAGAATACTTATACATTTATACTATGTATTTATGTAGCATTAGTGATACCGAAGTAGGACTCTCTTCCGTTCGTCTTCTTCGTTCACTGGACATAAGGTACGGATTCTCGTCCTTTCAGTATGGACATTCTTTCCTTATTAGGATTCCCTGTATGCAGCCAACTGTTTTTCCCAGTATTTGTTTATATGTTTTTGAATTGCTTAGGTTTAATTAGAATACCTAAAGCCATATACATGCATGACCAGTTTCACCTAGTTATGGAGGTACCATAACCATAACATTGGAGGCACCAATGTTATGACTTCACCACGGCGGAGTGATTGCTCGTGGCGTCCCTTCAGCTTTTGGCCATATTTTTATATTTATCATGTGGGGCGTATGGGTGCATCCTAGTTACATGTTTTCAGTCAGGATTTCATGGTGAATGTGGTGTGTGCCTTGCATCCTTCACAAGGAGCTGATCCCTCCTACCCAAGACCAGTATATTAAATTAGAGGCAACCCCTCTAACTTGCATGATGAGGTCACCCCTCCAAGTATTCATGCACGGTGGATTATCATGACCTATATTGGCTAATGGTAAAATTATGTTAAACAGTTTTCATAAGATAAACATAAGGCTTTTCAAACTATAAAACCAGTTTTATGAACATGTTCCAGGTTTTACAGGACTTATACAATTCCGCTACTATTAAGTCTTTATTATGTTTTAGTCTTTCACACTATGTCTATATCCGTGCACAGAGCGTTTTGCTCAGCTGTTACTTTCCTTTCCATGTCCCAAAACGGCAGGTACCCTAGGAGAGACTCGAGCAATTGGAGGACGTGCATAGGATGGAAGCTGCTAGAGACTTCTTTTCCTTTTTGCCTTCATATACTTATGCTTGCTTAGTCTTTCATTCATTTCTTTTGGCTTTATTATGTTTTGGGCTTATGTTTGGGAACAGATGTTTGATTCCGGTTTTCCCTATGGTCATGTATGTTTTAGTACATTTACCTTGTATGCTTTGATGACACGCCATAATTACGCGTGACATTCCATTTATCAAATAGGGTGTTACAATTATGGTATCAGAGACAAGGCTTCGACCTGTAGGCTCTAAAACTTGACCTGTGACTAGTGGGTAGTCACCAGGAGCTTCCTAAGCCAACGTTTGTTATTCCACGTATTGATGTTTTTAGCGCATTATTGTTTTAACCATGACGTTTTCAGCACCTTGAGGTTTTAACCTTGATTTCTTTCATCTATATTGTTTTACTAATATGGATGGACAACTGTCATTCATATCTAGTTATGTGTCATTGTTTCATGCATAATGTTCCTCGAGAACTGTGGCTATGTGGACTGAACCCCAGTAGTTCATAATTAGTCACATAAAAAAATTCTGATAAGTTTTGACAGATGAGTTTCATTTATTTATGTTTCATGTATCATTGTTGCAGGGATTATGACTAAGTAATGGTTGGTACAGGACTGACCCTATTTAGTCGCATGTGCTTTTATCGAAACTTTTAACTTTGGGACCGACCCATAGGCGTCCCCTCGCCATGTCTTTTGTTTTGGGACCGACCCATAGGCGTCCCCTCGCACATATGAAGGTTTTTATAAACTACATTACGCATCCATGCATTGTCTTTCATGCATAAAACTTTTCTCATGATTTATTAGCATAAAATTTTTTCCTGTCCCCTCATAAGTTAATATGTTTTTATGTCAAGTATGTTTTCATACTGTCATGGTTAACTCCAGTTTCGTGCTGATTATGTTATACACTCCTTCATGATAGATGGTTTCATGATTCTTCATGATAATTCCGTCTTCATGTTGATTACGTCCTACGCCTCTTTTGTTATTTATGCTTTCATGCAAGGCATTGTTGGATTTCATTTAATCCTGCTTTCATGATAGTCATGGCTGGTTTTCATTGACCATGCTGTCAGGCAAATCATCGTTGAATTTTGTGTAACCACACTTTAATGTTTCTCGATACAACCAGAATGATGTCTATGCTAATATTTCCAGGTTAACATGATGGTTTTCTAACCGTTTAACTGATATACTTTCCTTAAATCATGACAAATGATCGACCCCAATACTGATCATTTCATGTACATTGCATGTGTACTCCATGTACCTTATCCCATGTGCGTACTTCCACTTGCTGATACTCTACAAATTGCTGATGCCGCTCATAACTTGGAGATGTTACTAAAGGTTGATGCTGCTGACGTTCGGAGACGCTACGAGATGCGGATGCTGTTCACAACCTGGAGATCCTACAAGACGAAGACAAAGGCGTCAGAGCAAAGCAATTGGATGAGAAGATGCTTCACCCTCAGACGATTTCCATCAATCTTTGTCCCTAATTCTTAGTCACATGTCAATGTCATTCGACTATCTTTTCAGCCATTTGAGTGCAAACCGGTACCAGCCGGCCACTCAGCTGAATAGTTACATGAATCACGGTCATGAGAATGACCGTCATGGAACTGACAGACAGGACGATAGTAACCAATACTATGACAGAAACTATCCTATAAATCGCAACCGAGGCTCCGGCCGCGGACGTGATCAGACATACAAAGGATCAGTAGTCCAACCGATCCGCCAAGTCTGGCATAATAACCTAATATTGTAGTTCTATTGTTTTACGTCTCGAGACACATGTCAAGACATCAGTCAAGACACATGTCTCACGTATACTTTCTGGAGACACATGTCAAGACATCAGTCAAGACACATGTCTCACGTATACTTTCTGAAGACACTAGTCAAGACATATGTCATGCTTATAGTTCCAAGACACGAGTCAAGACACATGACTCACGTTCAACTATGAAACGTTTCTAAGAAATTCAGGGTACCCTCCAAGGGTATATCCATTTTTTTGTTCCATGATATAATCAGGCCACAAGAATTTCAATACCATTACCGGCGCATTAGTGAGAATTGTCACGTTGCCGATGTCACTTTCATTTCTTTCACCATATTTCATATATTCATGACCATGAAGGACGCCTTTCGTATTCCCACGTATACGAAGGTTTTCCTTCAGCTTAATGATGAGATCCAAGCTGCTAACGCATTTCCTCGGACAGACACGAGATGAATTTTATCTTAATTATGGACTATGAACAGCACACCATGCTACGATTCATAATTATGTACAGTAATGTTCAGGCTCCTAAATACATTCAGCTTGATTTTCCATCAGGAAAATCTGTACAAATTATCTATTCTTACAAGCATGTGCGTTGTTAGTCGTGGTAGCTAAAATTTTCTAGCTGTCAGATGATTATTCCAAAATATTCCCATACATTCCTGAAGAACTTACAAGGAGAAGGATGGTGCCATGAGATTATGTGTCGACTATCGCCGACTTAAACAAATCACCATTCATGACCGTTATTCTCCTCCACGTATTGACAACATGTCCAATCGACCTTATGGTGTTAATCACCTTTCCAAGATTGAACTCATGATCATGCTGCCAACAGTGACGAGTGAAAAAGCAGGACATGTCCATGACTGCTATTCGTACACGACTCGGTCATGCTAGATTTATGATTTTGAATTATTCTCATCAATGCTCCAATGGCATTATAAGAATGAGTTTCCATGAACTCATAGAAAATTCATTAGTGTTTTCATTAAGGATAACCTGATTTCCTTTAAGCCCAGAGAAAAATAGGAAGACCATATCTGCACTATGTTGCGAATTCTATAACAAGAGAAATTTTACCCTAGAAAATTTTCCAATATCAATTCTGTTTGATTACAGTGACACGTTGAATCACATGGGTTTCTACGGTTAATCTTACTATGACTCAGCTTATGCGTAAAGGAGAGAACCCTACACTACATTAGGTGTTCTAGAAAATCCTACGCTAGGAGAAGTCTAGATTCAGAGACTCAGAGTTTCGCAAACTCCTATGTATCAAGTTCTACGAAGCAAGATACAGTTACGTTCATATCTTTATACATGTCATACAAACAGGCTAAGATAGGACACCAACAAACTGGGATGTTTTCATCATCTGAAATTGTGAATTGAAATGGGACAAGATCTCCATGGATTTTGGTTACCAGATTAACGCAAACTCAGAAGAAACATGATGCTATCTGGGTTATTGCAAACAGTTTGATCAAGTCTGAAAAATCCTTACATCCGCAAGGATTTCAGAACCAACAGATTGATCGGACATGTTCCAACCAAGGCTCATCCGATCACTTGGCAATCCCTCAGTTATCGGGTAAGACAAAGATTCGCAATTGTGCTCCTTATTTACTTCACGTCTTCATTCTAGCTCAACGACTTGCTTCCGCGCTCGCGTTCATGACACTATGGTATCTCGGATTACGATTTTACTTTCATTTTCCTCATCCTGGGAAGTTTTGCAAGAACTAGAGAGACCAGACCCAAGTTTAGTAAAATTCCCTATCCTCAGATAGACGTTTCTCGTCATATTCTATGTCTCACCCTGTAGCGTTTGGCGTTACCGCCATTATATTCTATGTTCACGATATGTTTCACATGTCATGTTCATTCCACGTTCCTCATATCATGATCAAGATATGTTACACGTATCATGGATCACGATATGTTTACTCATACTACACTCGCCATATCTCCACGTAGCACGTTCAAAATTTTTCATGTATCACGTTCAAAATTTTTCACGTACTACGTTTCTTTATGTCTCGCGTATCGTTTCTAATTATCAGTTAAGTCAGATTGTCTTGCATCGTAACGTTTTAGTTACCCTTACACGTTAATTCTTATTCCCTCGATCAAATTTAGGGGATCTATCTTAAGTTGATAACCAATAATTTCTTCGTATTCCAAGTCAAGGTCAGGAGGACCAAGATTTATCATTGGTGTCAAGATCTTGTGAAGGAACCGTTCCAAGGGGCAAGCCACTTGGAAACGGACAAGTTCATCCGGACTTCTTATCCGTTTGTCTCTTATCAATTGCATATGTCCTTTCAGTCACGTCACGTTCCATGTCCTTTCAAGACATGTCACGTTCCGCGTTCCTTCTGCCAGGTCTCCTGGACGTTCATTTATCTTACATACCCCCTCGGTTTGATTCGGGTATGTTTCTCTTTCAGTTACGTTACCTATAATTCGGGGACGAATTATTCTTTTTAGGGGGGAAGAGTTGTAAAACCCGCATGCTTTTACCATGAATAGTACCCTTAAGATCGTACGTACAAGATTAAAACTTTCCTTTTATAGCATGTTTACGTTCACGTATAGGAAATTTAAGTATTACGTACGTGTTAGAACACGATAAGTATTTATTACGTATGAACACACAATAATTATTCAGATAATATTATAATCACGAACATGCGATCATGAAATCATGAATGTAATTTTAATCACGAGCTAATATTAGTTACGTATTTATATATTTATTACGAACACGAATCAATATATTGAGTCACCATCGAAAACTAATTAAATTACGTAAACTACGTAACACGTAATCACGGACATTTAACACGATTAATATTATTACGTATATTTAATTAACGCGACAAGTAATCACGTAAATAATATTTACGTTTAAACACGTATAACAATAACTATGAAAATACACGACATACAAAAGACATGATTACGTGTAACCTTTTAGCTAGTCGCGAGTTAATTAAAATAAAAGAACAATAAGTGGTTTTGTTTGGGCTGTTTTAGACAAGTAAGGAAAAGACAAGACATACGGGCCGAAGCCCATGAATTTCCCAAACCGACCCTATACATCATTAAAAACGGGGGTATTTTTTTTTTGTTTCTTTCTTTCTGTCGACACAAACAAACAACAAAACAGAAACCCTAAAAGCATATACTAGCCGCCAGTTGGTTTCTCCCTTTTCTTTTCTTCTCTGCCGCGACCCACACCAAGGAAACAAGAAGAATGAATCGAGGGTTGATCTTAGATTTAACACCCCCAAATTACATTGCGCAGCGGAAAATACACAATTGGGTGCTAAATACAAACATTGTTACACAAGACATTTTGAACAAACTCAAAATGATGAATTTGAAATATAGAAGAATATAATTTAACCACTGTCTAAAACTTTCAATCCCAAGTAAAACAATTTTAGAAATATCAGAGTAATATTTAGGTCCCCCAAAGATTTCATTCAATCAACAAACCATTTACCAAAATATATGACCGTACATTATTATTTTTATGACAAAAGAGAAAGGAATCCGTTTTAGACCAATCACCACAAAAGCAATCCCGCAGTCCTTCTCCAGCAAGCTCCGCAATTCACCATCTTCAATACCTGAAATACATGCTGAAAATCATCAACACAACGGTTGAGCGAGTCTATAGGTTTTCCAAATCAACATTTGAACACAAGAGAAAAATCAATCAAGATCATTTAATAGAATTGCTGATCATTACAATCTATTATTCAGGCAATCTGGTATATAGCAATATCTATTGAATTGTATTAAGCTCATGACACCGACCCCTTAACTTAGTCACCCACGCCTAAAGCCGACATGACTAGATGAAATTCCAGTGCCCCTACTAGGGTATCCATTGCAAGAATACCAACTCTCATTCTCGTAAAATTATCCTTCCCAGCGGGTTACTCGGCGTAAAGCCCTGGTCTCATATAGGATCGTCAGCCTAATAGTACTATTATTAGAATAAGCGGCTATTCCCAACTCACAACATCAAGTCAGAAGATAGTTACGGCTCATGAATTTAGGGTCTTTTGCAATATAGGTACTTATACAATTCAAAACAACAAAGGCAACAAGGAAACATTCGGGTCCAAACAATCAATCATGACTTGTGTTCATTTTACTTTCAAATAGCATGTATCCCCCTCGCGGGTTTTAAAATCATTCAAACAATTACAAAAGCGAGGCTATAGACTCACCTGGAGTAATAGCAGTAGTAAGATGATCTTCGACGATAGTTGATGCCCGATAAACACAAAAACCGCAACCTATCAAATAAGGCGCGTTCATCGATAATACACCCGAATAAAATCTATACTTACTAACATCAAAATCAAAATCATAAAATCACAACCAACCCAAAATAAAAACAATATAAGTGACCTATTACTTCCTTCTATATGTTCACTATTAGTTAATTCTTTCGATAAAAATCTGCCGGTACACACCAAATGTACGGGCTCGTTTACCCCACTTAAACACATCAAATGCTTATGGTACTAACCAGAGACCTCACTTACTATATATAGAAAGACCTGTTATAAGCCCATCAAAAGATTTTACTTTTAAAGTTCCCTGCCCGACACATCTTTGAACTACAAAAACCGGACAGTTTTACGTCAACAACACTTATAGTCTTTTAAACGATTTATTTTTCTCCGGTTACAAAACCGACACTCAACTTTGAAAATAGCTCATCATCATCATACTTATCCTTAAAAATCAGTCCAAAAAATGCATTTTATAGTCCCCGGGATTCGATCCAAATATCGACAACAATTTTATATTGTGACGATACTCGTCTCCCGGTACACGAATAATCAAACTAACGTAACTTTTCGCTCGTTTGGAGCTAGAAGCTCTATCTTATACCAAAACGAAGGTAAAAACATCCTCTACAACAATATCTAACTAGTTCATCTCAAATTCAAACTCACATTTTCAGAAAATTAAATTTAATAATCTGTTTAAAAATACACTTTTAAAAATCCATCAAAATAAATTTTTCACCACATTTTAATCATTCTTATATGCCTAATATCACCCTAATATCATTACTAACAACATAACTAACCCATAACACATTTTAAATGATCATACAAAAATTACCCACTCAAAAATTCATACATGCAATAATTAAAATATGAATATAACATCACTAACAACAAGTATATAACAAGAAAATGGATCAAACCTTCATGGATCATCATCAAAAAAATGAAAGTTCTTGCATGTGTGTAAAATTTACATCATTGGAATCACCATTGAATTTTAGAGATGGGACTTTGTTTAGTTTTCATTGATTCAAGCTAAATTTTGAAAATCAAGGGTGTTTTGGTGTTGGATGTTGACGGCAAACAAGAGAGAAGGGAGAGAGAAAGAAAAAAAAAATTTACACATGCATTCTATGTGTTTTTCCTAAGTGGAAATTCCTTTTATAGTGGGGTGGAGGGGCTAGTTTTGCCAGTTTGTGATTGTTTTGGTCCAAAATTTAATTTAAATAGTTGTAAGGGTGGAAAACGTAAATTGTAAATTTTGAAAATATTTACGAGGCTCGGGTTTCGTAAAAATACTTTTCAAAAGTTAAAACACACTAAAAATATGATGGTAATATGATCCCGGTTCGACTTAATACGAACTTTAAATAAAAACGTCAAAAATATAAACATCGAGACAACAAATGATAAAACATAAAATCTCGGGCATCCGTCGATATCGTGGTCACTAATAATCCTCGCTATTAGTAAAAAGATAAAAATAAGACCTCCAATGTCGGTTTTAAATAAAACCATCAATCGTTATTTCATTCAACTCATCAAAAATTTCAAAATTATTCGTAAAAATAATAATATATAATATTAAATAAATGACCTCGAGTTTGGGTTGTCACATCCTACCCTCCTAAAAGAGAGCGACGTCCCGACGTTCGGCCCTTCTTATATTTGCATTCCATACCTCCAGAACAAAAGAACTCTTTTCCTTAAAGAAATCCTCATGCTTCCTTCATAATTTCAGATTCCACTCCTGGAATTCTTGTATCTTCACAATGTAATTCTCACTATGTTTTAACCTCATAAGAACTTTTCACAGTTCTTTCTATGAAAAACAACTTATCTTCAAGTTGAATTCTTTCCTTGTTGTTCCCAAAGCTAATTTCACCCGTCATAACGATACCTTAAGCATAACCACGTTTCCAATTTCAAACTCCATTGACTTCCTTCGATTGCCAACATAACTCTTCTGATGACTCCTCGTTACTAATAAACGGTCCTCAACCCATACAACCTTATCAATATTGCCAATATCACTTCTAATTTACTCATTTAATTCCACCTACATTTCTGCAATGCACCAAAAGCCTAATCTTACGTCCATAACTCACTATCTTTAACCTTCACAAATTGAAGTTCTTTATGTACCATCAATAGTACAGCCTTACTAATACTAGTATGATAATCATCGTCATATAAAAATTCCAACAATTTCTATGTCAATCACACATGTACAAGCATACCGTTCAATGTTCGAATCGTCCTTTCACTCTATCCATCATACTCTGTATAACACACAGTACTCAATTCAACTTTCACCTTTACCCAAACCAAAACATATCATTTACTTGATTTGTGAGATTCCTTCATCACTAAGTCTTACTCTCTCAACTTAGTTATGTTAGGAGTGCTCAATATACCATGTCTCACTTGACTTCACAACAAAATCCTTTCCATAAGTTCGTTAAAATGTTGAAATCACTTATCTTGACCTCCTTCTCAAATCAGACCACTAACTTAAAATTTTCAATATCCTTGCTATCAAGCCCACACTTCTTGTCATTACCAAAACTCAAATCTTAAAAGGTTTTCCATTTTTTTATCCCTGATAAGTGCATTAGCTACCGCATTCGCCTTTCCCGGATGGTAGCGAATCCCGTAGTCATAATCACCCACAGTCGTATCCATCAACATACTCAAGTACTCGAAATATATAACTTGTAATCCTCTACTCATTTCCTTTTATCATCCCAAGAAATTAATTATGGAGCAACTTCTATGATCCTTTATCACTACACACTTGATTCCATACAAGTAATATTCCTAAAATCTCAAAGCAAACACCACAACTACATAACCCTTATGAGACGCATCACAACAAACTATAAATCCTTCAGGTCCTTTCAATAATGACAACATCGATGCAGAACAGAACCTATTCCTCAGTGTTCAGAATACAGCTTCCTCATCTGATAAGGATCAGATCTCGAAACTTACAATTTAGATGTATAAGTGGGACTCACACATCCAATTCTTCTTAGTCAGCTTAATCAATAATTTAACAATTAATGAAAACCTTTCGTTAAACCTCCAATTACTCCCAACTTAGACCAAGGAATTAACAGATTTACGCCGACGTCGTTGGTACCGACCAATCCTTAATCTTTCAATCTTGGCAAGATTTTCACGAATACCTTTGTTGTCAATCAACTTCCTTAAAAAGCAATTATTTCAACTAACATTCCCATATAGGAAACTTTACATACAGTTTCTCTTCTTCCAACCATCCCAAATTCAACCTCATATGCTACTTATGTTCCTCCTTTCCTCTTGGATTAAAATAGAATATCGTCATTAGATACAATGACTAACTCATCCTAACACATCTCACACACAAAATTCACCCAGTCCATAAGTATGGCAGACGCATTCGTCAATTCCATAAACATCACTTGAAACTTAATGTACCCACATCAAGTACGAAAAACAACTATAGGAATATCTTTTTCTCTAACTCTCAGTTAAAGATAACCAGGACTCAAACGATCTTTGAGTACACACTGGATCTAGACAAGTTGCAAGGATCACGCGAATCATCAATCCTCGGTAATAGATACCGATTATTGGCTGTCAATTGTTAAGCTCTCGATAATCAATACACATCTGAAACAATCCATACTTCTTTGACAAACAACACAAACGATCGGCATTGGCAACAAAACTTAATCTAATACATCTCTTATCCACCACTTCTCACAGTTGACCGAATAACTCATTCCACTCTGACGGTGCCAAATGATAAGGCATACAAATACTACTCAACAAAACGCAGCAGCACTACACAACAAAACGCAGAAGCACTTCACCTATTGTTTACAACACTCAATCGACACGAACTCTACTTCATGAGCCGGCAGCAACTCTACAAAACTTCAGGAAAACTTTAGAATACTCTCGAGTCATTAATAGATCTCCAAACTTCTCCTCAACTACCCTAACACTAATTACCTGAGCTAGGAATACATCATATCCCTCTTTCACATACTTCCTTGTTTCCAAACAAGATACACTTCCCAAATGGATAGTTCACTCATCACCCTTCACAGTCAACACTCAGCTTTGCAGCAAAGTCTAAGCCAGCAGCTATCAATTAATAGTGATGATTAGTCCAATCTCAAGCATCAGCATTTCGCACCACTAACCAATTCAGACAAATAATCCACATCTAAAGATTCCAACTCTTTGGGCATCAAGTCAATACTAACCACCTACTTTCCTAAATTCTAGGAACACACTCTCAGTGTAAAACTAACACTAGAAACCTTTCCATCGGTTAACTCCACATCATAGTTAATTGTCATCCTTACTAATTCTCGGTTGATAAAACAACCAAATCTTTACATTTCTATAGTTTCTACTCGATTTGAAACCAAACAACATACTGAAATAAAGAATCTCAAGTAAGAATATACCATTTACAACATCCAGACCTTAAGGTTTGTCAGCATCATTCAAACGTAAGCTAGAGCGGCAGCATTCCTATTTTGTCAATTTCCTTTCCTTGGACAATTCCTTTGTTTGTATTCTTTCTCACCACGGCTAAAACATATCACTACTCCAGGGGTACTAATTAGAATGACTAATTCCTCTTGTTCTGCACTTTGCAGCTTTATGACCAGGTTTTCCTAACTCTAGTCGCATTTGTGGGAAAATTACCTACATGGTATATAGTACAGCAAACACATTCGAGATTTATCTTGTCACTTATAGACACAGTGGAAGCACGAATTCCATCATTCCTTCCAGGATTTAAATACTGATTTCGGTTCTGTCTTTGGTTATTGTTATTACTGTAATCCTTATAATTCTGACCTCGATTCGGGTTGGACCGAGCAGATTCCCACTTTCTCTTATTGTTTCGACCATGCTATCTTTCCTAACTTCCTTTCACGTCCATTAAATCAAACGTCCTCTAAACAGCTTCATCGAAAGATTCAGGTTATGAAGAAATAACCTCACCCTTGATATTATTATACAATCCTCTAATGTACTACTTCGTTACCGTACAATCATTCACAAAAGCATCAGGACATAACAAATATAGCTCAGAAAATTTCCCAGTAAGCAGTAATATCATCGTCCCTTAGCACTAATTATCTCAATTCGGATTCCAACTGTCCTAGTTCCTTCTTTGGACAAATCCTAGCAGTCAATAGTCCTTTCATCACGATCCATGCCTTACTATTAGTCACAACTAATCCTAAAGTAGTCACTTGGTATTCAACCATCTTAGTGTACCATCCTGAAATATAGCAACAGCAAATTTCACCTTATTAATTTCTGAACACCCAATAATCTTAAAATACTCTCTATCTTATCAATCCAACTATGCAATTCTAATGCACTACTAATACCACCAAACAGCGCAGAACCACACTTCTGAAAACTAACATAAGTACATTCTCTTGAACTTGCAGAACAACAGCAACACTATCATCTGGATCAGCAGCATCCTCATCGTTGTAGCAACATCGCCATTATTTTCAGCAGCATCATCATTATTCTTAGCAGCATCATCATTATTCTCAGTAGCATCATCATTATTCTCAGCATCTATTAATTCCTTGCAGCACCACCGGCTCCAAATGCTCTAGCAATAACTTGTTCAATCATAGTGTTCACAATAGCAGTCGTTAGTTTTGGCAACATATTTCAAGAAACTTAGTCACGCAGCGATCTACTAATGACAGAAATATGATTCCCCTACTCCTTCTTCCATTCTCACGGAAGAAAGAAACATGATAAGTATACATATCAAGAATAAAGAAGGAATTCTTTATCAGGATGTCTCATGAATACTACATGCACGAACAACACAAGCTACAATGGTTCATCAACCAAAACTCAAAAGAGTTAATAAAGGGACATCATAGATCATGAGGGTAATTTGGATTACGTTGAGGATTCAACAAGGCAGTGGCAATGTCTGTCACTACAATCGTCTACCGAACAAACTTTAAAGATAATAAGTTCCATCACAATGCTACGAAACAAGGATTTAAATAAGTCCAATCACAAAAGAAAATAACATACAAAGAAATCCATCACGCGATTAGTTCCTTAGACAGCAGCTCCTCATCCTCCTTAACATTGTTGTCAGCTTCATCACACTTGTCTATTTCCCATTTCACACTTCAAAGTCAAATCCATAACCTGATGGCACCTCATTCTCAAAATCCAAATACTCACTGCTACACGGCAGATTAATCACAAAACAAGTCTCAGTACGACTTTCAACATTCCTAAGCTTCCAAACTCCAATCAGAATTGATCTCACATGAAACTCCCACACACTTATCCTTTCAAAACTTACCTACTTCTCTTTAAACCTTTCGATTCAAGCACACAGATTCATCACAATCGACCCAAGACTAGCAATCTCATCCATCTTCCAAGTCCTAACAAACTCAATTCTCCACATACCAAATACAACCTTTTAAAACCACTTTTCTTTCACATCAACCTTCTAATCACACCAATTCAACCACATATCTATCATACATCAACTAATCAAACTTCCTCATACCCGATACAAGTCGCAAGAATTCAGTTGTAAAATCGTTCATCATCTGGTCTACTGTCCCAGACCCTCAGTAGTATATAATGTCATTATTTAAAATTATATACATATGCATTACATAGAGAAAATTACGATAACAAGTACTCAACGTACTTTTAACAACATCAATACATCATCAATACATCATCAATACATCATCAATACATCATCAATACATCATCATAGTATTTACTTAATAAAATATTCTAAAAATCATTTCAAATTTTAAGGGATACATCAACTATAAAACAATACAAAACAAATAATCTTACCGGAGCCTTGCGAAGAAGTTGCGTTGCTTTTGTAAAATATTTTTGACACCAAAGTTATAGTTTAGGAGATTTTTCAAAAATGGACCTAATTCGCTATAACTAAAAAGCTCTGATAACCAATCTTTAACACCCCCAAATTACATTGCGCAGCGGAAAATACACAATTGGGTGCTAAATACAAACATTGTTACACAAGACATTTTGAACAAACTCAAAATGATGAATTTGAAATATAGAAGAATATAATTTAACCACTGTCTAAAACTTTCAATCCCAAGTAAAACAATTTTAGAAATATCAGAGTAATATTTAGGTCCCCCAAAGATTTCATTCAATCAACAAACCATTTACCAAAATATATGACCGTACATTATTTTTTTATGACAAAAGAGAAAGAAATCCGTTTTAGACCAATCACCACAAAAGCAATCCCGCAATCCTTCTACAGCTAGCTCCGCAATTCATCATCTTCAATACCTGAAATACATGCTTAAAATCATCAACACAACGGTTGAGCGAGTCTATAGGTTTTCCAAATCAACATTTGAACACAAGAGAAAAATCAATCAAGCTCATTTAATAGAATTGCAGATCATTATAATCTATTATTCAGGCAATCTGGTATATAGCAATAGCTATTGAATTGTATTAAGCTCATGAAACCGACCCCTTAACTTAGTCACCCACGCCTAAAGCCGGCATGACTAGATGAAATTCCAGTGCCCCTACTAGGGTATCCATTGCAAGAATACCAACTCTCATTCTCGTAAAATTATCCTTCCCAGCGGGTTACTCAACGTAAAGCCCTGGTCTCAGATAGGGTCGTCAGCCCAATAGTACTATTATTAGAATAAGCGGTTATTCCCAACTCACAACATCAAGTCAGAAGATAGTTAACGGCTCATGAATTTAGGGTCTTTTGCAATGTAGGTACTTATACAATTCAAAACAACAAAGGCAACAAGGAAACATTCGGGTCCAAACAATCAATCATGACTTGTGTTCATTTTACTTTCAAATAGCATGTATCCCCCTCGCGGGTTTTAAAATCATTCAAACAATTACAAAAGCGAGGCTATAGACTCACTTGGAGTAATAGCAGTAGTAAGACGATCTTCGACGATAGTTGATGCCCGATAAACACAAAAATCGCAACCTATCAAATAAGGCGCGTTCATCAATAATACACCCGAATAAAATCCATACTTACTAACATCAAACTCAAAATCATAAAATCACAACCAACCCAAAATAAAAACAATATAAGTGAACTATTACTTCCTTCTATATGTTCACTATTAGTTAATTCTTTCGATAAAAATCTGCCGGTACACACCAAATACGGGCTCGTTTACTCCACTTAAACACATCAAATGCTTATTGTACTAACCAGAGACCTCACTTAATATATATAGAAAGACCTGTTAAAAGCCCATCAAATGATTTTACTTTTAAAGTTCCCTTCCCAGCACATCTTTGAACTACAAAAACCGGACAGTTTTACGTCAACAACACTTATAGTCTTTTAAACCATTTATTTTTCTCCGGTTACAAAACCGACACTCAACTTTGAAAATAACTCATCATCATCATACTTATCCTTAAAAATCAGTCCATGACTCATTTTAAAAATCCATTTTATAGTCCCCGGGATTCGATCCAAATATCGACAACAATTTTATATTGTGACGATACTCGTCTCGTGGTACACGAATAATCAAACTAACGTAACTTTTCGCTCGTTTGGAGATAGAAGATCCATCTTATACCAAAACGAAGGTAAAACATCCTCTACAATAATATCTAACTAGTTCATCTCAAACTCAAACTCACATTTTCAGAAAATTAAATTTAATAATCTGTTTAAAAATACACTTTTAAAAAACCATTAAAATAAATTTTTCACCACATTTTAATCATTCTTATATGCCTAATATCACCCTAATATCATTACTAACAACATAACTAACCCATGACACATTTTAAATGATCATACAAAAATTACCCACTCAAAAATCCATACATGCAATAATTAAAATATGAATATAATATCACTAACAACAAGTATATAACAAGAAAATGGATCAAACCTTCATGGATCATCATCAAAAAATGAAAGTTATTGTATGTGTGTAACATTTGGATCATTGGAATCACCATTGAATTTTAGAGATGGGACTTTGTTTAGTTTTCATTGATTCAAGCTAAATTTTGAAAATCAAGGGTGTTTTGGTGTTCGATGTGGACGGCAAACAAGAGAGAAGGGAGAGAGAAAAAAAATAAAAAAATTTACACATGCATTCTATATGTTTTTCCTAAGTGGAAATTCCTTTTATAGTGGGCTGGAGGGGCTAGTTTTGCCAATTTGAGATAGTTTTGGTCCAAAATGCAATTTAAATAGTTGTAAGGGTGGAAAATGTAAATTGTAAATTTTGAAAATATTTACGAGGCTCGGGTTTCGTAAAAATACTTTTCAAAAGTTAAAACGCACTCAAAATATGATGGTAATATGATCCCGGTTCGACTTAATACGAAATTAAAATAAAAACGCAAAAATATAAACATCGAGACAACAAATGATAAAACATAAAATCTCGGGCATCCGTCGATATCGTGGTCACTAATAATCCTCGCTATTAGTAAAAAGATAAAAATAAGACCTCCAATGTCGGTTTTAAATAAAACCATCAATCGTTATTTCATTCAACTCATCAAAAATTTCAAAATTATTCGTAAAAATAATAATATATAATATTAAATAAATGACCTCGAGTTTGGGTTGTCACACTAGAAGAACAAGAATTTCGTTTGTTTTTGATACCCTAAACCCTAACACGAAAAAAACAAGTGTAAGTATCTTTAATCTCGTTTCTTTTTATTGGTTTAACTTATCACGAAATCCAAGATAAAAAGGGTCTAAAACATGTTAATTACAACCTTAAAACTATGCGACTAAATAGGGTTACTGTTTGGGTTTGGATTTGCACGTTAACCGAGAGTCCTAGACTCTCGGTGGGCGTTTTCCTCTTTCAGCCGCAACCCCTGCATTCAGCAGGGGTGCGCGTGGCTTAACAGTTGAAACAGTGGCCTAACGGGGGGAGGGGGTTTGGGTGTAGTCTGCCAGTGGGAACCCACGGCTGGACAGGTTTAGCCTGTCGGTGGGAAGTTTTAAACAAGCAGGGGAAACGTATAACTGTCAGTGGGAAAACTGGCAGTAAGGGGGTGTTTGGTTGTGGGTTTATAATCAGTCAAGGGGGGTGTTTGGATAACAGTTTTATAAACTTTTAAGGGGCTGTTTGGTTCGGCTTATTTGTAAAACACAACACGTTTTCATGGGTTTTCACGGGTTTGATTTACGAAACTTTTTAATAAAATAATACAAGAGTACGTGTTATTATTTTTTACAAGTTAGTTAGCTTTACATATTTATTAATTTTACAAGGTAATTAAATTAATAATCATGACTTATTATTACAAGATTAATTAAATTAATTTAACATGCTAGATAATTAATTTAATTAAAACATGGACTTAGATTTATTATTATTAATTAATAATGCATGATTTTAACCTAATTATTTTACTATTTAATTTAGAATATAGTAATTAATGAATTATTAAACATGACTTATAATTAATAAATTATCATGACTTAGGTTATATTAATATTAATATTAATACATGTTTTAACCTAAGTATATTATACACCTTATTTAACTGAAATCATGATATATTTAATTAAATACTTTTAACCTATAGTTTATTTAAAATACATGGAATAATTATTAAACTATACTTATAACTACATGACTTAGAATAATAAACAGAAAACACTTGAGCTTATATAATTAGCTTATTTAATCAGCTTATATCTATTTATGAAAACTTTCTATTTTTAGAAACTTATTTAATTAAGGCAGCTAATCTATTTATGGAAACTTTCTGTTTTTAGAAAATTATCTATTTTAAGCAGTAATTCTATTTTTGGTAACTTTCTATTTTTGGAAACTTCTATTTTTGGAAACTTCCATTTTAGGAAACCTGCTATCTTTAGGAAGTTACTTATTATTACACAGCAAGTATAATAATACAAGAAATACAAGTAATACTTGATCAGAATATACAGAATACACGATAAACCCAGTATAACGTTAAAATCAGTAAAACAAGACACGAACATATAAAATAAGCTAAAACATGATATAAAACTAGTTACGTACTCAGTATTCAGAATACTTATACATGTATCCTATGTATTTATGTAACATTAGTGATACTGAAGTAGGACTCTCTTCCGTTCGTCTTCTTCGTTAACTGGACATAAGGTACGGATTCCCGTCCTTTCAGTATGGACATTCTTTCCTTATTAGGATTCCCTGTATGCAGCCAAATGTTTTTCCTAGTATTTGTTTTATATGTTTTTGAATTGCTTATGTTTAATTAGAATACCTAAAGCCATATACATGCATGACCAGTTTCACCTAGTTATGGAGGTACCATAACCATAACATTGGAGGCACCAATGTTATGACTTCACCACGGCGGAGTGATTGCTTGTGGCGTCCCTTCAGCTTTTGGCCATATTTTTATATTTATCATGTGGGGCGTATGGGTGCATCCTAGTTACATGTTTTCAGTCAGGATTTCATGGTGAATGTGGTGTGTGCCTTGCATCCTTCACAAGGAGCTGACCCTCCTACCCAAAACCAGTATATTAAATTAGAGGCAGCCCCTCTAATTTGCATGATGAGGTCACCCCTCCAAGTATTCATGCAAGGTAGATTTTCATGACCTATATTGGCTAATGGTAAAATTATGTTAAACAGTTTTCATAAGATAAACATAAGGCTTTTCAAACTATAAAACCAGTTTTATGAACAGGTTCCAGGTTTTCTAGGACTTATATAATTCCGCTGTTATTAAGTCTTTATTATGTTTTAGTCTTTCACACTATGTCTATATCCGTGCACTGAGCATTTTGCTCAGCCGTTACTTTCCTTTCCATGTCCCAAAACGGCAGGTACCCTAGGAGAGACTCGAGCAATTGGAGGACGTGCATAGGATGGAAGCTGCTAGAGACTTCTTTTCCTTTTTGCCTTCATATACTTATGCTTGCTTAGTCTTTCATTCATTTCTTTTGGCTTTATTATGTTTTGGGCTTATGTTTGGGAACCGATGTTTGATTCCGGTTTTCCCTATGGTCATGTATGTTTTAGTACATTTACCTTGCATGCTTTGATGACACGCCATAATTACGCGTGACATTCCATTTATCAAATAGGGTGTTACAGTTAAGGGGGAGCAAAATGGATTTGTACTTCAAAATGGATTTCATGGTGATTTATACTTACCCACAACCCATTTATTTCAAGACGATGAAGATTGTGGTGACATAAGGATGGTAGGATAGGTTAAAGTCCAATGATTCCTCTAGAACTAGAGGAATCTTCCCAAGGAGATTCCATAGCTGGAAATAGTAGTCCTTAGGAAGGATGGAGAAAAATTTTGAACGTAGCTGAATACCGACCAAGTACTTAAGTTAGCACTGGAACAATCACAACAAGGTGCTAGTGATGACGTATTGGTAAGCATTGATGGGGTTGAAGAATGAAAAAGAATTGTAAAGATAAAGGGTGTAAAGAAAGAAGCCCTCCTTACAACCTTAGGCAAAAACCGGGTCAATACATATGCTATTGAGATCATTTTTAATGATGCTTGATATTGAAGACAGACGTCATGGAACCAGTGATGCAATGCACAACCTATCCCAGCTAACTCAGATATCTCTCAAAAGATATTTGTTTTAATCACACGGAGACAACGCATTATATATTGATTTATTCACTCCGAATAAATTGGTATTGAAATGGTGACACTCCTCTCCAGGCTCCTTTCACTAAAATCCAAAATGTACGATTGAGTCTAGAGCCATTTGAGATCATCAAATATCTCATTAGGAGACACTTTCATATTTCCTTGCTTCTTCACACACTGTGAAAAGTAAGAAAGATCTTAAGAGTCCTACGCAAAATCTTCATGATCTTGCCTGAACATCCGAGTAATACGAAAGTATTTAAAATGAAGATGGAAATCCTTCTTGAGCGAATATCAAAAAGCTCATGGTAGGTGACTTGTGCGATTCTTTATGAATCAAACTTCTGATAACTGGAAAGCAACAGTGGTTTAATTCTTAAATGAATTTAAACAAGTTCCAGACCTCTACGCAATATCTTAGTGATCTTGCCAGAACACTCAGAGTGATACCTTAGTGTTCACAGTGATGAGTGGAAATCCTTCTAGTGTTAACCTCAAACAGCACTTGGTAGGTAACTTGCAAGATTCTATACGAATCAAGCTCGTGACAACTGGAAAGCAACGATGGTGCAATTCTTAATTGAATTTCACTTGTTCCAGGAATATGAATTGACGGCTTAAAATCATGGGGATATTATTATCCAAATGATTCACTCTTTATTTTCACAGTCAGCTTTGTACGGTCGAATAAAGAGAACGGGTTTACCTGCGAAATCTTGTCAAGGAGGTTCTTAATTGAAACTACCCGCCACAAGTACGATATTTAATATCGTCCAACGGTCTTCACCGACCGACGGTAAAATGCTACCGAATTAGAATGAAATGTTCAAGGCCATTTCATCCGTGTATATGTTTTGTAGCTAAATGTCTTATGCAGCGTAACAAGAAGGTGGCATTGCGGTGTCCAATCTAGAAGAAGTCGTCAACACATGCTTATGCTTTCTGCACTTAATACTTCAACAAATACAAGAAAGTCTAAAAGTCAAGTCTTCCGCTGTATCAAACTCTGAAGCTTTCAAGAATTTATAAAAGTATAAGTATGTGGAACATGAAGTCTTGAAGAGGCAAATATCACAAGTGATGAATGCACAAGGTCAAGGCAAGAGAACATGCTCAAGACTAAAGTCAAAGATCTCATCAGCATATTCACAAGAACAAGATCGAAGACTCAAGCATAGTATGCTAGGTTTAAGATTTTGTAAAATGGTGTGACCTCCCTTAGGGGAAATTGTTGGAAATACGTTTTTCCAAGGAAAGTCTCGGTCACATCATTATTAGCATAGATCACGAGCTATAGACTATTTAGGACATTTTAACTTGGAGTGACCTCACTTAGAGGGAGATTGTTGGAAATACGGTTTTACGTATTTAGAAAGGATCGGTCACTCCAATGATATATTCAAGTATTGGGCTCGTGATCCATTATGTAAACATATAGTCCATATAGCCCACATGTAGGGTGGGCTATATATACCCCCTCCTAGCATGTTAGGAGGGGTTGGTCATTTGTGTTTTCACTTCTCATTTAATCAACCTTCTTATTCTCTCGTTCTCTCCTTTCTCTCTCTACCTTTCTCTCTCTAGTTCTTCCTTCCCTTCCAATTCATTAGATAAATCATACATTGCTAAATCCTAAGAAACCGTAGACCTACATAAAGGTTTTGTCTTTTCTAGCAATTTCAATATAATATCTCTTAGATTTGTCGAACTCAAAAATGTCCTTAATTGCAATGTGATAACAGGTGTTACTTAGTATTCTCTATTCAAGTTATAATATTTCTTGTGTGTATTTCCTCTTGTCTTACATGTTAATTGTGCACCTTTTCTACATTAGTTTATTGTAGACTTTATTAGGATTGCCTTTTCTAGATAAGTCTCTGGATGTAATTTAGCCATGCACATTAATCTTTATTATTACTTTTTGATGTTTGCTTAATTACTCCTACATGCTCAAGCCTATGTGTATTACATGCTTATGCTTACATGCTTATGCTTACATGATTATTCTTACATGCTTAAATATATGTGCTCAAACCTACTTGTTTTTAAGCCTAGGATTGATGGAACATATTTCCTTCATTGTGCATGCTTAGTTGAGTTAGGTTTTACTTTCTTGAAAGTTAAGTAAGCCATCATCTTCTTTTGTTGCATATAGGCATTATCTAGGACATTCTCTTAATGTCAATCCTACTTCTATGATTACATTATGCATTGCTGAATTATCTTATGTGCTAACTTGATTATGTGTTTGATTTTGTGCTAACTCTATCATGTCTTCTTGAACTCTTTTGAGTTTCTTCTCTTGTTTTCTTTCAAGATTTCACTATCACCTATGAGGGTATAGTATTCTTGAATTAACTTTTAAAGTTATTCGTAACTTCTTTATTGAGTCTCTCTCAGTTTCTTTTAATCAAGCCTTTCTAAGTCGAGTCTTTCTCTTCTATCCTTTCTAAACTAAGTCGAGTCGAGCCTCACCCTTTCTTCGTCATGTAATTGTTCTTTGAACATTCACAATGATTGAGAAGAGCTACGAAACTTTGAGCATGTAGTTTATCGTGTACTAAACATCATCCATCTTGGTTTTTCTTTTCTTTGGCTGCTTTGATCTTTTTATCAAAATCAAGGATTCGTCTTCTTGTGTCGTCATTCATAAGCATCATTGCCTATAATGTATTTGGGTTGATAGCATCACGTGCACACTTCTTTCTTCAATGCATGTCATTGTTTGTGCAAACGACTTGTTTATCGTCCTCGTTTTCTTTTTCCTACTTAGTCATTCTTCCTCTCTTTTCGACTATGTGGAATTGCTTTATTGTCCTAGTCATACTCTCTTTAGACAATATTTTCTTATAAATTAGATATCTCTTTTCTCTCTTAGTCCTCTGTATATATTTTGGTGTCACCAAAATAAGTTGGGTTCTCTTTTCTATCTAATAGCCCACTAATTTTTCTTAACTTGTCAACCTTTTGACACGTCTAAAAAGTTAAGATTGTTTTAACTTCATCTTGATTCCCTCTCTTTGTAATCGATTTGTTTAAGCTAATTCCGCTTGGGTGACTTTTGATATATATTATCTTGTCCACTAACTTTGTTTTGTAGGACATTTCTAAACCATTTTTGTAGCTCGTCGCTATTCTTCCTTTGTTGGTATCTCAAGTAAGGGGGAGCTCATATGAACGGGGAGCATTTTAAAGAGTTTAACTCATTAAATTTGCGATCGTTCACATACTTTAATTGCATTCATTGAACATCTTGCATGTAATGAATTATGGGATCTCGAAGATTAGCGTATGATTATGCTTGGAGTTAGTTAACCTATGGTGATTGAAGACTTCACTAGGATGATACAAGCTCAATATATTTGGATTATGGATATAAGATTTGGATTCTCTCCTCTCAACCGACGACTACAAAGGACGACTAGCTTTTTGGATACAAGCTCTCTCAAATTCGATCCTCCTCTTCTACAAACGACGACTACGACTTTGGATGCGTGCTCTCTCGACGTGGATTCTTCTCTTCTTCAAAGACGTTGACTAACTTTTTGATTTGCAAAAGGGGGAGAAGTAAGTGTAAATGAGTAACTTATACTTTTTACTATGTGTTACGGTTTACTTGTTTGTCATCATCAAAAAATGAGAGATTGTTTGTGCAAAGATTACGATGTTTAATCGATATAATCTCTTTGTGTTTTGGTGACGAAAATATATAACTCATATACATTATGTAAAATGTGTAACGTACTCGTAATCACTCAAGCATACGTTTGTATACTTCTCTCAACACCTTAAAGATCACATTCGTCATGAATCGCTCAAGGTATGAATAAACAAGTCATTAGCCTTACTAAGTGATCAAGGATTAATATTTTCTTAATATTCACTTTTAATTAAACTGATAAAATAATTTTTAAATAACATTATTTTTAAGAAAATATTTTATTAAAATTGGAAATTTGAATTTGACATATTCGAAAGAATATTATCTAAAGCATATTCTAGAGAATATTCCCTAAATTAAATTTTGGATATTCCAGATGGATAAAGAATATTCCCCTTGGGTAATTACTTCACCAGATGGACTTTCCCCACTAAAGGACAAAATGGAGCGGACTCTGAAGCCCGCGGCTCAATAAAGGTACCCGTAACTCAATATCAATAATGACCCGCAGGGATATTTAATGAGCCATAGGAAAATCTGACCTTTACTCCCTTGTCCTATAAATAGTGGATCATTTCCAGCTTTTTAATCAACCCTCTTTTCACATTTCTCTTAGTTTCTTAAACATATTAAATCCTAAATTAGTAGGTATATGAATCTTGTTTAAATTATGATTCTCTTCTCCAATCCACTTATCCTCTCAAGTACAAAGAGAAGAACAAGTACAAAGAGAAGAACACTTTTATTACTATGAAGTGTTGCATTCATAACATGATGAAGATATCTTCTTCTGTAGATCTAGTTATGTTTATAATTTTACTATAATTTATATCAAGAAGATCCAAGTTGTGGGTATACTTGGACTTGATGTATATGTAGTAGATCCAAGTGGTGACCTAAGATTAGAACTCGACATCTAGCTTTGTGTCAGAAAATGAGAAGTAGACGACATGTGTATATTGGTCCTACCTAAGACTAGGACTCGACATCTAGCTTAGTGTCAGGAATGGGGTAATCGACGTGTATGGTTTTATCCGCCTTGAAAGGAGCATTGTTGACTAGTGAAGTAACTCTCGAGTTGGGTACTCGAGGAGTGGATTAGGGCGCAGTGGAGCCTCGTGAGTCGTGACCAAACCACTATAAATCATCGTGTCGATACTTTCCTTTACATTTATGTCTTTACCTTTATAGATGCATTTATATGTTGCGTGCATCACATAATCTAAACATCTAATTTGAGGAAAAGTTAAGGATAGTACGTGTGTGCTTCATGTTAAGATTATGGTCAGGTGTGTATCCTTTAGTCTAAACATCTTAGTTTCGGAAAATCTAAGGCTTACTACGTGTGTGCTTAGTGTTTAGACTATCTCTTGATGTACTCTTTATTTGATGTGTTTGTGTGTTTACTTACTTGTAGTCTTTATCTTTCAACAAACACATCTCATATCTAGTTAAGCTTAATTAAGAATTTGATACAAAGAATTGTTAAGTTTTAACATGTAACAATTGATTTTGTCCACTGTGGGCGGTTCCTTAAATGGACCCGCGGTTCTTTAGTGATTACGAACCACGACCATGTTTATTGAGCCACAGACAGTGGGTTATGCGAAATGTTTTAAAAACTTAATTAGAAACTATTCAACCCCCTATAGTTTCTATAGGTTAGGTTCATGCTTATAATGGTTATGGGTTGGCATTCGAGGGTAGACTTAAGTTTAGAAGTCCATCAGATGAATGTTACATCATTTGAGTTTTGACCTAATTGATGTTAACATATGTGTTATTTGTTATATGATGCTTTAAATTTTGATAACTGTGTTAGGATTTATGTTTAAATGAGTTTGGACATAAATGTATGTGACTTGCTTGCTATATGTTATTGAAAGTATTGATAATAAATTCTCTGCGGAATCTTGGGTTATGAGGTGGTTACACGAGTGCGACGCGTTATTATTATGTGTGGAAATGAATTGGAGGGTTTTGAGACCATAAATTTATTGTAAATTTTGAGATGATTTGCTTGTTTGTCCTTATAGTAATTGTTGTCTATAATGATTTTCTTGTTATGATATTTAACACATCAAATTTGAAATATATTTTGTCTTTAACCTCTGATTCTCATCGCTTTAAGTTGATGTATAGAAGCATCATTTTCACGTGATTATAGAGATAGTTTAGAAGTTAAGAGATCGTAGAGACCTTAGGATGCTGTTGGAGTTTATCTCCTTATTTTTTAATTTTGAACATGTGGCATGCATATTTGATTTTATGTTTGGATACTTTTTTTTTATTTGTATTATCTATGGATTGATTTGGGATTTCATTTCAATGCAAGAATCCTTTTAGCATTCTGAGGTATTGCCGTGACACCTTGTTGTCAATGTCTATACTTTTCATTTAGTGTATTCTTTATAGTAACGCTATTGTGTTAAGATGATACTCATGAAGTTACACCTCGTATTTCCGCGTAGGAAAGGTGTGACACTTCCATGTGTTTTAAATGTATAATTTTTATTTACACATCTTTATTATATTAAGTGAAATGTGTTTTCATAATGTGAGTTTCTAACATACAAAAAAGTTGCAGTTTCTCTGAAATTTAACATGTTGTATATTACGCCGGATTAGGAAAGTTTCTGCCATAAACCAAAATGGTAAAAATCATACTTCTCCAGTTTCGAAAAGTTTTCGCTTAGCATTTAGTTAAAAAAATCGGTGCTTCGACTTCGTAAAAACTATCAAGTTTTTTTTCATTCGTTATAGTAAATAGCTAGGAAGCGAATAAGAATGCAAGTCGAATATATTAGCTGATACAATCATTGTAGCATTCTTTGTATTAGGCCCATGGTTTGTTATGTAAAAGCCTAAGCACATTGTTAGTCTAGAACCCTCCTGTGTACATTATATATTCTAGATGATTATTCATTGAATGTCAAGGAAATCAATTAACCTTCCAATATGGTATCACAGCCTCAATTATCCTCCTAAAACTTCTCCCCTTTCACTCGTCTTTTCCCTTCTTTCTCTCCAACCCTAATCATCCAAAACCATGGCCACAATGGCTGGTGACGATGACACACCTCCACCATCAACCTCTACCTATAAAATCATACCTTTTAGCATCCCTTACAAGCTCCCGATTAAATTAGACCTTCAAAAACAAAACTAGAACTCTTGGAGCTCCTTCTCCCTAATCCATCTAGGAAGTTTAGGGCTTAAATCACATGTTGAATTCGAAACCTCTTCTACCAACCCCGATTGGTGTCAACTTGATGATCTAATCAAAATGTGGATCCTTAGCTCTTTATGTGATTCCCTTCAAGAACAAGTTGTCACCATACCGTGTAATGCAAAGAAACTGTGGGGCCAGTTGAAGGACTTGTTTCACGATAATAAAATTCCAGGGCGAATAATCTTGATAACGAACTTCGTTCGGTCAAGATCGGGAATATGACCGTTAATGATTATTGCACCAAGATTTAATCTATGGTGGACCGGCTTAAGAATCTTGGTGGTGTGGTAAGTGACAAAAACTTGGTCATCTACACAGTTAATGGACTTGATTTTCGGTTTGCCACACTGTGGAAATTATCCGCAACCGTGAATCCCTTCCATCATTTGAATCGACTCGAACAATTCTTCTTTTAAAGGAGTCATCATTCAATGATGCCTCTGAGGCCAATACTACGTTCGATGGAAGCATGTCCTCCCCAACTGCTCTCATGACAACCACACCTTCACTCGCTAAAGGTAACACCACTAAACCCTCCAACCTCCCACATATATGTAATCACATCAATAAAGATAGTTGCAAATTTGATGACTGTTGTAAATTCATTCACAATCACCAAAATAGAGCCGGCTTGAAGAATTCTCGAAGCAATAATCGTGTCAACAACTCATCTCTTGATGGGGTATGGAATCCCACGTCTGCTCCTTCTCACTACAAACCTGCTGTCACTGCTGCCCGCAATAGCCATACCTTCTACCAGCCTAGCCTGCCTGCTGCCTACTACACCAGCCCATATATGTATGCAACATCAGCCCATCCAGCTGTTAACAACATGCCTCCAGCAACATCCCAGCAACCCTTCTATGCCACTTAGCACCACATGCCCCACCAACAGCACGGTCTTCTTGGCCCAGCACCAACGGCTTACCCATCGCCGCCTACATCTCAACCAAGTGCGTTTAGTACTATGACGGTGCAAGAACCGACATGGAACATGGACACAGGTTCGTCCTCTCATTTAATTTCTAGTTCAATAAATTTAACTACCCTTTTTAATCAGCGTTTATTTCCTTCTGTTTTTGTCGGTGATGGTAAATCCATTCCCGTCACTAACACCGGACATAGCAGTATTCCTTCGTTTTACCGCCCTTTACATCTTCATAATGTTCTTGTAACATCTAACATCATTAAAAACCTTATTTATGTCAGTCAATTCCCTAGATATAATAATTGAACTATTGAATTTGACGCGTTTGGTTTTTCTGTGAAGGATTTCTTGACTAGGCATATCCTCCTCAGATGTGACAGCTCGGGCGATCTCTATCTAGTTAGCAAGCCGTCGGTCCTTCCTACTGCCCTTGTTTCTAGAAGCTCCTCAACTTGGCACCAACGCCTTGGTTACCCCGGGGATGAAGTGCTTCGTTCTTTATCTTCGTACAATTTAATTTCTTATAATAAAGTCAAGTCTTCACATGTTTGCCATACATGTCAACTTGGCAAACACGTGAAATTTCCATTTCATAGTTCAAACTCTATTGTTTCCAATTGTATTGATATTATTCATTCCGATTTATGGACTTCTCCCATTGTTAGTTCTAGTGGTTTTAAATATTATGTCTTGTTTCTTGATCACCACTCTCACTATTTATGGATCTATCCACTTCGTTCAAAATCTGATATGTTTGATAAATTTCTACATTTTCGTAATTATGTTCAAAACCAATTCAAATACGCAATTAAAAGCTTCCAATGTGACCATGGTGGTGAGTTCGATAATCACTGTCTCCATACCCTTTTTCTAAACACGACATCCAATTCAGATTCTCTTGTCTCAAAACATCTCAACAAAACGGCAAAGCCGAACGCATGATACGTACAATCAACAATATAATCCGTACACTTGTCTTCCAAGCCCACCTCGCCCCAATCTTTTGGGTCGATGCCCTTCACATGGCCGCTTATCTACTCAATCTTTTACCATCTTCCGCTATCCAAAATGAAATACCATTTACATGCCTTTTCCATAAACAACCCGACTACTCACAACTTCGCATATTCGGATGTCTATGCTACCCTCATCTTCACTCCCCACATAAATTTGCCCCCTCGTGCCACACATTTTATATTTTTAGGATACCCCGCTTATCACCGCGGTTTTCGTTGCCTCAATCTCGAAACCAACAAAATTATCCTATCCCGCCACGTCACATTTGACGAGACTCAATTTCCGTACAAATCTAGGACCCTATCCGCGCTACCCTCATACTCGTTCCTTGATAATCAACCCTCAAGTCTCCTTACAATTCCCACATCCACCAACACACCCCACACAAACCACCCAACTACACCTACCGTTGCTACGATCCTAGTCCAACCTCCTATCAACACTCCTGAACCAATTCCCACTAGCCCACCTCCGCAAGCTACTTCTCCACAAAACGCCTCAATATCTTCTCCTGGACTATCTCCTACCACGAGCCCACAGTCTCAACACCAAACAACAACTCTTGACATCGCCCGTACCCACCAAACTAACCACCCCACTCGAACACATCAAATGGTCACACGAGATTGTCAAACCTATCCACCGTGTCTCTTTACACACCTCTTCTATCTCTCCTATTCCTAAAACTCCGTTTGACGCCCTCAAAGATCCTCACTGGTGTAATGCTATGTTCGACGATTATAATGCGTTGATTAAAAATGGTACTTGGATTCTTGTTCCTAGACCCGCTGGTGTTAACCTGGTTCACTTTATGTGGTTGTTTAAGAATAAGTTTCATGCTAATGGAACTTTGAGCCGCTATAAGGCTCGTTTGTTTGCTAACGGGAGCAATCAACAACAGGGTCAAGCCGTCTACCATTCGTACGGTCTTAAGTCTTGCGATCTCTCGCAAGTGGCCAATTCATCAGCTAGACGTTAAGAATGCTTTTCTTAACGGAGATTTATCTGAGACTGTTTACATGTATCAACCGCCTGGCTTTACAGATGCTCGTCATCCAAATCATGTTTGTCTTTTGCAGCGATCCTTATATGGACTCAAATAAGCACCCCGTGCTTGGTTTCAACGGTTTGTAAGTTATGCTACTCGGGTTTGTTTTTATCATAGTAGGTGTGACTCGTCACTATTTATATACACACAGGGCTCTCAGGTTGCTTATCTTCTTATTTATGTGGACGATATCATTCTTACACCTTCCTCCCCCGCATTGTTGCAACAGATTACTAATTCATTACATAAGGAATTTGATATGACTGATCTTGGCGCACTCAATTTTTTCCTTGGTATTTCTGCAGAGCGCAATGCTACTGGTTTATTTTTGTCTCAAAGACAATATGCTCTTCAGGTCCTTGAGCGTGCACACATGGGTAACGGTAACCCCTCTCGGACGCCAGTTGACACAGAGTCTAAACTGGGTCCGGAAGGTGTTCTTGTTCAGGATCCACTCTATATCATAGTCTTGCAGGGGCCTACAGTATCTTATAGTCACTCGTCCCGATTTGTCTTATGATGTTCAACATATATCACTACTACAAAAAAGTCCATGGAGACTGGTCCAGAAAGGCAATAGAGACTGGTTTTGTAGGACGTCTCTATGTGGAGAATCTCCTTGCTCGAAACATAAAGAGACTGGTTTTGAAACCAGTCTCTATTAAAAGAATAGACACTGGTTATCTTCATAAAAACAAGTCTCTTTAAAGATTGGTCTCCATACTAATATCCAGAAAGCAGGCTTTTTAAGAGCATCTAACCAGTCTTTTTATGGAGTAAAAAAATGTGTTTTTTTTTAAAACCAGTCTCTTTTTACTTAGTTTTTTTAAAAAAAAATTGGAATTTTTATTAAATTCCAAATTTTACAAATTTAACCCTCTACAATGGAATAACGTAAATACAAGAATTATATAAAAAAAACTAAATTAAAGGACTTGAATTGTCATAAAACAACAAATGTATGTAAATAAAGACAACTTTATTAATTGGAAGGATTAAAATTGTCAAATACATATTTCGAATCAAATTTGTTTTTATTTAACTTGTCGCCACAATGTAAACCAAGCTCCAACAATCGCGTTCAACTCTTCCTTATTCAACGGACGCAGTTTCTACACAAGTGAGTAAAACTGAATTAGCAAAAGGCAAATTAAGTTCGAGAATATTCGAATTGAATATGAACGTACATCTTTCTATATGCAAATTAGTGAGCATGGCCACAGGTAGATCAGGTGCATCGAGTCCCATCTCCATTAAAGCATACCTATATATCTCTTGACTGCACAAGACCTTCATAAAATTAGCCACAAACGGATCAAGCTTGCAGTGAGCTGCAGCTGTCCCAAGCTGCCTAAGTCCCAAGCCACCATATACTCACATCATACCCATCATCCTACACGAAATGGAACTTTCAAGCTTTTGCTTAAAAACATCAAAAAATTTGTCTCGATACATGAAAACACAACTCACCATGTCAATCGGGTAAAACTTTTGATGCTTCTTTTCAATCTTCTTCTCCCTTTCCCATGTCTCGAACTCATTTCCAGTCAACTCTTCAAACAGCTTCGCAAACTCCTTGATTGCTTCGTCAACATTCTGCACGTGGGTCTGCACCAACTTTTCCTCTCTTAAATTACAAATGCAACCGGTTCTCTAGGACCATGATGAGTTGCATAATGCAAAACTCGTTCACATTTCTACCTCTGTCACAAACAGAAAATGCACAGTTGTACAAGATCCCGTCTTTTTCGAAGATGACCCCACCTTCTTTATCTAACTTTCTATCTTTGTGTACCCCTCTCTTGCCATACATCTTGACCTGCATGAATTAAACGAATCCACATAAAGAAAGTTACTACAGATTTATCATAAGTACAGTTGATCAAAGTAAAAGGATCTTCACTTCGGCATTGAGAGATTCCAAAGACTCTTGACTTGGGTCTTGTTGATCCCACGGGATTCCTTTCCCATCAACAGCAAGATCACTAACAACATCATAAGCATCCAAAGGCATCGGTTCCTGTTTTTCAATGCTATCACTCAGCCAAGCCTCTCGTACCACATGTATGCCTAATGTATGCTTTTTTCAATTTCTTTTTATCTCTATTTATCGTTCCTCGACTCGACTCGAATTGAAATCCGATTTTACCGTTTCGACTTAATTCGTTTTTGGTTAATAAAAGGATATTTGGAATTATAACTACTTTCGACAAATTTATAAACGACACGGAAAACGAAGTGAAAAACTATTATAATATTATACTATTACTATTATTAAGCTATTATTACTTTTATTGTTACTTATTAAAATGGAAAAAATCAAAATGAAATTTAAATGTCACAAATGAAATTAACTTGTAAATGAAAACGTAAGGAAAAGAAATGAACAAAGTTAACAGCCCACTAACCGGCCCATTAGTTTTTAACAGTGTAGTCCAACCATCCTAACTACTAACGAACCAACTAACTGACCAATACTACTATGTGATAAAAAGGACGAACGATGTTAGCCCCTTAACGTGGCTGGACTGTTACTGTGATGAAAACATACAAAGTGAAGGGCCGTACGTGTATCCTACCGAAACTTGTTACAAACTTGATAAAACAAATGACAGGTCTGAATCTTGCACTTTGTTTTTTATAGTAATTCTTTTCAACATAATGTATTCCTAAACTTCTTTATAAATTCTAATGTATTTTTTTTAGTGAAACAAAATCATCTACATCAGCTTAAGGCTTCATCTAAATGACCATAAAGTGAACAGTCTAAACTAAATTTCACTATCTTTAGAACACCTAACTAACAGCTTTTAAGCGAGGCTTTCTACACTATTTTTTAAAATGACTCAGTAAGCTATATTTCAATTGAACATGATACAAACTAATACTACTAGCTAATGAACAAATTCTAATACCACTGTCTAAATCACAATAGAATCCACTCAAATATTTTGCAAATGAAATAACTAATTTAACCAAATTCAGTCACTTAAATTCTATCTAAAACAATTGCAGCCAAATACTAGATAGGCTTCTAAAATTCTACCAACTGCCTACAAAAGTGCAAAGTGAACTTGATTTTAAACTCTAACTGATTAAACAATCAGAATTACACTAACAATAAGCCAAACAGTAATCAATAGCAAGACTAAATATGGACTAACAGATTACTAGTTAAAATGTGCAAATAACAAGCTGATAAACCAAATTAACAAACTTCTAAATTTGAGAACAATAGACATTTGACAAACAATCAGAAATGCGCAAATAACAAGCTATACTAAGATTTCGAAAATGGAAAATGAATTAACCTTTCATCCGAGGCCAGCCCGTTGATGTCGAAAGCTACGCTACTGAACGAAACTGATTATCGAACCAAAACTAGCTGATATCTATATTAAATGTTGAACCGAGCCACGCCGTTGATGGCGACGCCAACCGAACGAACTGGAACCGAAAGCGAATCGAAACTAACTCAACCAAATTGAACTACTGCCGAATCCGAATAACGCTGAATTAAACTAGATCCTAACTGATCTATACTTCTACTTCAAAACAGGCTTGCAAAAAATGCGCTATGGTTCATCTTCTCATCAACTGCACTAAATAACTAGCCTCTTTTCACTAGCAGAATATGATCGAATCAAATGAATCCAACCGAAACATAATAGCACTAATACGATTTAAATCAGAACCAAAACCGAAAACTGTAAAACACTTCTATAACTGAATCAAACACTTTTATAACCGAATCAAGCACTAATATGATTTAAATCAGAACCAAAACCGAAAACTGTAAAGGGCTTATCAGTAGGTTTCAACTCCCTCTTTGGTCTTCCCTTTGGGTCTTGATGTTTCAAGAGCAACTACAAGCACACATATAAACCAAAAAGAAAGGTAAGTAGACTAGTCGCAGCAAACCAAAGTCAAAACTAGTTCAGCTCGGTTCTGGAACCAAAGAACCGCCAAATTCTGAATAGCCCCGTCATATACATATCTTCCAATTTCTCATTCTCATTGGTTGCCAAAAACAATAGTACGTATTAATTATGATTTTTGGATATCTTTGTGACAATGTTGCCACCTGTGAGCAAACTATTTACATATATATGAACAATTAACATCACATTCATGAACAAGTCTTAGTACGTCGTTGCAATTATGTTTTATCACTAAGAATTTCTTAGTAAGAATGTAACATGATGTTTTATATACTTGTCAAAACTTTATCAACTGGATGCAAATTAATGGACACCAATGAAAGACGTTATTCAAATTGTGTCATAAGCTAGTTAAATGCGAATATATACAAAACTTGACCAGTTGAATACAAATCAATATAATTATTTAAGTTAAGCGGGTACAAAAGTTCATTTAATGGATGTTTAGAATATTTTGGTTCCAATCGGGTAAGAACCAAAATACCCAAACCGAACCTGAGAACCGAATGGAACCGAAAGTCGAACTTCGGTTCGGTTCTCGGTTCTTTGGGTTCCGGTTAGGTTCTTTTGGGTTCCGGAACCGCGCTCACCCGATTGACAGAAAGTAGAGATTATTACTAAATGGAGAAGCATTATGAAATTGACTAAATACCTTTATTTATTTATGTAAAAATCAGGTATGTATTTTCCTTTTATCTACCCAAATTTGTATATGAAAACAATCAAAAGGTTGAGTAACTAAAAGGGTAAGAGTTCAAATGAACTTTATTATAGTAACTAATAACCCCACAAGATCAAAAGATATCGAGTATGTGATGATATTGCATCAATTTGTTACAGACTCAGTATTGGGTTTTAAAAACATATATCTTTAAAAATTAGAAAATTGATTTATAAAGTAATGAGATGACCTATACTCTGCAACTAACATTCGTATGATACCAATAATCATTTACAACCCTAAGCATATAAATCAATAACTCAATACCAATAACAATAACTTGAAAACTAAGCATATATTCTTGTGCAAAAATCTAAATTGAATAATTCAAGTTCATAAACCCTAAATTGAAAATCATTAAAACATAAAATTGAACCATAAACACATCAGATTGAAGGTAAAATACGGAAAACTACCTGATTTATGAAGCAATTGACTTCAATTAGGGTTTGTAATTGGTGGTTTTTAATTAAAAAATTATAATTGGTGGTAATTATAAGTGGGTTTTTTGTTTAAATATTGTGAGAAAGAAGTGGAGCAGTAGGTATTGTTTGAAAATGAAAATGAATTACAGATCTTGAAAAAAGAATGGAGGGACATTTTGATTTTGGTGAAATTCAGAGCGGGACTTCAATGAAAATGGGGAGGGCGGCCTTTTTTTGGGAAAATTTTTGGGAAAGGCGGCTTGATTTTGGGAAAACTTTGGATAAAGTACAGTATCTTTTTAATTTATAAAATGTATAAATGTATTTAACAAATTAAATCTATAAAATTTGTTTTTATAAATATCAAGAAATTCGAAATTAATTAGCAGGGGTGTGAGCATTTGGACGTCGGAACGGACAGTACCAGACCGGACAATTTCGGTCCGGTCCTCGGTCCGGGGTTTTAAACCAGTTCGGTCTTTGGTCCGGTTGGTCCGGTCCGGTCTTACCAAAACCCGTCGATTATATCTAATAGGATCAGACCGGACCGAAGACCAAACCGGACCGGACCATTTTGGTCCGGTCTCGGTCCGGGATTTTGAACCCGTGATTTGGTGGCTCGTATCATAGGCAGCGATACCCTATCGAATCATATTGTGTGCAACGATACCTTATCGAATCATATCGTGTGCAACGATACCTTATCGACTCATATCGTGTGCAACGATACCCTATCGACTCATATCGTGTGCAACGATACCCTATCGACTAATATCATGTGCAACGATACCCTATCAAATCATATCGTTTGCAAAGATACCCTATCGACTCATATCGTGTGCAATGATGCCTTCGACTCATAGCGTGTGCAACGATACCCTATCGACTCATATCGTGAGCAACGATACCATATCGGCTCATATCGTGTGCAACGATGCCCTATTGACTCTTACCGTGTCCAACGATGGGGAGGATGATTCTGGTGATGAGGTCGTAGAAGTTATTTATCTTAGTTCAGGCGAATCTGATGTTGAACACGATACCTATATATGATATATATATATATATAGTACGTACATATGCCGGTTCATATATAAGTTTTACACAATTTATGATTTTTAATTTTTTGTGTATTAATGGTCCTTATACTTTAATCACATATATACTTTATAAAGTCTAAAAACGTAATATGTTATAAAAACAAGTATGTACCGTTTAGTCCTTATAATTTTAAGTTTAAAAAAAACTAACCACAATCTATTAAAATAAAACAAGACTAGTTTTTTAAAAACCAATGTCTTAAAATGTGTAAAAACACTGTTTTTTTTAATAAAAAATGGTGTCCATAAAACAAACACATAGAGACATGTTGTTATGTAAAAACCAGTGTATTTACTTTTATAAAAAAGACTGGTTGCATCTTAAAAACCGGTTTCTTTAGATTTCACATTATGAAGGCTGGTTTTTTTCAAGAAAACTAGTTTCCATGCATTCCCTTCCCACCATTTTTGGTCATAAAGACATGTTTTTTCATAACCAGTCTTTTTAAGGGGGTCTCTTTAGCGTTTTGTGTAGTAGTGTATGTCTTTATATGCATGATCCACGAGAGCCTCATCTAGCTGCCTCAAACTTGTCTTGCGATATGTTCGCGGCACTGTCGACTTTGGTCTTCAGTTGTATGCTTCTGCCTCTACTTCTTTGGTTGGTTATAGTGATGGTGATTGGGCGGGTTGTCCCAATACCCGCATGTCTACTTCTAGTTACTGTGTCTTTCTAGTCGATAATCTTTTATCTTGGTCTGCTAAACGCCAACCCACCATATCGCGCTGAAGAATATCATGGTGTTGCAAATGTTGTTACGGAGACTGTGTGGCTTCGCAATCTCCTCCGTGAGATACATTCTCCTCTCTTGAGTGCTACTCTTGTTTACTGTGATAATGTTAGTGCAGTATATTTGTCAGCAAATCCGGTTCAACATCAACGGACGAAACATATTATGATCGACATTTATTTTGTTCGTGATTTGGTCACCGCTGGTCACGTTCGTGTCCTTCATGTGCCATCTCGTTATCATTGACTGCCGTCTACATTGTTTGAAGACTTTCGAGCCATTTTGTGCGTACGCCTTCCTCCCGCTCAAACTGAGGGGGCGGGTTAGGTGATATAATCATTGTAGCATTCATTGTATTAGGCCCATGGTTTGTTATGTAAAAGCCTAAGCCTATTGTTAGTCCTCCTGTGTACAACTGTACATTATATATTCTCGATGATTATTCATTGAATGGCAAGGAAATCAATTAACCTTCCAATAGAATAAGGTTTATTTCATTCGTTATAAAAAAATCGGTCCTTCGTATAAACCATCTAATACATGTATGAGTTTAATTTGAATTGTTCTTTTAATTTTTTAGCTACTTCTAATAAAATCTTTTCCATTTAATAAAATACGCTTAGTTCCATCGCCATTCAAAAAACGTTCCATTTAAAACCTGTGACTAAAATTCAGTGCTAGTCAAATGTCATGTAAAACTTAAGTTAGTGAGCCTGGCTCTGTGAGCTAATAAACCTTTTAGTGACCATAAACAATGTTCCAGCTGGGTTTGACATCATGACGTGATTAGTGACGATCATAAAACTTTGTAAGACATTATCCATATAAGTTACAAAATATGGTTTGCAAAGTATCTACAGTTTCTTAATCTAATTAGGACCAAAACTATTATTTGCTTTTGAAAGTTTTTTTTTCGATGCTATCCAAATTGTGAGAACGTAATAGTTCAAACAAATGAATTTTAGCTTAGTTTTGGGTTTCTTTCATGACCTAGCTGCCGTATACACCTTGTATAAATTTTCGTTTACGTACATATTAAACCATTGTATGTATTGCTTTATCTATCAATGAAACAACATGGACCTTGGTAAAATAAATTACGGAGTTAAAAGTGACTCAACCCGAATTCACTACTACAGAAAAGGTTAAATAGAACGGTAAAAACACGTTATATAGATCGGTGTTAAAACCACTCTATACAAGGATGATGTTACCACTAGTGAAGAGTATTCAGAAAAGCAATACTATAAAAATTAGCATTAATCAACTTAATACATTGTACATGAACATGTCTTGTTTACAGACAAATGGAGTAACTAAAATTTAATAGTTTTGTATTGAGTACTAAAAGACTCATATTTTACTAAAAAGACATTTTGGCAAAAGAAAATTATAAAATATTAGAACGTTCTCGTATTTATCACTAGTCAATATATTTAGAAAAGCAATACTGTATCAAATATCTTCAATTAATATCATAAAATCAGTGCATTCTCATAACTTCGAATTATTAGAAAATCTTTGAGTTAATGATTTCCCATAAAAACATCCTACAAAAACCAAATGTTTAATTCCATGATTATGTGAAATATGTTGCCTGTTGTGTATATATAGCAATGCTCATAGTATAAGCTTTCACAACTCAATCTATTATTTGCTTCTTTGGGCGAAAAGAAAGTTGCAATGACTAGAAAGAAAGTGAAGCTTGCTTTCATAGTAAACGACTCGGCTAGGAAAGCAACCTTCAAGAAAAGGAAGAAGGGCTTGATGAAGAAGGTGCATGAGTTGAGCACCTTATGTGGCATAGATGCATGTGCTATAATATATAGCCCATATGAAGCTCAGCCTGAGGTGTGGCCCAGCAATATTGGCGTCCAACACGTGCTCGCTCAGTTCAAGAGGATGCCCGAGCTGGAGCAGAGCAAGAAGATGGTGAATCAGGAGAGTTTCATCAGGCAAAGAATCACAAAGTCGAATGAGCAGCTAAAGAAGCAGATTATGGAGAACCGCGAGAAGGAGATGACTGAGGTCATGTATCAGTGCTTGGCTGGAAAAGGTTCCATTGGAAACTTGATTCTTCCAGATTTAAAAGATTTAGGTGGGCTGGTTGACCAAACCCTGAAAGACGTCAATAGGAGGATTGAGTCCCTTAAGAAAAGGGTCCCTGGAAAGGCTGTAGCTGCACCGCCACCACCAGCACTACCTTATCAAACAAAAGCCACTGTTGGTGCTAACACTTTGTCATTAAATAATGACATGATGGCAGGAGGACTAGTGATGCATGGATTGGAGAAAAGACATGTGGTTCATAATTCGAGTGCTATGGATGGAATGCAAAGAACTCAATGGTTTACTGACTTGATGACCAATCCATCTGACCATAATCTTGGTCTTGGCCTAGGGTACGAGATGACTCCGTTTGTTGAGAACGGCAATCAGATATTGCCACATCCATATTTTCCGTGATAGCGATGCAGACTGTTATACCTCCTGCACTTTTCCGGTTCCTTTTTTAATATATGTTTGTTTTAATTTTTGTTCATAACTTGTTGATCTCAATCTGGAAACAGGGATTGCGCTTTTTTTTATTTTTTATTTTTGTATTAACTTTAAGGCCTTTGAATATTTATTCAGATTTGATGATTTCTTCCCATCTTTTTGGTAATGTTTCTGGGTTGTATGTCTAAAGAAAGAAATCAGCTGCATAGTTCCAGAAAATAAGATCAAAATATTGTGAAATCTCTTTAGAAGGAAATGTTATTAATCATGGAATTAAAGTTATTTCATTGTAATCGTTTTATAAGGATAGATTTTAATTGGGATATCTTCCAGGATTTTGACACTTACTACTGATAGTTCTGTATTGAATAGTCTCTGATGTTACTTACTCCATAATATGTCAAAATTTTGAGCTTCTGGACATTTCCAAGCAATAGTGTTTTTTCCTTAAGTGTCCTCATACGTAGATTTTCCCAAGCGATGGTAAAGAGGAAAGGCCGATCCTTGAGGTTCTATAATGCGTATCTCCGAATCCGTCCGCATCTGAATATTACAGCAGAAACAATTTTATTCTAAAGGCAAGAGTAAAAATATTACCAATGAAAGAAAAGTTGGACTATCTAGTGATAAGCTAATAAACAGTGACTTAATAAAAGTTTCAAACTTTTAATCATTTGCCAGAGAGTTCAGTGTTTGATTACCCTCAATCACTGAGTGCTGTTCTCGTGATTTTAAAGACATATATATTTGATAAGTCATTAGATAGACTAACCGGATCAAAATCTACTAGAATCCGAAATAATGGCCAGATTATGTTTTGTAGCTATGGATGCATATGCTTGCAAAGCAAATGAGTCCACCACAGTGTTACTCTTCACCCGTGCAGTCCAAATTTTGGCAATACAACACTTAGCACATCAAATAGCCACTACAAGAAAGTTGAGAACAGATGACGGGCGTTTCCCTGGCGACACAATGTCGCCAGGGATAACACCTTTTCCCTGGCGACAACGCTGACGTGGCGGTAAAGTAGGTTTACTTTTTAGTCAAAGTTTGACTAGAGTTTCCCTGGCGACATGTCGCCAGGGATACTCGGTCCAAAACCAGATACCAAGTGAAAGAGCGCGAAATTTTCCCTCCAAGGTTTCCCTGGCGACACGTCGCCAGGGAAAACCTAGTCAAACTTTGACCAACTTATCCCTGGCGACAAGTCGCCAGGGAAAACCCGTCCATCGTATTTAACAAAAATTATGTTTGCTAATTACATGTCAACATTATCCCTGGCGACAAGTCGCCAGGGAAACCCTCGCCATTTGTGATTAGTTTCAAAATTAAACACAAATGTTTAATTACATGCCAAGAATGTGTGGCGGGCTTTTACCCGCCAAAACCCAAATGTTTCCCTGGCGACTTGTCGCCAGGGAAACTCCCTGACATATATGTAATTTGTTTTTGCTTGTTAGTTATTATTTTAACTATCGATCCGATGTTATTTAATTTTTGCGACGTTTATATAATAAAAATGAGACATTTATAAAACAAACATTTATTTATTCATAATATTATACATAGCCCTTGTGGAATCAAATGGAAAACTTAAAAACAGACATTACTAATCAACTTAAAGTTCGTGAAGTAGTGCAGCCGATTACTACTCAACGCTAAGATTTTCCATTTCATTTAAAAGCTCATGAAGTATTGCAGCCGATTGACATGCGTGGTCTTCAGGATGCCTTTCCATTTCTAGTCTTGCCTCTAACATCTTTATCTTTAGATCTTTGATCTTGCAATTTGAGCACTCAGTGGGTGCAGATTGAGAAGGACCTGTAGAAGAACTTGGATGTGAACCTTGAGGTGTTGAAGATCTTATACGGAGTTCGAGATCAAAATCATCCTTCCATTTAAAATATTTACATCCATAATCATTTGTTTTTGGCTGTTACAAAGTAAACAAATAACATGACATGTCATTTAATAATCACACGTATTACATAACTAAAACATTTGATTGTTTACCTTCGAAAAAGGACATGCATAGTAGAGTTTACCAAAGCTATGAGGTTGATGTGACTGTCTCAACACAATATATCCCTTTCTACATGTACACTTATAAGCTTCACGGGGATCCATCTGCTACCAAATCAGGTGGTGGTGGTGGTGAGTTTGGTAGGAGATGATAAGTGTGTGTGTGTGTGATCTGCTGATGATAAGTGTGTGTGAATCATTTTATGGTCAAAAAGTGAGGGAAATAGTTAACATTTTCCCGCCAATGTTTTCCCGCCAACGTTTTCCCGCCAATGAGTCGGTATGTTTTGGTTACACGTTAGATGAGCTGGCAACATAGCTATATTGAGCTGGCAAATGACTATACTCGTTGTGTAAGCTATTTTGGTGAGGTTACATCAAATGAAAAGCTTCTTTCTTTTGTTCAAACTTACGCGACTTGTTTGCTGGAACTCTTTTTGTCATCGATTCAAAACGGAAGCTGGTTAAAGATTTATTTGAATGGTTGTTTTGGGTACAAACCACTATTGCCTCTAGCTTGATCTATAATTAAGTCGGATTTGATAATTCTATGTATAGTTGTATACTATTATTACAACACATATATACAAACACAAATACAGGTTTCCTTTCTTTGCATTTACACGTTAGATGTTCAATGGATGAGTCGGCATGTCTTGGTTACACGTTGGATGTTCAATGGACGACTCGACATGTGTTGGTTACACGTTAGATGTTCAATGGATGACTCGACATGTCTTGGTTACATGTTAGATGTTCAATGGATGAGTCGGCATGTCTTGGTTAGACGTTAGATGTTCAACGGATGAGTCGGTATGCATTTGTTAAACATTAGATGTTCAATGGATGAGTCGGCATGTCTTGGTTACACGTTGGATGTTCAATGGACGACTCGACATGTGTTGGTTACACGTTAGATGTTCAATGGATGACTCGACATGTCTTGGTTACATGTTAGATGTTCAATGGATGAGTCGGCATGTCTTGGTTAGACGTTAGATGTTCAATGGATGAGTCGGTATGCATTTGTTAAACATTAGATGTTCAATGGATGAGTCGGCATGTCTTGGTTACACGTTAGATGTTCAATGGATGAGTCGGCATGTCTTGGTTACACGTTGGATGTTCAATGGACGACTCGACATGTGTTGGTTACACGTTAGATGTTCAATGGATGACTCGACATGTCTTGGTTACATGTTAGATGTTCAATGGATGAGTCGGCATGTCTTGGTTAGACGTTAGATGTTCAATGGATGAGTCGGTATGCATTTGTTAAACATTAGATGTTCAATGGATGAGTCGGCATGTCTTGGTTACACGTTAGATGTTCAATGGATGAGTCGGCATGTCTTGGTTACACGTTGGATGTTCAATGGACGACTCGACATGTGTTGGTTACACGTTAGATGTTCAATGGATGACTCGACATGTCTTGGTTACATGTTAGATGTTCAATGGATGAGTCGGCATGTCTTGGTTAGACGTTAGATGTTCAATGGATGAGTCGGTATGCATTTGTTAAACATTAGATGTTCAATGGATGAGTCGGCATGTCTTGGTTACACGTTAGATGTTCAATGGATGAGTCGGCATGTCTTGGTTACACGTTGGATGTTCAATGGACGACTCGACATGTGTTGGTTACACGTTAGATGTTCAATGGATGACTCGACATGTCTTGGTTACATGTTAGATGTTCAATGGATGAGTCGGTATGCATTTGTTAAACGTTAGATGTTAAATGGTTACCGAATTAGAATAAATCGAGAAACTAAACGGAATAAATCGGAATGAATTTAGAAATTAAACTGACCGGGATGATATAGTTATTTTATAAATAATAATAATTATTTTATAATATGTAATAATAATAATTATTATTTCATAAATAATAATAATAATTATTATTATTTTATTACTAATTATAATAATACATAAGTAACAAAAACTTTATTTTCACAAAAATTATCCCTTGCGACATTTGTATCTATCCCTGGCGACAAGTCACCAGGGATACTATCCCTGGCGACATGTCGCCAGGGAAACGTGTGCTCAACTTGACTTTCTAAAAAGTCAGCCAAGTTTCCCTGGCGACATGTCGCCAGGGAAAATGTGGCTCACTTGACTTTCAGAAAAGTCAGCCATGTTTCCCTGGCGACATGTCGCCAGGGAAAATGTGGCTCACTTGACTTTCAGAAAAGTCAGCCATGTTTCCCTGGCGACGTGTCGCCAGGGAAACTTTGGGAGACCCGACGAAAGTTATAGGTACGTGCATATGCGTTGAAAAGTCAAAGGAATCCCTGGCGACATGTCGCCAGGGAAACCTCGTCACACCCCTCCAAAATTTTTCACTAACGCGCGCTTTTGGCTAAACGACAAAAGGCAAAAGTTTCCCTGGCGACATGTCGCCAGGGATTGTCGCCGGGGAAAAGAAAAAGCGATTTATTCATCAGAAACCTTATCTTTTCTCACATACACTTAACAAAAAAAAAACTTCATCTCCCTTACTCTCTTCGCTGCTATATCCGGCCACTCACCACCACCACTCTCCTCCACATCCCGCTGCTATATCACCACCACCACCACTCACCACCACCACTCACCATCATTCTCCTCCACACCTGCACACGTGCACGCACCACCACTCACCACCATCTCCAGTCGCCAACACCACCACCACGCCATCTACATTCACCGGCACCACCACCACCGCAATATATATTAAGGTATTTTATATAATTTATATTGTAATTGTTTTGGTTTTTTTTTATATAATTTTTTTTATAATTTATATTGTAATTGATTTGGTTTTGTTTTTACAATTGATAGTATATTTGGTTTTGTTTTTACATATCCGGTCACCGCAGCCGAGTCCCGACCGTAGCCGAGCCCGACCACAGCCGAGACCCGACCGCAGCCGAGCCCCGACCACACCCGCGCCCCGACCACAGCCGAGACCCGACCACTATTTAAAGGTATGTTTTTTTAACTTTTAATTGTAATTGAGAATACATATTGTTTTTTTTTAGTTTTTTTTAGATTCCCTGGCGACATGTCGTCCGGGATGTTTAAAATTGTTAATTTTTTTAAACGTAAATCCAAACACTCCTTATGTTACCTATTTGATGAGAATAAGCTGTTTGATAACAGCTTATCCTAATAAGCTTATCAGGATAAGCTGTTTGATAACAGCTTATCCTGATAAGCTTATTAGAATACGCTGTTTAAAAACAGCTTATCCTTATAAGCTTATCAGAATAAGCTGCTTATCCTTATAAGCTTATCAGAATAAGCTGTTTTCAAAAAGTTTACTTTGATAAGCTTATCGGGATAAGCTGTTATCAAACAACTTATTCTAATAAGCTTATCAAAATAAGCTGTTTGAAAACAGCTTATTCTGATAAGCTTATCGGGATAAGCTGTTATCAAACAACTTATTCTAATAAGCTTATCAAAATAAGCTGTTTGAAAACAGCTTATTCTGATAAGCTTATCGGGATAAGCTGTTTTCAAACAGCTTATTCTGATAAGCTGTTTTTATTATATGATATAAATGTTTTATTGGACTAAGCCTTAGGAATGTTTTAGGATTTTAGCGATTAATTTCGGAAAATTCCCGTCTGAAATTAATCAACCTATAGAAAACCCGTCCGAAGTTAATTTATTAGGAATTAACTTCGGAAAGTCCCCTGTTTGGGACTGCTTTTTGAATGTTTTGTCTCATTTAGGATATGCATGCGTATAACCGATTTAGTATTTGAGATGATTTCGACAGTGTTTCTCCTTTACTCCTACGAATATGTCTTTAAACACATATTTGGGGAGTTGAGGGGAAATGCTGCCAAAATTTTCTCAAATAGCAAATCGGTTATACGCATTCATATATGAGACGAAACATTCAAAGGGTGGGTTAGGATTGCCTTCCATAGTTGCGCTAGGTGAACATACTATTTTCTATACTTGATAATTATATCTTTTAATAAATATTATTATATAATTATATACTTTATAAATAATAATTATATATTTTATAATTATTTTTTATAATTTGATATAATACATATTATTATTTATGAAATATATAATAATTAAGTTGCATATAATAACTAAATGTATCGTTAAAACACAGTTATGGTACTCATTGATAAGAGTTGGACACGGTTAGAGCGTCATCAGCCAGAATATATATTGGGTCTTGCCAATTTTGTCAAGCATTCTAGGAAGTTTGTGAATCGTTTGAATGAGATACCATGTCCATGCAAGCGTTGTCGAACAAGACTCCTGGTAGATATTGACCTTCTTTCGAACCACGTTATGAAGTCCGGGTTTGACAACAGTTATACAACATGGGTACACCATGGTGAACCGGCTCCTCCTACACCTACACCTCCTCCACCACCACCGCCACCACTGCCAATAATAGATAACACAAGACAACCTTTTATAACTGACATGACATCGTTACTTGATGACCTTACCTATATGCCTCCGGACTATATTCCTCCTCCACCTCCTCCCAACTCAAGTAACAGACGGACTCAAGCTAACGAGTTTGAAGAGTTATATCGCAGTGCCAATGAGCCGTTGTACCCTGGTTGTGTAGAAGCGACTCGATTAGACTTCATGGCAAAGTTTACACATTATAAGGCCAAAGGTAAAATTACCGATACCATATTCAATGATATTCTAGAGTGGTTCCAAACTATCTTTCCCCCAAGCAGAGGATTCAAGCTCCCACCGTCATACTATGCAATAAAGAAGACATTTAAAACGATCGGGTTAGGGTACGATTCGATACATGCTTGTGAACACGATTGTTGCTTATTTCGGGAAGGATACGCCGATTTGGATTTCTGTCCGGTGTGTAATACAAGTAGATGGAAAGACACTAACACGCCGGGGAAGAAAGTTCCTAAGAAGGTGCTGCGTTACTTTCCGATCATTCCTAGACTACAACGTTTGTACAAGTCTAGTAAAAGTGCAAAGGATATGATTTGGCATGCTACTGGAAAGTGTACGGAGCCCGGTAAGATGCAACACCCGTGTGATGGTGCGGCTTGGAAGAAATTTGATGCCAAGTATGGTGATTTTGCAGCAGAACCAAGAAATGTTCGATTAGGGTTGGCTGCTGATGGTTTCAATCCATTCGGCAACCTTAGTCAGACTTACAGCATGTGGCCGGTGATATTGACAACATACAACCTGCCTCCGTGGTTGTGTATGAAAGAGAGTTCTTTAATGCTGACGCTGTTAATTCCTGGCCCTAAATCCCCGGGCAAGGACATTGATGTTTACTTGAGACCTTTAATTGATGATCTAAAACTTTTATGGGATGGTGTGAGTACTATAGACCAAGCTACAGGCGAGGCATTCACCATGAGAGCGATGCTTTTATGGACCATCAATGATTTTCCGGCTCGAAGTAGTTTGTCTGGGTATAGTGGGCAAGGTTACAAGGCTTGCCCTACATGTAATGACGACACTCCATCTCTTCATGTGGCAAGCAAAATAGCTTATGTTGGCCACAGAAGATTCTTACCGCCCCGCCATAAATCCAGGACTTCACGTTTATTCAATGGTAAACCCGAACACCAGCCCCGTCCTAGAACATTTACCATGGACAAGATTGACGAGCAACACGCTTCACTGCCAAATCGACTGCCCGGTAAACATAAGAATTTTGGGGGTGTGAAGATAACACGCAACTTTCGTGTTGAGCCTAACTGGTCTAAACGGTCTATTTTTTACGAGCTTGAGTATTGGCCTTTTCTTTCACTAAGACACAATTTAGACATCATGCATATCGAAAAAAATGTGTTGGAGGCCATCCTGAACACTTTGTTGATGAATGACAAATCTAAAGACACTGTCAAGGCAAGACAATACTTGGAAAAGTTGGGCATTCGAAAAAGCTTGTGGCTCACCCAAAGTAAAAACGGGAAGTGCAAGAAGCCTCAGGCTTCGTATTCCTTAACACCAGAGAACAGGAAAAAGTTTTGTCAGTACATCAAGAGTGTTAAACTACCAGATGGGTTCGGATCCAACTTCAAGCACAAAGTGACCGATAACGATACCAATATAACGGGCATGAAGTCTCATGACTGTCATATAATGATGCAACGTTTACTTCCTTTCGCACTTCAGGAATACTTGCCTGCTGAGATTGCAAGACCACTGATCGACCTATGTAACTTGTTTAAGCAACTCTGCTCTGCAACTTTAATGGTGGATGACATGTTGACTGCTGTAAAAAAGGTGGTTGACATTTTGTGCGATCTTGAGCTCATATATCCTCCTGATTTCTTTGACATTATGGTTCACTTGGTTATCCATTTACCTGATGAGGCCATTGAAGGCGGGCCTATCCGCCCCCGGTGGATGTATCCATTTGAAAGATACATGAAAGAGCTAAAAGGTTTTGTACGAAATAAAGCTAAGCCAGAAGGTTCGATTGCGGAGGGTTATGTTGCACAAGAAGCATTGACTTTCTGTTCTAAGTATTTTCGGAATGATGTTACCACTAAATTTAATCGTCTCGACCGTAATGTGGACCCCCCTCCCACAACGTGTCAGTTTCAGGTGTTCCGATCGGTATGTAACCCGCTTGGGAAAAAGTCGTATATTCCGTTCCCTTATCAAGAGTTCAAGAAAGTGGAATGGTATGTACTAAACAACAGTCCTGAAATCGACAAGTATATTTCTGAGTTCAAGAGGTACGCGTTTTTTATTTTATTTTGAAACTTCTTTTTCTTAACAATAGCGACTTATTCTAATACCATGAACGTTTTTCAGATTATATCCTGACAAAGACGAGAAAAAAGAATTCTCCGCGTGGTTTGGGAAAATGGTAAACTTAGACTTATCTTGTGTACTTACCTGTAAAAAAATAATATTATTATAAATAGTTTTCTGTACCTAATCCTTTATTCCTCATAGATCCGTCAACGTCACGTAGACAATGACAAAGACCCAGAGGTTATCCAGACCAGCGAGTTATTCGCTTTGGCTTGTGGACCATCACCGCATCCAATCTCAATAAACTCTTGCATAGTCGACGGTGTGAGGTATGTCGTGCACAGTCGCGATGAACGTCGTACAACTCAAAACAGCGGCATTTGTGCGCCTGGCCCTGAGAACACAATGGCTTATGGTCAGCTTCAACAGATCCTCGTGTTTCGTTATTTGTCGTTCAGTGTTGTGTTGTTCAAAGTTAAGTGGTTCGACACTCGCCCCATGTTACGTAAAAAACGTCTTATCTATAGAAACAACATGACTCAACTCACCGACACAAGAGCTGAGTATTGGAAAGATGAACAATACATTCTCGCAACACAAGTCAAACAAGTCTTCTACATTGAAGATCAGAACAAACCCAACTGGAAGGTCGTTGAACATGTTAATCATAAAAAGTTTTCCAACGGGGGTGTCATAGTGTCAGATGCCGTTCCTGATATTATACATTTCGACAACTCATCTGATCTACCACTTTCCACTGATTTGAATGACTTGGGTGATGTGACCTTGAATATAGATGGCCACGAAACGGAGGTTGATGCACCGCCAAATATCATTGATGTTGATGATGAAGACGATGGTATTACTGATGATGAAGACGTCCCTCATGATTTAAGTGATGAAGAACGTGTGAATGATGATGATGGTGAAGACAGAGTTTATTCTAGTGAAGAAGAAGATTGACCTTTAGTTGTAACTTGCAAAAGACACTTATTTGTTTGAATTAATGAATCTAATTGTTGTGGATTTTTTAAATGTGTATATTTATTTGGATGTGTTGTATTTGAATTTGTGCATGCTTATATTATTTTGTTCATGAATTTGTCTATGTTATGCTAATTGTACTTGTACAGATGTCAGCAGATGTTGCAGGATCACACGGTGGTGACGGTGGTGGTGAGGATGAACCTCCTACGCCAAACATCCGCAGCGGTTGTTTCGCCGCATTTAGAAATAAAGGTAAGAATATTTGGATTATTGTAACACAATAAAAAATTTGGTGCATATATATGTTGCTTGCCTTGAATTTTTATTACTTTGTCACTCACTTGATTTTTGCAGGCAAAGGCAAAAGAAAAGAAAATTTGGGCGGCAGAGCGGCCGGTAGAAAGACTCGAGGCATTAGCCGATGTATCGATTTGTTGGAGGAAGTTGGTCAGCATGGCCCTGTCCCGATAGATTTTGAAGAAAAATCTCACCGGCCTCGCGGCACGCATGCTCAGCATTTATCTAATTACATCGGGGATTGTATCAGGAGGCTCGTGCCACTGTACTACCCAAGTTGGGCTGATGTCCCTGATGAGATCGAAACATTGGTTTGGGCGAACATAGAGGTCAGTTATCATTTTTATGTTCATAACATTATTGTGTTTATTCATTTAATGATGTATATATTTAAATAAATTTGTTTATTTATTTATATCATATAAATAAATAACAAATTTAAATAAATATACAAATTGTATCTTATTTATTTATATCATATAAATTTTTTTTAAATATATATAAAAAAATTAGAATAAATATAAAAAAATTTAAATAAATATATATTTGATGAGAATAATGTAATAAGCTTTTCGGATAAGCTGTTTTCAAACAGCTTATCCTGATATACTTATCAGAACAGGCTGTTTGAATACAACTTATCTTGATAAGCTTATCAGAACAAGCTGTGTGAAAACAGCTTGTTCTGATATGCTTATCAGGATAAGCTGTTTTCAAACAGCTTGTCCTGATAAGCTTATCAGGATAAGCTGATTTCAAACAGCTTGTCCTGATAAGCTTATCAGAACAAGTTGTTTTCAAAAAGCTTATTTGTTATAAAAAATTAAATAAATGACTAAGCCATTAAATAAATAAACAAAATAATGTATAAATTATATCTCTAACTCTAACTTTGTTTTTGTTTTATTTGTTGTATATGAATGCAGAATCAGTTTAATTTGACGCCACACAAGAGTGATCCTGGTAGATGGAAGGAAATACGTGGCGGCATCAATCAAATGCTTACAAAGAGTTATAATTCTCGAAAAAATACGCTCAAGACAAAGCATTGGGTCCGAGACATCGATACCGGCAGGGTAGATATCGGCAGAGTCCGCAGCGAGCGTCCAGAGGAAATTACTTCAGAGGACTGGGAGAAACATATCGCACTTTGGAGTAATCCGGATTACGAGAAAAGATGCCAGACGAACTCCCAGAACCGGTCTAAGCAGAAGACGCCGAGTCGGCAGGGATCCCGATCGTTGGCACGCCTTCGAGACCAAGTGGTGAGAAATTCTATAATTAATTTACATACATATATGTCTTTGATTATATGTTTTGGTGTGTTGTGATTTTTTGTTTTGAATTTGCTTCATTCTATATATGCGTGTCTATGTATGTACAGACGCAAGCTGCAATTGAAGCTGATGTGCCACCCCCGACTGTCATTGATCACTTCTTCATTGCGCACACCGACCAGGATGGGAATTTTCCTTGCGATGCGGACCGCGTTATGTATGTAAGTATTTTTTTTTAAATTAATTAATTAATTAATTTTTTTTTGGATATGCCTTGGTTTTTTACTATTCCTTGCCGATAAATAATGTACCAACCGACTAATATATAATATACTAACTGTCGTTTGTTTTTGTCACTTCATTAGGAGGAGATGCTTGCGATGAAGGCTGCAGGAAAACATACGGACGACGAGATCAACCGTATCGTCCGAGGTGGAAAGCAGCGAGGCCACATGCCCGGTGTCGGCCAGATAGTGCCGAGAAGGAGTACTCACTATATTCCTCCTCCTCCTCCCGTCGACCCACGGTTGGAACAAGCGGCTCAAGTGTTTAACTTTATGAGAAGTGACGATAGGTTTGCCGATGCGTTCGGAGCATTTCTATCGGGTGGTGCTAGCGGGAGTGGCACGGGAGGCAGCGGTAGTGGCGCCGGTGGGAGTGGTAATGGTTAGTATGCTTGTCTTGTTTTTCCTACCTTAGCATGCAAGTTTAATAATTGTAAACCCCGAATTGCAAGTTTAATAAGTGTAACTAGGAACTTTGTACTCAAGTTGTGACATGTATTTGTATTGATCGAGAGTTACATGTTATTGTGTTTTGGTACTAGATTCGTGGTAGATTTTTGGTATTTTTATCTTCAGGTTTTGTATTTGTATTCCCAGGTTTTGGTAGATTTTTTCCGGAAAAATTCCGGAAAAAATCTGGAAACAGCCTGCTGTGCAGGCAGCTAAAAAAAAAAATGTCAAAGTTTCCCTGGCGACATGTCGCCAGGGAAACTTTGGATAATTTGACTTTCTAAAAAAGTCAGCCATGTTTCCCTGGCGACATGTCGCCAGGGAAACTCGAAAAAACATTGACTTGTCAACGCCAGGCGTTGACTCGTCAACGTTACGTCTAGTTTCCCTGGCGACATGTCGCCAGGGAAACTCAAGAAAAACATTGACTTGTCAACGCCAGGCGTTGACAAGTCAACGCCTGGCGTTGACAAGTCAATGTTCTTCTAGAGTTTCCCTGGCGACATGTCGCCAGGGAAAAGTGAGGTTTAAAAAACCTATTTAACTTAAGTTCCTTAATCAGCCACATTTTCCCTGGCGACACATGTCGCCAGGGAAACTATCCCGCACCAACTCCGACGTGGCACCAATATTTGAACCAAAGAGTTTGTGGGGCCCACTTGTCGCCAGGGAAATCAGAATTTGTCGCCAGGGAAACTATCCCGCACCAGCCTTTCTTGGCGTACTTTCCCTGGCGACATGTCGCCAGGGATTCGTCTTCCCTGGCGACATGTCGCCAGGGAAACGTCGCGAATTTAGCCAGGGAAGGGTTCGAATTTTGTAGTGAGCGACTCACAATCAACGCTTGTGTTCATCTTTCAAAAGCATTTACTCAAACACATCTTACGTTCATTTACAACAACTTGTATTCGTTCAAAGCATATAGTCAAACATGGCATGTTTATTCATAAACATGTATTCTCTCAAATGCATATATGTAAACAATATATATTTTAAAACCAAGAGCATGTATTCCCCTCGCGGGTTTATGAACACATATAAAAAACGAGGCTATGAACTCACTAATATAGTAGATCAAGGAACAAACGTCCAACAGTCGATACACGACTTCACGAGATATCAATCGCTCATTGATCAAGAACGAGATGCCCAACGGTCGACATATGACCGAACGAGATCGAGATCTAACATGACGAGACGCGTCTTAGGCTCGAGATGACAAATAAATCGTGCATATACGTGATAAGTATATTTTTAGGGAGTTTTAGACATTGTATTAGTTTTATAAACTTTTTATAGAACTTTAAATGAAAATTCGTGATTTTCAAAGTATTATTTAATTCTTGACAAATAAGCCCATCATTGGCCTGCTAGTGGCTCATTACAAGTTTATATAACTTAAACCCATTTACAAACTCAAACTTTATATTCCGAATTTGTTATCAATCTCAGACCCAATAATGGTCCAAAATCCATTACATGTGCAAGTTGGCACTTTATAAGGTTTTCGGGTTCTAAAACCCCTCCAAATGATGTCCAATGTAATATTTCAAATTTCACGTTTTTCGGGTCTCGGGTTCTCTAACCATCAGTATATGAACGGGTCTCGACTTCTAGATAAGTGGATCCTACCACTTATCTAGACCACCTCGGGTTTTATAAAAGAATGGCCAAGTTACATATTTTATTGTTACACTGAATCAGATCAATTTTACAACATGTCTCGGTATTTAAGTCATTATTTCTAAACCGTAATGAGTCTCGACTCGAATTTTATACTCTCATTATCGTAATAAAGTATACTAAACAAATAAGAAACTCCCATTGGTTACGGTTTTATTACAAAAGGGTAAAAATGATCAAAACATCTGCCCGGGTTAAGGCCGTTTTTGACAGCCAGAATCAGTTCACGGTTTTGACCACCATTTCCAAAACATATGTCCGTAGAAAACTTTCATACTCGAGAAGGTCCAACATAAGTTTATCCAACTCGTTTAGTTTTACATTTTTAGGGGTTATTATACAAAATTTAAGAGTTATCAGTTGTGAAACATAGCTAGTCAGATTTTGACTATTTCACTATTTTCATCATATCTTACTCTCCGAGAGTCATCGCGGGATGGGCCACCCAAAAATACTCACAAAACACTCCTCTATATTAATATGTAAGTTTCAGTATCCCAAGTATCCCAACCTACTAATATCTTTCAAATATCATGTTTTTACAACTGATCTAAAATTCTATCAACCAAATCATCACTAGGAGGTTTTGTTTTGCTTTAGTTTAAGTTATAAAAATTCATGTACAATGTCATAGATTTCATTTAAATATTACATACTTCCTGTAAAAAATATGAAATCAAACACCAGAAGTTTTCCCAAGACTTTTAATACTAAAAAACAACTTGAACAGTCCCCAAAATGGATGTTGTTCTACAAAAGAAAAGACAGTCCCCAAATGGATGCTATCTGGAATACATCAAGAACAAGAACAACTTACACTAACCTAATCTAAACTAATAACCAAACGTTTACATCTTAAACGTTTGGTTATACTTTATGTGATAATGATTATGAGTAGCAGGTGAATGGGTTTGAGAAAAAGGAGTGATTGAGAGAGATGAGAGAGATGTGTGTGAGTGAAGATTACGTTGTGTGAGATTTGTGGTGTGAAACAAAGATATAGCCAGTCAACAACTTAACACACTCCAGTCAACACCAAGTTCCAAAAAAGCCACAATTGGTACCTGCACAATAAACAAACATGCAAACAAGGTCCAACGGCTATAAAAGGGGAAATAAGTAACATATTAAGTCCTTTGAGACTTAAGGACTTGCCACAACACAACACAACTTTCAACACCCTTCCTCAAGGACTTAAGCCAAAACAATTTCTCAAACCCAATCTGGAACATAGTTCATTATGTTGATAACTTCCAAGTCCTTTAGTCAGGATGTCAGCAACTTGGTTTTCAGAAGAAACTTTTACAGTTTTCATAAGGCCAGAAGCAACCTTTTCTCTTACCAAGTGAACATCAATGTCAAAATGCTTGGTTTTTTCATGCATAACAGGATTAGCTGCTATCTGAATAGCAGAGCTATTGTCATAAAATAGAGAAGCAGGAATACAAGCAGGAACATTTAAGTCCTTTAAAACTTTGTCGAGCCACATAACTTCACACACAGCAGAAGCCATAGAGCTATATTCAGCCTCAGCAGAGGATCTGGATAAGGTGGCCTGCCTTTTACTTTTCCAAGACACAAGATTGTTGTGTATGAAAACACAATAACCAGAAACAGATCTTCTGGTCATCTTATATTTAGCCCAATCAGAATTAGAAAATACTTTAATAGTATTGGATTGGGTCTTATTGTAAGTGATGCCAGCACCAGGTGCACTTTTGAGGTATCTAAGAACCTTAAAAGAAGCATCAAGGTGAGATTGAAGGGGAGCATGCATATGTTGGCTCAAGCAGTGAACAGAATGGGAGATATCAGGCCTAGTATTACACAAATAGATCAATTTTCCCACAATCTTTTGATAATTAGTAATGTTAGCCAAATACTTATCACCTAAGCTTTCCTTGTGAGCCAAAACCTCATTTTCAGTCATAGGGGTGCAAACAGGTTTACATCCAAGCATCCCATATTCATGGAGTAGCTCAATGCAGTATTTCCTTTGATTAAGACAAATGCCATTGTTAAGGCTTAGAACTTCAATTCCCAAAAAATATTTTAACTCACCTAAGTCTTTGATTTTAAAACTTTGATAAAGCAAGTATTTGAACTTGTTAATCTCATTATCATTGTTACCCGTAACAATTATGTCATCAACATAAACAAGAAGCATAAGAAAAACCCCACCTTTGCTCTTTGTAAACAAGGAGTGATCATTTTTACTTTGCAAAAAATCAGCTTTGGTGAGAAAGTTGACGAGTTTTATATTCCATTATCTGGGTGCTTGTTTTAAACCATAAAGAACCTTTTTCAATTTGCACACCCTTTTTTCATTCTTATCAAAAAAAAACCAGGAGGGGGAAGCATGTAAACATCTTCACTTAACTCCCCATACAAAAAAGCATTGTTAATGTCCATTTGAAAAATACTCCAACTATTTTGCACAGCTAAATTAATAACACATCTAATAGTGCTCATTTTAACAACAGGACTAAAAATTTCATCATAACCAATCCCCTCTCTCTACCCACAACCCTTAGCCACTAAGCTACCTTTATATCTTTCAATTTCCCCATCAGGTTTATATTTTATTTTATAAACCCATTTGGAAGGTATAGCTTTCCTGTTGAGGGGCAGAGTGGTAAGAGTCCAAGTATCATTAAGGTATAAAGCTTCCATCTCATTGTTCATAGCATGAATCCAATTAACATTCTTAACAGCATCATAAAAACATGAAGGTTCAGAAGTTCTATTCAAATTAGATATGAAGCATCTATTAAAATCAGATAACTTAGTGTGATTAGCATACCTATGCAGACCATACTTAACTTTGTTGTCCAAAACAAAGTCGTTTAATTTTTCAGGTAACTTAAGAACTCTACCAGACCTTCTGGGGTTAAGCGGAGGACTTTCATCATCTGTCCCATTGTTGGAATTAAACGTAGGAACGTTGTCATTGTTTGGGACATTGCCCTCAGATATGTGTATAGTGTCATCTATGGGTGATGCAGTATGGTCATCATTCCCAACTAACTACTCCTCTGCAGTATCAGTCAAGGATTGATCCACAATTACCGGTCCTGCATCACCAGATGATCCCCTTCCATCATCATCGGGTCTTACGACATTTTGGTGTTGAAGATCAAAGAAATCAAAAAAGGTTTTATTATTAACTTCTTTATTTAAAACTTTATTATTAGAACTCATTTTATAAGGGAAAACATTTTCATAAAATTTAACATCTCTAGAAAATAAATAACTTCTGTTTTCTAAACTCAAAAGCTTGTAAGCCTTTTTGGTACTAGAGTACCCAATCAAAACACACTTTTCAGATTTATGAGAAAATTTATCACTATTATTTAAAATTTTTGCAAAACACAAACAACCAAAACATCGTAAATGGGAAAGGGATGGTTCTCCACGGTAAAGCATGAAAAAGGGGGAATGACCAGCAAGGACAGATGACGGAAGCCTGTTAATCAGGTAGGCAGCAGTTAAGACACAATCAGTCCAAAAACACATAGGAACACCACTTTGAAACAAAAGGGTGCGAGCCACATTCAAAAGATGTCTGTGCTTTCTCTCAGCAATGCCATTTTGCTGAGGAGTATAAGCACAGGAGGTTTGGTGCACAATCCCATTATCCCTTAAGTAGTTATCCATTTTGTTATTTATAAATTCAGTTCCATTATCGGATCTGACAACTTTAACTCTGGTTTGGAACTGATTAGAAATGAGATTCACAAAATCCACAAAGTAATTAAACACCTCATCCTTGGTTTTTATCAAGTAAAGCCAAACAGCCCTAGAGAAGTCATCTACAATGGTGAGAAAATATCTAAACCCTTCCTTAGAGGTAACCCTATAGGGTCCCCACAAGTCTAGATAGACGAGATCGCCCACCTTTTTCGACTTGTGATTACTCAAGGGAAAAGGTTCTCTTGTTTGTTTTGAGAAGTGACAAATCTCACAAGGACTAATGAGTTCAGGTTTATTAATACCAAGAGACCCTTTTAGAACTTTTAACACATTATCAGATGGATGACCTAAACGATTGTGCCAAACCCCTTTAGAAGCGTGAAAACACATAATAGACAGGTTACTTCTAATCTGAGGTAACTTACATTCAGAATCAAACAAATACAAGCCATCACACTCATTACCAATCCCCAGAGTACTTTCCCTTTTCAAATCCTGAATAATACAATTATGTTCATTAAAACCAACATGAAGTTTACTATCTTTGATTAGCTTGTTAACAGATAAAAGACTAACAGTGTACTCAGGTATCACAAGCACATCAAACAGAACCACATTATTAGTATGTTTTAAATTTCCAACATAATTAATTTTAGCGGAAGTACCATTAGGATGCCCAACAGTGATGTTTAAATCAGAGATATCAACCACATTAGTCATGTTTTTGGTAGAATTAGTAATGTGTTGATTGGCACCAGAATTAATAATCCACCCAAAGTTAATGTTGAACCCATCAACTTTAACTTTGGCAACAAAAAACTTATAGAAATGATTGTTGAAAAAAACATTTCCATTAAAGAAACTAAAATGATTACCTGTCATGTTATCTTGAGCACCAAAATTTTCTTTTTCACCAATTAAACTCATAAGTTTAGCAATTTGATCATTTGAAAAATGTAAATTGGTGTTAGAAGATTGAACACTTGAAGTCTGAACATCAGCACTATTACTGGAACCAGCCCTATTGTTGGCCTTAAAAGGAACTCTACTGTTACCAGTATTAGAGTTCTTTTTATAACCGGGAGGGTACCCAATCAACTCAAAACATCTATCAATGGTGTGGCCTTTCATATTGCAATTAGTACAAGGAAAAGAATTATATTGATTTCTGTTTCCACCCCCATTGTTGCTATTAAAAGGCTGGTTTGATTGATTTCTGTTTCCACCATTGTAACCATTAAAACCAGAGTTTTGATTCATGTTGTTATTATTAAAACCACTGTTGTTGTTGTTGTTAAAACTTCTGTTTTGACCTTTTGGAAAATCATTAGTTTTAGCAACAAATGAACTAACCTGGGGTTTTGACACCCCAGGAGTGGAACCAAGACCCCTATGAGACTCTTCTCTACACACAATGACAAATGCATCCTTAACATCAGGAAAAATAGGTTGAGTCAACAAAGAAGTTCTTATAGGTTGATAAACTTCATCTAAACCCATCAAAAACTGCATTAATTTCATAAGCTGTTGATGTTTACTAGACTCAGCCCTAGCATCACAGATACAAGGTGAAAATTTTGTGAGAATGTCAAATTCTCTCCATAGAGAATTCAACTTGTGGTAATATTCAGAAACAGGTAAGCCATTTTGCTTGAAGTTGTTGATTTTTTGTATAAGATTAAACAAAATAGAACCGTCAAGTTTATCATAAGTGTCCTTAAGTTCATTCCAAACTTTGGCAGCATTTTCAGAATACACTTGACTCAAATAAAGGTCCTCAGAAATACAACCTAACAACCAAGATAACACAACAGCATTGCACCTATCCCATTGATTGGATAGACGTACACTGCTAACATATGTGGTCTTAACACAAGTACCATCAACAAATCCCATTTTATTTCTCGCTTGCAAAGAAATTTTAACAGCATTAGCCCATAGTCTATAGTTTTCACAACCAGTAAGTTTGATATTAACTAAAGCAGTGATATTGTTATCATTAGGTTGCAAGTGTAATGGATTACCAGCATCTAAAGAATTAATTAAATCAGGACTAGGACTAGGACTAGAAGTAGTCATGATAACAAACAGATAAGCACTATACAGATAAACACAACAATCAACAAATGAAAAACTCAACAATTAAGTAAGAGACGAAAGAAAAACTTGAACCTCAACACACCAATACTAGCTAGTGGACTAGGGTTGGCCAGAGCAGGTATCCACACCAGTCAAGCTGGAGGGTCAAGGTGTTAACCGAACCCGTTTGCACCCACTTAACTAGATCAATGAGAAAGAGAGAACAAGCAACTTACAGAGCTTAAAAAGCGGAGCAAGAGAAGGAACAATTTGTGCTCTTGATTCACTTAGTCAAGAGACACAAACAGAACCCAACAAGAATCAAGAAACCTCAATAAACAGCAATTAGGGTTACACAAACCCTAATCTAGGATAGACAAAACCCAAAGAATCACCAAAACAAAAAAGCCCCAAAATATAAATTAGGGTTTCACAAACCCTAATTTAAAATTTCAGAACACTATAGCAAATCCACCTCCAAAGAGCAAGAACTCGCTGCAAAAGGTTAGAAACACAATAGATAACAAATTAAACTTACCAATCAAGAAACCCTAATTTCTGATTTTAGGGTTTTTCGAAATTAATCAAAGAATAGTAAAGAAAATATAGTCAATCAACGATTAACCACCAAAAATTAGTACCCAAGCCAAGATTTGAGAAAACCCCCAAAATTGTTTGAAACCCTAAAAATTTTAAAACATTAATTAAGTAAAGATCTATGATAAGACTACCAAAAAACACTATATTTGAAAAGATTTATCCCAAAAACAGAGCCAATAGCTCTGATACCATGTAAAAAATATAAAATCAAACACCAGAAGTTTTCCCAAGACTTATAATACTTTCCATTTACATAAGTGAAATGGGTAAAATACATATGAGAAATTGAATCTTATTACAAGAAAATAAAGAGAACAAAACTTACAAAGAAAAGGTGAAATACCATCAACAACACCAACTTTAAACTCTTGATCAAAAACACCAACTAACCCTTATAAATTATTACCAAGTGTTTTAACCATTTAAAAACTCCATTGCTTCATCTTCTTTAATCTTCAAAACCCCTTTCACAATCTTGGTAAAAGATGAACTTTTTTGTACATAGCCCTTTTTTAAACAATAACTTGTACATAGCCCTTTTTTGTGGAAATATATTGTATAAACGTTTTAGATTAGAAGTGTGTTTGTGAGGCTTATGGTTTACGGCAGAAATAAGGCTTAAAGAGACCAAAGTGAATTTTGTTTATGAAATATATGAGAAGTGGTCTAGCAATCTTAAGAGATTATATGCACGTAACATGCCTACGTGTCCCATATGGAGCAAAAATGAACTAAAGAGAGACATGTGTTAACTTTTTTTATATCCGTTCATATGGCTAGTTGGATGAGAGGGTTATGAAAATATTGCTACACCATTTATTAAAGTGAATATTATCGAAGTTTGATATTTTAAAAGTTACGTGATTCAGAAGATACACGTTAAAACACGAAAAATAAACGCTCAATATAAAAAAAACGTCGACATTTGGAAAACATTGACATTTTTGATAAATACATGAGGGCTTATGATAAAATAAACGTTAACACGTCGTATAAACGAATGACGCCTAAAGGTTTAACGTAAATTACGAAGAATGCTAGTATGATGTAAAATTAAAACGACGACAATCGAAAATATTTCTATGTCACAACGGATATTTACGGTCGATGGTGGACATAAACTTTGCCGATATATAATAAATGACACGTATTCGATACGTTAAAGCCCTAACATTGCCAGTTATTCGAGATTTCAATATTATTCGTCGAACGAACATGACAAATAAAAGTCGGGTAATAAATATTGATCCGAATATTATAAATAAGATTAGAGCTATGTCTAAATATTGGTTTTTAATTTAGGGTTACTACATCGGGAGATTCGCAAGAATCTTGTGTCCAGTTGGCTTTTGAATAAGTTTGGTTTTCGACTTGTTTTTTAGTCTGACAAAGTTGTTCTTTCTTAGAATCAAATGTATGTTGGTAAGGGGTATGCCCTGAATGGTGTGTTTAAGCTCAATGTAATAGTTGTTAAGAATGATATCAATAAAATGAATTATTCTACTTACTTGATTGAGTCTTCTAATGTGTAGCATGGTCGTCTTGGACATGTAAATTTTAATTCAATGCGTCACTTGATTAAATTTAATGGCATAACAAATTTTCATATTGATTCAAATAATAAGTGTGAAACTTATGTCGAAGCCAAACTTACAAGATCATCTTTCAACTCGGTTGAACAAAAAACCGAAGAACTTGATATGATACACACAGACATATGTGATTTGAAATCACTTTACTTGTTGAAAAGTAAAAATGAAGCTATAGACAAGTTTGTTCTATACAAAACTGAAGTTGAGAATCAACATGGTAGGAAAATCAAGGTTGTAGGAAGTGACAGAGGAGGTGAATATGTGTCTCCTTTTGCTGATCTATGTGCGAAACATGGAATCATACATGAGTTCATTGCTCCTTATTCACCTCAGCAAAACGGTATTGTCGAAAGGAAGAACTGTACCTTGAAAGAAATGGATGATGCCATGTTGTTAAGTTCTGGTTTGAGCCGGGACATTTGGGGGGAAGCGATTCTAATGGCTACTTATCTTTTAAACAAGATACCCCGTGTGAGGATAAAGCGGAAAGCCCATATGAACTATGGATGGGAAGAAAACAATCATACCAGTGCTTACGAGTGTGGGGTGTCTAGCAAAGGTAGTTGTGCCGACACCTAAGGCCCAAACGATTAGACCTAAATTTGTGGATAGTATATTTTTTTTATTTTTTTTATTATTTTTGGAACTTAAATTGGAAAGTACACATATAGAAAATAACTGTAAATTGGAAAGAACCAACAGACCAGTTAGGATCTGTTAGTCACAGCAATAGTAAAGCAAGCAAACTAAAAAGAAACACAATAAGCTGCAACGACTAAACAGAAAAGGCAAATAAGCAGTGCTCTATAAATAACGAAATAAACGGATCCTACATAAGCTATAAACAACCAAATTACCAATAAGCTATACGAGCAGCTGAAAATAAGCAAATCTATCACTAAGCAGGATTCAACAAACTCAATAAGCAATAAGCAAACCAAACGATCCTATCACTAATAAAATCCGAAAATAAGCACAAGCTCAATTAACAGTATTCGCAAAGGCTGATAACATAATTAGCAAATCCAAACAAAAAACTAAAAAACCAAACAAAAACTTAACAAAAATAATCTTAAACAAAAGCTGATCAAAACATATACATAAACCAAATCATTAAAGCAGTTAAATAAAAAAAATTAAAACTTAAACAAAAACATTAAAAGGGGATTAAGAACCTTGAGACGAAAACCGTTGGGCTGAAGATCGGTGTTGAGCCGTCTTTGTGATTAAACCGAACACCACCTCAAATCTTCAACACCACAATCTCGACCCAAGCACTCGAACCAAACGCATCCAAATAAACAGTAACAATGATGCCTCGAACCATAACAGTAACCTTCGAACAGTATTTATTTATATATATATATATATATATATTTTTATATCAATAATATCACGCCAACAGTAATAAAAGAAAAAGAGAAACAGAATGAAAATTTAAGGTAAATTTGACTGGAATTTAAATAGAGACAAAATTAAATAAAACTAAACTTTTTCATTAATATTAATAAAAGATTACATAACTGGGAATTAAAAAAAACAATAAACCTAATCTAATTTTTTAGAAAATTAAATCTAATCTACTCCTATTTTAAAAAAAACTGAAAAATAAAAATAATGAAAAGCTTCCTTCACATGTGAGAAAAAGGGGTTTTTTATAGGGAAAACCCTCAAACCTTGGTGCCCACGGAGTAGAATCATCACCGTTGATTTCTTCTCTTTCTTTTTCACTTGATCAAACGGCTGGGAATCTTACCCTTCACGCGGATTGCCCTCGGGGCGTAGATGATGCCTTTTTTTCTAGTTGGATGCTGAAGTGGCTTAATATCATTGGCCCTATGATTGGTTGGAATGAATCAACCAATCAGAGTTGATTGGTGACAAGGTGAAGTGCCACGTTGCCCATCTTCTTTACCCCGAAAAAGTAGTGAATTAATTATAGAGCGTGAGGTGCACTCGCTGTGGATGAAAAAAGCCCCAAATTGGGGATTTAGGGTTTGTGGAGGTGATGCGAGTTTTGTGGGGAAGAAAAGGTGGTTGTGTGTTTTTTTTTACTTTGTTTGTAACGAAACACAATGGGGTGAGGGTATAAAAGTATTTGTTTTGGGGAGTGTGGGGAATGAACGGTTAGGTGTTGGTATTTGACTGAGATTGTATTTTGTTTTGTGTTGACCAAGAATGAGTGATGAGATTTCACTTATAACTTACCTACCATTCTATCTTTATTATGAAATGGGCTTTGACCCAAATTTCATATTACTCCTTCAAAATTGATAAATGGGCTATGAGTATTTTTATCCATCCGTGCATATGGGCCATCTTTTTAAATAAAAAGTTAATATTTGAAATCTTTAAATGGGCTTTTGAGCCCATTTATTCAATGTGGGACCCACTCAGCTTGAATATCTTCAAAAAATATTAAATCCGCTTAAAATAAACTTGATTTCGGCTTCCTTGATTGTTTTCTTCAAACTCGTGTCGGTTTAGCCGGTTTTCGTGAAATTGGGCACACTCTTGGTCTTTTGACTTTGTCTCCGTCTCTTTCTTGACTTTTCTTCAACATTTGACCGTGAAATCTCGTATTTTCTTTCCTTTTGATCATTTGTACCTATTTTAAAACAAGAACACAAAACCACGCGTAATCCCAATATTTATGATATAAAACACATGATTAGGTCTTGTTTTTCCTTGATTTTAGTGGCAAAAGGATAAGTGTTTTCACACTTATTAAATCCCCTACACTTGACCATTGCAATGACCCCATGCAATGCATTATTTTAAAGCATAAGTTACATTTTTCTCATAATTAATCCATCTCGGCCTTTATTAAGATATACTATTATTACTACGACGAAAAGATAAAAATTTAAAAGGAGACAAATGTTAAATGATTTATTAACTTGGAAATTATTTGATGGAAAAACTCGTAAAGAAATCTAAGACTTAGATTAGGGCTTTGGTGTCATGAATATAAATCACCCTCAAGTTTCACGTTCACCATACCAAGCTTAAAAACGAGATCATTGTTTACCATAAGTTAGCACAACTAACACTTTCTCATGTGGTTTAGTTAATCACTTAGACCCCCTTATTCCTACGGTGTATCTCTTGTATTTTATTTTTGTCTTGAATGATCACGAGGATGCATTTTTGACTTATTTCGATAATTTATTAAGGCCAAAAATAAAGTGGGACGATTTAATCAATAGTTAGCTAAAGGACAAAATCTTTTAAAACTGCTTCTCGAAACCTCAAAAAGTTCATATCTTGGCATAAATCGTTTCACGATTTGAGACCTTTCTCGGACCGATATTTGGCTTGTACTTCAAACTTCAAATCTTGAGAGACGATCTTGAAATTATGGTCTTCTCTTTATTTTGGTATACATCTTCAATAGGAGTGAAAGATGCTTCAAACGTTGACCACGACTTCTTCATTTATCCTCTTCTTTATTTAGGATGTTGATATACAACGATCCGCCTCCTTTTCGGACTTGGATCTATTTATCCTCATACCTTGTTAGGGTGATTTTGGATAGACTTCTCCATTATCTTTATGGGAGTAATTGCTTCTCGTCGTATGTCTTGATCCTTCATATTGATTTGGATTAATGATCTTCACATCATCTTAGGATCTTTAGCAAAAAGTGAATCCTCATGCCTTGTGAGGGCCTTTTTGGACTCGGGTATCCTCATGCCTTGTTAGGGCCTTTTTGGATAAGCCAATCTTCGCGTCCCGCTTCAATAAGTTATGCCTTGGCTATGAACTCTAATTAATACCGAGCAAATTTTAAACGATCTTGTGCTAGAAGCTAAGTAACCTTTTAAATCGTACAACCTTATTTATTGCAAATATATTTATTAACAAGTGATGGTAGAAAAAGCTCATAACTAACTCACATAAGTTAATGAAATAATACCGAACTTATAATTAACTCTATCATCTCTCGCTCTCCACAATTTAAAATCTCAAGGAATGAGACTCGTGGATGCTTAGCCTAATAAACCAATTAAGGTCCATATGGTTAAGGATACTAGCTAGAGTAAACTTTGGATAAGTAAACTCGGGTTGAGTCAAAATATTCACGACGGGCCTAATATATCAAAGACATCTAAACTTGTTAAAATCATTTTATTTATTTATTTCATTTTTTAACTTTATTCTTGAAATGGAAATTATTACGATGCGATAATAAAAAATACTATTAGGCCAAAATAGATCAAAAATTTGAAAAACGTTGAAAATTTTTTAAAAATTTTTCGGTTATAATAGGGTCAAATTCATGGAAAAGGCCACTAAAATTTCGATAGAAATCCCCCTACACTTAAGATAAACATTGCCCTCAATGTTTAAGCATGTGGGAGAATAAACTCCCCTACACTTAGGACATTGAGTGCGTTGTTTAAATCGAGCTAAGGAAAGGACAACTAAAGTGATTACATTTATTCGTTTTAAGATAGAATCACAATAGCAAAAACATATCGAAGGAACCGGGTACACGGGTAACACGGGAACACGGGTCACGTCAAAAGCACCAAAAGTGGATCATCAAAGCACATGTACCTACACAATCACAACACACAAAACAAACAACCTACACGGCTCCCCCCTACACTTATTGTAGAAAATAAATAAATAAAAGATAGATAATCGGGTTGCCTCCCGAGAAGCGCTTGTTTTTGTTAACCGAGTCACGAGCCTGACTCGACCCCGAATTAAATGGTCCATGGGGAAGCCTCGAATGTAATACCGGGATCAAAAATCTTATCCTCGGTCCCGGATGAACATAATAACTGAGAGGCAGGAGGATAAGTCATAAATGGTAAAAAGGTCTGCTCAACATACGAGAAGTATGTGAGGTCGTGATCCACGGGAGGTGGGGTGGGTAAAGGAGACAAATTGTCATCCCCCAAAGACAATAGATGGTCACTATTCGACAAAGCCGTAAAGGTATCAATCAAAGAATGGTCAATGTCACCTCCCGGGTCAAAGCATTCATCCTCATGAACGTGAATCTCTTCGATTTCTTCATCATAGATAGACTCGTCAAACAAAGGTTTGTAGTTCCCTTCATTGAGGATTTTATAAATTCTCTCAAAAAGATCACGATCAAGTACGAAACCATCATTCATTTGTGGGATTTGTTGATAAGTTAAATCCTCACGAATGTGGTGAACGTAATTCTCATTAGAGGAGTGTTGATTAGGTAACTCCTCGAGAATTGGATGTGTGGTCATGTGAGTTGGTTCGTCATTATTATTAAAAATAAGACGTTCCAACTCATCAAGTTCGGCCTCGATATTCGAAAAATCGACCTCACTTGTAGTTGGAAGTGGAGGTAAAAGAGCTAGCTCTCGGTCGATAATTTCCTTAATCTCGGGCTCGAAGACGAAATCATCATACTCACCACATATAGAACTTTTATTGGAAGAATCAATTATCGCATTTGGATTTGTGAGTATGTGATCATGAACTAGCGGAATGATCGTGTTCGTAAGCTCAGCAAAAGTCGGCACATCATAAACTTCATCAAAGAATTTGTCGAGCCCAAAATTACTAATCTCACTCGATGTATCAAAATCCTTAGATGCATTTGGGATATTGAGAGAAGGAATTACAATTGCACTAGGACATTGAGCACAAAGATCACTCCAAGAAATAGTAGTCTCATCGTCATCATAATAGTAAGAACGCACAAGAGGAGGAGTAGAAACACTAAGAGTAGATACTTGCTCTTGTTGTCTTTCGTCATGCAAGCTAATTTTGATTTGTTTTAAGCTTTCGAGAATTTCATCCAAACTAGTGCTTTGTTCCTTAAAAGAAGGTTGATGAACGACGGAGTTTTGTGGGGGTTCAAAATTTTGAAAACCGGAATTATAGCACGGATGTGGCTCATAATTCATTGGTTGACAATAAGAAGTATCGTGAGGGCCCCCACAATGATTGCAACACGGGTACTGAGAAAAACCCGGTGCATGTTGAGGATAGGGATTGTCATAGACGGGAGGAGGGGAGAAATTTGTGTAAGAGGAGAAGTACGAATTTCTTGAATTGCACAATGGACAAAATCCAAATTGTGTATTGTCAATATCGGAACCACACTTCGCACAAGTACACCATGGACATATTGGAAAACCAAGCCATGGTCTCCCACACCGAACGCAAGACAACTCCATGAAGAATTATAAATAAGAGGGGTTGAGAAAAAGAATTAAACACAATAGAGGATAAAGAAGAATATTTTTGTATTTTTTAGAAAAATATATATATACAAGAAAAATCGAAAGAAATCGAACTAAAAATTAACACTAATACGTAATATTTTTGGTGTAATACTTTTAGGAAAAAGTATTACTTTTGGATTTTTTAATAATTTTTTTTGGTGCAATTCTTAGGAAAGAAATTGCTTTTGTGGTTTTTTAATTTTTTTTGTATTTTTAAGTTTTTGATTTTTTTTTGTGTTTTTGATTTTGTGTGCAAGAAAAACGTAACGTTCAAAAAGAACGGATCCCAAAATCCAAACGTCTTCACGAAAAATCGTCAATCGTACGAGCGAAGCGGCAGCGGCGCCATTTGAAAAAGAGATTTTGTTAGGCCCTTTTTATTTTCTATTATCGTTCCTCGACTCGACTCGAATTTGAAATCGGACTTAACGTAAGATTACTTGTTTTTGGTGACGATATCTTTTTGTATTTTTTAAACTATTTGAAATCAATTTACTTAAACTATTAAAATTTAAATCTAATTAAACATAATAAAACTATTTTTTTTATAAAAACATAAACTAAATAAAAATTTAACTTTATAAAAAAAAACTTGAAATTAAATCTATTTTAAACTTGAAATGAAAAAAATAAAATAAATAAAGCTTGAATTAAATCTAATGAAAAACTTTTAACTTAAACTTAAAACTAATTTTTAAACTAATAAAAATTTAAACTAAATTTTATAACAAAAATTAAAATTTATAAAAACAATGTAAATAAAATATTAAAAACTGAATTAAAAGAAATAAATATAAATCCTTTAAATTAAAATAATCTTAAAAACATGAAATTAAACTATTTAACAAAACTGCCAGATTAAAAGACCTATATTAATTAACTAAAACCAAACACAACACAAAAAGATGACTAGAACAATTGGTTGGGTTGTTGTACAGGGGAACGAGAGGTCACAGGTTCAATACCCAGCAGTGACAAAATTTGCTTAATATATAAATATATATTTTTATTAATTATTTTTGGAACTTAAATTGGAAAGTACACAGATAGAAAATAACTGTAAATTGGAAAGAACCAACAGACCAGTTAGGATCTGTTAGTCACAGCAATAGTAAAGCAAGCAAACTAAAAAGAAACACAATAAGCTGCAACGACTAAACAGAAAAGGCAAATAAGCAGTGCTCTATAAATAACGAAATAAACGGATCCTACATAAGCTATAAACAACCAAATTACCAATAAGCTATACGAGCAGCTGAAAATAAGCAAATCTATCACTAAACAGGATTCAACAAACTCAATAAGCAATAAGCAAACCAAACGATCCTATCACTAATAAAATCCGAAAATAAGCACAAGCTCAGTTAACAGTATTCGCAAAGGCTGATAACATAATTAGCAAATCCAAACAAAAAACAAAAAAACCAAACAAAAACTTAACAAAAATAATCTTAAACAAAAGCTGATCAAAACATAAACATAAACCAAATCATTAAAGCAGTTAAATCAAAAAAAAATTAAAACTTAAACAAAAACATTAAAAGGGGATTAAGAACCTTGAGACGAAAACCGTTGGGCTGAAGATCGACGCTGAGCCGTCTTTGTGATTAAACCGAACACCACCTCAAATCTTCAACACCACAATCTCGACCCAAGATCTCGAACAAAACGCATCCAAATAAACAGTAACAATGATGCCTCGAACCATAACAGTAACCTTCGAAAAGTATATATATATATATATATATATATATATATATATATATATATATATATATATATATATATATATATATATATATATATATATATATATATATATATATATATATATATATATATATATATATATATATATATATTTTATATCAATAATATCACGCCAACAGTAATAAAAGAAAAAGAGAAACAGAATGAAAATTTAAGGTAAATTTGACTGGAATTTAAATAGAGACAAATTAAATAAAACTAAACTTTTTCATTAATATTAATAAAAGATTACATAACTGGGAATTAAAAAAAACAATAAACCTAATCTAATTTTTCAGAAAATTAAATCTAATCTACTCCTATTTAAAAAAAACTGAAAAATAAAAATAATGAAAAGCTTCCTTCACATGTGAGAAAAGGGGGGGGGGGGGGGGGGGGTTATAGGAAAAACCCTCAAACCTTGGTGCCCACGGAGTAGAATCATCACCGTTGATTTCTTCTCTTTCTTTTTCACTTGATCAAATGGCTGGGAATCTTACCCTTCACGCGGATTGCCCTCGTGGCGTAGATGATGCCTTTTGTTCTAGTTGGATGCTGAAGTGGCTTAATATCATTGGCCCTATGATTGGTTGGAATGAATCAACCAATCAGAGTTGATTGGTGACAAGGTGAAGTGCCACGTTTCCCATCTTCTTTACCCCGAAAAAGTAGTGAATTAATTATAGAGCGTGAGGTGCACTCGTTGTGGATGAAAAAAGCCCCAAATTGGGGATTTAGGGTTTGTGGAGGTGATGCGAGTTTTGTGGGGAAGAAAAGGTGGTTGTGTGTTTTTTTTTACTTTGTTTGTAACGAAACACAATGGGGTGAGGGTATAAAAGTATTTGTTTTGGGGAGTGTGGGGAATGAACGGTTAGGTGTTGGTATTTGACTGAGATTGTATTTTGTTTTGTGTTGACCAAGAATGAGTGAAGAGATTTCACTTATAACTTACCTACCGTTCCATCTTTATTATGAAATGGGCTTTGACTCAAATTTCATATTACTCCTTCAAAATTGATAAATGGGCTATGAGTATTTTTTTCCATCCGTGCATATGGGCCTTTTTTTTAAATAAAAAGTTAATATTTGAAATCTTTAAATGGCCTTTTGAGCCCATTTATTTAATGTGGGACCCACTCAGCTTGAATATCTTCAAAAAATATTAAATCCGCTTAAAATAAACTTGATTTCGGCTTCCTTGATTGTTTTCTTCAAACTCGTGTCGGTTTAGTCGGTTTTCGTAAACTTGGGCACACTCTTGGTCTTTTGACTTTGTCTTCGTCTCTTTCTTGACTTTTCTTCAACATTTGACCGTGAAATCCCGTGTTTTCTTTCCTTTTGATCATTTGTACCTATTTTAACACAAGAACACAAAACCAGCGTAATCCCGATATTTATGATATAAAACACATGATTAGGTCTTGTTTTTCCTTGATTTTAGTGGCTAAAGGATAAGTGTTTTCACACTTATTATATATTTATTGGATATTCTAAGAATAGTAGTGCTTATCGTTTCATTGTACATGATTTGAATATCCAGATATACATAAGAACATAGTAATGGAATCAAGGAACGCATACTTCTTTGAATACAAATTTCCTTGTTTGAAGAAGAAAACTGGAAGCACATCTAGAATAGATGATGCAGTTGTTCAATATAAGAGACAAGGAGATGCTAATGATCTCAAAGATGAGAGAGAAGATCAAACCGAGGATAAAGAGGTTGAACCTTGAAGAGGCAAACGGGAGAGAACCGAGAAATCATTTGGACCCAATTTTGTCTCTTTTATGGTAGAAAATGAACCCACTTCTTATCAAGAAGCGCTAAATTCCTCGGAAGGTCCTCGATGGAAAGAAGCGATTAATAGTGAACTAGATTCTATTTTACAAAATCATACTTGGGAGCTCGTGGATTTACCTCCTGGTTGTAAACCACTACCCTATAAATGGATCTTCAAGAACAAGATGAAAGCTGGCGGCACCATTGACAAGTACAAAGCAATATGGTGATCAAAGGATTTAGACAACGCGAAGGTCTAGATTTGTGTGATACTTATTCGCTTGTTACTCGAATAACTTCTATTAGAATGATTCTTGCTGTTGTCGCATTAAGAAATTAGAAGTTCACCAAATGGATGTGAAAACAGCTTTTCTAAACCGAGATTTAGAAGAAGAAATATATATGAACCAACCGGAGAGAAAAGTTTGTAGGCTTGTTAAGTCATTGTTTGGCTTAAATCAAGCTCCCAAACAATGGAATCAAAAGTTTGATCACGCCATGTTAGAGAATGGATTCAAAACTAATGAATGCGACAAGTGTGTTTATGTTAAAGACACGAATAGTGGATATGTAATCTTGTGTCTTTATGTTGATGATATGCCTATCGTTGGCAGTAACGCTAGATGATCAAGTCTACTAAAGACATGTTGAAATCAAAGTTTGTCATGAACGATATGGGTTTGGCTGAAGTGATCTTCGAATAAAGATCATAAGAACTCAGAATAGACTTGCATTAACTCAACCACATTACGTGGACAAAATTCTTAATAATCCTGATGCGGGGGATTCCGACCTAGCCAGAACTCTAATTTACACCAATTTGCATCAATCTAAAAATAGAGGCACAGGTGTTGCCCAAGTAGAGTATTCAAGAATTATTGGCATGTTAATGTATTGACATGTACCCGACCTGACTTAGTGTATGCTGTTAGCAGGCTAAGTAGATATACTATTCAACCAAGTGATGCACACTAGAAAGCAATGACTAGGGTAGTTCATTATTTGAGATACAGTCGTGATTATGGATTAAGTTATGCTAGATATCCAGCTATTATTGAAGGATACAGTGATGCAAATTTGATATTTGACATAAAGTAGATCAACCAGTTGATATGTTTTAACATTGGGAGGGGCCGCTATAACTTGAAAGTCTTCAAAGGAAACAGTAATAGCCAAGTCCACGATGGAATACGAATTTATCGCTTTAGATAAATGTGGAGAAGAGGTAGAATGGCTACGTCAATTCGTAGAGGACATACCCAAATGGCTTAAACTGGTAACGACCATTAGTATACATTGTGATAGTCAATCGACAATTGGCAGAATAACACCATGTATGATGGAAAGTCTAGTCATATCCGTCGTCAACATGATTCGAAAAGAAAACTGTAGGTCTACGTAATCCTTAGATTATCTAAACCTTGGAATGATCACAAGAGAGAGAGATAGATGAAGAACTTAGAGAGAGAAAGTAGAGAGAGGTTGAAGAGAAAAAGAAAATATTAGATTGAAGTGTGTGAAATGTGAGAACCAACCCCTCCTAACATGCTAGGAGGGGATATATATAGCCCACCCTACATGTGGGCTTGATGGGTTATATGGTTACATTACTAGATCACAAGCCCATACTAAATGTATCTCGTTGGAATGACCGATCCTTTCTAAATACGTAAAAACATATTTCCAACAATCTCCCCCTAAGGGAGGTCGCTCCAAGAGACAAAGTCCTAAATAGTCTATAGCTCGTAATCAATTCTAACTATCATGTGACCGAGACTTTCTTTGGAATTTCTTATTTCCAACAATCTCCCCCTAAGGGAGGTCACACCATTTTACAAAATCTTAAACCTAGCATACTATGCTTGAGTCTTCGATCTTGTTTTTGTGAATATTATGATGTGATCTTTGACTTAAGTCTTGAGCAGGTTTCCTTGCCTTGAACTTGTGCATTCATCACTTGTGATATTCGCCTCCTCGTGACTTCATGTTCCATACACTTATACCTTTATAAATTCTTAAAAGCTTCCGAGTTTGATAAAGCGGAAGACTTTACTTTTAGGCTTTCTTGAATTTGTTGATGTATTGAGTGCAGAAAGTATAAGCATGCAGGGACGAATTCTTATCGGACATCGCAATGCCACTGTCTTGTTACGCTGCATAAGACAATTAGCAACAAAGTAAAGACATGGATGAAATGGCTTTGAACATTTCAACCTAATTAGGTAGCATTTTACCTCCGGTCGGTGAAGACCGTTGGAAGATATTAAATATCGTACTTGTGGCAGGTAGTTTTAGTTAAGAACCTCCTTTACAAGATTTCACGAGTAAACCCGTTCTATTTACTCGACCGTCCAAAGCTGACTGCGAACGTAAAGAGTGAATCATTTGGATAATATTATCCGGATGATTGAAGCCATCAATTCATGTTCCTGGAAAAAGTGAAACTCAATTAAGAACCGCACCATCATTGCTTTCCAGTTGTCATGAGCTTGATTCATATTGAATCTTGCAAGTTACCTACCAATTGCTATTTGATGTTAACACTAGAAGGATTTCCACTCATCACTGTGAACACTAAAGACTGTCAAGATCACTAAGATATTCCGTAGAGGCCTAGAACGTGTTTAAATTCAATTAAGGATTAAACCACTGTTGCTTTCCAGTTATCACAAGTTTGATTCATAAAGAATCGCACAAGTCACCTACCATGATCTTTTTTATGTTCACTCAAGAAGGATTTCCATCTTCATTCTAAATACTTTCGTATTACTCGGATGTTCCGGCAAGATCATGAAAATTTTATGTAGGACTCTTCATATCTTTCTTACTTTTCACAAAGTCCGAGGAAGCAAGGAAATATGGAAGTTTGTCCTAGTGAGATATTTGATGATCTCAAATGGGTCTAGACTCGATCGTTCACTTTGGATTTTAGTGATCGGAGGCTGGAGAGGAGTGCCACCATTTGAATACCAAATTATTCGGATTGAGTAAATTGATAGATAACATGTTGATCTTCGTGTGATTAAAACAAATACCTTTAAAGAAATATCTGAGTTTGCTGGGATGGGTTGTGCATTACATCACTGGGTCTATGATGTCTTATCTTAAATATCGAGCATCATTAAAATGATCTCAATAACTAATGAGTTGACCCAATTTGTGCCTAAGTTATAAGGAGGGATAATTTCTTTACACCCTTTATCTTTACAATTATTTTTAATTCTTAAACCCCTTCAATGCTTACCAATACGTCATAATTTGTACCTTGTTGTGAATGTTCTAGTGCTAACTTAAGTAGTTGGTATGCATTCAGCTATGTTCACAATGTCTCTCCATCTTTCCTAAGGAATGTCCTGGGGAAGATTCCTCCGGTTCTAGAACAATCATTGGACTTTAACTTATCCTGCCATCCTTATGTAATTTAAACTTCTGCTCGAACTTTATTTACAACCCCGTGTCATTATTGAATGAAATTTCTAGGATCGTAAATTTTATCAATTCCAAAAGATATGCTCTTGTTATCAAAACATTGTTGAACACACAATTTTGAAAGATTTAGAAAAACCTTTTGAAAATTTGTTGAAAAACTGTGTTCAGCAGTTTGAAAACCAATTACTTGAGCTTTAGATTTTGAATATCTTACTAAACGAGCTCAAGTCCGAGAAGTTGTAAGCTTCCCGTTGTGAGGATAAGTTATCATTAAAGATAAACTTTCCTTTTAGCTGAAGAACGAGTTCTTAGCTAACATTTACTTAGAAGTCGCTTTCATGAGCTTGAAAACTTTTGAATGTTTTAACGTAAAGCTCATGACCGAGAGAGGTGAATTTCTCGTTATGGGGAAAAGTTCTCTTATTTAAAAGATACACTTTCCTTTATGAGATTAAAACTTGGAATATTTTAACACAAGCTCATGACTGAGAAAAATTAATTTCTCGTTACGAGGATAAGTTATCATTAAAGATAAACTTTCCTAAAATTGAATTCCGAGTTACAGTCTGATATTTAACTATAAGTCATTGTGCATGATCTTAAAAACTTCGAATGTTGTTAGTATAAGCCCATGCCCGAGAAAAATTAATTTCTCGTTGTTAGGATAAGTTACCATCGGTGATCAACTTTCCTTTCTTTGAAGTTCGGGGTATAATATGAGATATAATTATATGTCATTATACACGAGCTTAGAACTTTTCAATATCCAGCTCTGGTCCGAGAAAGTTTAATTTCTCGTTTTGAGGGTAAGTTATCGTTGACGAGATAAACTTCACTTTCTTGGAATCACAGGTTACAATCTGTGATCCGACTATAAGCCTTATACACGAGCTTAAAACCTTTGAATAGTTTTAATGTGTGCTCGTGTTCGAGAAAATTTAATTTCTCGTTTTGAGGGTAAGTTATCGTTACATAGATAAACTTCCCTTTCTTTAAAGCTCTGGTTACAATCTGTCATGTGACTGTAAACCGTCTTGTAAGCTTAACTGCAAATCCCCTAAGACACTTGTTTCTCTGATATCTGCTTCTTCACTAACCAAACTCTAAGAGTGTCCTTAACGATGAGACCTCTTTGTTCCTGTTGACTGTTTACTTTGGTACCTGCATTCTCATTAGAAGTTTGTACTCTTTTATATGGGTTAGCGATATCTATTTTTGAGCCATGTGGGGGTTCACAGTTTGCTTTACTTGTGTCAGAGGTGACATGAATATGGTTCACTTGTCAAAGGTTTCCTTTTATAGACGAACTTAATCTCAGGCTTATGTAATATACAATCTTTTTCAATTTCCTCCCTATTAGCCTTAGTAGGAGTGGAGACAATCCTAGTTAAAGGGCACTCGTTTCCTGCAAGAGTGAAATTTCTACCAGTGGGGCGTCAAACTTTACCAATGGGTTTGATTCTATCTAACCACTAGGATTTAACTCTAGCACGGGAGTTCACCTCATTAATGAATTTCTTGACACAATAGTCATGATTTGCCTTAAAGACACATTTTCTACATGTTTTACAAGTAGCATATTTAAAGTCCGAGTAAGATCTTGAATTACTAGATGATTGATTGATGCTCCTAGGATATGACATGCTACGGTTAGCAGTGTTGGGTAATCTAAAAGGCATCTGACTAGGTTTGAAATTTATATTTCTTACATATGTCTTTTGCTTACCTTCCCTTAGACCAAATTTATAGCAAACGTCATTTGAGCTAGTTCGATACGTGTTCTTTGAACTATGTCTAGGAAGGCTAGATGTAATCATGTGATTAGTTCTTGCATAAGCTGTTTTAGGAGTGAATGATCTAGAAAGATGAACCAAATCAACTTAGGAGGCAAACCGCGGTCTCTAGGATTTTTGTCGCTCGGATCTAAATGCAGTCGGTTGTCTAACAGACTGATTTTGAGGCGGTTTCCCCAAGATTGATTGTTTTTCAAGCTTACTGTCTACATTAGTTCCTTTAGTCTTCCTCAATTCATTTTCATCGCTGCTATAACAAAAACCTTTTCCTGAACCTGGGCCTTTAAGGTCTCATTCTCTTTCTGCAATTTATCTTGGGATGCCAACTTAGATTCAAGCAACTTAATTTGTTTGAAAAAAATTATCCTTTTCAGCTTTAGAATATAGAATTTTTTGATCCAATTTTCGTTTAAGAACAACGTTTGACTTTTCAAGTTTTTCAAAATATGTTTCAAACTTGTCAGTTCTCTTAGAAAATTCTAGTTTGGCATCCTCAAGATCTATAGATTGTTGAGCTAAAATCGTTTCAAGCTCTATAGTCTTGAAATCAGAATCGCTTAATGAAGTAGTCATAAAGCATTTACCATGATTTACTATAGTGAACAATCTCTCCCCCATTATGACTCACATCGGATGATATAGAAGTGGTATAGTTATTACCCCTTTCCATCCCATATTTGTCATAAATAAGTTCGGAATGCTCAACATGCTGTATATCATTGATACATTCATCAGATACAACATTCTGTTGTACCGTATTTGTAGGCTCTTCATCATATACGGGTATGGTGTCATCATTGGATATGTATGTATCATTCCCTGACATGCTGCTTGTATCATGCTTTCCTCTTGATTCCATGCTCTTGCAATCTTTAGGCTCTAAATTGTCAACCATATGACCATTCTCCTCTTGCATCTGCATCGTAGATTCTTGCACTGCACTACCATATGCTAGTTGAAGTTGTGATCTTTTATAAATCGAAGACAACACCGATGTCATGTATTTCAACAGTGAACCACGGAATCTTGAACCTTGGTATGTGTGTCTCGAAGTAATGACTGGCAGATCTCAGAATCTTCATATTTAATGTTATTGAATAGTACGAAGTGCGTAAATTGTCTCACGAGGACTTTATAAGCATGTGACGATGCAGAGTGATTAAATTCTTCTTTGAAGAGGTGCTCTTTAATTTGGTTCAAGTTGAAAAACATTAAATCGATAAATTCATTACGAGCTTGACCAAAGAGTGCCACAAATTCTTGTCCTACCTTGAGATTTGTAATAGTCATATGATGAAATTTGAGTAGACCAAATGAATTTTTGCCACTTTCTCTAGCGTTGCATTGCATTTTATGTAATTCTCCCTCTTGAGATGTCGAATTCAATGGTTCCATTAAAGTTTGATGAAGGTAAGGATTACTTATCGATCGAGCTATGAAAGAAAGTAATTGTGCTTGCTGTAGTAAATACAGAGTTTTAAAAATCGTGGAGAAACCAAGAAATAAATTTGCGGGATTTACAAACCACGTATTAAACCGTAAATATTCCAAAGTTCTTGATTCCTTGATTTGTGAAGAAAAGTTGATTAATCCCCTAATTATGTGTTCTTGGAAAATCCTGGAATATTTTAAAGATTTCACAATGTATAAGATCTCGGAATAATTACAAGATCTCGTAATGTATAAGATGTCGGAAAAATAGATTTTTTTCAAAACTTGCAAAGATCTCGGAAAAGCTCAATATTGTGAAACTTCAATATTGCGAAAATGAATATTACGAAACTCCAATGTTGCGAAACTCCTATATTGCGAAATTCCAATTTTGTGAAATGATGAAGGAAAGATTCCACAATATGGATATTTCTGAACCCTAAATATTGCGAGATAACAAAGGAAAGATTCCGCAATAATAAGTGAAGATTCCGCAATACGGTAAAGGAAACATGGTTTTTCGCCTAAATTTTGTGTTTTTAGATGGTCCAAAGTGACCAAATCCCTACCACAACTATGTCGGAGATAACTTTAACGATTTTGACCACAAAAAACACAAAAAAAATTGGATCTCGAGTTTTTGGATCTAAAGCTCACGAAAATCGAGATAACAAACACAAAAAAACCAATCATCATAAGGCTCTTGATACCATTTGTAGGTCTACGTAATCCTTGGATTATCTAAACCTCGGAAGGATCACAAGAGAGAGAGATAGATGAAGAACTTAGAGAGAGAAAGTAGAGAGAGGTTGGAGAGCAAAAGAGAATATTAGATTCAAGTGTGTGAAATGAGAGAACCAAGTCCTCCTAACATTCTAGGAGGGGGTATATATACCCACCCTACATGTGGGCTTGATAGGTTATAGTTACATTACTAGATCACGAGCCCATACTAGATGTATCTCGTTGGAGTGACCGATCCATTCTAAATACGTAAAAACGTATTTCCAACAACAACTACTATTAATAGGAGTTATCTCAATTGACTATGTGAAGTCAAAGGGTAACATCGTGGATCCGCTTACGAACGGATTAAGCATAGTGGTAGTTAGTGTAAAACCCGCATGCTTTTACCATGAATAGTGCCCTTAAGATCGTACGTCCTAGATTAAACTTACCTTATTTAGTATTGATCACATTCACGTGCTATTAATTAAGTAAGTACATACGTGTATAACATGATAAGTATCGTTTACGTACGAACTCATGATAAAAATTTAATAAGTATTTCACGTGAACATAATTAAATCATGAACACCATTAAAACACGAACTAAAATAATTATGTAAATGCAAATAATTACGAGCATAAAATAAATACGATAAGCTACATAATAAAATAAACGAAAACACGTAAAACACGAACACGATTAACCACGAACGAACACGAAACATCGGGACACGGGAAAAGGGTACGGGAACCCCATGTGGGGCCCCATACCCACGGCACACAAACCAAGATGGGCTAAGCCCATTAACTTTTAACATGAAAGGGGGGGGGGTAATGGTAAAAACTCTTTCATTTTCACATTTCAAGAAAAATAAACGTTAAACCTAAAAAAGTTTTCCTCTCCTCCTCTTTGTCCTCTTTGTGCCGCCACCTATAACACCACCATAGGTGGTTGTTGGTTGATTTTGATCATAAAAATAAGTGCTATAAACCGTGTTTGTTCATCATCTTCCAAGCTACGTGTTGGTATATCATTTCTTAACCTTTCTTTTCATTTCTTTTAATCTTTGATTATTTTTATGAACATGTTATTGTTGTTTTTACAAAAACACATTAACCAAACATAGATCTAACATGTTTTGATCATTAATTAAATCAAAGGATGATATAAGGGGTGTTTGTTTTTGGGCCGCAGGGTACAACCGACCCCAAAGGGGTTCGGTTTGTTTTTGCCGACCACCACCAAGACCTTTTTGGTCTTGGTTGGTGCGTGTGGGTCCCACGGCAACAAGTGGACACGGGTACCCCGGGTTGGTTCGGGGTACGGTGTCGAATTCATGCCCGATTCATGGTTCGTTGGTTAAAACCCGATTTATGCTAGATGTTAATTTTATGAATTATGAACTTAGGTTATAAATTAATTAATAAAATGATATATTAATTAATAACATGACTTAGGCTAATTTAATTATTAATTAACATGAAATTATTTTAACCTAAGTATTTTCATATAGTAAGCTTAGAATTAATTAATTATTTTAAACCATGCTTATAATTAATTAATTTAACATGACTTAGGTTATATTATTAGTACATAATGATACACATTTTAACCTAAGTATTTAACTCTATTTTAATTAAAACATGTTATATTTTAATTAAAATACTTTAACCTATAGTTTAATTAAAATACATGGAATAATGATTAAACTATACATTATATAATATGACTTAAGAAATAAGCATATAAACACTTAGGCTTATATACTTAGCTTATGTAACCAGTTTAATTCTAATTATGGAAACCTCTATTTATAGAAACTTAATTAAATAAGGCAACTAATCTAATTATGGGAACCTTCTATATATGGAAACTTATTTAATTAAGGCAGTTGATCTATTTTTGGAAACTTTCTATTTTTAGAAACTAATCTATTTTAAGCAGTAATTCTATTTTTGGAAAATTTCTATTTTTGGTAACTTTCTATTTTTGGAAACTTTCTATTTTTGGAAACTTTCTATTTTTGGAAACCTGCTATTTTTGGAAAGTTACTTATTATTGCACAATGAGTATAATAACACATGAAATACCAGTAAAACTTAATCAGATTAATCAGAACATAAGATAAACACAGATTAAGGCTTAAAACAGTAAAACATGACTTAAAGCATATAAAATAAGTTAAGATAAGACATAAAACCCAGTACGTATTCAGTGATTCGATACTTATACACGTGTGTATTCATGTAGCGTTAGTGATCCAGAAGTAGGAGTCTTTCTTCCGTTCATTCACTGGACTTGAGGTACGGATTTCCCGTCCTTTCAGTATGGACATTCTCTCCTTATTAGGATTTCCCCGTATGCAGCCAACTGTTTTCCCAGTACTTGTTTTATTGTTTTTGAATTGCTTATGTTTATTTTAGCATAACCTACAGCCATATACAAGCATGACCAGTTCACCTAGTTATGGAGGTACCATAACCATAACATTGGAGGCACCAATGTTATGACTTCCCCACGGCGGAGTGATTGCTCGTGGCGTCCTTTTCAGTTTTGGCCGTATTATTATATCATGTGGGGCGTATGGGTGCATCCTAGTTACATGTTTATACAGGATTTCACGGTGAATGTGGTGTGTGCCTTGCATCCTTCACAAGGAGTTGATCCCTCCTACCCAAACCAGTTTATTAATTAGAGGCATCCCCTCTAATTTGCATGATGAGGTCACCCCTCTATGTATTCATGCACGTGACCTTTTCATGACCTATATGGGCTAATGGTAAATATGTTAAAACAGTTTTCATAAGATAAACATAAGGCTTTTCAAACTATAAAACCAGCTTTCTAAATACTTAACCAGGTTATTCAGAACTTAGTCTTCCGCTGTTATATGTTATATGCTTATCCTATTCATGCTATATTGTACATCCGTGCACTGAGCGTTTTGCTCAGCCGTTTTCCTTTTCTATGTTCCCAAAACGGCAGGTACTCAGGGACGCTCGTAGATTTCAAACGTACGTGCATATGGACTGGAAGCTTTACTGCCTTTCTTTACTTTATGCATTTCCTTTATTTTAAATGCAGCTTGCAATGGACATTGTTTCGTCCTTTCCTTTTACAGTACTTATGTTTGTGTGTGATGAGCTTTACTTTTGGACTACCGATGTTTGATTCCGGTATTTCCCTTTTATGGTCAAATAATGCTTAGACATTTATCCTTGTATGCTTTGATGACACGCCATAATTATGTGTAATATTCCATTATCAAAATGGGGTGTTACAATTATGGTATCAGAGCCAAGGCTTCGACATGTAGGCTCTCAAAATATGACCTGTGATTAGTGGGTAGTCACTACGGTCTTCCTAGAACTGACAGTCGTTTTCATGCATTCATCATATTTTTTATGCATACATATATAATGTCATATGTTACAGGGTTTTGACTAGTAATGGTTGGTACATGACTAACCATATTAGTCGTATGTGCTTTTATCGAAACTTTTAACTTTGGGACCGACCCATAGGCGTCCCTGCGCCATGTCTTTTATTTGGGTGAATTGACCATAGGCGTTCACTCTCGAGCATACAAAAGTTTTCAAAACTGCATCATGCATTCATACACAAACTTTCTTGCATAAAATTTTTCTCTGATTTATTTGCATAAATTTTTTTTCATGAGTATATATAAATTTTATGTTTTGATCTGTTAATCATATGTTTTATGTTATACTTTCAGATGGTTCTCAAACGCGAGAAGGAGCAACTGAATGAAGCCATCCAAGCTTCAATGCAGGCTTTACTTCCTCAATTGAGGAATGACATCAGGGCTGAGGTTCAGGCTGCAAACAACCAGCAGCAACAGCAAGCACCTCCTCCTCCTCCTCCTCCTCAAGTGACATTAGCAGTGTGGCTGGAAAGATTCAACAAGCTCCGTCCTAGAGCTTTTAAGAAGACCGATAGCCCCAACGATGCTGGAAGCTGGTTGGCTCATATCGAGAAGATTTTCAATGCTATGGGCTGTGACCCCGCATACAAGGCGAGGTTGGCATGCTACCGGTTCGAAGGCGACGTACTCAGTTGGTGGCTAGCATTGACGCAGTCAGAAGGAGGTGATGATTGGGTTGTTGGATTGACATGGGCGCAATTCAAGGAAAGAGTGATGGAGCAGTTCTTTCCCAAGGCAGAGCAGGACAAGCTCAAGCGAGAGTACCATGGGATACGACAGAGAGCGGGCGAGAATAGCAACGAATTTATGCAGCGCTTTCTTCGCTTAGCTGGTTTCCTTGGAGCAGCAGCTGGTACTCCTGAGGAGCAGGCACACCACTTTAGGTGGGCACTTCGCACTTCGGTCGCGAACAATCTGGTGTGTGCTACGTTCAATACAGTAGCACAAGTGGCCGATGCAACGAGGAAGCTGGAGATGCTGCAGGAGCAAGATGAGTTCGGGGAAGCTGAAAGACCCGACAAGAGGTAAACATTCGTATTCAAGCGGTAACCAGACCGCATCCTATCATTATATGTTCAATAATCATCTCTTAAACTGTATCTTCCAGGCAGAAAACTGGGGACCGGTCTCAGCCGGCTACTCAGCAGCAGCCCCATCAGCCCAGAGGAAACCTTCACACTAACGACCGTTCTGTTGTGGAAAGGCGTAGCGGTAATGATAATTACCGTACCAACGCTGGACACTCCAACAACAGCAGGTCCTACTACTTATGCATTTTCTTATGATTTCATGTTATATCTTTTATGCTGACACTATATTAATCTCTACCAGGAACCACGGTAACGGAAGGGACCAGAACCACAAGGGTTCGCAACCTAACCGTTCAGCTGTCACTGGTAATCATTTACGATGCATACGCCTTATACTCGTGCATATACCTTATCTTACACATTTTGTCATCAGCAGGCCCTCAACAAGCAAGGATTCCTGCTGGAGGATTCACTCATCCTCTTTGCAATACTTGCCATCGCAGACACCCTGGCCCATGTCGTCGTGATACCGACGCGTACTTCAAGTGTGGCCTCCCTGGCCATCTTATCAAAGATTTCCGTAAGGGTGAGATGGAAGGTACCTCGGGTCATGCTGATAGTAAGCCGCCTCCTACCACTGGGCGTGTCTACACGACATCTCGCGATCAGGCCAACAAATCTACTGGTACCGTTACTGGAATTTTGTATATGTACGGCCAAGCTGCATGTGTTCTTTTCGATACGGGTGCCACTCACTCAGTTATTTCTACTGCTTATGCTAAGAACATTAGGACGCTCCCCTTGCCATTAGAGAATAGACTTACTATTTCCACGCCTTTGAGGGACTCTGTATTAATTACTCATGTATACAAGAGTCTTCCTCTAGAATTTGACGATAAAGTTCGTTCAGTTGATGCATTTCCACTGGACATGATTGACTTCGATATGATTCTTGGCATGGACTGGCTATCCAAGCACCATGCTACCATAGATTGCCACTCATATCGGGTGATCTTCGGCGACATTAATGCACCAGAGTACATTCATAACGGGTTCATACCCGGACGGTCTGTACAAATCATATCTACCCTGCAAGCACGTGCACTACTGTCACATGGCTGCGAGGGTTATCTAGCTACGATTCACGACATTGATGCTGAATCTCCATCGATTCAGGATCAACCAGTAGTGTCGGAATTCCAAGACGTTTTTCCAGCTGAACTTCCAGGCATACCACCTGCACGAGAAGTGGATTTCAACATTGACCTTGTTCCAGGAGCTGAACCAATCTCTAAGGCTCCGTACCGTATGGCTCCCATAGAGCTGAAGGAACTGAAGGATCAACTGCAAGAACTTCTCGAACGAGGGTTCATTAGACCGAGCGCATCTCCATGGGACACACCGGTCTTGTTTGTTAAGAAGAAGGACGGTAGCATGCGACTTTGCATAGATTATCGTGAACTCAAAAAGATTACCATTCGTGATAGGTATCCACTGCCACGTATAGACGATCTGTTTGACCAACTTCAAGGGGCAAAACACTTCTTGAAGATCGATCTAAGGTCAGGCTACCATCAGCTAAGGGTTAAGGAGCAGGATATTGCCAAGACTGCTTTTCGTACCCGCTATGGCCATTACGAGTTTGTAGTTATGCCATTCGGCCTGACTAAAGCTCCAGCAGTATTCATGGATTCGATGAACAGAATCTTCCATGAATTTCTAGATAAGTTCGTCATTGTATTCATCGATGACATCCTGATTTTCTCAAAGTCCATGGAGGAACACGAAGACCATCTTCGTACGGTACTACAGATTCTTCGTCAGAAGCAGTTGTATGCGAAATTCTCCAAGTGTGAGTTCTGGTTAGACAAGGTGGCATTCTTAGGTCACATTGTATCAGCAGAAGGAATCACTATGGACCCAGCGAAGGTCGAGGCCATCACTAAGTGGCCAAGACTGACATCAGCGACAGAAGTCCGCAGTTTCTTAGGCTTAGCTGGATATTATCGCAGATTCGTGGAGAACTTTTCCCGCTTGGCACTACCTCTAACCAAACTGATGCAAAAATGAGAGAAATTCGTCTGGACGGAAGAACGAGAGAAGAGCTTCGAAGACCTAAGCAGAAGTTAGTATCTGCACCTATTCTTACTCTCCCATCTGGTACAGGTGGATTTCAGATCTACAGTGATGCATCGGGGAAGGGACTGGGCTGTGTTCTCATGCAACATGGGAAAGTGATCGCGTACGCTTCACGGCAGCTTAAGCCTTATGAAGAAAACTACCCTACGCATGACTTGGAACTTGCTACAGTTGTGTTTGCATTGAAAATATGGAGACACTACTTATATGGAGAATCATGTGACATTTTCACGGACCACAAGAGTTTGAAGTACATCTTCACTCAACGTGAACTGAACATGAGACAAAGGAGATGGTTAGAGCTGTTAAAGGATTATGACATTAATCTACAGTATCATCCCGGAAAGGCTAATGTAGTAGCAGATGCACTTAGCAGGAAGTCCGGAATGATCAACGGCATTAAAATCAAGGAACAGAACATAAGAGACTTGGTGCGACTAGACATCGAGATCATGGTACGTGGGAAGCACGGATACTGGGCGAATCTTAGAGTAGAACCCGAGTTACTATCTAGGATCAAGGAAACTCAGAGGGATGATGGAGAAATATGGGCGATAATTCAGAATTTGGAGAAGCAGACAGAATTCAGAATGGACGCAGACGGTATCGTTTGGCAGGGCACGAGACTTTGTGTTCCTGAGAACCAAGAACTCCGGGAAGCATTGTTAGTGGAAGCTCATAGCTCCCCATTTTCTATACATCCTGGTTCGACTAAGATGTACCATGACATCAGACAGTACTTTTGGCGGAGTGGTATGAAACAGGACGTAGCCACTTATGTCTCCAAATGTCTTACCTGTCAGCAGGTTAAGATTGAACATCAGCGATCTGGCGGTCTCCTTTAACCGTTGGATATTCCAGAGTGGAAGTGGGACAAAATCACCATGGATTTTGTTACAGGTCTTCCGCCTACCAAGAAGAAGCACGATGCTATTTGGGTCATCGTTGATCGACTCACCAAATCCGCTCATTTCTTACCGATACGCAAGGAAGACCCGGTAAGTAAACTCGCAGATACGTACAGAAGGGAGATCATGAGACTCCACAGTGCTCCCTCCAGCATCGTCTCAGACAGAGATCCTCGTTTCACGTCGCGATTCTGGAAAGGTCTGCAAAAGGCTTGGGGTACACAACTTAAGCTTAGCACGGTCTTTCATCCTCAAACTGACGGACAGTCAGAGCGAACGATTCAGACATTGGAAGACATGTTAAGGTCATGTGCCTTGGAATGGACAGGTGATTGGGACGATTACATCTGTTTGGTCGAGTTTGCATACAACAACAGCTGGCACGCAAGTATCAAATGTGCTCCTTTCGAAATGTTGTATGGCAGGAAGTGTCGCGCCCCGATCTGCTGGGATCAGGTGGGAGAGCGAACACTCGAAGGACCAGAAATTATAGAGATGACCAACGAGAAGATCGAGGTAGCTAAGCAGAAGCTGCAGGAAGCACGGTCGCGTCAGAAGAGCTATGCCGACAAGCATCGTAGGGACATATATTTTAACGTGGGAGATCACGTCTTCCTCAAAGTTTCGCCGGCACGTGGTGTTAAACGCTTCGGGATCAAAGGGAAACTCAGTCCTCGTTTCATCGGACTGTTTGATATCATAGAACGAGTCGGTGAAGTATCTTACCGATTGGCGTTACCTCCTCAACTTTCGCACGTGCATAACGTGTTTCATGTGTCCTTACTCAAAGGGTACAAGTATCATCCCCTTCACATGGTTCAGTATCCACTGGAACAGATACGTGAAGATCTCACTTTCATAGAGGAACCCGAACAAGTTCTTGGCAGGCAAGAACGAGTCATGAGAAGGAAGACGATTCCATTCGTCAAAATCCTTTGGAGGGACCGTACCGAGCGGGAAGCCACTTGGGAAACCGAGGAGTCTATCCAGGCTTCTTACACTCACTTCATATTTTGAGTTCGGGTATGTTATTGCTTTTCCAGTCTATTTTATCTATAATTCGGGGACGAATTATTCTTTTTAGGGGGGAAGAATTGTAAAACCCGCATGCTTTTACCATGAATAGTGCCCTTAAGATCGTACGTCCTAGATTAAACTTACCTTATTTAGTATTGATCACATTCACGTGCTATTAATTAAGTAAGTACATACGTGTATAACATGATAAGTATCGTTTACGTACGAACTCATGATAAACATTTAATAAGTATTTCACGTGAACATAATTAAATCATGAACACCATTAAAACACGAACTAAAATAATTACGTAAATGCATATAATATAATTACGAGCATAAAATAAATACGATAAGCTACATAATAAAATAAACGAAAACACGTAAAACACGAACACGATTAACCACGAACGAACACGAAACATCGGGACACGGGAAAAGGGTACGGGAACCGCATGTGGGGCCCCATACCCACGGCACACAAACCAAGATGGGCTAAGCCCATTAACTTTTAACATGAAAGGGGGGGTAATGGTAAAAACTCTTTCATTTTCACATTTCAAGAAAAATAAACATTAAACCTAAAAAAGTTTTCCTCTCGTCCTCTTTGTCCTCTTTGTGCCGCCACCTATAACACCACCATAGGTGGTTGTTGGTTGATTTTGATCATAAAAATAAGTGCTATAAACCGTGTTTGTTCATCATCTTCCAAGCTACGTGTTGGTATATCATTTCTTAACCTTTCTTTTCATTTCTTTTAATCTTTGATTATTTTTATGAACATGTTATTGTTGTTTTTACAAAAACACATTAACTAAACATAGATCTAACATGTTTTGATCATTAATTAAATCAAAGGATGATATAAGGGGTGTTTGTTTTTGGGTCGCAGGGTACAACCGACCCCAAAGGGGTTCGGTTTGTTTTTGCCGACCACCACCAAGACCTTTTTGGTCTTGGTTGGTGCGTGTGGTCCCACGACAACAAGGGGACACGGGTACCCCGGGTTGGTTCGGGGTACGGTGTCGAATTCATGCCCGATTCATGGTTCCTTGGTTAAAACCCGATTTATGCTAGATGTTAATTTTATGAATTATGAACTTAGGTTATAAATTAATTAATAAAATGATATATTAATTAATAACATGACTTAGGCTAATTTAATTATTAATTAACATGAAATTATTTTAACCTAAGTATTTTCATATAGTAAGCTTAGAATAAATTAATTATTTTAAACCATGCTTATAATTAATTAATTTAACATGACTTAGGTTATATTATTAGTACATAATGATACACACTTTAACCTAAGTATTTATTTCTATTTTAATTAAAACATGTTATATTTTAATTAAAATACTTTAACCTATAGTTTAATTAAAATACATGGAATAATGATTAAACTATACATTATATAATATGACTTAAGAAATAAGCATATAAACACTTAGGCTTATATACTTAGCTTATGTAACCAATTTAATTCTAATTATGGAAACCTCTATTTATAGAAACTTAATTAAATAAGGCAACTAATCTAATTATGAGAACCTTCTATATATGGAAACTTATTTAATTAAGGCAGCTGATCTATTTTTGGAAACTTTCTATTTTTAGAAACTAATCTATTTTAAGCAGTAATTCTATTTTTGGAAACTTTCTATTTTTGGTAACTTTCTATTTTTGGAAACTTTCTATTTTTGGAAACCTGCTATTTTTGGGAAGTTACTTATTATTGCACAATGAGTATAATAACACATGAAATACCAGTAAAACTTAATCAGATTAATCAGAACATAAGATAAACACAGATTGAGGCTTAAAACAGTAAAACATGACTTAAAGCATATAAAATAAGTTAAGATAAGACATAAAACCCAGTACGTATTCAGTGATTCGATACTTATACACGTGTGTATTCATGTAGCGTTAGTGATCCAGAAGTAGGAGTCTTTCTTCCGTTGATTCACTGGACTTGAGGTACGGATTTCCCGTCCTTTCAGTATAGACATTCTCTCCTTATTAGGATTTCCCCGTATACAGCCAACTGTTTTCCCAGTACTTGTTTTATTGTTTTTGATTTGCTTATGTTTAATTTAGCATAACCTATAGCCATATACAAGCATGACCAGTTCACCTAGTTATGGAGGTACAATAACCATAACATTGGAGGCACCAATGTTATGACTTCCCCACGGCAGAGTGATTGCTCGTGGCGTCCTTTTCAGTTTTGGCCATATTATTATATCATGTGGGGCGTATGGGTGCATCCTAGTTACATGTTTATACAGGATTTCACGGTGAATGTGGTGTGTGCCTTGCATCCTTCACAAGGAGTTGATCCCTCCTACCCAAACCAGTTTATTAATTAGAGGCATCCCCTATAATTTGCATGATGAGGTCACCCCTTTATGTATTCATGCACGTGACCTTTTCATGACCTATATGGGCTAATGGTAAATATGTTAAAACAGTTTTCATAAGATAAACATAAGGCTTTTCAAACTATAAAACCAGCTTTCTCAATACTTAACCAGGTTACTCAGAACTTAGTCTTCCGCTGTTATATGTTATATGCTTATCCTATTCATGCTATATTGTACATCCGTGCACTGAGCGTTTTGCTCAGTCGTTTTCCTTTTCTATGTTCCCAAAACGGCAGGTACTCAGGGACGCTCGTAGATTTCAAACGTACGTGCATATGGACTGGAAGCTTTACTGCCTTTCTTTACTTTATGCATTTCCTTTATTTTAAATGCAGCTTGCAATGGACATTGTTTCGTCCTTTCCTTTTACAGTACTTATGTTTGTGTGTGATGAGCTTTACTTTTGGACTACCGATGTTTGATTCCGGTATTTCCCTTTTATGGTCAAATAATGCTTAGACATTTATCCTTGTATGCTTTGATGGCACGCCATAATTATGCGTAATATTCCATTATCAAAATGGGGTGTTACAGTTAGTAAGTCATCTGAGTTAATGGGATTAAAGCCCTTGAATGAATGAGTTTCTATAAATGAAAACCTAACCCAGTTGGCCGGAGATCCGAAGATCACGGTTCAATAGGACAACCTAATCATAGAAATGTGGTGGAAGTTACGTTAATGTGGAGGAGTTACTTAATACAGTAAATTTCCTAGTACATTCCTAGAACAATGTGACTTGTTGGGAGGTTAAACATATGGTTTAATGATTCAGGATGAAATCATAAATCATAATGACTCAAGATTAAATCATAAAACATATGTTTTAATGATTTTAGATGAAATCCCCTATGTGAGAGAGAAGTGGGGTCGCTTAGAAGGAAACTGTGGGGGCGTAATTTCTAAGAGCTCTTAAAGAACCAGGCTAGTGTTCCTGACCATAGAGCACGACTATGAGGACTTGACAAGGTCAGGAAGACTCTTGTGTGAGTGTGTATTGCCGTCTACGTAAACAGAGGCTGATTTCAAGGACATCACGTCTACTCACATCTAGGAGACTAAGTGGATCTTACAAGGGAAGGTTCAACGGGTCACGCCTACCTATCCTATGCAAGACTTAACCGCAGAAATTTCTCTGAAACTCTTGTGTGTTTTCGACCGATCTCCATTGATGTGGAGGATTGTTGGAAAAATTGCTTTCTAAAATGAGTTTTTGCAAATTTAGACATAATTTAATATATGTATATGTTATATATTCGTAGTAATTTTTAGCTTTGCGTTCTCCATGAAGAGAGCTTTACAACGAGCTAAAGTATGTCGAAAATGGTGTTAATATGAATTAGATATCGTTTTACAAATTAAGGCACGTGAAGCACAAAATTTTGGAAAATAAGTTGTCCTACATTGCTCAAAACATGAAGTGAAATCATGTTTATAAACAAATCTTGGTTTCTACAATCAATTTTCATTTGTGGGTTTTTACTCTCACGCCTACGAGCGCGCGCGCGCACCGGGGGTGGAGAAAGTGAGATTTCTAGGCCAAAATGGGTTCGAAGCTACTGAACTTGTGCTTGAGCGGGGGACCTGAGGACACGAACGCAGCTCCGAAATTCGCCTGGGTGTTGGCAGATTTCGCTATCTTTTTTTTGTAGCGAATTCGAATTTTTTAAAGAAAATTATGTGCAACTAATTTTGTAGTAGATTTAGACTTACTGAATAAGTGTTAGCAGAATAAGTTTGTATTTTATTTGGTATGCAAATTGTGTCATAAAAATAACAGATTTGTAAATCAGATTATATTTATGAGAATATTTAATATCGAATAGAATATCTTGTCTTGGTGACCAAGACAAATGTTCACTATATAATAAAACTATATCATTCGGTTTTGAACATCAGAAAAACACTGCCTTTTTCTAACTCCATTACCAGACAGTTTTTCAGCAGTTTTTGATTAGAAACGAAGAAGGCTTCCGTGATCTTTCAGGCAAGTTTGTCTAGTCCGGCTGTACAACAGCTTTGGACGTTGTACCCTGGGAAACTAATGGCGAATATGTTTTAAGGGAAGCGTGTTAAACACGTCCATCCTCTCTAGATATCTACTGCTTTCAATTATTATTTGTAATTTATGTATGTTCTTTGTTTTCTGTTAATTTATTACGGTTATCTAATAAAAGTATACAATTTTCCCTACATATACTATAGTTATAAATAACGTGAGCCGTGGCTTGACGACATATCCAAGATACATGCTTTAACGGTTAAAGCGAAGTTTTAGTGTTTTTAAAATGTGATTTATGACGGCACAATGTTTAAAAATATTTATTCATTTTATTAGATTTTAATATTATATTTATATTGAGTAATCAATAAATGTTGTATATAAATTAAAGTTAGAAAACTCTACTTACGTGTAATAATATTCATCTTTAGATTTGAATTTAAAAAATAACTGCACCTCAAGTCATAGCGCCCAATGGGCTATTGCGTAGAAGCATGGAGGCTGCGGCTCAAGATTTAGCGTGCCATAAGGCGAGCCTTAGCGAGCTATTTAGAACCACATCATATAGTGTTAACGATTCTTTACTTCCAGAAAATATCATTTTATTCTTGAATAATAGAAGCTGAATAAATGAAATCACCATAATAGAAATCAACGATTGTTATGTCACTTATTAATGCGCACCAAAACATATAACATACATATGTTTTACTTACTTAATATTGTGTAACCATAACATATAGTGATCCTCTTCTTTTATTCTTGAATAATAGAAGCTGAATAATTGAATCACCATAATAAAAATAAACGATTGTTATGTCACTTGTTAATGCGCACCAAAACATATATCATATATATGTTTTACTTACTTAATATTGTGTAGCCATAAACATTTAGTGATCCTCTTATTTTTTTAGCAGAAGTTAATTAGCAGGAGTTAATAAAATAGTTTAGTGACTATTTTCTTATCTTTTCCTTAAACTTGCTTAAGTGAGCCACTGTCACAAACTTTGTAAGGTTTACATTTTCTACACAAACATCTTCATGATCAATTTACTACAAGTCCAGAACTATGAAATTGCTCGTATTTTTTCGATGTGTACAGATATGAATGTTAAAAGTTGATAAATTGGTTGCGGTACGTGCCTATAATGTTTATTCATAAATGATAGTATCTCAATGTTTTGTAAAGCTATAGTTTAAAATATTTTCCTTCGACATAACATAATCTTAATTATAATGCTAGTCATCATTATGCCTAGATATAATCTCTCAATTTATGACTATCATACCAGTCATACATTAAAAAGCATTACATTACATAATATTAAACCCTGTGGGTGTATGTATATATATGAAAGCTCATTTGGTATCAAGATGGACGAGCAAGAAAAGCCAGCTACAACAAAAGGAAAAAGGGCCTATTCACAAAGTTAGACCAGATAACTATGGGGAAAATTGTATAATTTTATTAACATAAAATCATATTACAATTAATAAAACTAACTGAAAATAAAAACAGGAAATTAAATAATAGTAATGAAGAAAACAGTAAAGAATTTAGACGAGACACGTGTTTAACACGCTTTCCTTAAAATAGATGTGTCGTCTGTTTCCTAGGGTACAACGTCCAAAGTTGTTGTACAGCCGGAATAGACAAACTTGCCTAAAAGATCACGAAAGCCTTGCGTATTTCTGATCGATGAACTGTTGGAATAAGTTTGGTGATGGAGCTGCGGTTTTTCGTGTTTCTAAAACTGAATGAGACATATTCATTATACAGGGAAAATTTATCTTGGTCACCAAGACAAGATATTATGTTCCATATAAAATATTCTGTTATAAATAGACTTATTTACAAATCTGTTATTTCTATAACACAATTTCCATATCAATTATAAACCCAAAAATATTTTGTTCATAACTATTTATTAAGTGTAAATCTATTCCTCAAATAGGTGTATAGAATTTTCTAGAAAAATCCGAATTCGTAGAAAAAAAGATACTTAATCTGCCCGCACCCAGGCGAATTTCATAGCTGCATTCGTGTCCGCGGGTCGCGCGCTCATGCACAAGATCAGTAGCTTCGAACCCGTTTTTGGCCTAGAAATCTCACTTTCTGCACCCCGTGCGGGTCGCGCGCTCATGAATATTGAAGGTAGAAACCAATATTTCCTTATAAAAATGTTTTCACTTAATGTTCTGAGCGATGTGGCACACGTTCATTTCCCAAAATTTGTGTTTCACGTGTCCTACATTGAGACACGATATCTCATTCATACTAACTCCATTTTGGACATACTTTAGCTTGTTTCGAAGCTCTCTTCGAGGAGAACGTAAAGCTATTAATCACTACGAATATATATAACATATACATATATGATAGTCATAAATTTAAAGATTATGTCTAGACATAATGATGACTAGCATGATAATTAAGATTATGTTATGTCGAAAGAAAATATTCTGAACTATAGCTTTACAAACATTGAGATACTATAATTTATGAATGAACATTATAGGCACGTACCACAACAAATTTATCAACTTTTAACTTTGATATGTGTATACTTCGAAAAAAATATGAGCAATTTTGACATGTAGTAACTTGATCATGAAGATGTTTCTATAGGAAATGTAAACATTACAAAGTTTGTGACAGTGGATCACTTAAGCAAGTTTAAGGAAAAGATAAGAAAATAGTCACCAAGCTATTTTGTTAACTCCTGCTAATCAACTCCTCCTAAAAAAGAAGAGGGTCACTAAATCTTCATGGTTACACAATATTAAGTAAGCAAAACATATATATGTTATATGTTTTGGTGCGCATTATTAAGTGACATAACAATAGTTGATTTTTATTATAAGGTGATTTCATTTAATCAGCTTCTATTACAAGAATAAAATGTTATTTTCTAGCAGTAAAGAATCGTTAGTACTATATGATATGGTTCTAAATAGCTCGTTAATGCTCGCTTCAAGGCACGTTAAATCTTGACCCGCGACCTCTACGCTACGTAATAGGGCATTGTGCGCTATGACTTGAGGTGCGGTGATTTTTTTAAATTCAACTCCAAAAATGAATATTATTACACGTAAGGAGAGTTTGCTAACTTTAATTATTATATACAACATTTATTGAGAACTCAATATAAATATAATATTAAAATATAATAAAATTAATAAATATTTATATACATTATGCCGCCATAAATCATGCATTAAAAATGCTAGAACTTCGTTTTAACCGCTAAAGCATGTAGCTTGGATACGCCGTCAAGCCACACGCTATTTATAACTATAGTATATGTAGAGAATACTATATTCTTTTATTAAATAACAGTAATAAATTTAAAAAACAAATAACATAATTAAATAACAAATAATAACTGAAAGTAGTAAATATCTAGAGACGAGACACGTGTTTAAATGGTTTTTTAAAACAGATTCACCGTCTGTTTCCGACGGTACAACGTGCAAAGCTGTTGCACAGTCGGACTAGAAAAACTTGCTTGAAAGATCGGGAAGCCTTCTACATTTTTGATCGAAAACTGTTGGAAAACTGTCTGGTAATGGAGCTAGAAAAAGGCTGCGTTTTTCTGATGATAAAAAATGAATGAGACAGATTCATTATATAGTGAAAATTTGTCTTAGTCACCAAGAAAAGATATTCTGTTGCATATAAAATATTTATCTAAATATAATCTTATTTACAAATCTGTTATTTTTATAACACAATTTGCATACCAAATAAAACACAAACTTATTATATTAAGACTTATTCCATAACTCTAAATCTATTCCTAAAATAGATGTAAAAAATTTTATGAGAAAAATTCGAATTCGCAGCAAAAAAATAGCAAAATCTGCCCGCACCTAGGCAAATTTCGGAGCTGCATTCGTGTCCACGGGTCACGCGCTCATGCACAACTTCAGTAGCTTCGAACCCGTTTTTAGCCTAGAAATCTCACTTTCTACCCCCCCCCCCCCCTCCCCCCGTGCGCGCGCATAGGCTTGAGAGTAAAAACCCACAAATGAATATTCAAGGTAGAAACCAATATTTGTTTATAAACATGATTTCACTTCATGTTTTGAGAGATGTGGGACAACTTATTTTCCAAATTTTTGTGCTTCACATGCCTTACTTTGAGACACGATAGCTCATTCATAGTAACTCCATTTTCGACATACTTTAGCTCGTTTCGAAGCTCTCTTCTAGGAGAACACAAAGCTACTAATTACTACGAGTATATATAACATATACATATATTAAATTATGTCTAAATTTAAAAAACTCATTTTGCAAAGCAATTTTTCCAACAATTTCCCACATCAATAGAGATCAGTAAAAAACACACAAGAGTTTTCGAGAAATTTCAGCGGTTTTATCTTGCATAGGATAGGTAGGTATGAACCTTTGAATCTTCCATTGTGAGATCCACTTAGTCTCCTAAATCTGAGTAGACGCTATGTCCTTGAAGTCAACCTCTGTTTACGTAGACGACAATACACACTCACACAAGACTAGTCGTGACCTTTTCAAGTCCTCATAGTCGTGTTATGGTCATGAACACCGCCTGGTTCTGCAAGAGCTCTTAGAACTTTCGCCCCCTCAATTTACTTCGAAGCGACCGAACTTCTCTCTCACATAGGTGATTTCATCTTGAATCATTATAAATATATGTTTTATGATTTCATCTTGAATCATTATGCTTTATGATTTCATCCTGAATCACTAAACAATATGTTTAACCTCTCAACAAGTCACATTTTCTAGGAATGGACTAGGAAAGTTACTGTTGCGAAGCTCTCTTCGAGGAGAACGCAAAGTTATTAATCACTACGAATATATATAACATATACATATATTAAATTATGTCTATACTCTGAAAAAACTCATTTTACAAATCAATTTTTACAACAATCCCCCACATGAATGGAAACTGGTCGAAAACACACGAAAGTTTAAGCAAAACTTACGAGGTTCTTGATCTCAGCCTCTGTTTACATAGACGATAATACACACTCACAAGAGAATCTCCCTGATCATGTAAAGTCCTCATAGTCGTGCTCGTTATGGTCATGAACACTCGCGTGGTTCTACAAGAGCTCTTACAAATTACGCCCCCACAATTTCCTTCAAAGCGACCCCACTTCTCTCTCACATAGGTGATTTCATCTTAAATCATTTCTTTATGATTTCATCTTGAATCATTAAGCTATATGTTTAACCTCTGAACAAGTCACATTGTTCTAGGAATGAACTAGGAAAGTTACTTTATTAAGTAACTCCCCCACATTGACGTGACTTTCCCCACATTTCTATGATTAGGTTGTCCTATTGAACCCAGATCTTGGGATCTCTAGTCATTTGGGTTAGGTTTTCCTCATAGAAACTCATTCCTTAAAGGGCTTTAGTCTCATTCTTTTAGATGACTTACTAAATAACTCTCTGCTTAGGCATTTCATAAGCGAAACCGTGATGTTATCATTTGATTTCACATAGTCATTTGAGATAACTCCTGTTGAGAGTAGTTGTCGTATCAAAATATGTCGACGACGGATATGTCTAGACTTTCCATTATACATTATGCTATGAGCTCTGCCAATTGCCGATTAACTATAACAATGTATATTAATGGCCGTTATTAGCTTAGGCCACCTGGGTATGTCATCTACGAATTGAAATAGCCATTTCGCCTCTTCTCTGGATTTATCTAACACGATAAACCTGATTCCATCGTGGACTTAGCTATTAAAGTTTGCTTGGATTACTTCCAAGATATAAGGGCCCCTCCCAGTGTAAACACATATCCACTGGTCAATCTAGAATCCTTTATGTCAGAAATCCAATTTGCATAACTTTATCCTTTATGTTAGAAACATATGTTTTTAATCATTCAAGATGAAATCTCCTATGTGAGAGACAAGTGGTGTCCCTTTGAAGGAAATTGTGGGGGCTTAATTTCTAAGAGCTCTTATAGAATCAGGCGAGTGTTCATGACCTTATCGAGCACGGCTTTAAGGACTTGACAAGGTCAAGGAGATTCTCGTGTAAGTGTGTATTGTCGTCTCCATAAACAGAAGCCATGTTTAAGGACATCGCGTCAACTCAGATCTAGGAGACTAAGTGCATCTCACAAGGGAAGGTTCAAAGGGTCACACCTACCTATCCTATGCAGGACTTAACCACATAAACATTATTAAAACTTTCGTGTGTCTTCGACCGATTTCCGTTCATGTGGGGGATTGTTGGAAAAATTGATCTTTAAAATGAGTTTCTTCAAGTTTGGACTTAATTTTATATATGTATATGTTATATATATATATATATATTTGTAGTGATTAATAGCTTTGCGTTCTCCTCGAAGAGAGCTTCGCAACGAGCTAAAGTATTTCCAAAACGGAGTTAGTATGAATGAGATATCATTACTCAAAGTAGGACACGTGAAACACAAATTTTGGGAAATGAAAGTGTGCCACTTCACTCAAAATATGAAGTGAAAACATGTTTATAAGGAAATCTTTGTTTCTACCATTAATATTCATTTGTGGGTTTTTACTCCCACGCCTATGTGCGCGCAAGGGGGTGTAGAAAGTGAGATTTCTAGGCCAAAAGAGGGTTCGAAGCTATTGAACTTGCGGACACGGCAGCTGCGAAATTCGCCTGGGTGCGCGCATATTCGGTATCTTTTTTCTGCGAATTCGGATTTTTTCAGAAACTTCTATACATCTATTTGAGGAATAGATTTAGACTTACTAAATAAGTATTAACAAAATATTTTTTTGTTTATAATTGATATGCAAATCGTGTTATAGAAATAACATATTTGTAAATAAGTGTATTTTTAACCGAATATTTTATATGGAACATAATATCTTGTCTTTGTGACCAAGATAAATTTTCTTTGTATAATAAATCTGTCTCATTCGGTTTTAGACACAGGAAAAACCACAGCTCCATCACCAAAATTATTCTAGCAGTTCATCGATCAGAAACACGCAAGGCTTCCGTGATCTTTCAAGCAAGTTTGTCTAGTCCGACTGTACAACAACTTTAGACATTTTACCCAGGGAAACAGACGACGATTATATTTTAAGAGAAGCGTGTTTAACATGTGCCTCAACTAAATTCTATATTGTTTTCTTCATTACTGTTATTTAATTTCCAGTTTTTACTTTTTGTTAGTTTTATTAATTATAATCTAATTTTATATTAATAAAATTATATAGTTTTCCCTATAGTTATCTTGTCTAACTTTGTGAATATGCCCTTTTTCCTTTTGTTGTAGATGGCTTTTCTTACTCATCCTTCTTTAGATAATCAATCTTTATGTTGCCACTTGGCATGGTAAAAATACATTGGCTAGAGAAGCAATGAAATGTTGATGAAAATTGGCGAGGATTGTGTTTCTTGATACCAAATGATCTTTCATATAAATACACCCACAAGGTTTAATATCATGTAATGTTTGTTAATTTATGACTTGTATGATAGTCATAAATTCAAAGATTATCTCTCGACATAATGATAACTTGCATTATAATTAAGTTATGTTATGTCGAAGGAAAATATTTTAAACTATAGCTTTACAAAACATTGAGATACTATCATTTATGAATAAACACGTACCGCAACCAATTTATCAACTTTTAACTTTGATATATGTACACTTCGAAAAAATACGAGCAATTTCGCAGTTGTTTACATGTAGTAAATTGATCATGAAGATGTTTGTGTCGGAAATGTAAACCTTACAAAGTTTGTGACAGTGGCTCACTTAAGAAAGTTTAATGAAAAGATACGTAAATAGTCACCAAGGTATTTTATTAACTCCTGCAAATTTACTCCTGCTAAAAAAGAAGATGATCACTAAATCTTTATGTTTACACAATATTAAGTAAGCAAAACATATATATGTTATATGTTTTGGTGCGCATTAATAAGTGACATAACCATCGTTGATTTTTATTATATGGTGATTTCATTTAATCAGCTTCTATTATTCAAGAATATAATGTTATTTTCTGGCAGTAAAGAACCGTTAGTACTATATGACGCGGTTCTAAATAGCTCGCTATGGTTCGCTTTAAGGCACGCTAAATCTTGAGCCGCGGCCTCTACGCTACGCAATAGGTCATTGTACGCTATGACTTGACGTGCGGTGATTTTTTAAATTCAACTCCGAAAATGAATATTATTACACATAATGAGAGTTTTCTAACTTTAATTATTATATATAACATTTATTGAGAACTTAATATAAATATAATATTAAAATATAATAATATAAATAAATATTTATATACAATATGCCGCCATAAATCACGCATTAAAAACGCTAAAACTTCGCTTTAACCGCTAAAGCATGTAGCTTGGATACGTCGTCACACCACACGCTATTTATAACTATAGTATATGTAGGAAATACTGTATATTTTTATTAAATAACAGTAATAAATTAACATAAAACAATGAACAGAATTAAATAACAAATAATAACTTAAAGTAGTAAATATCTAGAGACGAGACACGTCTTTAACACGCTTCCTTTAAAACAGATTCAACATCTGTTTCTCAGGGTACAACATCCAAAGCTGTTGCACAGCCGAACTAGACAAACTTGCCTGAAAGATCACGGAAGCCTTATGCGTTTCTGATCGAAAACAGCTGGAAAACTGTCTGGTAATGGAGCTAGAAGAAGGCTGTGTTTTTATGATGATCAAAGCCGAATGAGACAGATTAATTATATAGTAAACGTTTGTGTTGGTCACCAAGACAAGATATTCAGTTCCATATAAAATATTCTGCTAAATATAATCTGATTTACAAATCTGTTATTTTTATAACACAATTTGCATACCAAATAAAACACAAACTTATTCTGTTAAGACTTATTCCATAAGTCTAAATCTATTCCTAAAATAAATGTACAAAATTTTCTTGAAAAATATCGAATTCACAGCAAAAAAACAAGATACTAAACTTTGCCCGTACGAAGGCGAATTTTGGAGCTGCATTCGTCTAACACCCCCATTTTACCTTGCGCAGCGGAATATCACAATTGGGTGTTAGTCAAAGAATCATCCCACACAAGCCATATTGAACGACTCAAAAGAGACGTTAAAATCATAAGTAATTTAAAAACATGTTAAATTACAACGACAACATAAATTGTCTAAAAGTTTCCAACCCTAAAATGTACCAGAGTAGTGTTAGGTCCCCACAAATCTCAACCCGTTTAAAACCAACCCACATTGTTTACAAGACATACAAGAAAATACAATTGTCTTTGTTAAAAAGGGAGGAAAAAAAGTTAGACCATCCACAAGCCCAAACAACATCCATTGCATGCTCCGCCTCTATCATCCTCGATTACCTGAAACACATGCTTAAAATCGTCAACAAATAATGTTAAGCGAGATCTATAGGTTTTACAAAATCATAGTTGAACATAAGTATAAATTCATTCACGATCATTCAATAGTATGCAGATCATTACAAACTATTATTGGGTCTTACTCGTTATAACATAGGCCATTTAATTATGTTTAAGCTCATGAAATTGACCCCATAAACTAATCACCCGCGCCAAATGCTGGCGTGATTTAAGTGAAACCATTGCCCCTCTTAGGTATTCGTTGCCAATCATACATTTTTCTTGACACAAGTTATCCAACCGCAGAGGGTACTCAACGTACTAGCTCTCGTCTAGGATAGGGTCGTCAACCCAATAGTACTATCAATTATTCAAAAGGCTATTTCAAATCCACACTAGGATCAAACAATAGTAAACGGTTCATGAATTTAGGGTCTTTGGCAACTAGCTACTCAACATAATTCAAAACATCATTCGTGTCCAACAATCATTCATGACTTATGTTCCTTTTCATTTAAATAGCATGTATCCCCATTGCGGGTAAAAATCATTTAAAATACAGTAAAGAGCGAGGCTATAGACTCACCTTAAGTAGTAGTGGTGGTATTAAGGAAGACGCAGATGGAAAACATTCACCGACGATGAGGACATCCCTTGAAATCAATTACAACACCTAACAAACAAATCGCGTAATGAATCAAAACCTTAAAGTACCTTCAAGTACTGTATGTACAAAATTACGAACACTAAATGTTCATATAAACTCACGCCAAAATCCCAAACAAGTGATATTTACTAGACACATTCATTGTTATACTGTATTAAAACTATTACTCGATTTACAATTCTACCGGTACATACCTATTGTACGGACTGAATTCTCATACTTAAACATCATGAATTTTTATGAAACTCGCTGTAGACTTCACTTAAATCATGTAAAAAGCACACAAAATTTTTCATAAAAAGATATTACTTTTAAGTCACGCTGCCCAACACCTTTCCAACCTTGAAAATCCGGGCATATTTACACCCTTACGTTGTAAAACCAATTTGACTCACTTGACCAATTCCATTTGCGAAACAAATTTCTATGTTTGAAAATAGACTCACAAACTCAAGTTTTGAGCCAAAGAACAGCCCTCAAACATTTTCAAAACTCTACTTATAGTCCCCGAGATTTGAACTAATATCGAACACAAATTCGGATTATGTCGACTTTCATCTCCCTGTACACAAAACCTCAAACTAACATAACTTTTGACTCGTTTGTAGTTAAAAGCTCTATCTTATTTCAAAACGAAGCCAGTAAGAATCTATACAACTCTATCCTATAATAAAAATCTGGACTCAAACTCAAAACTACGAAAACTAGCTTTGAATAATCTGTTTGAAAAAGACACTTTACAAATCACCTTTCTACCCATTCTCAACTCATACCATCTACTCCTATGGTCCTAAAATCATCAACAAACTATCCTAACACTTCAATAACATCCTAAATCACTTGAATGATTCATCCACACAAAAACCCATTTGATAAAAATACATGCAATCTAACCAACATAATTTAAAAAGCATCTAAACATATATTTAAACATATTCAAACAACCAAAATGGATTAAACATCAAGATCAAACAAAAACCCCCTTTGGCCGTGGGTTTTGATGATAAAAACACAAAGACAAATGTTTTTCCAACTTTTTTTATCCATGATTTATCTATATTAACACTTACTTTAAAGATGCATAAGGTTTAATTAGATCAAAACCTTCTTTTTAAAAATAAAAAAAATTAATGAAAAATCAAATGGTTGCATGTTTTTTTATTGGATTAGAAGACTTACAATGGGATTATAAGTGGTGGTCTATGGTTAGTTTCTTCAAAAACCTAAAAAAATGGTGGTGGTGGTGTAGCCGTCGGCTAGAGAGAAGGAGAGGGAGAGGGAAGAATTTTTTTGAAGTGGAAAATGTGTGTCTGTGTTTCTTTTTTCCCTTTTGTAAAATTAGGAGGGACCAAGTTCAAATTTTAGCTTTCTTTTGCCCTAAATGGCAAACAATGAATTTAAAGAGCGGAAATTTACCCATTTGTCGGTTTTGATTTTTTGCGGGAGTCGGGGTTCATCCCGGCTACTCCAAAATGATTTTAAATTGTTCAAACGCACCCAAAATGGAATAAAAACGGTTCCGACTCGACTTAACACGAAATATAAAATAAAAACTTCGAAAAATCCAAATATCGATCATTCGATAATAAAAGTTAAACTTTGGACATCCGTCGGTATCGTAATCGTCATCGGTTCCTCTTAAATCGTAAAACATTAAAATTAAGACCTCCAACAATGGTTTCAACTTAAACCGTCAAACATATAACCAACAAGAATTTTTAAAATTTCAAAAATATACGTAAAATAGGATTAAATAATGATTTTGATTTATGGGGTGTTACACCCTCCCCTCCTTAAAGGAACGACGTCCCGACGTTCTCCTCTTCTTCTATTCACATTTCGTACCACTAGGACAAATGAGGATACTTTTCCCTGAAGAAATCCTCACGTTCCCACGTAAATTTCAGTCTATGCCGAGAATTTCATCGTCACAAGAAATTCTATGAGAGTCCCATCCATAATATCCGCCGGTTCCTCCGCTACTGTAATTTATCGTCGAGTTGAAATTCATCCAATGGAATCTCCAATTCCCTATTCGCTAAGCATTTCTTCAATTTCGACACATGAAACACGTCATGAATAGCACTTCGCTCATTCAGTAAATCTAACTTATAAGCTACTGTCTATTTCGTTTAAAGATCTTTAGTGTTTCGATACACCTTAGACTCAACTTCCCTTCCTTTCTGAATGAATTACCAAACACCATTTCCTATCCCATAGGAAAAATGAACTTCTTCTGTCGGTCTCTCGCAGAAAGTAAACAATTCTTGATTCGCACCACCTTCTCAGTAGTCTCTAAATTCATCTCTTGTCCAACCAATTAACTTCATCCTACTTTACTTCAACTTCTGGTGATCTACATTTTCTGTCCATTCGAAACTTCAAAATAGCGCTGCCTTACTACTCACATGATAACTGTTGCTACACGATTCCACTGAAGACAAACGACATCCTATTTTCCACAAATTCTAGTAACACACGCTCGAACACATCTTCCACAACCATAACACACATTCAGACTCTTGAAGAATAGTCCTTTTGCTCTTGCCATCGTTCTCGTGTTGATAGGTCGCACTCAACCTCACCCAGTGCCTAACACACACTGAAGAAGTCTTCAAAACTCAGAAGCAAAACTACTGCCGCGCTCCAAAACATTCGATAGAGGTACTCCATGTCGACAAACGATCTCCTTCACATACATCTTCAAAATCCTTTCAGTCAAATCCACACTCTTCGCCATCATCGAAAATCTAATTCTAAGAGGCCTTCCCCTTCCTTCCTACTAAGTACCATAGTAACAGATGTACTCACAGATGATCGGCTCGCATGAGTGAGTGGCTTCTCATACAACTCCAACTCATAAGTGGGGAAACCACTTATCTCGATTCTTCTTAGTAAGCTTAGTCAATGATGTCGCGATCAACGAAAGTTCTCCGATGAATCAACAATAATAACCAACTAAACCAAGAAATCGTCAAACTTTAGTCGGTATTGTTGGTAACGACCAGTCCTTAATTGCCGCAATCTTGGCAGGATCTCCACAACACATTTGTTGTCAATCACATGCCCAAGAATATCATACCGATCTCAACCAAAATGCCTCAATCTAAGCGCGAATAATGGTTCACTCCGAGAAATTTGGTGTACGGCTTCTCTTTCTCCAACAATTTCAAAATTGTTTTCAAATGCTCCACAATTTCATCCTTGCCCTAGGGATAAATAAGGATATCATCAATAAACATAATGACGAACTTATCCTATTTACGACTTGCACCCATCTACATGATTCCTCAATTCCATAAACGCAGTTGTCGCATTCTTAAGACTAAACGAAATCTCTTGAAACTCAAAACAATCACACTAGGTATGGAAAACAGTTGTAGGAATATCTTCCTCTCTAGATCATAGTTGGTGATAGTCCTGATCTCAAGTCGGACTTCAAATATGTATAGGGATTAATCAGCTATAAGGATCAAATAACACAGGCGTGTTAACTCATTTTATTTAGCTCCTTATAACTGATACACATTTAAATAATCCGCCCTTCCTCATAACAACACAGCACTGACGCCACGCGAAACTAACTAGTCCAACCCAATAATTACATCAAACGACCTTGATAAAAAAACGTCAATTCTACATCAAACACATAATTTCCTAACTTCAAGGAACATCCTTTCAGTATAGAATTAGTGCTAACAATCTTCCATCGGCTAACTCCAAATTACAGTTAGTTGCTAGCTCTATTGGTTCTTAATCGATAAGGCGACCGTATTTGTATATCTACAAAAACTCCTATCTGAACCAGAATTAAACAATATACTAGCATAACAAGTATCGAGCAAAACGTACCATTCACCATGTTAGGACCTTGAGTCTTGTCCATGTTTCCTACAACATAAGACGGAGCAGCAACATTTCCTCCTTGTCGATTTCCAGCCTTAGGAGAGTTTCCTTGTTTGTGTCCCTTCTCACCACATCCAAAGCATACCATCACTCTTGTGGCATTTGCACCCGTCGCCATGCCTCTTGCTCGACATTCCACATCTCTATGCCCAGCCTTTCCACACTTGTTACACGCAGGAGGGCAATTCCCCACGTGATACATACTACAACGGTCACATTTCAGATTGACCTTGTTTCCTTTTGGCACTATGACAGCTCTCACTCCATCATTCCTCCTTTGATTAAACTGCTGATTTATGTTAGTTCCTTGGGTGTTATTGCGGTAACCACCACGATTCTGACCTTGTGCTTGACTTGCTTGAGTCGTCTCCCATTTCCTCTTGTTACCTTCAACCACACTATCTTTCTTGTCTTGCACCTTCACATCCATTAGAGCATGAGCCATTTGGACAACTTCATCAAAAGATTTTGGCTTTGACGAAGTAGTCTCACCCTTTATGTTGCTTGACAATCCTTTGATGTATTGCTACTTCTTCTTGCGGTTATCCGTAAAATTATCGAGGCACAGCAAGCTCAACTCATTAAATCTCCTTGTGTAAGAGGTGATGTCATTGTTTTTTAACACCAGATGCCTCAGTTCATCCTCCAACTGACCCAATTCCTCTTCGGGATAGAACTTTTTGGTCAAAAGTTCCTTTGTGGCATCCCAAGTCCTCCCATTGGCCACTACCAGCCCAACAATAGTTACTTGATTGTTTCACCAACTCAAAGCGTTATCAAGAAAAGTAGCAGTCGCAAACTTCACTTTATTAGCCTCAGAGCACCCACTGATCTCAAATGTACTTTCAATCTTCTCCACCCAACGACGAAGTTTTAACGCTCCTCCAGTCCTACGAAATTGCGTAGGTTCATACTTCATAAAACTATCATAAGAACACTCCCTTGGGACTTGTTGTCCTCCAGCATTTGCACCAGCATTCCCACCTTTGCCTTGAACTCTAGATGCACGATCCGCTTCAAGAGCATTAGTAATCTCCTCTTGAATCATAGTGTTCACCCTATCAGTTGTCAACTTTGGAGGCATTATCTACACAACCAAAGAAAACAAAGTAAGTATACACATCAAGATTAAGAAGGATTTCTTTTTCAATACATAATATAAATACAACAAGCACAATCAACGAACGTTACAATTATTCATCAACCAAATAACAAAATAGCTAGTAAAGACACATCAAAGATCATGAGAGGTAAACATCGATTGCATTGATATCAAAAAAATTATGACAAGATATGCCACTACAATCATTCAACAAATAAAACTTAAAGTTATCAAGTTGTACCATAATACCATAATACAGAAGTATGAAATAGTTCAATTACAACGAGGAATGAAAATGAAATACCGTAACTAATCACGTGATGATCCATATGATCTCTTTAATGGCCGCTCATCCTTGACATCATCATCCTCTTCTTCTGGCTCTTCCTCAAAATCCTCCATCTTTTCTTTACCCTTCGAAGTAGTTCCTTCTTCTACCTTCCTTTTTCCCTTCGAAATAGAGCCTTCACCTGATGGAACCATACGCTGAGCCAAATATAACTTATCCTTAAAAGTATAGTACTCGCCAACTTCTGGTAGTTCGACCATGAGATGCGTGTTCGCATACTTTGGATCACTTCGAAACTTCCATGCATTCATCAAAAAAGATCGTACTCGAGCCTCCCAACATCGAAGAAGATCAAACATGACTTGATCTCCCTTGATTCCTTTAAACTCAGCACACAGATTCTCTGCAATCATTTTCAACTTTGCCATCTCCATCCTTTCACGATCCCTAGTTTTGTTAGCCCTCTTCATACTTGAGTAAAATCTCTGAAAAGCCTTCTCATTTTTCTAAAACCTCTTAATCACCCTGGTCTCCACCACATACCTCTCGCACAACAGTCAATCGTACTTCTTCAAATAATGATCCGTGTTACTGTAGATCTTTGGTCCAGGACAGTTGACCCTTGCTATGTTCTTGTGGAGAGAACGAGCATTAACCGCAGTACTAGAATCAGCTTGATCATCGTCACTACTATCACGAGCAACTACTGGTAAACCCCTCCAATAAGCATCACTTGTAAGTGTAGAAAAACGAGAACAAATAGGTTGCTGCTCAGTCTGTCCAACTACAGCCACAAGAACTTCATCCTCCACAGGATCCTCTTCTGGGTCCTCATCATTGTCAATCTCATCTTTTCCAACCTCATTCCTTTCAACTTCATCTAATTCAATCCATCCATTTTCGCCTTGTGGGTTAGGAGCATTAGGTCTACCTTCAGCCCCTACAACGTACTCGTCTCCTTTATCGTTCGGTGGTATATCTGCCATTTCTACAAAATACAGAAAGTTCGAGGGTATATAAGGTCATTATCCCAAAATTATATATACATTCATGCACATGCAATGCAAATGTAGTAAGTATGCCAATATGAAACAAAATGATAGCCATGCAAATGCAATGCAAAAATTACGATGTCCCGTACTCCGTGCACGTTCACAATACCTCCATATAATACCATAGTACCATAGTACTTACTTAATAAATATTCAGGAAATCATTTCAGTTTCAAAAGGGATACATCTCAAAATAAAACAATGCTAAAAGAAATCTTACCGGAGCCATGTGGAATAGTTGTGTGCTTTGGAAACAAAATACTTACGACACAAAAGTTATAGTTTAGGACCTTTTTTAAAAACTACCTAGGTCTCCATAACTTGTGGATCTGATTACCAATCTCTAACACCCCCAATTTACCTTGAGCAGCGGAATATCACAATTGGGTGTTAGTCAAAGAATCATACCACACAAGCCATATAAAACGACTCAAAAGAGACGTTAAAAGCATAAGTAATTTAAAAACATGTTAAATTACAACAACAACATAAAATGTCTAAAAGTTTCCAACCCCAAAATATACCAGAGCAGTGTTAGGTCCCCACAAATCCCAACCTATTTGAAACCAACCCACATTGTTTACAAGACATACAAGAAAATACAATTGTCTTTGTTAAAAAGGGAGGGAAAACAAGTTAGACCATTGATGAGATGGCATTTATACATGATCTCATCATTCTTTTCGGGCTTTAAATGCATAAAAATGTCATAAAATACCATATATATGCTTGTGTTTGTTTACTTGTGTATTTTAGGTATGGATATCGGGAAAAAGACAAAAGATCACAAGAAACAAGGAAAAACGGACACGAGAAATGAAGCCGTACAAAGAACTGGGCCCTAGATCATGATTTGTCCAACAAATAACCTTGAAGACTTGAAGACATGCAAGATTGATCCTTAATGAATGAAGAATTGACATTTAAAACCCTTGTGAATTCATAATTACAAGTTTGGTCCCTTAAGTTTGTCAAAATTACACAAATGGTCCTTCAACTTTGAAGAAATGGCAAGTTTAGTCCCTCAACAATTCTAAATTTCCAATTATGGTCCCTCATGGAGTTAAAGTTGCATTGAAGACCTTTGAAGATCAACAATGTCCAAGATCAGCCCTTGAATTATCCAAAAATGGCAAAAACTACCCTTATAACCCTTTTGGAAAAGTCTTGTGCCAAAATTGTCAAAGTCTGAAAGTTATTTACAAAGGAAATGAAGTTTCATGGCTGAAAAACGTGTTTTACCTATTTCACCAAAGAACAAGGGTTTAAGTTGCCACATTTGAAACATTCAAATGAAAATGCGCCAAACACACAACTTTCCCCCAATTTCGGATCAAATGCACTACTGTTTACCTTTTTCACCACCCAGATTTTACACCACTTAAACTTAGGGTATTTTTCAATTACCTTTGCACACACTTGATTCACATGTGTAGAAACACATCCCAACCTTAAAACCTATAATCCTACTCACTATGGACCCCACCCCCAATTCCCGTTTAACCAATCACATGACTACTTGCCCTCCAAGTCATCCAACGTGGCAAAATCAACAGCTGAGAGTCCTTGCTTCATTCCAAAGCTAAAATGAACATCCAAGAACACTTTGGACAGCTCACACCAAGAAAACATCTAGAAGGCTCAAGGATAGAATAGGAATTTCACTTCTAGGGTTTGTGAATAGTGCTAGCCTTGGCATTTGCCTATAAATAGACTCCTCGACGTATGAGAGAGCTTTTGTTCCAGTTTTAGGCTATTAATCTTTGTAATTCCTTTTTAAATTAATAAAAGTTGATTTTCTGAATTTTGAAATCTCTTTTATATTTGTTAAAAGTTGGTGTTAGAATAGCCTAATTCTGAGTTCCACTTTGATATTTGAAGGTTTTTGAGGCAAGGTTTTAATCCATAAGGCTTGTGCTTCAAAAATCAGGAATGTACTTGTTTATTTTGCATCACTTTGTTTGTTCATCTTAGCAGGTACTTGGAAGATGGTACTTGTTTTGCTAGTACCCAAGCTCAAACAATCCAGGGCCTGGATGTAGGTCTTGGAGGTTTGCACCTTCTTCCCTTTTCAATTTCTCTCTTATTTTTCTGAATTTTGTGATTTCTGCTTGTTTGTTCTTGAATTTGTGATTTGGTGGTTGATTATTGTTCATTTGGAGTTGTTTGATGTTTATGAGGGGTTGTTAGTTTGATTTGTGGTTTGAAACTGGATAATCCTTTGAAAAATTGTGAAAACAGGTTTTTAAGGGGTGTTTGGGTCAACTGCATGATTTGGATTTGTGGTGTTTTGAGTGTTAGTTTATTGTTGCTATCTGCTGGTACATGCTTATCTGATATACTTGGCCATATTGCTGCATATTTTGTGGTTTGAAACACCTTGATTCATAAAAAGGGTATAAAATCTTTGTTACTTGGTAAAATTGGCTAGGATCTTGAGGACACCTAGATCTAAGCTTAGGATAGGGCTAACAAGTGCTAAACCTTAGTTAATTACACAAGGAGAAGAGATTTGAGTGCTTGAATTTGGATCTGTGGTCAATTAGATCAGCAAATAGGTTTCTGCATATGCATCTTGTTCATCAGTAACTTTATCTGCTTTGATCTTGTTATTTACTTTGATTCAGTGTTTGATATAAGTTTGTTTGTTCTTATTCATAGTTTATATAGCTTGTGTATGCATCCTGCTGAGTTTGGTTGGCTTATTCAGGCTTAATCTGCTTATTTGTGCATTACTGCTTATTTTCCATGTCTGTGCATCATCTGGTGACTGTTTGATCATTTTTGGCTTATTGTGTGAACCATATTTGGATTTTCTTGTTGCTATTGACTCCTTGTGATTCACTGATCACAAGGGTGCCCTTGTTTCCAATTGAATCCAACTAAATCTCTCTAAAAAGCTTGGTCAAATAGTCAAAGCAATGGGAACCAGTTCCTACTGAAAGTTCCCCCTGCTAGTGTTAATTGGGTTTTAGCTTATCAATAAGCTATAATAGCTTATTTTAACCAGCAACAACTTGGATTTTGTAATAGGTGCTCATTATTTGACCCATTTTTTCATACTGGAGCATTTGGTAGGTTGACTTTAGGGTTTGACTAGAAAACCAACTTAATTGACTTTTTAATAAGTGCTTATTGGCTTATTCTGGCTTATTGGTTTTGCTTATTGGAATTTTGTTGATTGTTTTAGCTTACTGAGTTCATTTGTGACATTTTGCAAGTTGAATCAAGTCCTGAGGTGCCTTATTTCTCAAAAACGACTATTTTGTCTTTTAGTGAAATATTACTTTGCTTATTTCTGGCTTATTGAGTGTGGTTTTTCAAAATTTCTTTTTACAGATCTCATAAGCATCCTAAAAGAAGGCTGTGTGTCAAATTAGAGCTTATGGCATTAGCTTATTGCTTAATGGGCTAAAAAGCCCAATAAGGATAAGCTGTTTGCAAAATAAGCTGTGATAAGCTCACTTTAAGCTTTTGGGCCTTTAGAGTTTTGTGTTTAAAATCAAATTTTGAGTCAGATAGGGCTTTTCTAAATCAATTGGGCCAAGTTTGACTTTTTGGGCTAAAAAGCCCATTTTTGTTGACTGAATTTGGTTTTGGCCCATTTGAAGGCCCAATAGGGGTATTCTGGTCATTTCACTTTGATTTTCTGTTTAATTAGGTTAAAATAAACTAGTTTGCAAGTTTTTAGAATTTTTTATTTTTAATATTATTTTAATATAATTTTATTATTATTTTTCAAATTTCACATTTTTCAACTTTTTACATTTTTCCTAGCTTAAATACATTAAAATAGGATTTTTTCAACTTTCAGAATAATTTTATCACTTTTAGATTAATTTTTATAATTACTTTAACTTTTAATAGTATTTAAATCATTTTAAATAGTTTTTCTTAGTTTAAAAATTTCTAAAAATAGTTTTTAATCTTTTTAGGTCATTTTAGAGGTTTACCAATTGAAAAATCTTTATTTGGCTTTTTGATAATTTATTTGATTTTTAGGGCTTTAATTAGCATTTAAAAGTTGAATATTTAACTATTTAAAAGGTTTGAAAAAGTTTTGATCATTGGTAAACTCTTAGTTTATTAATTTTGATTTTTGGTGAATTTTTGGTAATTTTTAGAATTATTTTTATTTTTGTAGTTTTTACGGTTTTACGTTTTGTCGTCGTAGTATTAATTTCACGTCTTCGTCATCTTCTTTTCTCATCCCTTTCTAAACCAATTATTAATCTCAAACATTTAACAAGTTTTTCACATACATATACCTCCTTGGGAAACGAACTTCCACACCACAAGGGTCATTAGTGCTTGATTTTCCTAAATCATCACTTAATACTTACCGCTTTTACGCACCTTTTCCTAAAGGTCGTATTTTACCACAATCATTTTGGCGTCGCTGTCGGGGAGGTGTTTCGTGATTCATTTGCATTGTTGTTTTCAATATTAACCATATAGTATTTGTATTAGTAGAACTCTACTAATACGTATTATCGGTTTTCTTGGTTTTTCTTGTGAAATTATTATTACCATATTGTATTAAGTATCACAACAAATAAACAATATCTCCAAAAGTGTGAAAACACAACCTTAATTGGGATTTGATCTCCTAATTATTGTATTCGAATCTCAAACAAAAAGAAAAAGGCAAAAATAGATAAATGCTTTCATGAAGCTCGATTTTGAAAAATACGAACTATAAGGTGGGTATAAGGCGGGTATTATAAAATATACCCTAAGGAAAAAGGCTCTTAAGTGCTTCGCGCCGCCTCGTTTTCCCGCTCGCTTGTGAGTATTTTGAGATTGAAGGCTAATCGAGGGTTTTGCCGCCCAAAGTATTATTACGTATAATATATTTGCTTGGTTTTCTTTGTGATTAAACCCTCTTGAACAATTTGGTTTCACCAAAGTTCTAAAGTCATTCGAAGGCGTTCACTCCACGTGATCGTTTTCATTTCTTTGAGGCTTCTTTAATCAAGAGTTTGATTCGAGGAGAGATTTGGTAGATTGTTGTCTACGAAGATACACCAAAATCCAAAAAAAAATAAAAACAATCAAAAACAAAAAAAAATTGAAAATTCACAAAACACCCAAAAAGAATCTTCTTTGCTCACCTCCCATTCTTCAAAATCAAGCCAATCAAGAGACGTTGATTGAAGAACAACATCCAATTGTTGAACCTATTGTAGAACAAGAAGTCGTCATGGCTAATCGTACTATGATCGAATTGCTACAAGCACCCACCGAGGGTTTTGTAGAGGCCATTGTGATTCCTGCTATCCTTGCGGAGAATTTCGAGATTAAGACGGGTTTAATGTCGATGTTGCAAGCAAATAAGTTTAGAGGTCATGAGAAAGACAACCCGCATTATCACATTAGGAATCTTAATCGTCTCACCGCTACTAGCAAGTTTAAGGATGTTCCACATGACGCCATTAAGATGATGTTGTTTACATACTCGTTAGATGGACCCGCAAAAATTTGGCTTGAGAAAGAACCACCAAATTCGATTTTGACATGGGGTGATCTCGTTTCTAAGTTTGTGAACAAGTTTTTTCCACCATCTAAAACAACACATTTGAAAAATGAGATTTCACGATTTGTGCAAAGAAATAATGAAAGTTTTTCAATGGCATGGGAACGCTTTAAAGAAATGTTACATGAATGTCCACACCATGATTTTTCGGAATTGCATCAAATTGATACTTTTTATAACGGGCTTAATGATCATGAACGAGATTACTTGAATGCCGCCGCGGGTGGTAATTTTTTGTGCAAAACGACCGATGAAGCTTTAAAGATTATCGAGAATAGATCTAAGGTTTATAGCCCTCGTAACACACCGAGTGTTGCCAATATGGGTTCGTCATCGTCGTCATCGTCTCGTAGCATTAATGCCTTACATGATGAAGCTAATGAGGAAAATCGGTTTTTTGATAGATTTGCTAATCTTATGTCCCATTGGAAAGCTCAAGAAGCTTCAAATTCCGCTTCGGTTAAAGCGGTTGCTAAGAGTTGTTTGTCTTGTGGTGGAGCCCATGATCTTTCCGAGTGTATTACCGCGGATGGTAACACTTCGAGTGCTTATGTAGCAACGGGAACTTACAACCAAAACGGTCAAGGTTCCCGCCTAAATCAAGCTCCACCAAATCAAAATGCTAATAACTATCGAAACAACAACCAAGGTGGTAATTACCAAGGCAATTCACGTAACTACAACAAGGGGAATTATCAAAGTGGGAATGGACAAGTCACTAATCAAAACAAAAACCGTGATTTTCAAAACACTACACAAGGTTTTCAAAATGCTCACACTAAAAATCTTCCAGGAGAATTTTTGGATTATGCTAAAGCAAATGATGCTAAATTTGATAACATTCAACGTGAGATGATTAGCTTAAGATCCGAGTTGAAAAACGAGCTTAAAAATGAACTTGCTAATGAACTTAAAACTCATGCTAATAAAATGGAAGGAAATGTCCAACGTCTTCAACAAAACCAACAAAAGATGGAATTAGGACAACATGAGATTAAGCAAGAGTTGTTAAAAGCGGATGCTAGGCAATCAAAATTTGAGGACCGAATAGCTAAGATGTTTGAAGCAATCATGTGTAAGCCCTCTTCCTCGGGTGGTCTTCCTAGTGATACCATTGCAAACCCGAAGGGAGAAATGAAGGTTATTACTACACGAAGTGGTAAAACTTTCAAGGAACCAATCTCTCGTCCAAGTACTTCTACGGAGAAGGAAATCGAGAAAGAACCCGAGGTGATGGTCGAAAAGGAGCACATTAGAATCCCACGAAGTACCGCTCAAACCACACCTACGGTTGAACGAATACCAATCATGGAACCCGAGATTCCAAGGCCGTTGCCTAATGTCCAACCCACACCACCCTTACCTTACCCTTTGAGACGAAACAAATAGAAATTGCAAGAACGTAACAAACAACAAATCGAGCTTTTTATAAAAATGTTTCAACAAGTGCATTTTCATGTGAGATGGCATTTATACATGATCTCATCGTTCTTTTCGGGCTTTAAATGCATAAAAATGTCATAAAATACCATATATATGCTTGTGTTTGTTTACTTGTGTATTTTAGGTATGGATATCGTGAAAAAGACAAAAGATCACAAGAAACAAGGAAAAACGGACACGAGAAATGAAGCCCTACAAAGAACCGGGCCCTAGATCATGATTTATCCAACAAATACCCTTGAAGACTTGAAGACATGCAAGATTGATCCTCAATGAATGAATAATTGAAACTTAAAACCCTTGTGAATTCATAATTACAAGTTTGGTCCCTTAAGTTTGTCAAAATTACACAAATGGTCCTTCAACTTTGAAGAAATGGGAAGTTTAGTCCTTCAACAATTCTAAATTGCCAATTATGGTCCCTCATGGAGTTAAAGTTGCATTGAAGACCTTTGAAGATCAACAATGTCCAATATCAGCCCTTGAATTATCCAAAAATGGCAAAAACTACCCTTATAACCCTTTTGGAAAAGTCTTGTGCCAAAATTGTCAAAGTCCGAAAGTTATTTACAAAGGAAATGAAGTTTCATGGCTGAAAAACGTGTTTTACCTATTTCACCAAAGAACAAGGGTTTAAGTTGCCACATTTGAAACATTCAAATGAAAATGTGCCAAACACACAACTTTCCCCCAATTTCGGATCAAATGCACTACTGTTTACCTTTTTCACCACCCAGATTTTACACCACTTAAACTTAGGGTAATTTTCAATTACCTTTGCACACACTTGATTCACATGTGCAGAAACACATCCTAACCTTAAAACCCTTAATCCCACTCACTATGGACCCCACCCCTAATTCCCGTTTAACCAATCACATGACTACTTGCCCTCCAAGTCATCCAACGTGGCAAAATCAACAACTAAGAGTCCTTGCTTCATTCCAAAGCTAAAATGAACATCCAAGATCACTTTGGACAGCTCACACCAAAAAAACGTCTAAAAGGCTCAAGGATAGAATAGGAATTTCACTTCTAGGGTTTGTGAATAGTGCTAGCCTTGGCATTTGCCTATAAATAGACTCCTCAACCTGTGAGAGAGCTTTTGTTCCAGTTTTAGGCTATTAATCTTTGTAATTCCTTTTTAAATTAATAAAAGTTGATTTTTTGAATTTTGAAATCTCTTTGATATTTGTTAAAAGTTGGTGTTGGAATAGCCTAATTCTGAGTTCCACTTTGATATTTGAAGGTCTTTGAGGCAAGGTTTTAATCCATAAGGCTTGTGCTTCAAAAATCAGGAAATTACTTGTTTATTATGCATCACTTTGTTTGTTCATCTTAGCAGGTACTTGGAAGCTGGTACTTGTTTTGCTAGTACCTAAGCTCAAACAATCCAGGGCCTGGATGTAGGTCTTAGATGTTTGCACCTTCTTCCCTTTTCAATTTCTCTCTTATTTTTCTGAATTTTGTGATTTCTGCTTGTTTGTTCTTGAATCTGTGATTTGGTGGTTGATTATTGTTCATTTGGAGTTGTTTGATGTTTATGAGGGGTTGTTAGTTTGATTTGTGGTTTGAAACTGGATAATCCTTTGAAAAATTGTGAAAACAGGTTTTTAAGGGGTGTTTGGGTCAACTGCATGATTTGGATTTGTGGTGTTTTGAGTGTTAGTTTATTGTTGCTATCTATTGGTACACGCTTATCTGATAATTGGCCATATTGCTGCATATTTTGTGGTTTGAAACACCTTGATTCATAAAAAGGGTATAAAATCTTTGTTACTTGGTAAAATTGGCTAGGATTTTGAGGACACCTAGATCTAAGCTTAGTCTAGGGCTAACAAGTGCTAAACCTTAGTAAATTACATCAGGAGAAGAGATTTGAGTGCTTGAATTTGGATTTGTGGTCAATTAGATCACCAAATAGGTTTCTGCATATGCACCTTGTTCATCAGTAACTTTATCTGCTTTGATCTTGTTATTTACTTTGATTCAGTGTTTGATATAAGTTTGTTTGTGGTTATTCATAGTTTATATAGCTTGTGTATGCATCCTGCTGAGTTTGGTTGGCTTATTCAGGCTTAATATGCTTATTTGTGCATTACTGCTTATTTTCCATGTCTGTGCATCATCTGGTGACTGTTTGATCATTTCTGGCTTATTGTGTGAACCATATTTGGATTTTCTTGTTGCTATTGACTCCTTGTGATTCACTGATCACAAGGGTGCCCTTGTTTCCAATTGAATCCAACTAAATCTCTCTAAAAATCTTGGTCAAATAGTCAAAGCAGTGGGAACCAGTTCCTACTGAAAGTTCCCCCTGCTAGTGTTAATTGGGTTTCAGCTTATCAATAAGCTATAATAGCTTATTTTAACCAGCAACAACTTGGATTTTGTAATAGGTGCTCATTATTTGACCCATTTGTTCATACTGGAGCATTTGGTAGGTTGACTTTAGGGTTTGACTAGAAAACCAACTTAATTGACTTTTTCATAAGTGCTTATTGGCTTATTCTGGCTTATTGGTTTTGCTTATTGGAATTTTGTTGATTGTTTTGGCTTATTGAGTTCATTTGTGACGTTTTGCAAGTTGAATCAAGTCCTGAGGTGTCTTATTTCTCAAAAACGACTATTTTGTCTTTTAGTGAAATATTACTTTGCTTATTTCTGGCTTATTGAGTGTGCTTTTTCAAAATTTCTTTTTACAGATCTCATAAGCATCCCAAAAGAAGGTTGTGTGTCAAATTAGAGCTTATGGCATTAGCTTATTGCTTAATGGGCTAAAAAGCCCAATAAGGATAAGCTGTTTGCAAAATAAGCTGTGATAAGCTCACTTTCAGCTTTTGGGCCTTTGGAGTTTTGTGTTTAGAATCAAATTTTGAATCAGATATGGCTTTTCCAAATCAATTGGGCCAAGTTTGACTTTTTGGGCTAAAAGCCCATTTTTGTTGACTGAATTTGGTTTTGGCCCATTTGAGGGCCCAATAGGGGTATTCTAGTCATTTCACTTTGATTTTCTGTTTATTTAGGTTAAAATAAACTAGTTTGCAAGTTTTTAGAATTTTTTATATGTAATATTATTTTAATATTATTTTATTATTATTTTTTAAATTTCACATTTTTCAAGTTTTTACATTTTTCCTAGCTTAAATACATTAAAATAGGATTTTTGCAACTTTTAGAATAATTTTATCACTTTTAGATTAATTTTTATAATTATTTTAAGTTTTAATAGTATTTAAATCATTTTAAATAGTTTTTTTAGTTTAAAAATTTCTAAAAATAGTTTTTAATCTTTTTAGGTCATTTTAGAGGTTTACCAATTGAAAAATCTTTATTTGGGCTTTTTGATAATTTATTTGATTTTTAGGGCTTTAATTAGCATTTAAAAATTGAATATTTAATTATTTAAAAGGTTTGAGAAAGTTTTGATCATTGGTAAACTCTTAGTTTATTAATTTCGATTTTTGGTGAATTTTTGGTAATTTTTAGAATTAATTTTTATTTTTGTAGTTTTTACGGTTTTACGTTTTGTCGTCGTAGTATTAATTTCACGTCTTCGTCATCTTCTTTTATCACCCCTTTCTAAACCAATTATTAATCTCAAACATTTAACAAGTTTTTCAGACACATATACCTCCTTGGGAAACGAACTTTCACACCACAAGGGTCATTAGTGCTTGATTTTCCTAAATCATCACTTAATACTTACCGCTTTTACGCACCTTTTCCTAAAGGTCGTATTTTACCACAATCAACCATCCACAAGCCACAACAAAATCCATTGCCTGCTCCGCCTCTATCATCCTCGATTACCTGAAAAACATACTTAAAATCATCAACAAATAATGTTGAGCAAGATCTATAGGTTTTGCAAAATCACATTTGAACATACGTATAAAATTCATTCACGATCACTCAATAGTATGCTATTCATTACAAACTATTATTGGGTCTTACTCATTATAGCATAGGCCATTTAATTATGTTTAAGCTCATAACACCGACCCCATAAACTAATCACCCGAGCCAAATTCCAGCGTGATTTAAGTGAAACCATTGCCCCTCTTAGGTATTCGTTGCCAATCATACCTTTTTCTTGACACAAGTTATCCAACCGCAGAGGGTACTCAACGTACTAGCTCTCTTCTAGGATAGGGTCGTCAACCCAATAGTACTATCAATTGTTCAAGCGGCTATTTCCAATCCACAATAGGATCAAACAATAGTTAACGGTTCATGAATTTAGGGTCTTTGGCAACTAGCTACTCAACATAATTCAAAACATAATTCGGGTCCAACAATCATTCATGACTTATGTACCTTTTCATTTAAATAGCATGTATCCCCCTCGGGGGTAAAAATCATTTAAAATACAGTAAAGAGCGAGGCTATAGACTCACCTTAAGAAGTAGTGGTTGTATTAACGAAGACGTAGACGGAAAACAATCACCGACGATGAGAACGCCCCTTGAAATCAATTACAACACCTAACAAACAAATCGCGTAATGAATCAAAACCTTAAAGTACCTTCAAGTAATACAAAATTACGAACACTAAATGGTCATATAAACTCATGCCAAAATCCCAAACAAGTGATATTTACTAGACACATTCATTATTATACGGTATTAAAACTATTACTCGATTTACAATTCTGCCGCTACATACCTATTGTACGGACTAAATTCTCATACTGAAACATCATGAATTTTACGAAACTCGCTGTAGACTTCACTTACATCTTGTAAAAAGCTCACAAAAATTTTCATAAAAAGATATTACTTTTAAGTCACGCTGCAACCTTGCAAATCCGGGCAGATTTACACCCTTACGTTGTAAAACTAATTTGACTCACTTAACCAATTCCGTTTGCGAAACCAATTTCTAAGTTTGAAAATAGACTCACAAACTCAAGTTTTGAGCCAAAGAACAGCCCTCAACTATTGTTAAAACTCTACTTATAGTCCCCGAGATTTGACCTAAAATCAAACACAAATTCGGATTATGTCGACTTTCATCTCCCGGTACACAAAACTTCAAACTAACATAACTTTTGACTCGTTTGGAGTTAAAAGCTCTATCTTATATCAAAAAGAAGCTAGAAATAATCTCTAAAACTCTATTAAATAATAAAAATATGGAATTAAACTTAAAACCAAGAAAAATAGCTTTGAATAATCTGTTTGAAAAAGACACTTTACAAATCACCTTTCTACCCATTTTCAACTCATATCATCTACTCCTATGGTCCTAAAATCATCAACAAACTATCCTAACATCTCAAAACCATCCTAAATCACTTGAATAATTCATCCACACAAAAACCCATTTCATAAAAGTACATGCAATCTAACCAACAAAATTTAAAAAGCATCTAAACATGTATTTAAACATATTCAAACAACCAAAATGGATTAAACATCAAGATCAAACAAAAACCCCCTTTGGTCGTGTGTTTTGATGATGAAAAACACAAAAAAATGTTTTTCCAACTTGTTTTATCCATGATTTATCTATATTAACACTTAATTTAAACATGCATAAGGTTTAATTATATCAAAACCTTGTTTTTAAAAATCAAAAGTTTTATGAAAAATCAAATGGTTGCATGTTTGTTTTTATTGGATTAGAAGACTTACAATGGGATTATAAGAGGTGGTCTATGGTTAGTTTCTTCAAAAACCAAAAAAAAATGGTGGTGGTGTGATGGTGGTGTAGCCGTCGGTTAGAGAGAAGGAGAGGGAGAGGGATGAATTTGTTTAAGTGTAAAATGTGTGTGTGTGTTTCCTTTTTCCCTTTTGTAAAATTAGCAGGGACCAAGTTGAAATTTTAGCTTTCTATTGGCCTAAATGGAAAACAATGAATTTAAAGAGCGGGAATTTACCCATTTCTCGGTTTTGAATTTTTGTAGGAGTCGGGGTTCATCGCGGCTACTCAAAAATAATTTTAAATGGTTCAAACGCACCCAAAATGGAATTAAAAGGGTCCCGACTCGACTTAACACGAAATAAAAAATAAAAACTTCGAAAAATCCAAATATCTATCCTTCGATAATAAAAGTTAAACTTTGGGCATCCATCGGTATCGTAATCGTCATCGGTTCCTCTTAAATCGTAAAACGTTAAAATTAAGATCTCCAACATTGGTTTTAACTTAAACCGTCAAACATATAACCAACAAGAATTTTAAAATTTTAAAAAATATACGTAAAATAGGATTAAATAATGACGTTGATTTCTGGGGTGTTACAATTCGTTTACCCAGGTCGTGCGTTCATGCGCAAATTCAGTAGCTTCGAACCCGTTTTTAACCTAGAAATCTCACTTTCTTCACCCCCCCCCCACGCGCGCGCGTATGTTTTAGAGTAAAAACCCACAAATGAATACTGACGATAGAAACCAAGATTTTTTTTATAAACATGATTCAACTTTATGTTTTAAGCGATGTGGGAGAATTTATTTTTCAAAATTTTTTACTTCACGTGCCACACTTTGAGACACGATATCTCATTCATATTAACTCCATTTTGGACATACTTTAGCTCGTTTCGAAGCTCTCTTTGAGGAGAACGCAAAGCTACTAATTACTACGAATATATATAGCATACGCATATATTAAATTATGTCCAAATTTGCAAAAACTCATTTTGCAAAGCAATTTTTCCAATAATCCCCCACATTAATGGAGATCGGTCGAAAACACACAAAAGCTTTGCCAAAACTTCTACGGTTAATTCTTGCATAGGATAGGTAGGTGTGACCCTTTGAACCATCTCTTATGAGATCCACTTAGTCTCCTAGATCTGAGTAGACGCTATGTCCTTGAACTCAGTCTCTATTTACATAGACGGTAATACACACTCACACAAGACTCTTCATGACCTTTTCAAGTCCTCATAGTCGTGCTCTATGGTCATGAACACTAGTCTGGTTCTACAAGAGCTCTTAGAAATTTCGCCTCCATAATATCCTTCGAAGCGACCCCACTACTCTCTCACATAGGTGATTTCATCTTCATCATTAAAACATATGTTTTATGATTTCATCTTGAATCATTATGCTTTATGATTTCATCCTAAATCATTAAGCCATATATTTAACCTCTCAACTAGTTACATTGTTCTAGGAATAGACTAGGAAAGTTACTGTATTAAGTCAACTGGTTAGGTTTTCCTTCATAGAAACTCATTCCTTCAAGGGCTTTAGTCCCATTCCTTTAGACAACCTACTAATTAACTCTCTACTTAAGCCTTTCGTAAGCGGGTCCATGATGTTATCCTTTGACTTCACATAGTCAATTGAGATAACTTCTAATGAGAGTAGTTGTCGTACCGAATTATGTCAACGACGGATAAGTCTAGACTTTCTATTATACATTGTTCTATGAGCTCTGTCAATTGCTGATTGACTATCACAATAATACTAATGGTAGTTACTGGTTTAAGCCACTTGGGCTTTCCTCTACGAATTGATGTATCTATTCTTCCTCTTCTCCACATTTATCTAAAGCGATAGATTTTGATTCCATCGTGGACTTTGATTTTACTTTTTTCTTGGAAGACTTCCAAGATATAGCGGCCCCTTCTAATGTAAAAACATATCCACTGGTCGATCTGTTGATCCCAAACTTAGATCAATTTAGCTTTATGTATACGAGATTAGATCAAGTAATACACTTAGAGAAACCTTTGTATATGTATATGATAATCTAAGTGTTATGCGGAATTAACACTTAAACAAGAACACACAAGATATAAACAAACTTTCACTTTGATTAATGATATCAAACTTGCTTACAATGAAAGTAGTTTACAAATGAAAACTTATGTTGAACATTAACCTAAAGGTCTTCTGTTATAGACATAAGAAGCCTTGTACAATAATCTACGTAACAACTATTCTAGGTAAAGATAAATATAGAAAATACATTGTTGTTCCTATCTTTACTAGAAGTAATCTAGAATACAATAAACGCGTAGAGTATATCTTCCCATCAGTGCTTGTCTTCAATGTATCAACGCTTGACTTTGTCTTGTCAACGCTTGAGCTGTCAGCGTTTGTTTTACTCCTATCAACGCTTGTTTTACTCTTGTCATCGCTCAATTGAACTGGCCATAATTTATTACCAACAATTAGAGGTGGCAATTTCAACCCATTCCACCAAAAGTAGGCCATTTGGGTTAAATTTCATAACCTTATTGGTTGAAATGGATTGAGCAAAAAATAGAGTGATGGGTCAAATGGGTCAACCCCTTTCTTTGTGTAAAATGAAGTTTGGGTCAAATGGGTTTGAGAATGGGTCAAATGGGTTTAAAAATAGGTCACATGGTTCCTATTATTGTACCAAAAACCCAATAGTCTAAAAAGTTAGTTTTTATTATTAAGTCACTAAATTTATGTTTTCGTCAGTAAATTTACGTATTCGTCAGAAAATTTACGTTTTCATTAGTAAATTTACGTTTTCGTCAGTAAATTTACATATTCGTCAGAAAATTTACGTTTTCGTCAGTAAATTTACGTTTTCGTCAGTAAATTTACGTATTCGTCAGAAACTTTACGTTTTCGTCAGTAAATTACGTTTTCGTCAATAAATTAGGTTTTCGTCAGTAAATTACGAAAATGTAAAGTTTCTGACGAAAACGTAAATTTACTGACGAAAACATAAATTTTCTGACGAAAACGTAAGTTTTCTGACGAAAACGTGAATTTTCTGACGAATACGTGAATTTACTGACGAAAAGATAAATTTTCTGACGAAAACGTAAATTTACTGACGAAAACGTAAATTTACTGACGAAAACCGAAAATTTACTGACGAAAACGTAAATTTACTGACGAAAATGAAAATTTACTGACGAATACGAATATTTACTGACGAAAACGTAAATTTTCTGACGAATACGTAAATTTACTGACGAAAACGTAAATTTACTGACGAAAACCGAAAATTTATTGACGAAAACGTAAATTTACTGACGAAAATGAAAATTTACTGACGAATACGTATATTTACTGACGAAAACGTAAATTTTCTTACGAATACGTAAAGTTTCTGGCGAAAACTTAAATTTACTGACGAAAACGTAAATTTACTGACAAAAACGTAAATTTTCTGACGAATACCTAAATTTTATGACGAATACGTAAATTTACTTACGAAAACATAAATTTACTGACGAAAACGTAAAGTTTCTGATGAAAACGTAAATTTACTGACGAAAAAGTAAATTTTCTGACGAATACGTGAATTTTCTGACGAATGCGTGAATTTACTGACGAAAACGTAAATTTTCTGACGAAAACGTAAATTTACTGACGAAAACGTAAGTCTGCTGAGGAAAACGTGAATTTTCTGACGAATACGTGAATTTACTGTCGAAAACATAAATTTTCTGACGAAAACATAAATTTTCTGACGAAAACGTAAATTTACTGACGAAAACGTAAATTTACTGACGAAAACCGACAATTTACTGACGAAAACGTAAATTTACTGACGAAAATGAAAATTTACTGACGAATACGTATATTTACTGACGAAAACGTAAATTTTCTGACGAATACATAAATTTACTGACGAAAACGTAAAGTTTCTGGCGAAAACTTAAATTTACTGACGAAAACGTAAATTTACTGACGAAAACGTAAATTTTCTGACGAATACGTAAATTTTCTGACGAAAATGTTAATTTTCTAACGAATACGTTAATTTACTGAGGAAAACATAAATTTTCTGACGAAAACGTAAATTTTCTGACGAAAACGTAAATTTACTGACGAAAACGTAATTTTTTTGACGAAAACGTAAATTTACTGAAGAAAACGTAAAATTTTCTGACGAAAACGTAAATTTACTGACGAAAACGTGAATTTTCGAAAACGTGAATTTTCTGACTAAACGTATATTTACAGACGAAAACGTAAATTTACTAACAAAAACGTAAATTTACTGACGAAAACGTAAAAATACTGATGAAAACGTAAAAAAATCGATGAAAAACTTAAAAAAACTGACCAAAACGTAGAAATCGAACGAATACAGATAAAAACGTTTGAACATGTTAAAAGATAGGAAAATATTGTAAGTTAGTGGGTTGACCCGACCCAAACCATTTGACCCATAACCCAATTGACCAATTATTAAATGATGACCCATTTGACCCATAACCCATTTGAGCCACAACCCATTTGACCCATGAACCAAACCCAACCAAACTAACCCATTTGCCACCTCTACCAACAATCCTTCTCATATTGGTAATAAATAAATCTGACCAAGTCTTTTGCCACGTCACTTGAATAATCAATTTCCAGCTGAGTGTTTTTCATCTTCTCCAAGATATCCTTGGACATGAAATACTGACCATCCACAAGTAGATACTCAGCAAACTTTGTAGCACTCAAATAATAAACACCAGCAGCTTAATACAATCTCCATTGAAGACCACTGAGATCATCTTCAAGATCCTTCCAAAGAGCAGGATCCTCATCTTTTGGTCCACACATTCTCTTGAATGTGGACCACAGTTTTATTCCATTGGCTGAAGTTGGTGCTTCAGCCTCATACTTGGCCTCTAACAACCTCCATAGGTCTACCAAGTCTTCTCTGTTAAAACTTGCAAACAAAGATATAAGGGTGGTAAAAGTGTGCACCTCTTTCCCATACCTGTCAATCTTCCAAAATCCACATTCATCTTCTTCATAGCTTACAATTGGATTTCTGGAATCTAGTGGTAACACTTGTACCATATCTGAAGCTTCTAATTGTGAGAGCTTGAGGCTCTTTCTTATGACAGTTTCACTTGGATGTAATGGATCCATATCTTTGGGAAACTCAAGAGAAACTCCCTTTTTCACTGGTCTGGGAACAAACATTGCTTTCTTGAGCTCCATTTCCTCTGCAAGTTCTTCTTTTCTTTCATCAGAAAGAAGTCTTAGAGTGTTTGCTTCCTGCACTCTAACCCAAATGGGATAAGCTCTACATTCCAACTCATCAAATGTCAATGCCTTCAATTTCTGATAAGTCCACCCTGTTCCATGACACCTGAGCAACATGCAGTAAAACTCCCTTCTATCCCTTTTCAACTCTGAGAGAACATTGCTGGCTTTGTGTTTCAAAATGATCGTGCAATCCTTTTGTACTCTGAGAAGAATCTCCAAACCCCATATCCGATCTGAAATGGTCAAGTGTGGATTCTCCATACATCTATCTTCCCAAGCATTATACATTTGAACCACCTCTGGCATATCAAAATCAGCCTGCAATTTCAACTCTCTCAATTTCTCCTTGGCCAACTCATCTCCATACTCAAGTCTTTCTGGCTGTTCTATGATCATAACACTTGAGTCTGAGCTAGCTTCATCACTTCCTTCTTGCTCTTCTGAAGTGACAACAAATGGTGACTCTCTCACCTCCTTCCTGTCTTGTTCCACAATTTGTGCAGCCTACTTTCTATCAAACTCAATTTGAGCTGCATTCTTTGGAACAACCTCTTCTACCATAATACCCTTACCCTTATCTAATGGATCAATTGTTGGTAAGGTAGATGGTGATACCTGTGAAGAAACCTCCTTGATGATGGATGATGACTGGGATACATCACCCTCATTTGTAGGTCTGTCAACGCTCACTTTTGCTCTGTCAGCGCCCAAAATACTCATGTCAGCGTCCAAATTCTCTTTGTCGACGCTCAAATTTCCTGCCTCAGCGCCTTTTGCAATTTCCTCCAACATGGCTGTAAACGATAAATTTAAGTTTGTAGGAGAGACTAGAGACGTATCAAAACCTGTCTGTTTCTTCAAACTTGTTAGGGCCTCAGCAACATCCAAAGATTGACCATCATGGCTGCCCTTATCACTCACATTTATTTGATCATCCTCCCCTTTGGAAGATTCCTCCATCCCTCTCCTTGTACTAGCAGTCTCCAAAAGAACAATCCTCTCCCTCAATTGCTTGAGTTCAAGGCCTTGTGTGCTGACAACTTGTACCAAGTCTGCATTTTGCTTTTGCAAGCTCATGCAAACTGCCGTCAATTCCATTAGGGTCATTGGTTCCAATCTGCCCTCTTCTAAAATGGGTATTTGACCTCCCAAGTTAGATTCATTGGGCATGGATGAGGTCTTAATGATGGTGGGACTTCCTTGGCCAACATCTAAGCCAGAACCAATAGTCTCAACCTCATCCATAGCACCAACCACACGTGTGGTGGTGGTTCTCTCTGCTACATGGCTAGGACCACTAGAGGAGAACACTCCAGTAGTCCTTTGCGTTTTTGTAACCTATATTGTGTTGGTGGAGATGATGATGTGGATTGGGTGGATGTGGGTTGGTTAAGGGGTGTTTGGGTCTGTGAAGGTTGTGTGTCAACGTTTGAAATAGGCACATCAACGCCAACATTTAACGTGTCAGCGTCGAAGGGTTCTTGGTCAATTTGCATATGTTGAGGTGAAGGTAATGGTTCAAGTATTGGGTCAATTTGGGGTTGGGGGTCTGGTTGGGGTTGAGTTGCTTCAATAACAGCAATCATAGCTGGGGTTAGGGGTAGGTCACGATGTGGGGGTGAGTTCATCTTCATAAAAATTGCTTTCTTTTGCACAGGGATCTCATAAAAATCATTATGATCCCTTGTGCAGTATCCTTGAACATCAAAAACCATTTGTAAAAATCTGGGATAAGATAAAGTCATTTTGTTCCCTTTATTTTTACACATGCCCTCAAAAATCATTTTAGAATAATTAAATATTTTCCCAGTAGCAATACACACAATAACACTTGCAATAGATCTATTGATCTCATTGTGTGTAGTGCACTTGGGACTCAAACATTGTAGGAGGACATGTATTAGGTACTTCCAGGCTGGGGGAAACTCCTGTTTATGATATTTATTTAAATTTCCTTCATCAGGAAAAGGATAACCCAAAGCCCTTAGTCCTTGTTCTATTTCACTAATAGGAAGGGTGGTTATACCATCAGCATCATCAAGATGCAAAGCTTGGCGTACCAAAGCTTCAGTAACCACCCAAGTTCTCCCATGAACAATAGAAGATAATGTAATCACTCTACTAACTATTGAGGAACTAACAGTGTTCCAAAGCTGTTTAATATGTGTGACATGAATGAGTGGTGCATGAGAAAGAGCATACCTAATAGGAGATGCGTTCAAATACGCCACCATTTGTGTGTATTGTGGAGACAGAGTATCATCAGCTTCAAGATATGCGATCATGTTGTGTTGGCTTCTGAACTCCAATTCTAAATCTGATGGTTTAAACTTTGGTGCCATTGTTGAAAGCTGTTAAAATGATTGATGAAGATGAAGTGGATAAGAGAAAATTGTGTTAGACAAGAATAATAGGTACCCTGTTTAAAAATAGGAGCCACATTTATAGGAGAAGAAAATGCATGTGATTGGCCCAAAAATAGGCAATTATTTTCAAAACACAATCATGAAAATATTGAAAAAGAATAATTTTATCTCATGCATTAAATGAGGTTTATCTGCTCCCAAAATTACGGCCTAAAAATATGTCAAAAAGTAACAACTGGGTAGGTCCTATTGAGTGTCAACGGTAAAAAATAACCTATCAACGCCCAACGGCTATATTCTTGTAAACGTTTGCCATAGCCATGTCAGCGTCTAAATTGGTCACAACAACGCTTGGAAAAATACTTGTCAGCGTCCAAAAATAAAAATGTTTAAAAATGAAAAATGACCTTAACAAAGTAATTTATCCTAGAGAAGATAACCAAAAAGCTGATAATTATTATAGGGCGGCAAGCACTGTCCAGTTATGCACACTTGCTTATGCAAGATAGACATAACAGTCCTCTAGTGTCCCTTGCTAACCAAAACTCTTAACAACTAAGTTACCTTATAAAATTCCTTGTCACTCCCAGGTAAATCCCATGATAAAATCATTCCCAAGTCTCCCAACAGACCACAACGAATTCTAGGCCAAAAAATGTCTTGGCAGCATGCATAGTATATCAACTTTGCATGCTACAGTGCCTCATGATTTAGTAAAACTAACTCATACTCACATGTGGACACAATCTAGAATTGTGATAAGAGTATCATATGGATACCCAAACATCCTAAAGGTTCCTAAAACCTCCCCTTAAACTATGATACATAAGTTGCTAAAAATATGCATGAACATAAAAAATTTATGTCAAGATAGGAATTAAAAATTCCAACCATCATCCATAAATAAAAACTTGTCCAAATGCTTCTCCAATAATCCATAAGCAACTCTGTATCCAATGGTAGACTGCTAACACCACCTGCATATTTAGATTGAAAACCACAAAACTAACATTGTTGTTGACAACGCCCCGATAACACATAACAGCGTTGAGGGAAGCTTTGTCAGCGTTAGACAAATATATTGCTGACAACGTCACAAAAACACTTATCAGTGTTCAATCAACCTTTGTCAGTGTTAGAAAAATATAGTGGAAAATCTAAATCCTCAAAAAGACCAATAATAATGCATCATCCTGTACATACTTGATGAGATGGCATTTATACATGATCTCATCGTTCTTTTCGGGCTTTAAATGCAGAAAAATGTCATAATATACCATATATATGCTTGTGTTTGTTTACTTGTGTATTTTAGGTATGGATATCGTGAAAAAGACAAAAGATCACAAGTTACAAGGAAAAACGGACACGAGAAACGAAGCCGTACAAAGAACCGGGCCCTAATCATGGAATACTCAACAAATACCCTTGAAGACTTGAAGACATACAAGATTGATCCTCATTTATTGAAGAAATGACACTTAAAACCCTTGTATATTCATGATTACAAGTTTGGTCCCTTAAGTTTGTCAAAATTACACAAAAGGTCCTTCAACTTTGAAGAAATGGCAAGATTAGTCCCCCAACTAATTCAAATTGTCAAATATGGTCCCTCATCAAGCCAAAGATACATTGAAGACCTTTGAAGATCAACATTGTCCAAGATCAGCCCTTCAAATATGCAAAAGTGGCAAAAATAACCCTTGAAACACTTTTTGGAAAGTTTTGTGCCAAATTTGCCAAGTCCTGAAAGTTGTTACAAAGGATTTGGACGCTGACAGACGTTTAAACACAAATGACAAAAGAAAGGAAGAAAAAGGGCCAAAACTGCCAAGTTTGTAAGTTTAAACTAAACAAACACGCGCCAAACACAATTTCCCCACTAAAATCGGATCAAACGTGTCACTATTCACACGTATGAACCCAGATTTAACTTTTTACCAACAAGGGGTTTTTTACAATTACCTACACCAAAACACAATTAACCTTCACACGAATCTATCCCATGCCTAAACTCACACTCCCACTCACCCAAAGGACCCCACCATTCAAACCGTTTCACCCATCACATGACTACTTGCCCTCCAAGTCATGCCACGTGTCAAGATCAACAGCTGAGAGTCTTTGCTTGATCACAAAGCTAAAATGAACGTTTGGGATCACTTTGGACAGCTCGTCAACAACAAACGCACTCAAGGACTTAGGGCATTTAGGGAATTTCACTTCTAGGGTTTGTGAATAGTGTAGCCTTGGCATTTGCCTATATAAAGACTCCTCAACCTGTGAGAGAGCTTTGTTCCAGATTTTAGCTTTTAAATCTTTGTAATTCCTTTTTATGAAATAAAGTTTGAATTTCTTAAAATTTAGAATTCTAATCTGTTATTTATAAAAGTTTGGTGTTTGATATGCTAAAATCTGAGTTCCATTATCTTGTTTGAAGGTTTTTGAGGCAAGGTTTTAAGTGATAAAGCTTGTGCATCAAAAATCAGAAAGTTGGTATTATTTGGATCTCACCTTATGGTTTGTTCTTCTTAGCAGCTTGGAAGCTGGTACCTGTTCTGCTAGTACTTAAGCTCAAACAATCCAGGGCTTGGATGTAGGTCTTGGAGGTTTGCATCCTTCTCCCTTTTCATTTTCTCTTTTATTTTTCTGAATTTGGTGATTATTGCATGTTTATGCTTGAATCTGTGATATTGTGTTTGATTATTGTTGATTTGTGTTGGTTTGATGTTATTGAGGTGTTATTGATCTGATTTGTGGGTAAAATCTGCATAAGCCTTTGCAAAATTGTGAAAACAAGTTTTAAAAGGGTGTTTGGGTTTACTGCATAAGTTGGGATTGTGGTTTGTTAAGTGGTTGTTTTGTGTAAGCAAGTGTTGGTATCTGTTATTTGAGTGCTTTAGTTCATCTGTTTGCAGGTTTTGAGGGTTTGAACACATAGATTCATAATTTGGCTATAAAATCTTAAATACTTGGTAAAATTGGCTAGGATTTTGAGGACACCTAGATCTAAGCTTAGGCTAGGGTTAACAAGTGCTAAATCTTAGTTAATCACATCAGGGAAGAAGGATTTGAGGCTTGAAATTGGATCAAGTGTCAAATATATCAGCAAACTTGTTTCTGCATATGTTCATTGTTCATCAATAACTTTTTGTGCTTTGATCTTGTTGTTTACTTTGATTCAGTGTTTGATTCCGGTTGCTTTGTGTTTGTTCTTAGTTTATATAGCTTGTGTATGCATCCTGTTAAGTTTGGTTGGTTTATTCTTGCTAAATCTGCTTATTAAGTGCTTAACTGCTTATTTCCATAACTGCTGCATATCTGATGACTGTTTGGCTTATTGTGGCTTATTGTGTGAACCAAGTTGTGATTTTCTTGTTGCTATTGACTCCTTGTGATTCACTGATCACAAGGGTGCCTTTGTTTCCAATTGAATCAAACCAGAACTCTCAAATAAGCTTGGTCAAATAGTCAAAGCAGTGGGAACTCCTTTCCCATGCTAGTTGCCACTGATAGTGTAAAATTGGGTTCAGCTTATCAATAAGCTATAATAGCTTATTCCAACCAACAACAACTTTGTTTTTGTAATAGGTGCTCATATTTTGACCCATTTGTTCATACTGGAGCATTTGGTGGGTTGACTTTAGGGTTTGACTAGAAAACCAACTCCATTGACTTTTTCATAAGTTCATTTGTGCTTATTCTGGCTTATTGGTTGTGCTTATTGGATTTTTTTATTGATTTAGCTTATTGAGTCCATTTGAAATCTTTTGCAAGTTGAATCAAGTCCTGAGGTGCCCTAAATCTCTAAAACGACTATTTTGTCTTTTAGTGAATTTATACTTTGCTTATTTCTAGCTTATTGAGTGAGCTTTTTCAAAAATTCTTTTTACAGATCTCATAAGCATCCCAAAAGAAGGTTGTGTGTCAAATTAGAGCTTATGACATTAGCTTATTGCTTAATGGGCTGAAAAGCCCAATAAGAATAAGCTGAGTGTTCAATAAGCTGTGATAAGCTCATTTTCAGCTTTTAGGCCTTTAGAGTTTTGTTCTTAGAATTAAATTTTGAGTCAGATAGGGCTTTTCCAAGTCAATTGGGCCAAGTTTGACTTTTTGGGCCCAAAAGCCCATTTGTGTTGACTGTTTTTGGTTTTGGCCCATTTGAGGGCCCAATAGGGGTATTTTGGTGATTTTACTTTGATTTTCTGATTATTTAGGTTAAATTAAACTAGTTTGCAAGTTTTTAGATTTTTTTATAATTTTTGGATTTTTAATATTATTTTATTATTATTTTATTATTATTTTATTTTTATTTTTAAAATTTCACATTTTCCAACTTTTTACATTTTTCTTAGGTTTAATACATTAAAATAGGAATTTAGCAACTTTTAGAATAATTTTATCTCTTTTAGATTAATTTTTATAATTATTTTAAGTTTTAATAGTTTTTAAATCAATTTAAATAGTTTTTATTAGTTTAAAAATTTCTAAAAATAGTTTTTAATCTTTTTTAGGTCATTTTAGAGGTTTACCAATTGAAAAATCTTTATTTGGGCTATTTGATAATTTATTTATTTTTAGGGCTTTAATTAGCATTTAAAAATTGAATATTTAATTATTTAAAAGGTTTGAAAAAGTTTTGATCATTGGTAAACTCTTAGTTTATTTATTTTGATTTTTGGTGAATTTTTGGTAATTTTTATAATTTATTTTTATTTTTGTGGTTTTTAAGGTTCTACGTTTTATCTTTCTAGTAGTATTAATTTTTTTATTTTTACGTCTTCGTCATTTTCTTCTCTCATCCCCTTCTAAACCAAACATTAATCACAAACATTTAACAAGTTTTTCACACACATATACCTCCTTGGGAAACGAACTTTCATTTCATAAGGGTCATTAGTGTTGATTTTCCTAAATCTTCACTCGATACTTTTCCCTATTTACGCTCTTTTCCTAAAGAGTAGTAAAACACTACAATCAATACTTTTACAAAAAGACTCCAAAACACATATTATGTGAGATTTATCATTCCAATACTTGTTACCAAGTATTGAAACCTCCTAGCATCAAAAGGTTTAGTTAGTAAATTTGACACATTTTCTTCTGTGTCAACCCTATTTGGTTGTATTAAACCCATTTCAAAACAATCTCTTATAAAATGGTGTCTAATTTCTATGTGTTTAGTTTTAGAATGATGTACAGGATTCTTAATAATGCATAAAGTGCTGTTATTGTCAACAAATATCTTGGTATGCATGAAATTATAGCCATAGTTTAACAGCTGGTTCTGAATCCATAAAACTTGTCCACAACAAGCAGCTGCAGCCACATACTCAGCTTCAGTTGTAGAATTAGCCACCACTGTTTGTTTCTTGCAATACAAGATATCAACCTGCTCCCAAGAAATTGACATCCACCAGTTGTGGATTTTCTATCAAACTTATCACCTCCATAGTCACTGTCTGAATATGCAATCAGCTCCAATGGTGAATCTCTTGGGTACCACAAACGAAGACTAGGATAGCATCTTAGGTACCTAAAGATCCTCTTCACAGCATAAAGGTGACATTCTTTGGGAGTCACTTGATGGCGTGCACAAGCACACACAACAAACATGATGTCAGGTCTGGAGGCTGTAAGGTACATCAATGATCCAATCCTGGATCTATAGTGCCTGACATCAACATCTTTCCCATCTCCAATCTTTCCCCAAGGGTGTTCTTTATCCATAGGAGTAGTAGCCCTCTTCTCATGTGGAGAAAAGCCAAACTTCTTCAAGATCTCAGCCACATATTTATCCTGGGAGATGAAGATACCATCTTCTTTCTGCTGAACTTGTAAACCAAGAAAGAAGTTCATCTCCCCCATAGCACTCATCTTGAATTTGTCTGTCATCAGCTTGGAGAAATCCTCACTCATCTTTGGATTAGTAGACCAAAAAAATGATGTCATCAACAGACCTGAACAAGCAACACATCCTTACCTTTCTTCTTTGTAAATAGTGTCTGATCTATGGTGCCCCTCTTGAATCCATTGTCCACTACATAAGTAGACAAAGTACCATACCATGCTCTTGGGGCTTGATGAAGTCCATACATAGCCTTTTTGACTCTATACACCTTGTCTGGATTCTCTGGATCCTCAAAACCAGGAGGTTACATCACATATACCTCCTCAACAATTATACCATAGAGGAAGGAACTCTTGACATCCATTTGATAGACAGTGAAGCCCATGCAGGATGCAAAGGCTAAAAAGATCCTAATAGCTTCAATCCTTGCAACTGGTGCAAAGACCTCCTCATAGTCTATCCCCTCCTCTTGTGTATATCCCTGAGCCACTAACCTTGCCTTGTTTCTGACCACAATTCCTCTTTCATCTCTCTTGTTTCTTAGAACCCATCTTGTCCCTATAGGTCTGACATATCTGGGACAATCAACCAGCTCCCAAACATCCTGAATTGCAAATTGGTGAAGCTCATCTTGCATTGCTTCCACCCAACTTGGTTCTTTGAGAGCATCAAATATCTTCTTGGGTTCCTGTTGTGACAGAAAACAGGCAAACAAAAATGCTTGCACAAGAGGGGTATCAACCTTCTTGTGAATATTGGCAATAAACCCACCAAGACCTCGATGAGATCTTCTAGTCTGAACAGGAGTCATAATATCACCAATGATTTGAGAAGTGGGGTGATTCTTCATAGTAGAAGTGAGAACTCCTCCTTCAAAAAGTCTGGTGTCCTCGACCTCAGTCTCCATGTTGCCAATTCTTCTTCTTCAGACTCTCTTTCATCAACAGGAGGATGAACCTCTTCATATAAATTGGAAGGTTCACCTTGTTCAAAAATGGAAGAGAAAAGATGTGCAGAAGTGTTGTCAACGTCTAAACCTTGTTTGTCAGCGTGTGAGCTAACACCGCTTGAATTATTGTTGTCAACGTCTGAGCCATCAACGTCTGAATTGGTCTTGTCAGCGCTAGATTTGCCTTTGTCAGCGCCTGAAGGACCATGCATGTTGTTATCTGGTGGTACTTGGGGACCACCATTATCTTTACCAGCAGGAGATGACTTTTCTGCTTGTGATCCAACCTTTTCATGAACCTGTGTACCTGAAACATCAACAACTTGTTCTTCCACAACACTTTAAGTTACCTTCACAATGTCTGGATTAGTGACAGGCATATAATTTAAAGCTCTAGATAAAGGTTCCAAGTCAAACAACCAATTAGGACCACTTTCAGGATCACTAGGTTTATTCTCTAAAAACCTAACATGTACTCTTTCAAGTATACGTTTTTCCTCTTTAAGATAAACCCTATATCCCTTGCTCTGCACTGAATACCCCATGAAGTAGCCTTCATCACCTTTTGCACTAAATTTACCTAAGGCATCACTTGTGTCTAAAACTACTACATGACAACCAAAAGGTCTGAGAAAACCAATATTAGGTTTTCTTCCCCAAAGTAACTCATAAGGTGTTTTGTTCTGAATTTTGTTAACCAATGCTCTATTTTGAACATAACAAGCTGTATTAACAGCCTCAGCCCAAAAGGATATAGGAAAATGAGCATCAACCAACATGGTTCTGGCTGCTTCAATTAGGGTTCTATTTTTCCTCTCAGCAACCCCATTTTTCTGTGGGGTTCTGGCAACACTAAATTGCCTAGTAATTCCTTTCCTGGCTCAGAAATCATCTAACTTGTTATTCCTAAATTCACCACCATTATCACTCCTAAGAATTTTAACTTCATTGCCAGATTTCTTCTCAATCTGAGTGATAAAATCAATTAAAGTATCAGCTGGATCACTCTTAATAGCTAGAAAGAAGGTCCAAGTAAACCTAGAAAAGTCATATGTGATGACAAAGAAATAGGACTTTCCATTCAAACTTTCTATATTGGTTGGATCAAAGAGGTCCATATGAAGCAAATGAAGAGGTCTAGAACTAGAGTGCACCTGTTTGGACTTGAATGAGACCTTGTGCTGCTTGCCTTTAAGACATGCAACACAAGAGTGGTCATTGTGGAAGGCCTTCTCAGGCAAACCATCAACCAAGCCAAGTCTCACAAGCCTGTTTATATTCTTAAAATTTATGTGCCCTAGTCTCCTATGCCACAAATTACTTTCATCTACTGAAGCTTTAGCATAAAAACAAGACATATTGTTATTCATTCTAATCCCATTCAGATTCACATTGTATATGTCCTTATGCCTAGGTGTTCTATAGTCAATATATTTCTCATCAGGGATCTTATAATCCTTGCTTAACACCAAACATTCAGTATCAGTAAACAGAACTTTATTTTTGTTATCACAAACTTGTGATACACTAAAAAGATTGTAGTCATGTTCCTTTACCAAAAATACGTTCTCAAAACGTAAGTTCTTGGTGAGAAGGGTTCCTTTGCCTGTGATAGTACCATATCCGCCTCCAAAGTAAACCTTATCACCATCCTTAATGGGAGTGAAGTTTGTGAGATAATCTTCCTTCCCTTCATGTGCCTTGAGCATCCACTATCCCAATATCCATAATCATTGACCTGTTTTTGAATGCCCTGCACATAATGAAAACAAATTAGTTTTCTTTGGGAACCCAAGACTTAGAAGACTTGGATTCATCTGGTTGTTCAATAAGAACAGACTTAGTTCTCATAACAACCTCATTTTCATCCTTCTTAGGATGAAATACCCAATTAACCCCAATAGGTTTTGTAATGACCTTTGAAATGTAATTAAATCTGTTGCAGGTCATTGAAATCCTATTATCATTAGGGTTTTGATCTTTCTTTGGTCTCCATGTTAAGCTTGAAGAAGCTTTAGACCCCTTACCCTGTGGTTGCAAATATTTAGGTCTGGTCACGTTTCTGTCAGCGTTGGAATTGGTCTTGTCAACGCTGAAATTTCCCTTGTCAGCGTTGAACCTAGGGTTTGCTACAGAAACCCATTGCCTATTAGACCAAGTATTTGTCTTTTGAAATGGTCTTTGTCCATGAGTGTTAGACCCTCTAGTGAAGAATGGGGAAGGTCTAATCACTTGTGGACTTTGTTGCACACAAGGTTTGGGTCTGACAACGTTTGACTTTCTAACAACGTTGACTTTGTTCCTGTCAGCGCCGAATTTGTTCTTGTCAGCGCTGACTTTGGGAGCGTTGAATCACTTATATGCCAAGTGTGAAAAGCTACCACAAGTGTAACAGGCTTTTCTAGACACAGCCCTAGGTCTAGAAGAGAAGAAGCCTGTTCCATCATTGCTAACTTGGCTCTTAGGTGACCTAGTATTCCTATACATCTCTGCATACTTAATGCTAGGTTTTCTAATAGTGTTTGAGCCAAGGTCAACAGCTTTACCAGTGATTGGGTTAGTAACCTTAATGGGAGTTGACTCATTAGGACTTTCACATAGCAAGCCACCCTTAACAAATAATGTAGGGTTAGCTTTATTCCATTCATTCAGGTCAGTCAACTTTTGTTGATACTCTTCAACTAGGGTGACAACTCTTGGTGGAGGAATGAATTCCTCCTCTTGGAGTTCTGCAAACCAGTCCAAGATAGGTCCTTTTGTTGGACACCATAGAAGTCACCAGCTGGTGGTGGAACCACAGAGTAGTCTTTCATCCCAATCCCAGTCATGTCCTTAGAATCCCTTTGTTTATTCACACAGTCTTCTAGGGTTTGTGTGGCTCTATCAAATCTTTGAATTTTAAGGCCAACATTATCTTTATTCTTAATGGCCTCATCTAACTTAGCCTGTAACTCACCATTAATCCTTTCCATGATGTTTCTAATATCCATACTAGCATTTAACTCATGTTTTAAGATATTTATTTTATCTTTTAAGTCAAATTCCATTTTCTTGTATTCAGAAACTGTTTTCTCAGTTTCAGTGAGAGCTAGTTGGTAATTAGACAGTTTTCATCTTTCAGTACTCACATCATCTAATAATCTTAACACCTCTTTGTTAAGTTTCTCAGTATTTAACCTACAATCTTTACTACAAAAAGCATCATCGTATACCTCGTTATCAGATGAAGAGGAGGAGTGTGCCATGAGAGCATATTCAACATGCTCTTCTTCTTCAATTTCAGCAACCAAAGCTTTATCCTCTTCCACATCCTTAGCCAGATAGATCCAATCCCATCCCATACCATCAATTCCTTGAACTGCAACCATGGATTTAGGATCCTGAACTTTAACAACCTTACTTGAGGGTTTACCAGCATCAAATCTTCTAGGAGATCTGCATTCCCTCATGAAGTGCCCCATACGATGACAGTTGTAGCATTCAACTTTGGATTTATCAAATCCAGCTGTGTCCTTTGCATTGAAGGTCATCTTCTTCTTAAACCTTCTGTTCCACCTGTTTGCTCTTATACTAGCAAGAGCCATGTTCCACTTAATGTCCATCTCTTCCAAGTGCTCATCACTTATCTGCTCAAGGTCCTCATATGTAATCACTGAACCATTGGGAAAAGAAGCAATATAAGCACATACAATATCAAGATCCAAACCATCAGGTTTAACTCTTGGTGAGTCACTCTTGAATGTGTCAGCGTCTGAAAAGGAGACCTTGACAGGACATGTTCCAGCGCTGACACATGATGATCCAGTAACTGGATGCATGTAGGAGTCCTTCTGATTGAATTGACCTTCACTATGAGAAAAGAAGGTCATGTTACTGTTGGTGGACTTGCTTCCATGCTCTAAAAGAGTTTCATCTTCCAACAGCCTCAGTTTGTTGTAGATATCATCAAACGTGGAACTTTTGTGAGTATTATTGGCAAGAATAGATCTTGCCTCAATCTTCCACGCCTCACCAAGACTTTTAATAAAAGTAGCATTGATGTCAACATCACCAAGTTGTGTCCCCATGAAGGACAATTTGCTTGTAATATCAAGCAATCTTCTTCTCACACTACTGAGCTTTTCATTAGGTTGAGCCTTGAAGACAGCATAATCATGCATGAGTTGCTTCTTCTTCTCTTCCTTAGTATCTTCATTGCCACTATATGCAACTTCAAGAGCTGCCCAAAGGTCCTTAGCAGATTCATAACCTCTGTATTTATGCTGGTTCTCTTGTCCCAAAGAGAGTTTCAGAATATTTAGGGTTTTCATGTCAACCCTTTTCTTTGCTATGTCTTCAGCAGACACAGCTCTACCATCATCAGGTTTTTCCTTCTTATCTGCTTCTAACATCCAGCAACAGCTGTTCTTGCAGCAATGGCATTAGAAATCTTTTGAGCCTTATTGAATGTGTTTCCATATTCAATAATCTCCCAGAGTGTGTAGTCATAGATCCCCAGGTATTGTTCAAAGTTGAATTTCCATAATTCAAAGTTGGTTGCATCAAGCATGGGAATCTTGATTTTTGGTAAAGGTGAGGAGGAGGAGGTTAGTTCTGGATTTGACATGATGTTGTTAGGCTTCTTGAGAAAATTAGGGTTTTGGTGATTTTTAGGGTTCTTTTGTTCTTTAAGATCAAAAGTTCCTCAACAAGCTCTGATACCACTTGTTGATCCCAAACTTAGATCGATTTAGCTTTATGTATACAAGATTAGGTCAAGTAATACACTTAGAGAAACCTTTGTATATGTATATGATAATCTAGGTGTTATGCGGAATTAACACTTAAACAAGAACACACAAGATATAAACAAACTTTCACTTTGATTAATGATATCAAACTTGCTTACAATGAAAGTAGTTTACGAATGAAAACTTACGTTGAACATTAACCTAAAGGTCTTCTTTTATAGACATAAGAAGCCTTGTACAATAATATACGTATCAACTATTCTAGGTAAAGATAAATATAGAAAATACATTGTTGTTCCTATCTTTACTAGAAGTAATCTAGAATACAATAAACGCGTAGAGTATATCTTCCCATCAGTGCTTGTCTTCAATGTATCAACGCTTGACTTTGTCTTGTCAACGCTTGAGCTGTCAGCATTTGTTTTACTCCTGTCAACGCTTGTTTTACTCTTGTCAGCGCTCAAGTGAACTGGCCATAATTTATTCCCAACAGGATCTAGAATCCTTTATGTCAGATATCCAATTTGCATCACTGTATCCTTCAATAACAGCTAGATATCTATCATAATTCAGTCCATAATAACAACTTTATCTCAAATAGTAAAGTACCCTAGTCATAGCTTTCCAATGTACGTCACTTAGATTATTAGTATACCTAATTAGCTTGCTAACAACATATGCTAAGCCAGGTCGGGTACATGTCATCAAATACATTAACTTGCCAATAATTCTTGAATACTCTAACTGGGAAACAACTGGGCCTCTATTTTTAGATAGATGCAAACTGGTCTCAATTAGAGTTCTAGCCAGGCTGGAACCCCCGCATTATGAGTATTAAGAATTTTTTCCACATAATGTGCTTGACTTAACGCAAGTCCATTCTTAGTTCGTATGATCTTTATTCCAAGGATCACATGAGCCAAACCCATATCTTTCATGTCAAACTTTGATTTCAACATGTCTTTAGTAGACTTGATCATCTTGTCGTTACTACAAACGATAAGCATATCATCAACATAAAGACACAAGATTACATAACCATTATTTGTGTCTTTGACATAAACAGTGTCGCATTCATTAATTTTGAATCCACTCTCTAACATGTCTTGATAAAACTTTTTATGTCGTTGTTTGGGAGCTTGCATTAAGCCATACAATGACTTAACAAGCCTACAAACTTTGCTCTCTTGTCCAGGAGCCACGAAACCCTCATGTTGGTTCATGTATATATCTTCTTCTAAATCACCATTAGAAAAGCCATTTTCACATCCATTTGTTGAACTTCTAAATTTATTAATGCGGAAATAGCAAGAATCATTCTAATAGCATTTATTTCATAACAAGCGAATAAGTATCAACGCAATCTAGACCTTCGAGTTGTCTAAATCATTTAGTCACCAATGTTGCTTTGTACTTGTCAATGGTGCCCTCAACTTTCATCTTCTTCTTGAAGATTCATTTATAGGCTAGTGGATTACAACCATGAGGTAAATCCACTAGCTCCCAAGTATGATTTTGTAAAATAGAATCTATTACACTGTAAATCGCTTCTTTCGATCAAGGCTTTTCCGAGGAATTTACCGCTTCTTGATCAGAAGTGGGTTCATTTTCTACCATAAAAGAGACAAAATCGGGTCCAAATAATTTCTTGATTCTCGCCCGTTTACTTCTTATAGGTTCAACCTCTTCTTCCTTGGATTGATCTTGTCTCTCAATTTGGAGATCATTATTATCTCGTTGTGTCTTATCTTGGAAACTGCACCATCTATTCTAGATGTGCTCCCCTTTTTCTTCTTTAAACAAGGAAATATGTTTTCAAAGAAAGAAGCATTCCTTGATTTGATTATTGTGTTCTTTTGTATATCTAGATTTTTGGAATCATGTACAATGAAAAGACAAGCACTTATATTCTTTGCATATCCAATAAGTATACAATCCACAGATTTAGGTCCAATCGTTTGGGTTAGGTGTCGGCACAACTACATTGGCTAGACACCCTCACACACGTAAGTATTGGTATGATGGTTTTCTTCCCATCCATATTTCATATGGGGTTTCCTCTTTATCTTTATGAGGTATCTTGTTTAAAAGATAAGTAGCTTAGAATGGCTTCCCCCCACATGTCCCGGCTCAAACCAGACTTAAGAAAATGGCATTAACCATTACTTTCAAGGTACGGTTCTTCCTTTCGGCAATACCATTTTGTTGAGGTGAATAAGGAGCGGTAACCTCGTGTCAGATTCTATGTTTCACACGTAGATAAGCAAACGGAGACATATATTCACCTCATCTATCACTTCGTAAAACCTTGATTTCCCTACCAAGTTGATTCTCAACTTCGATTTTGTATAGAACAAACTTGTCTATAGCTTCATCTTTATTTTTCAACAAGTAAACGTAGCAGTACTTTGTGGAATCATCAATAAAAGTGATAAAGTACTTATTGCCAACTTTTGTGGGTAGTGATTTAAAATGACATATATCTGTGTGCATCATATCAAGTGGTTCGGTTTTTCGTTCAACCTATTTGAAAGATGATCTTGTAAGTTTGGTTTCGACACAAGTTTCACACTTATAATTTGAATCAGTATGAAAATTTGGTGTTCTATAAAATTTAATCAAACGATGCATTTAATAAAAACTAACATGTCTAAGACGACCATGCCACACATTAGAAGACTCAATCAAGTAAGCAGAAGAGTTCATTTTATTGATATCATTCTTAACAACTGATTTATGACTCTTGCTTAGCATTTGTGTACCCGATATCGTTCTCGGTATCTAATCGAATTGATCACGGTTTAAGGTGGAATTATCGTAATTGGTTACTAAAAGGGGAAGCTTGATTATCTAAGTCTACAAATAACATAAACGTAAAAGCTATTAAAAATAAACGAGAAATCTAACCTTGATTGGTGGGAAAAGAAAACTTGAAAATTAACTAGAAACAAAAAGTAAAACTCAACCCGTCGGAATACCCACTATCGGAATCCCATCGGAATAGCAGTGTCGAAATACAATCAGAATGAACCCGTCGGAATGTGTCAAAAGAAATCCTGTCGGAAAATCTACGATAGTATCGGAATAATGCACAGCAAAACTATCAGAAAGATCCGTCGGAATGACGGTCAGAATATCTAATAATTGCTACTATCGGAATACCGATCGGAAAATCGATCGGAATCAAAAACCCTTTTCCGATACAAGGTATCGGAAAAACAGTCGGAATCCAAAACCCCTTTCCAATGAAAGGATCGGAATAACCGTCAGAAAGTAAAAACCTTTTTCCGATGGTTTGTAAACCGTAATAAGCAAAATGAATAAGCTCTCCTTTTATTTAATAAGCACAATCAGACACTTAACCAAATCAATAAGGAAAGAGTTAAATAAGCACGAATAAGAAACTTTCAAAACTCTAAATAAGCAAACTTTTTAAAACAAACCTTAAAAAGACGAAACTTTTAAGATAACTTAAAATAAAATAAGCTAAATACAAAATAAGCCAAATGTTGGGAATTAATTTGATGAGACAAAACAAGAATAATGAAACAAGAAGGACTTATATGCAAATATCAAACTATACAAGAATATGGAGCCCTTTCATACAACAAGGAGGACTTATTAGCAAAATATGGAGGGACATCTAATGTAATTAAAGTTTTCTTGTAAGAAAAGTCTTGTATTCTATTATATAAAGAATACACAGTCGTAGGTTTTCATTATCTCATTATTCACAATGTAGTCATTAAGCTATGTTAATCATATGAATATAATGCATTCCTAGTAAGCTTAATCGATCCGTGAATAATGGAATCCACAATTGGTATCAGAGCGGGTGGCTCTCGGTACTAGGATCTAATAAGGTGTTCGGGTCGAAGAATGGCGAAAAAGAAGACAAACCCGTCTAGGGTTTATGGTCGAATTATTCTGAGCAGCAGTTTTCAAACTGCGATAATTCCTTCGTTAACCGTTGGATCGTCGCAAATTTTTTTCTGGAGGTTCTCAATATATGTGTCTATGATCTCACCGGAGGGATCTTCGATCTAATCTTTCAATATGAAGTTACAGTCTGTCGAAGTCAGCTGCAGAATAAGGTTTGAATTTTCTGTTTTTGGTATTATTGTGCAACTAGGGTTTCTATGAACCATAGAATCGATCCCTAAACAAAAATAAGAATCTTTATGATGAATTGGAGATGTTGAAATATTAGGGTTTCGTTCAAAACCCTAAGATCGAAGTTAAGATGTTTTCAAAGATTTTATTTAGGGTGTGCACAAACCCTAGATCTGTTGGAGTAAAAAGTGCAGCAGGTTTGGAAGTATTGCTTGGGATTGTCGTTTGCTATTGTTTATTGCTGCTTTATTCACATGCCTACAACACATCATCTTACTTAATTAACGCTGCCAATGGATTTGCTTTTGATCTCACGTGAGTTGGGCCAAAGATCAAGTGATCTGGACGTACATCTCTGATTTTAATGGTATCACATGACGAGATGTAATTTGATCATAAGAATTATACATGAGGCTATCTATGTATTGGTCAAACTTTATTCAAGTACAAACCAAGAGTTCTTTGCATAGGATCTGATGAAATAGAACGTTTGCATAGGAAAAGTATATTGATAAAGAGACATTCACGTGATATTACATAAAGGAGGTTAAAAGTACAAGAGATTGACAGAATATACGTGGACATATATTATGTGTTGTTTATATGTGGTCCAAGCCTTCAAGATGAATGAGACGCATGATGCGGAGCAACTTTGAATTGGTACAACATGACACGTTACATAAACAGCAGGTCTGCTGACACGAATAATAAGGATCTACAGTTTTGTGATTCTGTATGGTTCGTTTGGGCTCAAAAGAAGGAAAAGAGTTGATGAGCTATAAAGGTGGATATTCACCATGCTATTTATGGGATATACTTTATACTTGGATGAATATTTTATTGTTTGTTCGTAAGTTTAAAGTAAGCAAAGAAAAGAGCTACTGTGGTCCCAATCTTCATGTTTTGATTACTGTGCTCAGTTTATTGAATAAACAAACAAGAAGCAGCTCACGTGGGCTTGATTCATATTTATTTGTTCAAGCAGCTCATATATAAAGCAAAGATGAGGTCTTCACGTGTTTTATCATAAGTGGTTGGTCCGATGTTAGAGTATAATTTATGGCTGTTAGATATAAAGAAGCGGTTTTGTGATCTACAGAGGTAAAAGAAGAAAACATAATAGATCCAAGATATGCTGCAATGAAAGATTTCACGTGGGATTGAGGTTTGTAAAAGAAAAATGGAGATGCTGTTGGAAGTACATATGGTGCTTTGTTGGTTTTGAGAGTAGGAAAAGTACATGATGACAGAGGAAAAGTGGTTCAGTGGAGTAATATTTGTTAGCCGCTGACAAGAATAAAACACACACTGGTAGAGAAGACGCTGGCACGTTATAATTTAAGCGTTGACACGTATTGTTCGATATAGGACAGTACATACAGAAGAATATTGGATGACAAAGGATCTCGGACAGAACTGACTGCTAAAAAATTTATGGCTCATTTTTTAATAATGTGTTTGGTGCAATGACGTTTTATTTGATTATGTGACAAGGCTAACCTTGAGGTTACGTACCGACTTGGATTAGAAGTAGAATGCCGACAGAGGCAGCAGTTGCATAAAAGAAGAGGATGATATTGTACTTAGATGATTTTCATTGCAAATTGGAGGTTTCGATGAAGATGATTGATTATTGCTTCTTTGGTGTTGGAGTTGTTTCTCGCAAGTTTGTATTTTATCATATCTCAAAAGATTCTAGCCTCTCTTTTGAGATAACTTGCTTGTTCGTTTATGTTCGTGACGAAGACTTGTCAAATCTAGCAAATTGTCAGCTTGCTATCACTTGAAGGAGTTACATTATCGTGCTCAGTGTCTCACAAAGGATGAGGATTTTGACAAGAGATCGAGGTCTGCTTATACTTTAATGTTTTCATATAAGTTCGACGTCACATGGATAGTGCAAGATATAAGGTACAAGCTTGGGAGATTCCAGTTCTTCAACAAATAGGTTATATTCGTTTTTCTTCATTAGTAATTTACAATTAGAGTTTATATAGTTCGTGATTCATTTACATGCACCACTCAAGGAGAAGAGTTTATTAGTTGTTTATCTTTAGAAGACCCCTATTGGATGTGACAAAAAGGGGAAGAAGATTCAAAGATCAAGGTATGCAACTTAATTTATGTGGTGATATGTTTTACAAGAAATCTTACTTTAAGGGGAAGCTTGTTTCATTCGTGGAAGATCAAGATTTAAAGATTGGTTTTGTCATCATCAAATAGGGGAAGATTGATGGGAATTAATTTGATGAGACAAAACAAGAATAATGAAACAAGAAGGACTTATATGCAAATATCAAACTTTACAAGAATATAGAGCCCTTTCATACAACAAGGATGACTTATTAGCAAAAGATAGAGGGACTTATAATGTAATTAAAGTTTCCTTGTAAGAAAAGTCATGTATTCTATTATATAAAGAATACACAGTCGTAGGTTTTCATTATCTCATTATTCATAATGTAGTCATAAAGCGTGTGTCGTGTTCTAGGCGTGTGTGTTATTTGTAAACACGCTTAGGGTTTGAGTGTTAACGTTTAATGAGAAGTAAACGTTGAAAGTAATTGTCTTGTTTGTTAAACACCTTGTTTATGTTTATGTGTCATGTTCTATTCCGCTATGTTAATCATATGAATATGATGCATTCCTAGTAAGCTTAATCGATATGTGAATAATGGATTCCACACCAAAAAGCATAATAAACTCAAAGCTCAAATCGTATAAAAACGTAGATATGATCAAAAAGATAAACTTTTTAATCACATAAACATCAAGATGAAACTAGATCTAAGATTATCTCGAATAAAAAACAAATCAAAAATAAAGAAAGGTAGAAGAAGATTAATAATGAAAAGCTTAAACTTGAACTTGTAGATTAATGATTCCAAAATATAAGATAAAATGAAAGCTTAAATCTTGAAAGAAAAGATGAAGAAATCTAGATAGAGAAAGTAGAAAACACCTACTTCTCTCTAAAGATATGAAAACTATCTAAAAATATGAAAAATGACAACTAACTAACACTAACACCCTCCTAATGAAGCATTAGGAGGGTATTTATAGGGGAAGGGAGTTGGTAAGATGCTTCCTTCTTTCTTCCTTTTGTCTTCTCGTCTTTAATTAAATTGACGTTTTTGACTTTGGCTCGGGATTTGTCGATATAAATTGAACTCGTCTTACAATTTTCTTCTTTTATTAGACTTGGTTCTTCGACTTCATTAAACTTCCGTCTCTAGACTTTTTCTTCGATAAATCTTCAGAATAGGCCTTGGACTTCCGTTCTTTTTGAACTTTTGATCTTTTGACTTCGTCTTTTGTCTTTTCTTCGATAAAAGCCCGTGAAAGCCCGTGTTTTCTTCCTTTTTCATAGTTTTATCCTGAAACACAATAAAAACACAAACCACACATAATTCCGACTTTTACGACATAAAATACACGTTTTGGTCTTGTTATTATTGGAAATAAGTGATAAAAGGATAAGTGTTTTCACACTTATTAAATCCCCTACACTTGACCAATGCAATGCCCTCATGCAATGCATTAATTTCAAAGCACGGTTTACATTTTTCATCATAAATAACCTACCTTGGCCTTTATTAAATACTAAACGCTAAGGAACTAAAAAGATAGAAATATATACAAAACAAGTAAGGAAATCAAAGACTTACATTGGGGTTTTGGAAGTCATGAATGTTTATCACCCTCAAGTTTCATGTTCCCCACACCAAGCTTATAAACGAGATCATTTCTATTATAAGTTAGTAAACCAACACAAACTCATGTGGCCCAATTATTCACTTAGACTCCCTTATTCCTAGGTGTATCTATTATATTTTATGATTGTCTTGAATGATCATGAGGATGCATTGTTTAACTTATTTCGATAGTTTATTTAGGCTGAAAATAAAGTGGGACGATTTAATCAATAGTTAGCTAAAGGACAAAATCTTTTAAAACTGCTTCTCGGGACCTCTTAAAGTTCATATCTTGGCATAACTCGCTTCACGATTTGAGACCTTTCTCGGACCGATATTTGGCAGCGACTTCATACTTCGAATATTTAGAGACGTTCTTGAAATTATGGTCTTCTCTTCATAATAGGAATTTCTTCACTTGAAGTTTTTGAGAGATTCTTCATACTTAGACCACGACTTCTTAATTTTTCTCCAATCTTTATTTTGGATTTTGATATACAACGATCCGCCTCCTTTTAGGACTTGAATCTATTTATCCTCATACCTTGCTAGGGTCTTTTTGGATAGACTTCTCCATGATCTTTAGGGGAGTATTTTGCTTTTCGTCATGTGTCTCGATCCTTCATATTGATTTTTGATAAATGACTCTTCACATCACTTGGGATCTTTAGCAAAAAAATATATCCCTCATGCCTTGTTAGGGCCTTTTCGGACTCGCCAATCTTCGCATCCCGCTTCAATAAGTTATGCCTTGGCTATGAACTCTAATCAATACCGAGCAACTTTTAAACGATCTTGTTAACTCACATAAATTCATGAAAGAATACCAAACTTATAATTGACTCTATCATCTCTCGTTCTCCACAATTTAAAATCTCAAGGAATGAGACTCGTAGATGCTCAGCCAATTAAATTAAAGTTTTGGGTTTTCAAGTCATCTATAGGATCTTGCAACTTCTTAGAATTTTTCAAGTTTTATAATTCGCATTTTGAAGTTCCCTTGATAAACGACTTTCTAGGATCAATTATAGGAACTTGCGAAAAGTTCTTGTTCTTAACCCGTAAGAGTTAAGACTTTCAAGTTTTAAAGTTCCCTATATAAAAGCCTAGCAAAACTTGACTTAAACACGTTAAGGATACTAGCTAGAGTAAACTGAGACAAGTAAACTCGGGTTGAGTCAAAATATTCATGACGTTTTAAAATTTAAAACCACTTTATTCAAAATTCATTTTAGCAAAGAAAGTAAATAACGATAACAAAGGAAAAACTACTAGGACAAAATAGATTAAAAACTTTGAAAAATGTCGAAGATCAAATTTTCCGGTTAAAATGAGGACAAATTAATGGAAAAGCCTACTTAACTTCGATAGGAGTCCCCCCTACACTTGATATAAACATTGTCCTCAATGTTTAAACATGTGGTTTTAAACTCCCCTACACTTAGGACATTGTGCACTTTGTTTAAATCTTGCTAAGGAAAGGAATAATATAGTGATTTCAATGTAAACATATAAGATATGAAAAATTGAATCAAAAGAGTTTAGGAAAGAACCGGGAAGACGGGTACACGGGATCACGGGTCGTCATATGTCATCAAAAGTGCTCTTTGAAGCTTTAATCCATGCACATCATAAGAAACAAGACAACAAACCCTATGTAGCTCCCCCTACACTTATTATGAAAACGGGTAAAAGGATAGATCAACGGGTTACCTCCCGAGAAGCGCTTGTTTTTGGTAACCGAGTCACGAGCCTGACTCGACCAAGAACTAATTTAAGGGAAACATGGTGACGGATGGAATCATCTCATGAGAGATGTCCTCACCAAAGTACAACTTCACACACTGGCCATTCACTTTTAAATTAGGCCCATTTGGTTGAGAAAGCCCAATGGTGCCATAAGGGAAAACTTTGGCGACGGTGAATGGGCCAGACCAACGGCTCTTAAGCTTTCCCGAAAAGATCTTCAAGCGAGAGTTAAAGAGTAAAACTTGATCACCTATGTGAAACTCTTGGTTCTTAATCCTAGAATAATGAATGAGCTTGGTTTTCTCCTTATAGATCAATGAATTCTCATAAGCTTCATTCCTCAGTTCATTTAGCTTATTGAGTTGGATCTACCTAAGATCACCGGCTTTGTTGGTATCAAAATTAGCCCATTTCAAGGCCAAATACGCCTTATGCTCCAACTCAATAGGGAGGGGCATGCCTTCCCGTACACAAGACGATATGGAGTGCAACCAATAGGTGTCTTATATGTGGTACGGAAAGCCTACAAAGCATCATCTAACTTTTTGGCCCATGAGGCACGATGCTCTCCCACAGTTCGCTCTAATATTCTCTTCAATCTACGGTTAGAAATCTCGGCTTGACCATTTGTTTCTGGGTGGTAAGCGGTGGAAAGACGGTGATTGACACCATTCTTAGCCATGACTCGAGCAAATTGATCATTGCAAAAATGAGTCCCGCGGTCACTGATGATAGCACGAGGAACACCAAATCGAGCAAATAACTGCTTTAGAAAGTTCACAACCACCCTCGCATCATTCGTAGGGAGATCCCTTGCTTCAACCCATTTAGATACGTAGTCAACGGCTACGAGGATGTACTTGTTCCTTTTGGATGATGGAAATGGCCCCATAAAGTCGATACCCCATACATCAAAGATTTCACATTCATGTATGAATGTTTGAGGCATCTCATCTTTATGTGTGATCTTGCCTTGGCGTTGGCAAGCATCACAATGCTTAACCATTTCGTGTGCATCACGATAAATGGTGGGCCAATAAAATCCAGAATCGAAAACTTTCTTCGCGGTATAGTTAGGACCAGAGTGACCACCGGTGGGTCCTTTATGGCAGGCTTCTAGGATTAATAAAGCTGCTGGCCCATCAACACACCGTCGAACGACAAGATCCGCACATTGTTTGAAAAGGTAAGGGTCGTCCCAAAAATAGTGCTTAATGTCTTTAAAGAACTTTTTCTTTTGTTGGGACGTTAACCCTTCCATGAGAAATCCACCCGCCAAATAGTTTGCAATGTCCGCAAACCATGGGGTTTCATCAATATTGGAGTGAATAGACATTAAGGCCTCAAGGGGAAAAGAGTCATTAATCTCTTGATTTGGGAGCTCCCCTTGATAAGGATCATCGAGTCTACTAAGATGATCCGCGACTAGGTTTTCTGCTCCCTTTTTATCACGAATTTCGATTTTAAATTCTTGTAGGAGCAAAACCCAACGAAGAAGTCTTGGCTTGGAATCTTGTTTAGTTAACAAGTACTTCAACGCGGAATGATCGGTATACACAATGATGGTGGAAAGAACAAGATAGGGGCAAAAATTTTCAAAAGCATACACTATAGCTAAAAGCTCTTTTTCAGTAGTGGTATAATGCAATTGAGACCCCGTCATTGTCTTGCTAGCGTAATGGATTGTTTGGAAGTGTTTGTTCATTCTTTTTCCTAAAACCGCTCCAATAGCAAAATCGCTAGCATCACACATCAATTCAAAAGGTAACTCCCAATTAGGAGTAACTAAGACCGGTTCCTTAATTAATTTATCCTTAAGAAGATTGAAATATTCGATACACTCTTTAGAAAAGATAAAAGGAGTATCTTTTTCCAAGAGGTGGGTCATCGGGCGAGCGATTTTAGAAAAATCTTGAATGAATCGACGATAGAAGCCCGCATGACCAATAAAACTTCTCAAAACCTTCACGGTTGAAGGTGGAGGTAATTTAGCAATAACATTAACTTTAGCACGGTCGACTTCAATACCAGCTTTGGAGATTTTATGACCAAGAACAATACCTTTATTTACCATGAAATGGCATTTTTCCCAATTAAGAACGAGACGAGTGTCTTCACACCGTTTGAGCATACGTTCTAAATTGGCAAGGCAAGTAGAGAAAGAATCACCATAGACCGAGAAATCATCCATAAAGACTTCCATAGTTTCTTCAACCATGTCATGGAAGATAGCCATCATACACCTTTGGAAAGTCCCAGGAGCATTGCATAAGCCGAAAGGCATTCTTTTGTAAGCAAATGTTCCATAAGGACAAGTGAATGTGGTTTTCTCTTGGTCTATAGGATCGATGGGAATTTGAAAATACCCAGAGAAACCGTCTAAGAAGCAATAATAGTCATTACCCGCTAAATGCTCGAGCATTTGATCCATGAAAGGAAGAGGTAAATGATCCTTACGAGTGGCATCATTGAGTTTGTGATAGTCTATGCAAACGCACCAACCCGTGACAAGTCGAGTAGGAATCAACTCGTTGTTTTCATTAGGAACAACGGTTATTCCGCCTTTCTTAGGCACACAATGGATGGGACTAACCCATGGCGAATCCGAAATAGGGTAAATCATTCCGGCATCTAGAAGTTTGATAACCTATTTCTTGATAACGTCATGAATTTTAGGATTAACCCTTCGTTGGTTTTGGATTGCGGGTTTAATGTAATCTTCCATGAGAATTTTATGAGTACAAAAGTGAGGATCAATTCCGCGGATATCGAAAATTTTCCAAGCAATTGATTTCTTATGATTCTTCAGCACGTCGATAAGTCGAGATTTTTCTTCTTCTTTCAAGTCCTTTGCAATGATGACGGGTAACTTCTTATTGTCTTCAAGGAAAATGTATTCGAGATGAGACGGTAAATCCTTAAGCTCTAAATCCGGAGGATTGTCGATGGAAGGCGTAGTCATATTCGGATCATCGATTGTAACTTCCTTAGGAGAAGGTGGAGAAATATGTTCCTCATTGAGAAGTTTCTCAATGGTACAAATGTCTTCTTCCAAATCGGTGGGAGAATCGTCATATTGTAAGTCCACATCCCCTAAAGTTGCTTCAAATTCTTCCAAAAGGAAATCACTTTCTCTAAATGGAGTTAGTGAGGGAGCAATAGAGGCAACGGTCTCAATGATGGGTAGAGAAGACGAACCACTTTTACAAGCGTCTTTGAAGTGTTCTTCACAAGCCTCATCAAGTACGTCAATGAAATTAACGCTCTCGTGATCATAAGGTTGCTTAGAAAGTTTACCCATGTTGAAATCGATTTTATCGTCACCAACTCTCATGATTAATACGCCCGTGGCTACATCAATGAGAGTGCGACCGGTCCTCAAGAATGGACGTCCAACGACTAATGGAACACGGGGGTCCAACTCGTAGTCAACGACAACAAAATCCGCTGGAAAGGTGAATTTGTCGATACCGACAAAGACATCTTCGGCTATCCCCACAGGATAGGCAACCGTACAGTTAGCTAATTCCAAGGTCATTCGTATGGGGATTAGCTCGGGTAGAGATAATTGTTTCCACACATTTAAAGGTATTAAGTTAATACTAGCACCTAGATCGGCGAGGGCCATACAAATTCTCTACCCCAGGGAAGTTGCAAGGAATGAGAAAACGACCCGGATCACCAAGTTTAGTTTGTAATTTCCTTAAGAGAACCGCGGAGCAATTCTCATTAAGTTGGGTCTGAGCGATATCAAGGAGTTTCTCATTATCACTGAGAAGATCTTTAAATATTTTAGCATATTTCGGCATGTGAGCGAGAGCCTCGGCAAAGGAAATGTTGAAATTCAATTGTTTAAACATATTAAGAAAGTTTGAAACTTGAATATCATCCTTGTTCTTCAACTTCTATTTCCTCAACCTTGAGGGATAAGGTATGTAGAGTTGAGATGAAGGTTTTGGAATGGAATTCTCACTCACATCCTTGGGTGGTGGAGGGGTAGAAATAGAATGTGGAGGAATTGGTGAAGGGGGCTCGTTTTCCTTTGTCACAATCACCGGTGTAGGTGTAGGAATCTCGGGTTACTTTAAACCTTTTCCAGTTCGGGTGGTGATTGCTTTCATCTCCCCTCTTGGATTAGCAACGGTGTTACTTGGAAGAGAACCCTAACCAGAGGCTTGATTACTTGGGAAGATACTAGCCAACATATCCCTTAAGTCATTCGTTTGATTGCTCAAAGATTTTCGAATATCGGCTCGAAGATCATTCCCTTGTTTTGCCATATCTCCTTTCAAGTTGATGATTTGACTCTGAAGATTCTTCACTAGCGCGTCATTAGTCCTCATGTAAGTTTCAACCTCGTGATTAAATGCGGTGGGTTGGTTGGAAGGAGGATCATGGTAAGCAGGTGGTTGATAAGCGGGTTGTTGGTAAACTTGATTATTTCCTTGAGGTGGATATGGGTTTCTTTGGGTTTGATATTGATTTAGAGCTCGAGTTTGGTTTTTATTGTTGCGATTGAAGTTGTTTTGGTTTTGAGGAGAAAAACTGGGTGGTGAAAGGAAGTTGTTTGAACGATAACTGAGCAAATTGTGGTCACCTTGAGGACGTGCTTGTTAGCCTCCTGTAGAAAAGTTACCGTTAGCGGCATACACATTTTCCGGATTGTCATGAGTAGAAGGACAATCGGTGTATGAATGAGAACCCTCGCAAATCTCTCACAAGAAGTTGCTACAGCTTTAGCTTGTTGGAATTGGTTCGTAGCCATGGTTAAGAGGTTATTGTTCATCTCGGCTATTTGGCGGGTAAGTTCGGTTATCTCTGGGTTCGTTGAAGTAGAAGAAACATTGGCCCTCGGGTTATTCCTTGAAGATGCAGATGAATCCAAATTTTTGTGGTGAGTGGTAATGTTCTCTATAAGCTCTCTACACTCCTCAGGTCTTCTCTTCATGAATGTACCACCGGTGGCAACATTAATCGTATCATGATCACGAAAAGTTAAACCATTGTAGAAACTATCAATCAAAGTAACGGGGAGCATGTTATGGTTCAGACAACGGTCGATCAAGACATTATAACGTTCCCAAGCATCGAAAAGCGACTCATTAGGTTCTTGAGTGAATCCACTGATTTGGTTGCGAAGACTAGTGACCATGGATGGTGGAAAGTAGCGCGACACAAATTTTTGAGTCATGTAATTCTATGTATGAATTGGGTTTTTGGGAAGATGATCAAACCATTTTTCGGCATGGTGGGATAAAGTGTGTGGAAAAAGGTGAAGGCGAAGAAATCCATGGAAACACAGGGCAATTTCATGCTTTGAGTGACGGTTATGAATTTATCGAGGTGTTTGTTGGCATCATCATCCGGTAATCCGCGAAAAGGACAAGCGTTTAGAACTTGCTGGGTCATGCGATGCTTCAACAAATATTCAAGAGCCGTGATTTGCATCGGCGCAATCGATCCTTCGCGTCCGTTCATTGTTGGCTGACAAAGCTCCTCCATTGTGCGTAGGTCGGGTTGTGGGCCATTGTTGTTATTATTGTTCATGTTGTTGTGAGGTGGGTTGTTATTATTGTTATACACACCGGCCATATCTAGGTCTCTAAGAGTCCCGGGCTCAGAATAAGACGTAGATCGAGTACGCATACACTAAAATGAAAGAAAATATTTTTGGTTTTTTATATTTTTTTTGGATTTTCGAAAATTTTATATCTTTTTAGGATTTTTTGAAATTTTTTGTGCTTGAAAATAACGTTGCCAAAAGAACGGATCCCAAAATCCAATTTTTCTCACTAAAAACCGTTAATCTTTACAAAAAGAGCCGGCAGCGGCGCCATTTGATTTATGACTCTTGCTTAGCATTTGTGTACTCGATATCGTTCTCGGTATCTATCGTAATTGGTTACTAAAAGGGGGAGCTTGATAATCTAAGTCTACAAATAACATAAACGTAAAAGCTATTAAAAATAAACGAGAAATCTAACCTTGATTGGTGGGAAAACAATCGGAATACCCACTATCGGAATCCCATCGGAATAGCAGTGTCGGAATACAATCGGAATGCTCCGTCGGAATGTGTCAAAAGAAATCCTGTCGGAATATTTATGATAGTATAGGAATAATGCACAGCAAAACTGTCGGAAAGATCCGTCGGAATGACGGTTGTAATATTTAATAATTACTACTGTCAGAATACCGAACGGAATATCGATCGGAATCCAAAACCCTTTTCCGATACAAGGTATCGGAAAAACAGTCGGAATCCAAAACCCCTTTCCGATGAAAGGATCGGAATAACCGTCGGAAAGGAAAAACCCTTTTCCGATGGTTTGTAAACCGTAATGTGCAAAATGAATAAGCTCTCCTTTTTTAATAAGCACAATCCGACACTTAATCAAATCAATAAGGAAAGAGTTAAATAAGCACGAATAAGAAACTTTCAAAACTCTAAATAAGCAAACTTTTTAAAACAAACCTTAAAAAGACGAAACTGTTAAGATAACTTAAAATAAAATAAGCTAAATACAAAATAAGCCAAAAATCATAATAAGCTCAAAGCTCAAATCGTATAAAAACTTAGATTTGATAAAAAAGATAAACTTTTTAATCACATAAACATCAAGATGAAACAAGATCTAAGATTATCTCGAATGAAAACAAATCAGAAATAAAGAAAGGTAGAAGAAGATTAATAATGAAAAGCTTAAACTTGAACTTGTAGATTAATGATTCCAAAATATAAGATAAAATGAAAGCTTAAATCTTGAAAGAAAAGATGAAGAAATCTAGAAAGAGAAAGTAGAAAACACCTACTTCTCTCTAAAGATATGAGAACTAAAAATATGAAAAATGACAACTAACTAACACTAACACCCTCCTAATGAAGCATTAGGAGGGTATTTATAGGGGAAGGGAGTTGGTAGGATGCTTCCTTCTTTCTTCCTTTTGTCTTCTCGTCTTTAATTAAATTCACGTTTTTGACTTTGGCTCGGGATTTGTCGATATAAATTGACCTCGTCTTATGATTTTCTTCTTTTATTAGACTTGGTTCTTCGACTTCATTAAACTTCCGTCTCTAGACTTTTTATTCGATAAATCTTCAGAATAGGCCTTGGACTTCCGTTCGTTTTGAACTTTTGATCTTTTGACTTCGTCTTTTGTCTTTTCTTCGATAAAAGCCCGTGAAAGCCCGTGTTTTCTTCCTTTTTCATAGTTTTATCCTGAAACACAATAAAAACACAAACCACGCATAATTCCGACTTTTACGACATAAAATACAAGTTTTGGCCTTGTTATTATTGGAAATAATGGTAAAAGGATAAGTGTTTTCACACTTATTAACAACTATTACATTGAGCTTAAAAATACCATTCAGGGCATACCCCTTACCAACATACATTTGATTCTTAGAAGGAACAACTTTATCAAACTCAAAAACAAGAAGAAAACCAAACTTATTCAAAAGCCAACCGGACACAAGATTCTTGCAAATCTCTAGAACATACAAGAATTTGGTCAACTTGAGCTCTTTCTCGGATGTCATCTGCAAAATAATATCTCCTTCGCCCTTGATATCAGTAGTCGTAAAGTTGCCCAGTACAGCTTCTCTCCATTGTCAACCGCTCTGAAAGAGTGAATCATATTTTTGTCAGCACACACATGATGGGTTGCCCTAGTATCAACCCACCAATCATTATTATTAGAACCTACCAGGTTAACTTTAGAGTTCATGGCAACGACATCAGACACCATAGCAATCATGTCCACATTATCATTCACCATATTAACCTCGCGTGGAGTCACCCGCTTTGGCGCCTTGCAGTTATCATCACGATGACCTGGCTTGTCACAATTGAAGCAATTTCCTTAGAACTTCTGCTTCACAATTCCAGCTTTACGAGAAAGGTACTCGGACTTCCCTTTACTAATCTTTTCATTCTTCCCTTTGACTATGCTCTTGCCTTTAGACTTTGAAGAAGATGAACCATGCTTAACCATATTTGCCTTGGCAGAATCATGTGTATAAGTGTTTTTCTGAACCAACTTGTTGTCATCTTCAATATGAAGACGAACAACCAAGTATTCAACATTCATCTCATTGTACTTATGCTTCAAGTAGTTTTACAATTCTACCCAGCTTAGAGGTAACTTTTTAATAATAGCAACAACTTGAAAACTTTCACTCAAAGTCATACCCTTAGCACGAATATGGTGTAGCTAAACTTGCAGATATTGAACCTGAGTTATCACATTATTTGAATCAACCATCTTGGAATCAAAAAAACGAGCTACCACAAACTTCTTTATATGAGCATCCTCAGTTTTGTACTTGCGTTCCAACGACTCCCATAATTCTTTGGCGGTCGTAGTCTTGTAATAAACGTTGTACAAAGAGTCCACCAAACCATTCAGAACATAATTATGACACAAGAAGTCTGAATGTTTTCATGCTTCAACAGCTTGCACGACTTGTTGATTAGCGGGTTGACCTTCCCGAGGAGGTTCCACCTGAGGTGCAGTCTCTTTTAAGAACTTCGCAAGGTTTAAAGTTGTGAGCACTACTACACAAAAGGCTATAAATACCTCTTAAAAGAATTCGGTTTTGAGATAACAAAAAGTTCCTATTGTAAAAAAAGTATTGGTTTTGTTGAGAAACCCAATTTTTATAACTAACAACACATAAAAATTGGTTCTATTATAGAAAACATGTCTTCATGCATAGAAAAAAACCAGTTCTTCTAAAATGACGAATCTCTTTTTCTTCTTAAAAGTTTTCCAATACTTTATACAAAAATTCGTCCCCGGGGCTAATATTAACAACCCGGGAATTTCCCCCCATCATTTTCATCAAAAAACTGAAACCCATTCCCAATTTCATTTTACTTACAAAAACTACATCAAAATAAAATGAATCTTGTTCAAAACAATTCAACCGAAGTAGACACTTATTTTTCTATTTCAATCCACTATCTACCGAAAGCGTGTATCGTTATTCACACATTTTTTTGGAAAAGGGTATGTTAATTCATGTTAGAATACCTAATACGTTGTAAGATTGTAAACTTTAGTGGTCATTAATTAAAATTTTTCAGCCTTGCTTGGATAATTAGATGGCCTTTGATTTTGGAATATACAATTGGAGGATCCATAGTAGTGGTAACATTTCTTATAATCGGGTGTATGAATTTTATGTTATATGTAGTATTTGTATGTTTATTTTATGTTCGTAGTAACTACTTTGGTCTTGATATTTGTTCTTAATAAATTATTTTGTTCTATAATAATTGATGATGTCTTTTCTACTTTTCGTTTAATCATTGATTTTCTGAGGCTCGGGTAGTTTACCATTTTTACTTACACGCCATATTATTCCTGGTTTTGGTATTGTAGTAGACCCGTGTGCAGCCTTTCTGGCATTCACTGTTACCAGACTATTATGTGTGGGAATTAAGAAGGTTGAGATGTTAATTTTTACATAAAGTTGGTTCCCTATGTTTTATTACAACTCTTTTTAACCTTGTTTTACATTTTATGTGGCAGAGCACTTTTCTATTGTGACTACTGCAAACATATGTGCCATGATTTTTGTTATTATAGCCAGTAGATATCTTGGGTTCAATAGCAGATGTGTCGGCTATAAACTTCCTTCTGGGTAACAATATTATCTTTGTACCTAATATGCTCATCAACAACACTAGTTCTCTTATTTTTTTTTCTTTTTGTTGTTTATGTGTGATAGATACTTCCATAGTAAATTTTTGATATATAGGGTTTGATACAGTTGCTAGTATAATAGAAGAGGTGAAAAATTCTCAACGGGATTTGTCCTTGGGTATTGGGGCTGCACTATCAATTTGCTGAATGTTATATGTTGTGTCAGCCACTATTTTTGGTTTTGTACCTTATTAAGAAATCGATACTAACACCCTATCTCTTCTGCATTTGTAAGTCATGGTACTCTATGGGCCGCCTAAGTAAATCATTATTTGTTTAAACTAATTTTAATTGTGTCTTAGTTGCTTAATTGGTCAAATGCTAAAACTTACTTTACATGTATATCATAACTATAGGTGTTGTACTGCTCTCTACTGGACTTTAATGGGCTCATTTGTTTTTGGACTTATCGAGATATTTTGTGTTGAAGCTACGGTTCCCGCTGGCAATCGCTAGAGACGATTTGTTGCCATCATTCTTTTCGGATGTGAATAAGCGCACCCAGGTACCCATCAAGATCATAATTTGACTGGTACGATTGCTGCCACCTTAGCGTTTGCCATAGATGTCGAGCAGTTGGCAGGCATGGTATGTAGCACCTTTTCCTTTAGAAGTTATGTTACAATTTTAGTGAATTATAAGATGTTAAACTATTGAATTTTTGTGTTGCAGGTTAGTGTAGGTACACTTCTTGCGATCACAATGGTGGCAATATCAGTGTTGATACTTAGTTATGTTCCACCATATGAGGTCCCACTTCCTTCTTTACTTTAGGTAGCAATAGATTCGGTTTCACTGCGTTATATCAATATTACTAGCACAAAGGAAACTGATGTTTAGATTAGTTAACAGATTGTTGATAGGATTAGATGTCGAAGCTAATTCCAATTGTGTCCCATACCAATGATAATCGGTGCTTCAATGAGGTAATTCATTTACATGTTCAATAGTTACAATAATTTTAATGGATAAACTGGTAAGGAAGGATCTCCCACATGGAACGTTTATGGGCATGGTAACTATTCTCCTATTAATTACATATAATATCAGGCTCAGCTGGTCTTAGCTTTGTGATGAGATGGCATTTATACATGATCTCATCGTTTTTTCCGGGCTTTAAATGCATAAAATGTCATCTCAATACCATATATATGCTTGTGTTTGTTTACTTGTGTATTTTAGGTATGCATATCGTTAAAAGACAAAAGACACAAGAAACAAGGAAAAACAAACACGAGAAACGAAGCCGTACAATGAACGGGGCCTTAGTTATGGATTTCTCAAAGAATAACCCTTGAAGACTTGAAGATGTACAAGAATGATCCCTCATTTATGAATAATTGACACTTGATACCCTTGTATATTCATAATTACAAGTTTGGTCCCTTAAGTTTGTCAAAATGACAAAAAGGTCCTTCAACTTTGAAGATTTGGCAAGTTTAGTCCCTCAACAAAACTAAATTGTCAACAATGGTCCCTCATGAAATCAAACTTACAATGAAGACCCTTGAAGATCAAGAATATTACACATTTAGTCCTTTTAAAATGGATAAAATATCAAAGGGACTAATGTTATAATTATGCCAAAGTTGTATAAGCCCTAAATCCCTTTCTACAAAGTTTTTGTGGCCAAACTATGAAGAATGAAACTTTCTTAACAAAGGATTCGGCTGAATAAACTTGCTATACAACCTTTCCCAAAAACAAAGGACCAAACCTGCCAATACCCAAAGTTTAAACTCCTAAATAAGCGGGCAACACTTACTGTAGCAATTTACCACGCCAAGAACACCCTTTTACCTAGGATTAAAAATGATGAAAACAAAGGGGAAAGTGAAATTAGCTATACCCACGTGTGATTAACCTCACCTCAAACACATACCGCACCAAAAATCCCAACCTCCACTACCAGAGAGACCCCACAAGAGCCAACCACATGGCGACACTTGGCAAGGATCACTGACATGGAAAAATCAAAGGCACACATTCATTCCTTGGTTACCAAGAAGTAAATTGACACCTAAGATTTCTCCTCACAGCCTATCAACACCCAAATGCATTCTGGAAGCTTCATAGGGTCATTTTAGGGAATTTCATAGCATTAGGGTTTGTGTAATGTGCCCAATTTGTGGCCTATATAAGGAACCTCAACTTGTGAGTAGCCCTTTGTTCCAGATTTTCTCTTAGCTCTTTGTAATCCCTTTTTAAATCTTAATAAAATTTGGTTTAGTTTTCTGAAAATTCTATCTCCTTTTTGTTGTTTAAAAGTTTGGTATTAGGCTAAGAGTTATCTGAGTTCCATATTTGAATGTTTTAATCTTGTGTTGTGAAGTTTACAAATGTTTCATATAAGTTTTTGACAAAAAGTATAAAAATCCGTTTTGTCTTATTTGTGGTTAACCTTGTTCATCTTAGCAGGGAGGAAGCTAGTGGTTTTTCTGCTACCACGTAAGCTCACACATCCCAAAGCATGGATGTATGTTTTGGAGGTGCACATATCTAAACCTTTTCTCTCTTATGCATATTTTTCATGATTTATGTTGAATCTGAGATTTGGTCTGTGATTGTGTGATTTTGTTGTTGAATCTGTTTGTTTGAGGTATATTTGTTGTTATTGAGTTGATTTGAGCTTGGTTTGTGGTTTGAATCATACATTTCCTTTGAAAAATTATGAAATTAGTTTAATAAGGGGTGTTTGGGATTACTGCATAATTGAGGTTTGGGTTGACTTGAGTAGGTGTTACTTGGTGATTTGTGTTTGTTCTTGTTTGTATTGTGCTGTTAGGTGTTTATCTGCAAGTTTTGAAGGTTGTATCACATAAATCCAACAATAGGCCATAAAATATATTTTACTTGTTGTTTTGAACTGAAGGGTGGACTAGGGTTAACAAGTGCTAAATATAAGTTTATGCAACCTGTGTAGTATATTTGAGGTGTTGAAATTGGATCTGTGGTCATTTAGTTTAGCAAAATAGGTTTTGGGTATTATTTGTTCATCAGTAATCTGCATAAGCATTAATCTGTCACAAATATTTGAATCAGTGTATGAAACAAGTTTGTATATGCTTATTTGAGTTTATTATAGCTTGTGTATGAATATGGTTCAATTTGGTTGGCTTATTATTGCTTAATCTGCTTATTTCTTCATAACTGCTTATTTTGCATAATGTGTCATATCTAGGGACTGTTTGCTTAAATTGTATCATTTGGCTAGATCAATTTGTGATTTCTTGCTTGATAGTGACTCCTTACAACCCACTGGTTGTAAGGGTTCCCTTGTTATACATTGAATCCAAGTAAATCTCTCAAAAATCAAAGGTCAAATAGTCAAAGCAGTGGGAACTCCTTTCCCCTGCTGCTAGTGTTATTTTTGGTTCAGCTTATCAATAAGTTGTTCTAGCTTATTTAAACCTACAACAACTTCAATTTGGTAATAGGTCTTCCCCATTTGACCTATTTGTTCATTCTAGAGCATTTGAGTGGTTGACTTTAGGGTTTGACTAGAAAACCAACTTGTTTGACTTTTACATAAGTGCTTATTTGCTTATTCAGCTTATTTGGCTTTGCTTATTGGAATTTTCTTAATTTATTTGGCTTATTTAAGTCATTTAGAGTCTTTTGCAAGTTAAATCAAGGTCTGAGGTGGTCTAAAACTCTAAGTCGACTATTTTGTCATTTAGTGATTTTGTACTTAGCTTATTTCTGGCTTATTGGTTGTGCTTTTTAATAAGTGTGAAAACACTAATCCTTTTACCACTTATTTCCAATATTAACAAGACCAAAACGTGTATTTTATGTCGTAAATGACGGAATTATGCGTGGTTTGTGTTTTTATTGTGATTCAGGATAAAAATATGAAAAAGGAAGAAAACACGGGCTATCACGGGATTTTATCGAAGAAAAAGACAAAAAGACAAAGTCAAAAGGTCAAAAGTGCAAGAAGAACGGAAGTCAAAGGCCTATTCTGAAGATTTATCGAATAAAAAGTCTAAAGACGGAAGTTTAACAAAGTCGAAGAACCAAGTCTACTAAAAGAAGAAAATTAGAAGACAAGTTCAAGTTATTATGAGACTAATCCCGAGACAAAGTCGAGAAAGCAGGATATTTTAAAAGACGAGAAGAAAGGAGGAAGAAACAAGCACCTACTCCTTCCCCTATATATACTTAGAAAATAGTCATTAGTGTGGTAGTTAATTTTTAGTCTTTAATTTTTAGTAGGTAATTAGTGTGTTTATTTCTCTCTCTAGCTTTCTCTTCAAGTTTTCTTAATCTTCATCTTAATCTTGTAACTTGAATCTTAATCTTCAATTTAATCAAGCTTATTTCATATCTCTCATTCTACCTTTCTTAATCTTGTGATGATTTCATTAATCATGTAGTTGATTTCATCTAGTTGGTTTTGTGATTGATTTATTCATGTGATTCATCTTTTAGTTTTGATGTGGTGGATGTTTTAAGCTTATTGTGATTGTTGATGTATTAGTGTTTGGCTTATTTTTGATTAAGTTGGTTTACTAGATTAATAGTTTTGATTAAAAGTTGATTTTAATAATTTTGATTAATTTGTGTTTTTTATGTTTTTGATTTGTGGCTTATTTAGTTTTTCTTTAAATAAATTTGGTGTTAGTTTTGATTAATTGCTTAGTTGGTTGTGCTTATTTTTGGCTTATTTTAGATCGTATCTGTTATCTGTTTATCTGTCTTAAACTTCTTCGGAAAAGGGTTTTCATATTCCGAAGATGGCACTGTATTCCGTTGATCATATTCCGAAGATTTCCATTTAATCTGAATTTGTTCATTTATCCGAATTCATCATTTCTTCCGAAAATAGTGTGATTTATCCGAAATAAGTTTCTCTGAAGATTGTCCTAATTCCGAAATTATTTATATTCCGAAAAACACTCTTATTCCGAAAAGTTTGTTTTATCCGAAAATTCTTCTTATTCTGAAAATTAAGGTTTATTCCGAAATTATTAGCTTTTTCCGAAAACAGTAGATTTCTCCGAATTAAGGATTTTATCCAAATTAAGGGCATTATTCCGAATATACTCAATTATTATGAAAAAGTCATGGATTCCGAAGAAGGGATGTTTTTCCGAAGATAGTGTTATTCCGAACTTGTTGATTTTTCCAGATATTCAGAAGATCAGTTTACCCAGTTAGTCAAGGTTAGATTTCTCAGTTATTTTCTTATATTTAGTTTTTATGTTCACAGATAAATTAGATAGCCAAAAGCTCCCCCTTTTAGTGACCAACACCAACAATTCCACCTTTAATCCGTGATCAATTCGGATTGAATCGAGTACGAACAACACTTCAAGAGCATACACAAAAGTCATCTATTAAATGGCGCCGCTCCCAGCTCTTTTCGTAAAGATTAACGGTTTTTAGTGAGAAAAATTGGATTTTGGGATCCTTTCTTTTGGGAACGTTATTTTCAAGCACAAAAATTTTCAAAAATCCTAAAAAATATAAAATTTTCAAAAATCCAAAAAAAAAGAAGATAAAAAACCAAAAATATTTTATTTCATTTTAGTGTATGCGTACTCGATCTACGTCTTATTCTGAGCCCAATACTCTTAGATACTTCGATATGACTAATGTGCATAATAATAATAACAACCCACCTCACCCGAACATGAATAATAATAACAACCAAGCCCACAACCCGACCTTCAAACGATGGAGGAGATTTGTCTACCAACCATGAACGGACGCGGAGGACCGATTGCGCCGATGCAAATCACGGCTCATGAATTTTCGTTGAAGCATCACATTATCCAGCAAGTTCAAAACTCTTTTCCTTTTCGCGGATTATTGGATGATGATGCCAACAAACATCTCGATAAATTCATAACCGTCACTCAAAGCATGAAATTGCCCGGTGTTTCCATGGATTTTCTTCGCCTTCACCTTTTTCCACACACTTTATCCCACCATGCCGAAAAATGGTTTGATCGTCTTCCCAAAAACTCAATTCATACATGGAATGACATGTCTCAAAAATTTTTGTTGCGCTACTTTCCACCATCCATGGTCACTAGTCTTCGCAATCAAATCAGTGGATTCACTCAAGAACCTGATGAGTCGCTTTTTGATGCTTGAGAACGTTACAATGTCTTGATTGAACGATTTCCGAACCATAACATGCTCCCCGTTACTTTGATTGATACTTTCTACAATGCTTTAACTTTTCGTGATCGTGATACGATTAATGCTGCCGCCGGTGGTACATTCATGAAGAGAAGACCTGAGGTGTGTAGAGAGCTTACAGAGAACATGACCACTCACCACAAAAATTGGGATTCATCTGCATCTTCAAGAAATAACACGAGGGCCAATGTTTCTTCTACTTCATCAAACCTATAGCTAACCGAACTTACCCGCCAAATAGTCGAAATGAACAAAAACTTCTTAACCATGGCTACAAACCAATTTCAACAAGCTAAAGCTGTAGCAACTTCTTGTGAGAGTTGCGGGGGTTCTCATTCATACACTGATTGTCCTTCGACTCATGACAATCCGAAAAATGTGTATGCCACTAACGATAACTTTTCTACGGGAGGCTATCAAGCACGTCCTCAAGGTGACCGCAATTTGCTCAGTTATCGTTCAAACAACTTCCTTTCACCACCCGATTTTCCCCCTCAAAACCAAAACAGTTTCAACCACAGCAATCAAAACCAAACTCGAGCTCCTAATCAATATCAAACCCAAAGAAACACATATCCACCTCAAGGAAATAATCAAGTTTACCAACAACCCGCTTATCAACCACCTGCTTACCATGATCCTCCTTCCAACCAACCCACCACATTTAATCACAAGGTTGAAACTTACATGAGGACTAATGACGCGCTAGTGAAGAATCTTCAGAGTCAAATCATCAACTTGAAAGGAGATATGGCGAAACAACGGAATGATCTTTGAGCCGATATGAGAAACTCTTTAAGTAGTCAAACGAATGACTTAAGGGATATGATGGCTAGTTTCTTCCTAAGTAATCAAGCCTCTGGTTCGGGTTCTCTTCCGAGTAACACCGTTGCTTATCCAAGAGGGGAGATGAAAGCAATCACCACCCGAAGTGGCAAAGGTTTAAAGGAACCCGAGATTCCTACACCTACACCGGTGATTGTGACAAAGGAGAACGAACCCCCTTCATCGATTCCTCCACCTTCTATTTCTACCCCTCCACCACCCAAGGATGTGAGTGAGAATTCCATTCCAAAGCCTTCATCTCAACCTAATATACCTTATCCCTCAAGGTTGAGGAAAGAGAAGTTGAAGAACAAGGATGATATTCAGGTTTCAAACTTTCATAAAATGTTTAAAAAATTGAATTTCAACATCTCCTTTGCTGAGGCTCTCGCTCACATGCCGAAATATGCTAAAATGTTTAATGATCTTCTCAGTGACAAAGAAAAGCTTCTTGATATTGCTCATACCCAACTTAATGAGAATTGCTCTGTGGTTCTCTTAAGGAAATTACCAACCAAACTTGGTGATCCGGGTCGCTTTCTCATTCCTTGAAACTTCCCCGGGGTAGAGAATTGTATGGCCCTAGCCGATCTAGGTGCTAGTATAATCTTAATGCCATTAAGCATTTGGAAACCATTATCTCTAACCGAGCTAGTCCCCACACGAATGACATTGGAATTAGCTAACCGTACGGTTGCTTATCCGGTGGGGATAGCCGAAGATGTCTTCGTCGGTGTCGACAAATTCACCTTTCCGGTGGATTTTGTTGTCGTTGACTACGAGATGGACCCCCGTGTTCCATTAATCATTGGACGTCCATTCTTGAGGACCACTCTCATTGATGTAGCGGCGGGCAAATTAATCATGAGAGTTGGTGACGATAAAATCGTCTTCAACGTGGGTAAACTTTCTAAGCAACCTTATGAAAACGAGAGCATTAATTTCATTTTAGAAAGTGATTTCCTTTTGAAAGAATTAATCATGAGGCTTGTGAAGAGCATTTCAAAGACGCTTGTAAAAGTGGTTCTTCTTCTCTACCCATTGTTGAGACCGTTGCCTCTATTGCTCCATCAGTAACTCAATTTGGAGAAAGTGATTTCCTTTGGAAAGAATTTGAAGCAACTTTAGGGGATGTGGACTTAGAATATGACGATTCTCCCACCGATTGGGAAGAAGACATTCGTACCATTGAGAAAATTCTCAATGAGGACCATATTTCTCCACCGTCTCCTAAGGAAATCTCTATCGATGATCCGAATTTGACTAAACCTTCCATCGACAATCATCTGGATTTAGAGCTTAAGGATTTATCGTCTCATCTCGAATACGTTTTCCTTGAAGACAATAAGAAGTTATCTGTCATCATTGCAAAGGACTTGAAAGAAGATGAAAAATCTCGACTTATCGACGTGCTTAAGAATCATAAGAAAGCAATTGTTTGGAAAATTTACGATATATGCGGACTTGATCCGAACTTTTGTACTCATAAAATTCTCATGGAAGATGACTTTAAACCCGCAATCCAAAGCCAAAGAAGGGTTAATCCTAAAATTCATGATGTCATCAAGAAAGAGGTTATCAAACTTCTAGATGCCGGAATGATTTACCCTATTTCGGATTCGTCATGGGTTAGTCTCGTCCATTGTGTGCCTAAGAAAGGCGGAATAACCGTTGTTCCCAATGAAAACAATGAGTTGATTCCTACTCGACTTGTCACGGGTTGGCGAGTTTGCATAGACTATCGCAAACTCAATGATACCACTCGTAAGGATCATTTACCTCTTCCTTTCATGGATCAAATGCTCGAGTGTTTAGCGGGTAATGACTACTATAGCTTATTAGACGGTTTCTCCTGGTATTTTCAAATTCCCATCGATCCAAAAGACCAAGAGAAAACCACATTTACTTGTCCTTGAAATTGTGTTTTTGCTAGTTGAAAAGTTCGTTTTCTCGGTGTCTTAACGAATTGATTTCCGGTTCAAAGTACGACTCAATTGTTTTTGGTTAAGAAAAAGGGAAGTTGATTATCTATAACTAATTAAAAAAGTAAATGCGAAAAGTATTTAAAAACAAATTAAAGACAAGTACAAATGATAAAAGTAAAACAAGGTGAATATTAAAAACTAAAAATTAAAAAGATATTAAAACGAATATTAAAACAAATAATAAAACGAAATTTAAAGAGAGGCAATTAATAAAAATAAAACTAAAAGACGAAATTAACTATCGAATCGAAAATAAAGTTTACTAAATGAAAAAGGAGAGAATAAAACTAAAATGGTACTTTAAAGCTAAACGAGGCAAAACCTAAAGCGGGTACTAAATAAAAGATAAAACTTAAACTTTACGAAATAATATTAATACTAAAAATCGACGAAAAATTCAACTAAAAATACGTAACTTTCAAAAATAAAATCGGAACAACTTTCAGACAAAACTAAACAATTACGAAACAATACTATTAAATAAACAAGCTAGAAGGCTAGCTGCTGGAAGCTAGCAAGCTAGCTGCTTAATTTGGCGGAAAAAAAAGAGTAAGCTAGCAGGCTAGCTGGTCACTTCCATCGCACTTTTCCATCGTACTCATGCTAAGCTAGCAGGCTAGCTGGTCACTTCCATCGCACTATGCATCGTACTCATGCATCATACTCATGCATCATAGCCAAGGATCGTACCAAGGATCGTAACAAGGATCGTAGCCAAGGATCGTAGCCACGGACCGCACCCAAGGATCGCACCCACGATCGCAACAAGTGATCGTGGTGAGGATTATGGAGTGTGATCGTGGTGACGATCGTACTAAGGATCACAGTAATGGATCGCAAGTAGAAACCCTCGGGGTTTATGCGATCACACTTACTGGATCGTACTGGTATAACCCTTAAGCATTACGATGGCATACGATAAGCAAATAATTAAATACCAAATAAGCACTTATCTAAAATCTTAACCAAATCAAATTTAAGAAAAAGCTAATAGACCAAAATTTAAAAACTTTTAAAAATACTGAATAATAAAAAATATTTAAAAACAACTTTTTATAAAAATCAACTAAAAAGCACTTAATCAAAAATAAGAAAATTAACACAATAAGCACTAAAACACTTTAAGCTATAAAAATAAACATTAAAAGATCAATAAGCATAAATTTGAAAACTTTTAATTACGAAATAAGCAAACTTTCAAAAGACTAAACTTTTTAAGAAAACTAAAAAGTAAATAAGCTAAATAAAAAATAAGCCAAGAAGATTGTCAAACTTATAGCTTATCTCATACAAAAACTTAGATAGAAATAAAAAGGTGAACTTTTTAATCAAATAAGCAATATGATTAAGCAAGATCAATCCTTAATCCGAACCAAAATCAAATCAAAACAAGAAAAGTAGGATGAGAAAGATAAATAAAAGATTGATTAAAGGTAAATAAGGATTCAACAATAAAGTTAACTTACTTGGAATTAAAAGGCTAGAAATTTAAGACATGAAATTAAAGAACAAGATAGTAAATGACATTAAATTAAAATTGTTCATGTAAAGAAAAATGGTGGAAAGACTAATTGTCACATTAGCTAACAAGAGTGAAATGAGGTGGAAGTGAACTATATATAGGGAGAAGGGAAGCATGTGTTGCTTCCTTCTTTCTATCTTTCTTTCTTTCTTTCCGTCTTTTCGTCTTCTTAATTCTTCGACTTTTTCGACGTTGTCTCGGGATTAATTAAACTCGTCTTGAAAATTCTTCGTTAATAAGACTTGAGTTCTTCGGCTTTATTAAACTTCCGTCTTTAGACTTGTTCATCGATAAATCTTTAGAATAGGTCTTGGACTTCCGTTCTTTTTGCATTCTTGATCTATTGACTTCGTCTTTTGTCTTTTTCTTCGATAAAAGCCCATGAAAGCCCGTGTTTTCTTCCCTTTTCACATTTTGGTCCTAAATCACAACAAAAACACAAACCACGCATAATTCTGACATTTACGACATAAAATCCACGTTTTGGCTTGGTTTTTATTATAATTAAGTGGTAAAAGGATGGGTGTTTTCACACCTATCAAATCCCCTACACTTGACCATTGCAATGTCCTCATGCAATGCATTAGTTACAAAGCAAGTTTTACATTTTCCATCGTAATCAATCCACCTTGGCCTTTATTAAAGAGATAGAAAATATATACAAAACACGTAAAGAAATCAAAGACTTACATTGGGGTTTTGGCCGTCATGAGTATTCATCATCCTCAAGTTTCACGTTCCCCATACCAAGCTTAAAAACGAGATCATTGTTATTATAAGTTAGCAAACTACCACGAACTCATGTGGCCCAATTATTCACTTAGACTCCCTTATTCCTAGGGGTATCTCTTATATTTTAATTTTGTCATGAATGATCACGAGGATGCATTGTTGACTTATTTTGATAGTTATTTAGGCTGAAAATAAAGTAGGACGATTTAATCAATAGTTAGCTAAAGGATAAAATCTTTTAAAACTACTTCTCGGGACCTCATAAAGTTCATATCTTGGCATAACTTGCTTCACGATTTGAGATCTTTCTCGGACCGATATTTGGTAGTGAATTCTTACTTCAAATCTTGAGAGACGTTCATGAAATAATGGTCTTCTCACATAATAGGAATTTCTTCACTTGAAGTTTTGAGAGATTCTTCATACTTGGACCACGACTTCTTCATTTTTCTCCAATCTTTATTTGGGATTTTGATATACAACGATCCGCCTCCTTTTAGGACTTGGATCTATTTATCCTCATACCTTGTTAGGGTCTTTTTGGATTGACTTCTCCATGATCTTTAGGGGAGTATTTTCTTTTCGTCGTGTGTCTCGATCCTTCATATTGATTCTTGATAAATGATTCTTCACATCACTTGGGATCTTTAGCAACAAAATCTAGACCTCATGCCTTGTTAGGGCCTTTTCGGACTCGCCAATCTTCGCGTCCCGCTTCAATAAGTTATGCCTTGGCTATGAACTCTAATTAATACCGAGCAACTTTTAAACGATCTTGGGCTAGAAGCTAAGTACCTTTTCAAATCATACAACCTTATTTATTGCAAATAAATTTATTAACAAGCGATGGGAGAATAGGCTCATAATTAACTCACATAAATTCACGAAAGAATACTAAACTTATAATTGACTCTATCATCTCTCGTCCTCCACAGTTTAAAATCTCAAGGAATGAGACTCGTGGATGCTTAGCCTATTAAATCAAAGTTTTGGGTTTTCGAGTCATCTATAGGATCTTGCAAATTCTTAGACTTTTTCAAGTTTAGAATTCCCATTTTAAAGTTCCATTGATAAACGACTCTCTAGGATCAATTATAGGAACTTGCGAAAAGTTCTTGTTCTTAACCCGTGAAAGTTAAGACTTTCGCGTTTTAAAGTTCCCTATATAAAAGCCTAGCAAAACTTGACTTAAACAAGTTAAGGATACTAGCTAGAGTAAACTTCGATAAGTAAACTCGGGTTGAGTCAAAATATTCACGACTTTGAAAAATTTAAAACCACTTTATTGAAAAATTTTTCTAGCAAAGAAAGTAGATAACAATAGCAAAGGAAAACTTCAAGGCCAAAATAGACTAAAATTTTTGAAAAATGTCGAAAAATCAATTTTCGGGTTAAAATGAGGACAAATGCAAGGAAAAGACCACTTAACTTCGATAGAAGTCCCCCTACACATAATATAAAAATTTTCCTCAATGTTTAAGCATGTGGGGGTAAACTCCCCTACACTTAGGACATTGTGCACTTTGTTTAAATCTTGCGAAGGAAAGGACAACTAAAGTGATTCCTATTTTAATATTGAATAAATATAAAATAGAGAATCAAAAGAGTATAGGATAGAACCGAGAAGACGGGTACACGGGATCACGGTTCGTCAAAAGTCATCGAGATTGGATCTTTGAAGCTTAAATCCCTGCACATGATAAGAAAGAAAACAACAAACACATACTAGGGTCTCCCCCTACACTTATTAGAAAAACAGATAAAGATAGATAGATAATTGGGTTGCCCAAAAAGCGCTTGTTTTTGTTAACCGAGTCACGAGCCTGACTCGTCCCCGCATTAAATGGTCTATGGGGAAGCCTCGAATGTAATACCGGGATCAAAGACCTTGTCCTCGTTCCCGGAGGACATTAATAAAGGAGATGTAGGAGGATAAGTCTTGAATTGTGAAAAGGTCCTCTCAATACAAGAAAAGCAAGTGATGTCCAGATTGACGGGAGGTGGGGTGGGTAAAGGAATCACATTGTCATCCTCCAAAGACAATGGATGCTGACCAATTGGCAAATCCGTAAGGAGGCGGATTGTTGTATATTAAAAACCAAAATAAAGATTGGAGAAAAATGAAGAAGTCGTGGTCCAATGATGAGATGGCATTTATACATGATCTCATTGTTTTTTTCGCGCTTTAAATGCATAAAAATGTCATAATATACCATATATATGCTTGTGTTTGTTTACTTGTGTATTTTAGGTATAGATATCGTGAAAAAGACAAAAGATCACAAGATACAAGGAAAAACGGACACGAGAAACGAAGCCGTACAAAAAACCGGGCCCTAATTCATGAAGAATTCAACAAATACCCTTGAAGACTTGAAGACATACAAGATTGATCCTCATTTATTGAAGAAATGACACTTAAAACCCTTGTATATTAATAATTACAAGTTTGGTCCTTTAAGTTTGTCAAAATTACACAAATGGTCCTTCAACTTTGAAGAAATGGCAAGATTGGTCCCTCAACAATTCCAAATTTTCAATTATGGACCCTCATCAAGCCAAAGATACATTTAATACCTTTGAAGATCAAGAATGTCCAAGATCAGCCCTTGAAATATCTCAAAATGGCAAAAACAACCCTTTGAAACCTTTTTCAAAAGTTTTGTGCCAAAATTGCCAAGTCTTGAAAGTTATTACAAAGGAAATGGGCGCTGACACGTTTTTAAACACAAATGAAAGGAAAGAAAAAGAAGAAGGGCTAAAAGTGTGCTATTGAAACATTCAAACATGAAATTGCGCCAAACAAACTCCACTTCCCCCAAAAACGGATCAAACGTGTCACTATTCACCTTTTCACACCCAGATTTTACATCAACCTAAACAAAGGGTAAATCTAAATTACCTTGACACACGTTTGATTCACACACTCTAAATCCCATCCCATCCTCAAAACCCTCACTCCCACTCACAATGGACCCCACCCCCAAATACCCGTTCACCTATCATGTGACTACTTGCCCTCCAAGTCATGCCACGTGTCAAGATCAAAAGCTGAGAGCCTTTGCTTCATCACAAAGCTAAAATGAACGTTTGGGATCACTTTGGACAGCTCATCAACAACAAACTACCTCAAGGACTTAAGGGCATTATTTAGAGAATTCACTTCTAGGGTTTGTGAATAGTGTAGCCTGGCATTTGCCTATAAAAGGAGACCTCAACATGTGAGAGTCCCTTGGTTCCAGTCTTACTCTTTAAACATTGTAATTCCTTTTTGAAATTTATTAAAGTTGGTATTTTGATAAAATTGTAATTCCTTTTTATTTTTTTGAAAGTTGGTGTTGTTTAAAGGGTGATTATGAGTTCCATTGATTTTTATAAGTGTGCTTGAACCTTTTGGATCAAGGACATTTATGTTTGGTAAGGTTTTTCAAGTTTGAAAAAGCTTGAAAGAAGGTTCTGATTTTGCTTATTTTTGTGTACTAACCCTTAACCATAAGCTATAAGCTCTTGCAAGATTGTTGACACCAAGATTGTGAAGGGATTAGAGCCCTTGGTTGAGTTGTTTGCTGCTTGTGTTGAAGACATCAAGTCCTTGAGTTTCTGCTTTGAAACATCAACCAAGGCATTCATCATCTTCCGTATTGAAGTACCTTGGTCTTGTTCTAGTTGTTGAACAAGGTCCAAGGAGCATAGCTGGCCTTCCTAGGATGTTGTGGAAGGCAGGTATAACATCTTGTTAAGATTCCTCTAAAAAATTTCATGTTTATGACTGTTTTGGATTTGGTACTTGGATTTTGAGTTCTTGTGTTTGTGCTGGTTATTTTTGAGTTTGATTGTGTTAGTTGTCACTTAGTGTAGCTATTTGATCATTAAAATCAATAGGTTGTGTTTAAAAATCAGAAGTTTGTTTGAAAAGTGGTTGATTAAGGGTTGTTTGGGATTACTCGTTCATAAGGCCTTGTGGCCTTGTGCCGTTGGTTCTTAGGGTTTGGGTGGTCTAAACAAGTCCTAATATACAAGTTTTAGTCATTGGTTTACTTTCTGAAAGTTTGGAAAAGGGATTTGAGGTTTTGCAAAAATCTGATAAAAGTGGTTTTGGAATTGGTCAAACACATCAGATCCAATAACTTCTTTGTTACTTGGATCTAAGGTCTGAAATCAGTTATGGGAATAGTTTGGGTGATAAGCTATCTATTGGTTATCTGGTTGTTGAATTTGGTGGCTTATTGTTTATTTTATAGCTTATCAAAAGTTGCTGAAGTGGTCATTTGCATCAGCAAAGTGACCACCTCATTTTGTGCTTGCATTTGTTATCCTAGTGTATGCCTTGTGATTTTGCTGCTTGGAACTTGTTTATGTGCTGCTTGTGAGTGGATTTTTCTATTTGGATTGCTTTGTATCAGGCTTATAAGCTAACTAGCTTATTAAGCCCTTATTGCCAAAATTTGTCATCAAAAGGTCAACTGACCTCTTGATTCACAAGGCCTCCTCCTTGAGTCCTTCACAAAAATTGCTTATAACAAGCCCTTTGACCATTCCTGATCATTTGGTAAACTTTGGAGCACTTTGACTTTTGGTCAAATAAGCACATATTGGCTTATTTTTGAGAACTGCTTATTGGCACATGAAAAAACTTATCTTTTGTAATAGAAATCATTTTTCTTAGCTTAATATCATATTTGGAAGTTTACAAGTCTTTTGGTTAGGCTTTTGCTAGAAAACTAGCTTATTTGGCTTTTTCAGCCAGCTTATTTGCTCATACAGCTTATTCTACTTGGCTTTTTGTGATTTTCTTGATTGATTATTCTTAGTTAAGCTATTTGTGAGCTTTTACAACAAACTAGAGCTTCTGAGGTGCCCTAAATCTCAAACCCGACTATTTTGTCTTTTAGTGAATTTTTACTTTGCTTATTTATGGCTTAGTCAATGTGCTTTTTCAAAATTTCTTTTTACAGATCTCATAAGCATCCCAAAAGAAGGTTGTGCGTCAAATTAGAGCTTATGGCATTGGCTTATTGCTTAATGGGCTGAAAAGCCCAATAAGAATAAGTTGCCTGCTTATTAAGCTGTGATAAGCTCACATTCAGCTTTTGGGCCTTTAGAGTTTTGTTCCTAGAATTGAATTTTGAGTCAGATAGGGCTTTTCCAAGTCAATTGGGCCAAGTTTGACTTTTTGGGCCCAATAGCCCATTTAGGTTGACTGTTTTTGGTTTTGGCCTATTTGAGGGCCCAATAGGGTATTCTGGTCATTTCACTTTGATTTTCTGATTATTTAGGATAAAATAAACTGGTTTGCAAGTTTTTAGAATTTTTTATAAGTTTTGAATTTTTAACATTATTTTAATATTATTTTATTATTATTTTTCAAATTTCACATTTTCCAACTTTTTACATTTTTCTTAGCTTAAATACATTAAAATAAGAATTTAGCAACTTTTAGAATAATTTTATCTCTTTTAGATTAATTTTTATAATTATTTTAAGTTCTAATAGTTTTTAAATCATTTTAAATAGTTTTTATTAGTTTAAAAATTTCTAAAAATAGTTTTTAATCTTTTTAGGTCATTTTAGAGGTTTACCAATTGAAAAATATTTATTTGGGCTTTTGGATAATTTATTTGATTTTTAGGGCTTTAATTAGCATTTAAAAATTGAATATTTAATTATTTAAAAGGTTTGAAAAAGTTTTGATCATTGGTAAACTCTTAGTTTATTTATTTTGATTTTTGGTAAATTTTTGGTAATTTTTAGAATTAATTTTTATTTTTGTAGTTTTTACGGTTTTTTGTTTTAACATTCTAGTAGTAATTTTCACGTCTTCGTCATCTTCTTTTCTCATCCCCTTCTAAACCAAATATTAATCTCAATTCATTTACAAGTTTTTCACACACATATACCTCCTTGGGAAACGAACTTTCATTCATAAGGGTCATTAACACTTGATTTTTCTTAAAATCATTTGTTTAATACTTACCGCTTTTACGCTCCTTTTCCTAAAGGACGTATTTTACAACAATCATTTTGGCGCCGCTGCCGGGGAGGTGTGTCGTGATTAATTTGCATTGTTGTTTTTAATATTAACCAAATAGTATTTGTATTAGTAGAAATCTACTAATACGTATTATCGGTTTTCTTGGTTTTTCTTGTAAAATATTATTACTATATTGTATTAAGTATCACAACAAATAAACAATATCTCCAAAAGTGTGAAAACACAACCTTAATTGAGATTTCATCACTCAATTATTGTATTCGAATCTCAAACAAAAAGAAAAAGGCAAAAATAGATAAATACTTTCGTGAAGCTCGATTTTGAAAAATACAAACTATAAGGTTTTCACCAAAGGAAAAAGGCGGGTATTATAGTATATACCCTAAGGAAAAAGGCTCTTAAGTGCTTCTCGCCGCCTCGTTTCCCCGCTTGCTTGTGAGTATTTTGAGATTGAAGGCTAATCGAGGGTTTTGCCGCCCAAAGTATTATTACGTATAATATATTTGCTTGGTTTCTTTGTGATTAAACCCTCTTGAACAATTTGGTTTTCACCAAAGTTCTAAAGTCATTCGAAGGCGTTCACTCCACGTGATCGTTTTCATTCCTTTGAGGCTTCTTTAATCAAGAGTTTGATTCGAGTAGAGATTTTGTAGATTGTTGTCTACGAAGATACACCAAAATCCAAAAAAAAAATTAAATACAATCTAAAACACAAAAAAAAAATTGAAAATCCACAAAACACCCAAAAAGAATCTTCTTTGCTCACCTCCCATTCTTCGTGAAGTTTATGATCACTCGTAATCGAGCAAAACGAGCTCGTAAACGTCTTCAAAAGAAGCCAATCAAGAGACGTTGATTGAGGAACAACCTCCCATTGTTGAACCTATTGTAGAACAAGAAGTCGTCATGGCTAATCGTACTATGATGGAGTTGCTACAAGCACCCACCGAGGGTTTTAGAGAGGCTATTGTGATTCCCGCCATCCTTGCGGAGAATTTCGAGATTAAGACGGGTTTAATGTCGATGTTGCAAGCAAATAAGTTTAGAGGTCATGAGAAAGACAACCCGCATTATCACATTAGGAATTTTAATCGTCTCACCGCTACTAGCAAGTTTAAGGATGTTCCACATGACGCCATTAAAATGATGTTGTTTCCATACTCTTTAGATGGACCCGCAAAAATTTGGCTTGAGAAAGAACCGCCAAATTCGATTTTGACATGGGGTGATCTCGTTTCTAAGTTTGTGAACAAGTTTTTTCCACCATCTAAAACAACACATTTGAAAAATGAGATTTCACGATTTGTGCAAAGAAATAATGAAAGTTTTTCAATGGCATGGGAACGTTTTAAAGAAATGTTACATGAATGTCCACACCATGATTTTACGGAATTGCATCAAGTTGATACTTTTTATAATGGGCTTAATGATCATGAACGAGATTATTTGAATGCCGCCGCGGGTGGTAATTTTTTGTGCAAGACGACAAATGAGGCTTTACAAATCATCGAGAATAGATCTAAGGTTTATAGCCCTCGTAACACACCGAGTGTTGCCAATTTGGGTTCATCGTCATCATCTCGTAGCATTAATGCCTTACATGATGAAGCTAATGAGGAAAATCGGTTTTTTGATAGATTTGCTAATCTAATGTCCCATTGGAAAGCTCAAGAAGCTTCAAATTCCGCTTCGGTTAAAGCGGTTGCTAAAAGTTGTTTGTCTTGTGGTGGAGCTCATGATCTATCCGAGTGCATTACCGCGGATGGTAACACTTCGAGTGCTTATGTAGCAACGGGAACTTACAACCAAAACGGTCAAGGTTCCCGCCAAAATCAAGCTCCACCGAATCAAAATGTTAATAATTATCGAAACAACAACCAAGGTGGTAATTACCAAGGCAATTCACGCAATTACAACAAAGGGAATTATCAAAATGGGAATGGACAAATTTCTAATCAAAACCAAAACCGTGATTTTCAAAACACTACACAAGGTTTTCAAAATGCTCACACTAAAAATTTGCAAGGAGAATTTTTGGATTATGCTAAAGCAAATGATGCTAAATTTGATAACATGCAACGTGAGATGATTAGCTTAAGATCCGAGTTGAAAAACAAGCTAAAAAGTGAACTTGCTAATGAATTTAAAACTCATGCAAATAAAATGGAAGGAAATGTCCAATGTCTTCAACAAAACCAACAAAAGATTGAATTAGGACAACATGAGATTAAGCAAGAGTTATTAAAAGCGGATGCTAGGCAATCAAAATTTGAGGACCGAATGGCTAAGATGTTCGAAGCAATCATGTGTAAACCCTCTTCCTCGGGTGGTCTTCCTAGTGATACCATTGCAAACCCGAAGGGAGAAATGAAGGTTATTACTACACGAAGTGGTAAAACTTTCAAGGAACCAATCTCTCGTCCAAGTACTTCTACGGAGAAGGAAATCGAGAAAGAACCCGAGGTGATGGTCGAAAAGGAGCACATTACAATCCCACAAAGTACCGCTCAAACCACACCTACGGTTGAACCAATACCTATTGTGGAACCCGAGTTTCCAAGGTCGTTGCCTAATGACCAACCCACACCACCTTTACCCTACCCTTCGAGACGAAACAAAGAGAAAATGCAAGAACGTAACAAACAACAAATCGAGCTTTTTATAAAGATGTTTCAACAAGTGCATTTTGATGTGAGTTTAGCCGACGCGTTGTTATATATGCCTCGTTTCGCTTCCACTTTTAAAAGTATGATGAGCGATAAGGAAAAGATTTCAAAGCTTGCTAATTGTTCTTCGGTTTATCTTAACCGCATACCGGAAAAAGTTGGTGATCCCGGAAAGTTTCTCATTCCTTGTGACATACAAGATATGAAAGAATGCCTCGCCTTGGCCGATCTTGGTGCGAGCATTAATTTGATGCCATTTTCCATTTGGAAATCGCTTTCGCTTCCGGCTCTTATTCCTTCGAACATGTCTATCGAGATGGCCGATCATTCTACATATATGGCATGTGGAATTGCCGAAGATGTTTTCGTGAAAGTTGGGAAGTTCTACTATCCCGTTGATTTTATAATAGTTGACATCCCCGCGGATCCTCAAGTTCCTCTAATTTTAGGTCGTTCATTTTTAGATACTTCGAGATCGCTTATCGATGTTCATGCAAGAACTATCACTTTGAGATTCAACGAAGAGGAACTTGTTATAAACGCTACTCAAAACTCTAAACCTTCTCATGTTTATGCAATCGCTACCATCAATCACATTGACATAGTTGATGTCGTTTGCGATGAGTTTTCACAAGAAGTGTTAGGTTTTTCCGATAGCTCGTCAAGTGGCATTCCCACTATTTTGGATCCGATTCTTGCTAATTCCACACCAAATCTCACTCCATTCCAAGGAGACGATCTCACTTCCAATGACATCGACAATGAAGATGAGGTGTTGATTAGTCATGATACGTCTATTCCACCATTTCTTCCGCCTATGGAAGTCATGAATATGCATTCTTGGAAGGTGATGACAAGTTGCCGATTATTATTGCAAAAGGTCTTACCAATAATGAAAAAACCGAGCTCTTGAAAGTTCTTAAGGCTCATAAAGGGGCAATTGCGTGGAAAATATCCGACATTAAGGGTATTGACCCAAAATTTTGTACTCACAAGATTTTAATGGAGGAGGACTAGAAACCCGCAATTCAAAGTCAAAGAAGGGTTAATCCCAAAATTCACGATGTCATTAAAAAGGAGGTCCTTAAACTCCTTGACGCGGGAATAATTATCCTATATCCGATAGCCCATGGGTGAGCCCAATCCATTGTGTCCCTAAAAAAGGAGGAATGACCGTCGTGCCCAATGAAAACAACGAGTTAATTCCCACTCGTGTTGTGACCGGTTGGAGGGTGTGTATTGACTACCGAAAGTTAAATTACGCCACTCGTAAAGACCACTTTCCTTTGCCCTTCATGGATCAAATGTTGGAGCGACTCGCGGGAAATGAATTCTATTGCTTTTTAGATGGTTTTTCTGGTTACTTTCAAATTCCTATCGACCCTCGTGATCAAGAGAAGACTACGTTTACGTGTCCTTATGGAACGTGCGCTTATCGTAGGATGCCTTTCGGACTTTGTAATGCACCGAGTACGTTTCAACGGTGTATGATGGCGATTTTTCACGATATGATCGAGAAGTCGATGGAAGTGTTTATGGATGACTTCTCGGTGTTTGGCAATTCGTTCACGTCATGTTTATCTAATCTCGAGCAAATGTTAAAACGTTGTGAAGAAACCAATCTTGTGCTTAATTGGGAAAAATGTCATTTTATGTGTAAAAAGGAATCGTCTTAGGACATAAGGTGTCAAAGGCGGGGATTGAGGTCGATAAAGCTAAGGTAGACGTCATCGCCAAGTTACCTCATCCCAAAACCGTTAAGGGAGATAGGAGTTTCCTAGGCCACGCGGGCTTTTATCGTCGTTTCATCAAGGACTTTTCAAAAATCTCTCGACCTATGACACACCTTCTCGAGAAGGATGCTCCTTTTAATTTCAATGAGGATTGTGTTAAAGCTTTCGAAACTCTCAAAAGGAAACTTACCGAAGCTCCCATTCTTGTTGCTCCTAATTGGGAATTACCCTTTGAAATCATGTGCGATGCAAGTGATTATGCTATAGGGGCCGTCTTATGGCAACGTTATGAAAAGCATTTCCGTCCTATCCGTTATGATAGTAAGACGATGACCGAGGCTCAATTAAAGTACACCACAACGGAAAAGGAATTCGTTGTCGTGGTTTATGCTTTTGAGAAATTCCGACCTTATCTCGTCTTGACTAAAAGCATCGTGTATACCGACCATTCGGCAATCAAGTATCTCTTAGCTAAGCAAGATGCTAAGCCGAGATTGCTTCGTTGGATGCTCCTCCTCCAAGAATTTGATGTCACCGTGCTTGACAGAAAAGGAGCCGAGAATCTAGCGGCCGATCATCTCTCTCGTCTAGAAGATCCTCACAAAGATGATTTCGAGAACAAGGAAATCACCGAAACATTTCCTCTCGAGACTCTCGGCGTAGTGAATTCTAAAGACACCACCCCATGGTTTGCCGACATTGCAAATTACCATGCGGGCAATTTCATAATCAAGGGTATGACGACACCACAAAAACGAAAATTCTTTTGTGACGTCAAGTTCTATTTTTGGGACGACCCTTATCTCTTTCGGGTTTGTGCGGATCAACTCGATCGATGTTGTGCTTTTGGTGCCGAAGCTTCTAATATCCTTAGAGCTTGTAACGAGGGACCCACGGGTGGTCACCACGGTGCTAATCTCACGGCTAAGAAAGTGATCGATGCCGGTTTCTTTTGGCCTTCTATCTATCGTGATGCACACGCACTTGTGAAGTCGTGTGATTCGTGCCAACGTCAAGGAAAATCGTCTCAACGTGATGAAATGCCGCAAAACATAATTCAAGTGTGTGAGATTTTCGACATATGGGGAATAGACTTTATGGGGCCGTTCCCATCGTCTCATGGCAACAAATATATCCTCGTCGCGGTGGACTACCTTTCTAAGTGGGTGGAAGCTAAGGCTTTGCCTACTAATGATGCTCGTGTGGTAGTGAAGTTTTTGAAGCAACTATTCTCTCGGTTCAGAACCCCTCGTGCTATTATAAGCGATCGTGGAACCCATTTTTGTAATGACCAATTCGAAAAGGTTCTAAAGAAATATGGAGTTACTCGTCGTCTTTCTACGGCTTATTACCCGTAAACGAGTGGGCAAGTCGACGTTTCGAACCGAGCTTTGAAGAGGATTTTAGAGAGGTCAATTGGAGAAAACCGTGCTTCATGGTCCGACAAACTCGATGACGCTTTATGGGCCTTTAGGACCGCTTATAAGACACCTATCAGTTGCACTCCTTATAAGTTAGTCTATGGGAAGAATTGTCATTTGCCCATTGAGTTGGAGCATAAGGCATATTGGGCCCTTAAGCATGCAAACTTTGACTTGAAGACCGCGGGAGATTACCGGAAAATACAATTGAATGAATTGGATGAATTAAGAGATAACGCTTATGAAAATTCATTAATTTTTAAAGAAAAGACAAAAAAGTTTCATGATTCAAAGATTAAAAACCGGGTTTTTAACGTTGGTGATCAAGTGTTGCTTTTTAACTCTCGACTTAAGATATTTTCCGGTAAATTGAAATCTCGTTGGTCGGGTCCGTTCACCATTACACAAGTGTTTCCATATGGGACCATTGAGCTAGCTCAAGATGATGGTCCTAATTTCAAGGTGAATGGACATAGGCTTAAGCACTACTTTAGTGGGGAAATTCCTTCAATGGTTGCCCTCGACCAAGTCACCTTCCCCAATAATAATTAGCATTGAGGGGATCGAGTCGAGCTCATGACTTGGTAATCAAAAACGAGGTGCCTCGTGGGGGAGATCCCATGCTTATCCTTTATGCTTACTATTCACTAATAAGGGGACTTGTACCCTTTCAACTCGTTGTCTCGTGGTTGTTTGTGATTGTGTTATCTAGATCATCATCATCATCTACGATTGAAGACCCTCGTGTTCGTTTACATGAGCCTCCATCATTTGCTTGAACAAGTTTTTCACGAATCCATGACATATCCTTTATTGTTCTAACAATTATCTTTTAGCATACTTAATAAACGGCTTTAGATATATTGTTGATCACCCTTTCCATGCTAGATCCTAAGCATTCAACTCTTCGTCTCTAGTATTGGGGTGCTCCACATTTAGACTCGAAACATTGGGGACAATGTTTGCTTTTAGTATGGGGGGGTGAATAGGTACTTGCTTTGCTACGCCCTCACGCTTTCCAATTTTCAATGTTTTGTTTTTGTTGCTAATAAGGCTAAAAGTGGCCAAATTTTAAAATTTTTCTTAGTTTTCATAAGTGTTTTTAAGACACGAATGTATATTTTCCGGTGGGTAGAATAAGAGTTAATTTTTGACTTGATGGGCATTTGGAGCCATTTGCATTCCTTAACCCGCTCAATTCAAGTTTTGCTAGACTTTTATATAGGGAGCTTTAAAACGCGAAAGTCTTAATTCATACTGTTGATCCCAAACCTAGATCGATTAGCTTTGTGTATACGAGATTAGATCAAGTAATACACGTAGAGAAACCTTTGTATATGCTTTATAAATCTAAGTGTTATGCGGAATTTAACACTTAAACAAGAACACACAAGATGTAAACAAACTTTCACTTTGATTATGAATGTCGAACTTGCTTACAATGAAAGATGTTTACGAACGAAAACTTATATAAAACTTGATATTGAACATTAACCTAAAGGCCTTCTTTTATATACATAAGAAGCCTTGTACAATAATCTACGTATCAGCTATTCTAGGTAAAGATAAATATAGAAAATACATTGTCGTTTCTATCCTTACTAGAAGTATTCTAGAATATAATAAACATGTAGATTATATCTTCCATCAGTGCTTGTCTTCAATGTGTCAACGCTTGACTTTAACTTGTCAACGCTTGAGCTGTCAGCGCTTGCTTTGTTCTTGTCAACGCTTGTTTTGTTCTTGTCAGCGCTCAAGTGATCTGGCCTTAATTTATTCCCAACAATCCTCCCCTAAACTTGATATCCACTCTTATGATCAAGTTTCTGAATAAGCATTAAGGACTAAGAGGAGTCTGACAAACCTTCTCATATTGGTAATGAATAAATCTGATCAAATCTTTTGCCACGTCACTTGAATAATCTATTTCCAGCTGAGTGTCCTTCATCTTTTCAAAAACAGCCTTGGATATGAAATACTGAGCATCCACAAGTAGATACTCAGCAAACTTTGTAGAACTCAAATGGTATACACCAGCAGCTGAATATAACCTCCATTGAAGACCACTGAGATCATCTTCAAGATCCTTCCATATTGGAGGATCCTCATCTTTTGGCCCACACATTCTTTTGAATGTGGTCCAAAGTTTTATTCCATTAGCTGAAGTTGGTGCTTCAGCCTCATACTTGGTCTCCAGCAACCTCCAAAGGTCCACCAAGTCTTCTCTATCACAACTTGAAAATAAAGATATGAGAGTGGTAAAAGTGTGTACCTCCTTGCCAAATCTGCCAATCTTCCAGAACCCACATTCATCTTCTTCATAGCTCACAATTAGGTTCCTGAGATCTAATGGTAACACTTGCACCATATCTGAAGCTTCTAATGGGGAGAGCTTGAGGCTCTTTCTTATAACTGCTTCATTTGGATATAGTGGATCCATATCTTTTGGAAAATCAAATTTAAATCCCTTCTTCACTGGCCTGGGAACCATCATAGCTTTCTTGATTTCCATTTCTTCTGCAAGTTGCTCCTTTCTTTCATCTGAAAGAAGTCTGAGAGTGTTTGCTTCCTGCACTCTCACCCAAATGGGATAAGCCCTGTTTTCCAACTCATCAAATGTCAAAGCCTTCAACTTTTAATATGTCCATCCAACTCCATGACATCTGAGCAACATAAAGTAGAGCTCCCTTCTATCCCTTTTCAACTCTGAGAGAATATTGCTTGCCTTATGTTTCAAAATTACCTTACAATCCTTCTGAACTCTAAGAAGAAGCTCCAAACCCCATATTTGATCTGAAATGGTCAAGTCTGGATTATCCATGCAGCTTTCTTCCCAAGAATTGTACATTTGAACCACCTCTGGCATGTCAAAGTCAACCTGCAATTTCAATTCTCTCAGCTTCTCTTTGGCCAACTCATCTCCATACTCAAGCCTTTCAGGTTCTATAATCATTACACTTGAGTCTGAGCTAGCTTCATCACTTTCTTCTTCTGAAGTCACAACAAATGGTGACTTTTCCTTTTCATCTTGTTCCATCATTTGTTCAGCCAATCTTCTATCAAATTCAACTTGAGCTGCATCTTTTGGAACAATCTCTTCTACCATTTTACCCTTACCCTTATCTGATGGTGCAATGGTTGGTAAGGTAGATGGTAATACCTGAGTAGAAACCTCCTTGATGATAGATGATGACTGGGATACATCACCTTCATGTGCAGGTCTGTCAACGTCCAAATTTATCCTATCAGCGCCCAAAATATTTCTATCAGCGTCCAAATTTGCCTTGTCAACGCTCAAATATTTTCCCTCAGCGCCTTGTGTAACCTCTCTCAACATAGCTGTAAATGATAAATTTAAATTGGTGGGAGAGACTAAGGACGTATCAAAACCTGTTTGTTTCTTCAAAGTTGTAAGGGCCTCAGCAACATCCATTGATTGACCATCCTGGCTGCCCTTATCACTCAGATTTATTTGATCTTCCTCCCCTTTGGAAGACTCCTCCATACCCCTTCTAACACGTTCACTTTCCAAAACAACAATCCTCTCCCTCAATTGCATGAGTTCAAGGCCTTGTGAGATGACAATTTCTACTAAGTCTGCATTTTGCTTTTGCAAGCTAATGCAGACTGCCGTCAATTTCATAAGAGTCATTGGTTCCAGTCTGCCCTCTTCTAAAATGGGGATTTGACCTCCCAAATCAGATTCATTGGGCAAGGATGAGGACTTAATGATGGTGGGACTGCCTTGGCCAGCTTCTAAGCCAGAACCAATAGTCCTAGCCTCATCCAGGTCACCAACCACACTTGTGGTGGTGGTTCTCTCTGCTTCATGGCTAGGACCACCAGAGGAGAACACTCCAGTAGTCCTTTGGCGTTTCATCAACCTATATTCAGGGGGTGTGGAAGATGGTGTGGAAGAATGAGTAGATGTGGGTTGGTTAAGGGGTGTTTGGGATTGTGAAGGTTGTGTGTCTGCGTTGGAAATAGGCACATCAACGCCAACATTTGATGTGTCAGCGTCAAAGGGTTCTTGGTCAAGTTGCATGTGTTCAGGTGAAGGTAAAGGTTCAGGAATGGGTTCAAGTTGTGGTTGGGGTTGTGCTGCTGCAAGAACAGCAAGCATGGCTTGGGTTAAAGGTAGGTCTCTATGGGGTGGTGAATCCATCTTCATAAAAATAGCTTTCTTTTGCTTTGGGATCTTATAAAAATCATTGTGATCCCTTGATCAGTATCCTTGATCATCAAAAACCATTTTCAGAAAACGGGGATAAGCTAAAGTCATTTTTGTCCCCTTGTTTTTACACATCCCCTCAAAAATCATTTTAGAATAGTTGTATTTTTGCCCTGTTGCAATGCATACAATAGCACTTGCAATGGATCTATTGATCTCATTGTGTGCAATACATTTGGAACTCAAACATTGAAGGAGGACATGTATGAGGTACTTCCAGGCTGGGGGAAATTCCTGCTTATGATACTTGTTTAGAGTACCTTCATCAGGAAAGGGATATCCCAAAGCCCTAAGTCCTTGTTCTATTTCATTTATGGGAAGGGTGGCTATACCATCAGCATCATCAAGATGCAAGACTTGGCGTACCAAAGCCTCAGTAACCACCCAAGATCTCCCATGAACAATAGAAGTCAATGTGGTCACTCCATTAACTGTTGAGGAACTGACAGTGTTCCAAAACTGCTTAATGTGTGTGACTGGAATGAGTGGTGCATGAGAAAGAGCATACCTTAGTGGGGATGCGTTCAAATAGGCCACCATTTGTGTGTATTGGGGAAACAGAGCATCATCAGCTTCAAGATAAGCAATCATGTTGTGTTGTGATCTGAACCCCAATGCCAATTCTGCTGAGTTAAACTTTGGTGCCATTGATGAAAGCTGTTAATTTTAAGTGTAGAAGATGAAGTTGATAAGAGAAAATTGTTAGACAAGAATTATAGATACCTTGTTTAAAATAGGAGCCAAATTTATAGGAGAGAAAGAATGCATGTGATTGGCCCAAAAATAGGCAAAGCTTTTCAAAAATCAATCATGAAAATATTGAAAAAGTTATAAGTTATCTCATGCATTAAATGAAAGTAACAACTCCTAAAATTACGGCTTGAAAATATGTCAAAAAGTAACAACTGGGTAGGTCCCATTGAGTGTCAACGGTCAAAAATAACCTATCAACGCCCAACGGCTATAATCTTGTCAACGTTTGCCTAAAGCCATGTCAGCGTCCAATTTGGTCACAACAACGCTTGGAAAAATCTTGTCAGCGTCCAAAAATAAAAATATTTTAAAAAGTAAAAAATGACCTTAACAAGTAATTTATCCTAGAGAAGATAACCAAAAGCTGATAATTATCATAGGGCGGCAAGCACTGTCCAGTTATGCACACTTGCATAAGCAAGATAGACATAACAGTCCTCTAGTGTCCCTTGCTAACCAAAACTCTTAACAACAAAGTTACCTTATAAAATCCTTGTTACTCCCAGGTAAATCCCATATCAAAATCATTCCCAAGTCTCCCAACAGACCACAACCAATTCTAGGCCAAAAATGTCTTGGCAGCATGCAAAGTTGATATACTATGCATGCTACAATGCCTCATGATTTAGTAAAACTAACTCATACTCACCCGTGGACACAATCTAGAATTGTGATAAGAGTATCATATGGATACCCAAACATCCTAAAGGTTCCTAAAACCTCCCCTTAAACTATGATACAAAAAGTTTGCTAAAATTATGCATGAACATAAAAAATTTATGTCTAGATAGGAATGAAACATTCCAACCATCATCCATAAATAAAAACTTGTCCAAATGCTTCTCCATTGATCCATAAGCAACTCTGTATCCAATGGTATACTACTAACACCATCTGCACATTTAGATTGAAAACCACAAAACTAACATTGTTGCTGACAACGCCCCGATAACACATGACAGCGTTGAGGGAAGCTTTGTCAGCGTTAGACAATTATATTGCTGACAACGTTGCAAAAACACTTATCAGTGTTCAAGCAACCTTTGTCAGTGTTAGAAAAATATAGTGGAAAATCTAAATCATCAATAAGACCAATAATAATAATGCATCATCCTGTACATACTTTTACAAAAAAAAATCCAAAACACATATTATGTGAGATTAACCATTCCAATACTTGTTACCAAGTATTGAAATCTCCCAGCATCAAAAGGTTTAGTTAATAAATCTGACACATTTTCCTCAGTGTCAACCCTATCTGGTTGTATTAAACCTTTCTCAAAGCAATCTCTTATAAAATGGTGTCTAATTTCTATGTGTTTAGTTTTAGAATGATGTACAGGATTCTTAATGATGCATAAAGTACTATTATTGTCAAAAAATATCTTAGTATGCATGAAATTATACCCATAATCCAACAGCTGGTTCTGAATCCACAACACTTGGCCACAACATCCAGCTGCAGCCACATACTCTGCTTCAGTTGTAGAATTAGTCACCACTGTTTGTTTCTTGCATTGCCAAGATATTAACCTGCTCCCAAGAAACTGACATCCACCAGTTGTGGATTTCCTATCAAATTTATCACCTCCATAATCACTATCTGAATATGCAATCAGCTCCAATGGTGAATCCTTTGGGTACCACAAACCAAGACTAGGATAGCATCTTAGGTACCTAAAGATCCTCTTCACAGCATAAAGGTGACATTCTTTAGGAGTCACTTGATGGCGTGCACAAGCACACACAGCAAACATGATATCAGGTCTGGAGGCATTAAGATACATCAAGGATCCAATCATGGATCTATAATGCCTGACATCAACATCTTTCCCATCTCCAATCTTTCCCCAAGGGTGTTCTCTATCCATAGGAGTAGTAGCCCTCTTTTCATGTGGAGAAAAGCCAAACTTCTTCAAGATCTCAGCAACATGTTTGTCCTGGGAGATGAAGATACCATCCTCTTTCTGTTGAACTTGTAAACCTAGAAAGAAGTTCATCTCCCCCATAGCACTCATCTTGAATTTGTCTGTCATAAGCTTGGAGAAATCCTCACTCATCTTTGGATCAGTAGACCCAAAAATGATATCATCAACATAGACCTGCACAAGCAACACATCCTTGCCTTTCTTCTTTGTAAACAGTATCTGATCTATGGTGCCCCTCTTGAATCCATTGTCCACCAAATAGGTAGACAGAGTACCATACCATGCTCTAGGGGCTTGATGAAGGCCATACATAGCCTTTTTAACTCTATACACTTTATCTGGATGCTTTGGATCCTCAAAACCAGGAGGTTCCATGACATATACTTCCTCAACAATGGTGCCATACAAGAAAGCACTCTTGACATCCATTTGATAGACTGTGAAGCCCATGCAAGAGGCATAGGCTAGAAAAATCCTAATAGCTTCAATCCTTGCAACTGGTGCAAAGACCTCCTCATAGTCTATCCCCTCCTTTTGTGTATAACCTTGAGCCACTAACCTTGCCTTGTTTCTGACCACAATGCCTCTTTCATCTCTTTTGTTCCTGAGAACCCATCTTGTCCCTATAGGTCTGACATATCTAGGACAATCAACCAGCTCCCAAACTTCCTGAATTTCAAATTGATGAAGCTCATCCTGCATTGCTTCCACCCAACTTGGTTCTTTGAGAGCATCAAATATTTTATTGGGTTCTTCTTGTGACACAAAACATGCAAACAAACATGCTTACACAAGAGGGGTATCAACCTTCTTGTATATATTGGCAATAAACCCACCAAGACCTTAATGAGATCTTCTAGTCTGAACTGGAGTCATAATATCACCAATGATCTGAGATGTGGGGTGATTCTTCATTGTGGAAGTGAGAACCCCTCCTTCAAAAAGTCTGGTGTCCTCAACCTCACGCTCCATGTTGCCAATATCTTCTTCATCAGACTCTCTTATATCAACATAAGGATGACCTTCTTCATAAGAATTGGAAGGTTCACCTTGTTCAAAAGTGGAAGAGAAAAGATGTGCAAAGGTGTTGTCAACGTCTGAACCTTGTTTGTCAGCGCTTGGGCTAACAACGCTTGAAATGTTGTTGTCAACGTCTGAGCCATCAACGTCTGAATTGGTCTTGTCAGCGCTAGATTTCCCTTTGTCAGCGCCTGAAGAACCACGCATGTTTGTATCTGGTGGTATTTGGAGACCACCATTATCTTGTCCAGCAGCAGCAGCAAAAGCATCTGTCCAAATGGGAATTGTAACATATTCAAATGTAGGAGATGCCTTTTCTGCTTGTGATCCAACCTTCTCATGAACCTGTGTACCTGAAACATTAACAACTTGTTCCTCCACAACATTTGAAGTTACCTTCACAATGTCTGGATTAGTGACAGGCATATAATTTAAAGTTCTAGATAAGTGTTCCAAATCAAACAACCAATTAGGACCACTTTCAGGATCACTAGGTTTATTCTCTAAGAACCTAGCATGTACTCTCTCAACTATACGTTTGTCATCTTTAAGATAAACCCTATAACCCTTGCTCTGCACTGAATACCCCATGAAGTAACCCTCATCACCTTTTGCACTAAATTTCCCTAAGGCATCACTAGTATCTAACACTACTACATGACAACCAAAAGGTCTGAGAAAACCAATATTAGGTTTTCGTCCCCAAAGTAACTCATAAGGTGTTTTGTTCTGAATTTTGTTAACCAATGCTCTATTTTGCACATAACAAGCTGTATTAACAGCCTCAGCCCAAAAGGCTATAGGAAAGTGAGCATCAGCCAACATTGTTCTGGCTGCTTCAATTAGGGTTCTATTTTTCCTCTCAACAACCCCATTTTGTTGTGGGGTTCTAGCAATACTAAATTGCCTTGTAATTCCTTTCTTGGCACAGAAATCATCTAACTTCTTGTTCCTAAATTCTCCACCATTATCACTCCTAAGCATTTTAACCTCATTGCCAGACCTCTTTTCAATCTGAGTGATAAAATCAGTAAGAACATCAGATGTGTCACTCTTCATAGCTAGAAAGAATGTCCAAGTAAATATAGAAAAGTCATCTGTGATAACAAAGCAATAAGACTTACCATTCAAACTTTCTATATTTGTTGGACCAAAGAGGTCCATGTGAAGCATATAAAGAGGTCTGGAACTAGTATGCACCTGTTTGGACTTGAATGAGACCTTGTGCTGCTTGCCTTTAAGACATGCAACACAAGAGTGGTCATTGTGGAAGGCCTTCTCAGGCAAACCATCAACTAAACCAAGCCTCACAAGTCTATTTATATTTTTAAAATTTATGTGCCCTAGTCTCCTGTGCCACAAATTACTCTCATCTACTAAGGCCTTAGCATAAAAACAAGACATATTGGTATTCATTTTAATCCCATTTAAATTCACATTATATATGTCCTTATGCCTAGGTGTTCTATACTCAATATATTTCTCATCAGGGATCTTAAAATCCTTACTTAACACCAAACACTCAGTATCAGTAAAAAGAACTTTATTTTTGTTATCACATACTTGTGATACACTAAACAGATTATAATCAAGTTCTTTTACCAGGAAGACGTTCTCAAAATGCAGATTATTGGTGAGAAGGTTTCCTTTGCCTGTGATGGTGCCATAACCACCTCCAAAGTATACCTTGTCACCATCTTTAATAGGGGTGAAATTCGTCAGATAGTCTTCCTTCCCTGTCATGTGCCTTGAGCATCCACTATCCCAATATCCATAATCATTGATCTGTCTTTGAATGCCCTGCACATAAAGAAAACAAATTAGTTTTCTTTGGGAACCCAAGTCTCAAAAGACTTGGATTCATCTGGTTGTTCAATAAGAACAGACTTAGTTCTCACAACAACCCCATTCTCATCCTTTCTAGGATGAAATACCCAGTTAACCCCAATAGGTTTTGTAATGACCTTTGAAATGTAATTAAATCTATTGCAAGTCATTGAAATCCCATTATCATTAGGGTTTTGATCTTTCTTGGGTCTCCATGTTAAGCTTGAAGAAGCTTTAGACCCCTTACCTTGTGGCTGCAAATATTTAGGTCTGGTCACGTTTCTGTCAGCGTTAGAATTTGTCCTGTCAATGCTGAAATTACCCTTGTCAGCGTTGAACCTAGGGTTTGCTACAGAAACCCATTGCCTATTTGCCCAGGTGTTTGTCTTTTGAAAGGGTCTTTGTCCATGAGTGTTAGACCTTCTAGAAAAGAATGGAGCAGGTCTAATCACTTGTGGACTTTGCTGCACACAAGGTTTGGGTCTGACAACGTTTGACTTTCTAACAACGTTGACTTTCTTCCTGTCAGCGCTAAAATTGTTCCTGTCAGCGCTGGCTTTGAGAGCGTTGACACACTTGTATGCCAAATGTGAAAAGCTACCACAAGTGTAACAAGCTTTCTTAGACACAACCTTAGGTCTAGTAGAGAAGAAACATGTTCTATGATTGCTAACTTGGCTCTTGGGTGACCTATTATTCCTATACATCTCTGCATATTTAATGGTAGGTCTTCTAACAGTGTTTGAGCCTAGGTCAACAGCTTTACCAGTGATTGGGTGAGTAACCTTAATGGGTGGTGATTCATTGGGACTTTCACATAGCAAACCTCCCTTAACAAATAAAGTAGGGTTAGCTTTCTTCCACTCATTTAGGTCAGTCAATTTTTGTTGATACTCTTCAACTGGAGTGACAACTCTTGGTGGAGGAATGAATTCCTCCTCTTGGAGCTCTGGTAAACCAGTCCAAGATAAGTCCCTTCGTTGGACACCATAGAAGTCACCAGCTGGTGGTGGAACCAGAGAGTATCATTCATCCCAATCCCAGTCATGTCCTTAGGATCTCTTTGTTTAGCTACACAGTCTCCTAGGGTTTGGGTGGCTCTATCAAATCTTTGAATTTTGAGGTCAACATTATCTTTATTCTTAATGGCCTCATCTAACTTAGCCTGTAATTCACTATTAACCTTTTTCATGATGTTTCTAACATCCATACTACCCTCTAGCTCATGTTTTAAGATATTGATCTTATCTTTTAAGTCAAATTCCATTTTCTTGTATTCAGAAACGGTTTTCTCAGTTTCAGTAAGAGCTAGTTGGTAATTAGACAATTTACACCTTTCAGTACTCATATCATCTTTTAGTTTTAACACCTCTTTGTTAAGTCTTTCAGTGTTTAACCTACAACCTTTGCTACAAAAAGCATCATCATATACCTCATTATCAGATGAAGAGGAGGAGTGTGCCATGAGAGCATATTCAACATGCTCTTCTTCTTCAATATCAACAACCAAAGCTTTATCCTCTTCAGCATTCTTAGCCAGATAGCTCCAATCCCATCATGTACCATCAATTCCTTGAACTGCAACCATAGCTTTGGAATCCTGAGCTTTAACAATCTGACTTGAGGGTTTACCAGCATCAGATCTTCTAGGAGATCTGCATTCCCTCATGAAGTGCCCCATACGATGACAGTTGTAGCATTCAACTTTGGATTTATCAAATCCAGCTGTGTCTTTAGCATTGAAGGTCATCTTCTTTTTAAACCTTCTGTTCCACCTATTTGCTCTTATACTAGCAAGAGCCATGTTCCACTTGATGTCCATCTCTTCCAAGTGCTCATCACTTATCTGCTCAAGGTCCTCATATGTAATCACTGAACCATTGGGCAAAGAAGCAATGTAAGCACAAACAGTATCCAAATCCAACCCAGCAGGTTTAACTCTTGGGGAGTCATTCTTGAATGTGTCAGCGTCTGAAAAGGAGACGTTAACAGGACTTGTTCCAGCGCTGACATATGATGATCCAGTAACTGGATGCATATAAGAGTCCTTCTGATTGAATTGACCTTCAATATGAGAGAAGAAGGCCATGTTGCTGGTGGTAGATTTGCTTCCATGCTATGAAAGAGTTTCATCTTCCAACAGTCTTAGTTTGTTGTAGATGTCATCAAACGAGGAGCTCTTGTAAGTATTGTTGGCAAGAATAGATCTTGCCTCAATCTTCCATGCCTCACCAAGACTTTTAAGAAAGGTAGCATTGGTGTCAACATCACCAACTTGTGTCCCCATGAAGGACAACTTGCTTGTGATGTCAAGCAATCTGCTTCTCACACTACTCAGTTTCTCATTGGGTTGAGCTTTGAAGACAGCATAATCATGCAGAAGTTGCTTTTTCTTTTCTTCTTTAGTGTCTGCATTGCCACCATATGCAACTTCAAGAGCTTCCCAAAGATCCTTAGCAGATTCATACCCTCTATATTTATGCTGATTTTCTTGTCCCAAAGAGACTTTCAGAATATTTAGGGCTTTCATGTCAACCCTTTTCTTTGCAATATCATCAGAAGCTACAGCTCTACCATCTCCAGGTTTTTCTCTCTTATCCTCTTCAGGGCATCCTTCAACAGCTGTTCTTTGACTAATGGCATCAAGAATCTTTTGAGCCTTATTGAATGTGTTTCCATATTCAATAATCTCCCAAAGTGTGTAGTCATAGATCCCCATATATTGTTCAAAGTTGAACTTCCATAAGTCAAAGTTGGTTGCATCAAGCATGAGAATCTTGATGTTTGGTAAGGCTGAGGAGGAGGAAGTTATTGCTTCAGACATGATGTTGTTAGGGTTTCTGAGAAAATTAGGGTTTTGGTGTTTTTAAGGTTCTAGTGTTCTTAAAAGATCAAAAGTTCCTCAATAAGCTCTGATACCACTTGTTGATCCCAAACTTAGATCGATTAGCTTTGTGTATACGAGATTAGATCAAGTAATACACATAGAGAAACCTTTGTATATGCTTTATAAATCTAAGTGTTGTGCGGAATTTAACACTTAAACAAGAACACACAAGATGTAAACAAACTTTCACTTTGATTATGAATGTCGAACTTGCTTACAATGAAAGATGTTTACGAACAAAAACTTATATAAAACTTGATATTGAACATTAAACTAAAGGCCTTCTTTTATAGACATAAGAAGCCTTGTACAATAATCTACGTATCAGCTATTCTAGGTAAAGATAAATATAGAAAATACATTGTCGTTTCTATCCTTACTAGAAGTATTCTAGAATATAATAAACGTGTAGATTATATCTTCCATCAGTGCTTGTCTTCAATGTGTCAACGCTTGAATTTAACTTGTCAACGCTTGAGCTGTCAGCGCTTGCTTTGTTCTTGTCAACGCTTTTTTTGTTCTTGTCAGCGCTCAAGTGATCTGGCCTTAATTTATTCCCAACACATACGGGTTAAGAACAAGAACTTTTCGCAAGTTCCTATAATTGATCCTAGAAAGTCACTTATCAAGGGAACTATAAAACTCATTCTCTAAACTTGAAAAAGTCCAAGAAAGTGCAAGATCCTATAGGTGGCTTGAAAACCCAAAACTTTGATTTGATATAGTCTTAATGAAAGCTAATCCAAATTTGGCTTAATTTTGACTTGCATGGCTAAGTATTCACGAGTCTCTTTAATTAGAGGTCTTTATATAGTGAAGAACGAGAGATGACAAGAGTTAGACAAGTGATCATGCTAAACATAGAACATGAAAGTGTTCTTTCAAAAAGTCATATGTTTTTAATTGTGGCTTTTTCTTCCCATAAGATCAATGCATTAGGAATAAATCATAATTGCAATAAGTAAGGTCGTACGATTTGAAAAGTTACTTAGCCTCTAGCACAAGATCGTTTAAAAGTTGCTCGGGGTTGAATAGAGTTCATAGCCAAGGCATAACTTATTGAAGCGGGACGCGAAGATTGGCGATCATCCAAAAAGGCCCTAACAAGGCATGAGGAGCTCTATTTTTGCTAAAGATCCAAGATGATGTGAAGTATCATTATTCCTAAATCAATATGAAGGATCGAGACACACGACGAAAAGCAATTACTCCCCTAATGATCATGGAGAAAGTCTATCCAAAAAGACCCTTACAAGGTATGAGGATAAATATATCCAAGTCCGAAAAGGAGGCGGATCGTTGTATATCAAAATCCAAAGTAAGGATTGAAGAAAAATGATGAAGTCGTGGTTCAAATATGAAGAATCTCTCAAAAACGTCAAGTGAAGAAATTCCAAATATATGAAGAGAAGACCATAATCTCAAGAACGTCTTCTCAAGATTTGAAGTATGAAGTACATGCTAAATATCGGTCCGAGAAAGGTCTCAAATCATGAAACGAGTTATGCCAAGATATGAACATAAGGAGATACACGAGAAGCCGTTTTAAAAGATTTTGTCCTTCGGCTAACTATTGATTAAATCGTGCTACTTTGCTTTCGGACTAATAACTACTCAAATAAGTCAATATGAATCACTTGTGATCCATGAAAAATAGATAAAAAATGCTAGTAACCCATTTCTTTTTATAATAACTAGGATTGCGGGGAGAAAAAGTATTACACAATTTGGACGTATGAGTAGTGTTAGCATTGTGACTTGTACCAACAATGATCTCGTTTTTGCACTAAGCATGGAATGTATGACAATAAAGGATGACGAAGTTTACTCTAAGGGACATTTGCTTGTTTCTATTCATTGACCCTAAAAGTCACTTTCGTGATGAAAATCATACATTTTGTCTTTACACATCTTCGTAGTATGTTGCAAGTCTTTTACTCTTCAATAAAGGTTAATAAAATTGAACTTTGGTGATTCTTAGATACTTTATTCTAGCATTGCGTGAGGGCATGACAATGGGTTAGTGTGGGGGAGTGATGAGATGGCATTTATACATGATCTCATCGTTCTTTTCGGGCTTTAAATGCATAAAAATGTCATAATATACCAAATATATGCTTGTGTTTGTTTACTTGTGTATTTTAGGTATGGATATCGTGAAAAAGACAAAATATCACAAGATACAAGGAAAAACGGACACGAGAAACGAAGTCGTACAAGGAACCGGGCCATAATTCATGAAGAATTCAACAAATACCCTTGAAGACTTGAAGACATACAAGATTGATCCTCATTTATTGAAGAAATGACACTTAAAACCCTTGTATATTAATAATTACAAGTTTGGTCCTTTAAGTTTGTCAAAATTACACAAATTGTCCTTCAACTTTGAAGAAATGGCAAGATTGGTCCCTCAACAATTCCAAATTGTCAATTATTGTCCCTCATCAAGCCAAAGATACATTGAAGACCTTTGAAGATCAAGAATGTCCAAGATCAGCCCTTGAAATATCTCAAAATGGCAAAAACAACCCTTTGAAACCTTTTTCAAAAGTTTTGTGCCAAAATTGCCAAGTCTTGAAAGTTGTTACAAAGGAAATGGGCGCTGACACGTTTTTAAACACAAATGAAAGGAAAGAAAAAGAAGAAGGGCCAAAAGTGTGCTATTGAAACATCCAAACATGAAATTGCGCCAAACAAACTCCACTTCCCCCAAAAACAGATCAAACGTGTCACTATTCACCTTTTCACACCCAGATTTTACATCAACTTAAACAAAGGGTAAATCTAAATTACCTTGACACACGTTTGATTCACACACTCTAAATCCCATCCCAACCTCAAAACCGTCACTCCCACTCACAATGGACCCCACCCCCAAATACCCGTTCACCTATCATGTGACTACTTGCCCTCCAAGTCATGCCACGTTTCAAGATCAACAGCTGAGAGCCTTTGCTTCATCACAAAGCTAAAATGAACGTTTGGGATCACTTTGGATAGCTCATCAACAACAAACTGCCTCAAGGACTTAAGGGCATTTTAGAGAATTCACTTCTAGGGTTTGTGAATAGTGTAGCCTGACATTTGCCTATAAAAGGAGACCTCAACATGTGAGAGTCCCTTGGTTCCAGTCTTACTCTTTAAACATTGTAATTCCTTTTTAAAATTTATAAAAGTTGGTATTTTGAGAAAATTGTAATTCCTTTTTATGTTTTTGAAAGTTGGTGTTGTTTAAAGGGTGATTCTGAGTTCCATTGATTGTTATAAGTGTGCTTGAACCTTTTGGATCAAGGACGTTTATGTTTGGTAAGGTTTTTCAAGTTTGAAAAAGCTTTAAAGAAGGTTCTGATTTTGCTTATTTTTGTGTACTAACCCTTAACCATAAGCTATAAGCTCTTGCAAGATTGTTGACACCAAGCTTGTGAAGGGATTAGAGCACTTGGTTGAGTTGTTTGCTGCTTGTGTTGAAGACATCAAGTCCTTGAGTTTCTGCTTTGAAACATCAACCAAGGCATTCATCATCTTTCTTATTGAAGTACCTTGGTCTTGTTCTAGTTGTTGAACAAGGTCCAAGGAGCATAGCTGGCCTTCCTAGGATGTTGTGGAAGGCAGGTATAACCTCTTGTTAAGATTCCTCTAAAAAATTTCATGTTTATGTCTGTTTTGGATTTGGTACTTGGATTTTGAGTTCTTGTGTTTGTGCTGGTTATTTTTGAGTTTGATTGTGTTAGTTGTCACTTAGTGTAGCTATTTGATCATTAAAATCATTAGGTTGTGTTTAAAAATCAGAAGTTTGTTTGAAAAGTTGTTGATTAAGGGTTGTTTGGGATTACTGGTTCATAAGGCCTTGTGGCCTTGTGCCCTTGGTTCTTAGGGTTTGGGTGGTCTAAACAAGTCCTAATATACAAGTTTTAGTCATTGGTTTACTTTCTAAAAGTTTGGAAAAGGGATTTGAAGTTTTGCAAAAATCTAATAAAAGTGGTTTTGGAATTCGTCAAACACATCAGATCCAATAACTTCTTTGTTACTTGGATCTAAGGTCTGAAATGAGGTTTGGGAATAGTTTGTGTGATAAGCTATCTATTGGTTATCTGGTTGTTGAATTTGGTGGCTTATTGTGGATTTTATAGCTTATCAAAAGTTGCTGAAGTGGTCATTTGCATCAACAAAGTGACCACCTCATTTTGTGCTTGCATTTGTTATCCTAGTGTATGCCTTGTGATTTTGCTGCTTGGAACTTGTTTATGTGCTGCTTGTAAGTGGATTTTGCTATTTGGATTGCTTTGTATCAGGCTTATAAGCTAACTGGCTTATTAAGCCCTTATTTCCAAAATTTGTCATCAAAATGTCAACTGACCTCTTGATTCACAAGGCCTCCTCCTTGAGTCCTTCACATAAATTGCTTATAACAAGACCTTTGACCATTCCTGATCATTTGGTGAACTTTGGAGCACTTTGACTTTTTGTCAAATAAGCACATATTGGCTTATTTTTGAGAACTGCTTATTGGCACATGCAACAACTTATCTTTTGTAATAGAAACCATTTTTCTTAGCTTAATATCATATCTGGAAGTTTACAAGTCTTTTGGTTAAGCTTTTGCTAGAAAACTAGCTTATTTGGCTTTTTCAGCCAGCTTATTTGCTCATACAGCTTATTCTACTTGGCTTTTTGTGATTTTCTTGATTGATTATTCTTAGTTAAGCTATTTGTGAGCTTTTGCAACAAACTAGAGCCTCTGAGGTGCCCTAAATCTCAAACACGACTATTTTGTCTTTTAGTTAATTTTTACTTTGCTTATTTCTTGCTTATTCAGTGTGCTTTTTCAAAATTTCTTTTTACAGATCTCATAGGCATCCCAAAAGAAGGTTGTGTGTCAAATTAGAGCTTATGACATTGGCTTATTGCTTAATGGGCTTAAAAGCCCAATAAGAATAAGCTGCCTGCTTATTAAGCTGTGATAAGCTCACATTCAGCTTTTGGGCTTTTAGAGTTTTGTTCTTAGAATTGAATTTTGAGTCAGATAGGGCTTTTCCAAGTCAATTGGGCCAAGTTTGACTTTTTGGGACCAATAGCCCATTTAGGTTGACTGTTTTTGGTTTTGGCCCATTTGAGGGCCCAATAGGGGTATTCTGGTCATTTCACTTTGATTTTCTGATTATTTAGGATAAAATAAACTAGTTTGCGAGTTTTTAGAATTTTTTATAATTTTTGAATTTTTAATATTATTTTAATATTATTTTATTATTATTTTTCAAATTTCACATTTTCCAACTTTTTACATTTTTCTTAGCTTAAATACATTAAAATAGGAATTTAGCAACTTTTAGAATAATTTTATCTCTTTTAGATTAATTTTTATAATTATTTTAAGTTCTAATAGTTTTTAAATCATTTTAAATATTTTTTATTAGTTTAAAAATTTCTAAAAATAGCTTTTAATCTTTTTAGGTCATTTTAGAGGGTTACCAATTGAAAAATCTTTATTTGGGCTTTTGGATAATTTATTTGATTTTTAGGGCTTTAATCAGCATTTAAAAATTGAATATTTAATTATTTAAAAGGTTTGGAAAAGTTTTGATCATTGGTAAACTCTTAGTTTATTTATTTTGATTTTTGGTGAATTTTTGGTAATTTTTAGAATTAATTTTTATTTTTGTAGTTTTTACGGTTTTTCGTTTTAACATTCTAGTAGTAATTTTCACGTCTTCGTCATCTTCTTTTCTCATCCCCTTCTAAACCAAATATTAATCTCAATTCATTTACAAGTTTTTCACACACATATACCTCCTTGGGAAACGAACTTTCATTCATAAGGGTCATTAACACTTGATTTTTCCTAAAATCATTTGTTTAATACTTACCGCTTTTACGCTCCTTTTCCTAAAGGACGTATTTTACCACAATCATCCAAATATGAAGAATCTCTCAAAAACTTCAAGTGAAGAAATTCCTATTATGAAGAGAAGACCATTATTTCAAGAACGTCTCTCAAGATTCGAAGTATGAAGTCGCTGCCAAATATCGATCCGAGAAAGGTCTCAAATCGTGAAGCGAGTTATGCCAAGATATGAACATTAAGAGGTCCCGAGAAGAAGTTTTAAAAGATTTTGTCCTTTAGCTGACTATTGATTAAATCGTCCCACTTTATTTTCGGCCTAAATAAACAATCGAAATAAGTCAAACAATTCATCCTCGTGATCATTCAAGACAATCATAAAATATAAGAGATACACCTAGGAATAAGGGAGTATAAGTGTATAATTGGGCCACATGAGTTCGTGTTAGTTTACTAACTTATAATAACAATGATATCGTTTATAAGCTTGGTGTGGGGAACGTGAAACTTGAGGGTGATGAATATTCGTGACATGCCAAAGCCTAATGTAAGTCTTTGATTTCCTTACTTGTTTTGTATATATTTTTATCTTTTTAGTTTCCTTAGTGTTTAGTATTTAATAAAGGCCAAGGTCGGTTATTTATGATGAAAAATGTAAACCGTGCTTTGAAATTAATGCATTGCATGAGGGCATTACAATGGTCAAGTGTAGGGGATTTAATAAGTGTGAAAATACTTATCCTTCTACCACTTATTTCCAATATTAACAAGACCAAAACGTGTATTTTATGTCGTATATGTCGGAATTATGCGTGGTTTGTGTTTTTATTGTGTTTCAGGATAAAAATATGAAAAATGAAGAAAACACGGGCTATCACGGGCTTTTATCAAAGAAAAAGACAAAAAGACAAAGTCAAAAGGTCAAAAGTGCAAGAAGAACGGAAGTCAAAGGCCTATTCTGAAGATTTATCGAAGAAAAAGTCTAAAGACGAAAGTTTAACATAGTCGAAGAACCAAGTCTACTAAAAGAAGAAAATTAAAAGACAAGTTCAAGTTATTATTCGACTAATCCGAGAAAAAGTCGAGAAAGCAAGATATTTTAAAAGACGAGAAGAAAGGAGGAAGAAACAAGCACCTACTCCTTCCCCTATATATAGTTAGAAAATAGTCATTAGTGTGGTAGTTAATTTGTAGTCTTTAATTTTTATTAGGTAATTAGTGTGTTTATTTCTCTCTCTAGCTTTCTCTTCAAGTTTTCTTAATCTTCATCTTAATCTTTAACTTCAAATCTTAATCTTCAATTTAATCAAGCATATTTCATATCTCTCATTCTACCTTTCTTAATCTTGTGGTGATTTAATTAATCATTTCGTTGATTTCATCTAGTTGGTTTTGTGATTGATTTATTCATGTGATTAATCTTTTAGTTTTGATGTGGTGGATGTTTTAAGCTTATTTTGATTGTTGATGTATTAGTGTTTGGCTTATTTTTATTAAGTTGGTTTACTAGATTAATATTTTTGATTAAAAGTTGATTTTAATAATTCTGATTAATTTGTGGCTTATTTAGTTTTTCTTAAAATAAATTTGGTGTTAGTTTTGATTAATTGCTTATTTGGTTGTGCTTATTTTTTGGCTTATTTTAGATCGTATCTGTTATCTGTTTATATGTCTTAAACTTCTTCGGAAAAGGGTTTTCATATTCCGAAGATTGCACTGTATTCCAAGATCATATTCCGAAGATTTCCATTTAATCTGAATTTGTTCATTTATCCGAATTGATCATTTGTTCCGAAGAGAGTGTGATTTATCCGAAATAAGTTTCTCTGAAGATAGTCCTTATTCCAAAATTAGTTATATTCCAAAAACCACTCTTATTCCGAAAAGTTTTTTTTATCCGGAAATTCTTCTTATTCCGAAAATTAAGGTTTATCCCGAAATTATTAGCTTTTTCCGAAAACAGTAGATTTCTTCGAATTAAGGATTTTATCCGAATCAAGGGCATTATTCGGAAAATACTCAATTATTCTGAAAAAGCAATGGATTCCGAAGAATGGATGTTTTTTCGAAGATAGTGTTATTCCGAACTTGTTGATTTTTCCAGATATTCAGAAGATCAGTTTACCCAGTTAGTCAAGGTTAGATTTCTCAGTTATTTTCTTATATTTAGTTTTTATGTTCACAGATAAATTAGATAGCCAAAAGCTCCCCCTTTTAGTGACCAACACCAACAATTCCACCTTTAAACCGTGATCAATTCGGATTGAATCGAGTACGAACAACACTTCAAGAGCATACACACAAGTCATCTATTACTTTTTCAAAATTTCTTTTCACAGATCTCTTAAGCATCCCAAAAGAAGGTTGTGTGTCAAATTAGAGCTTATGGCATTGGCTTATAGCATAATGGGCCAAAAAGCCCATTAAGAATAAGTTGTTGTACATTTATGTTGTGATAAGCTCATATTCAGCTTTTGGGCCTTCAAAGTTTTGTGTTGAGAGTTGAATTTTAAGCTAGATGCTTATTTGGTTAAGGTTGATCTTATTGGGCAAAAAACGCCCATTTACATTGGACTGTTTTTGTTTTTAGCCCATTTGGGGGCCATTAGGGTATTTTGTAATTTCACTTTCATTTTCTGTTTATTTTGGTTAAAATAATTTAGTTTGCAAGTTTTTAGAAATTTTTACAATTTTTGGATTTTTAATCTTATTTTATAATTATTTTATTATTAAATTTAATTTTTAATATTTTTGCAACTTTTACATTTTTCATAGGTCAAATACATTAAGTTAGGATTTTATAACTCTTAGAATAATTTTCTTATCATTTAATTAATCTTTAGAATTATTTTAATATTTTAATAGTTTTAATCATTAAAATATAGTTTTCTTTACATTTAAATTTCATAAAAATAGTTTTTAGTCTTATTAAGTCATTTTAGAGGTTTACAAAGTGAAAAATCTTTATTTGGGCTTTTTGTTAATTATTTGGATTTTTAGGGCTTTAATTAGCATTTAAAAATAATTTTTAATTAATTAAAAGGTTTGAAAAAGTTTTGATCATTTGTAAACTCCTAGTTTATTTTTAGCTATTTTGGGTAATTTTTTTGGGAATTTTTAGAATTAATTTTTATTTTGTCACTTTTTACGGCTTTTCGTTTTATCGTCGTAGTATAATTTTAACGTATCCGTCATTCTCTCTTCTGATCTTTTCTTTCTCAATATTAATCTCAAACATTTAACAAGTTATTCACACACATATACCTCCTTGGGAAACGAACTTTCACCTTTGGGTCATTAGTACACGTTTTTCCTAAACCGTCGTATTTAATACTTACCGCTTTTACGCTCTTTTTCCTAAAGGGTGTAATTTTACCACAATCATTTTGGTGCCGCTGCCCGGGAGGTGTGTCGCGATTAATTTGTTCATTTTGTTTTTAATATCTAACCATAAATAGTATTTGTATTAGTAGAACTCTACTAATACGTATTATCGGTTTTCTTCGTTTTTCTTGTGAAATATGATTACTATATTGTATAAGTATCACAACAAATTCAAAATATCCCCAAAAGTGTGAAAACACAACCTTAATTGGGCTTTGATCTCCTAATTATTGTATTCGAATCTCAAACAAAAAGAAAAAGGCAAAAATAGATAAATACGTTCGTGAAGCTCGATTTTGAAAAATACGAACTATAAGGTGAATTGATAGGCAACATGCAATAAAAGGCCATTAAAGAGAATCTAGGTACTTAAGTGCTTCGCGCCACCTCATTCCCCCCGTTCACTTGTGACTATTTGAGATTGAAGTCTAATCGAGGGTTTTGCCGCCCAAAATATTATTATGTATCATATATATTTGCTTGGTTCTTTGTGATTAAACCCTCTTGAACAATTTGATTTTCACCAAAGTTCTAAAGTCAATCGAATGTGTTCACTCCACGTGATAGTTTTCATTCTTTTGAGGCTTTTTTAATCAAGAGTTTGATTCGAGGAGATATTTGGTAGATTTGTAACACCCCCAAATTTATACAACTCAGTTCAGCGGAAGACTAGTTGGTGTTACGGGATAGCACATTACTCACATCATAGACAACGCATAAAAATCGCGTCGTTTATTATTAAAGCATTTCCATTCATAAACATCAAAGTTACATAGGTCCCAAGTCATTACATTTCGTACAAAGTTTTACAAGTATTTAGAATGGAAAATATTGTTTAAGTGCGGGCCATGAATTCTTGTTGTCTTCCCGAGAATTACCTTCAAGTACCTGAGATAAAACATGTTAAAAGAAAAGGTCAGCGATAACGCCGAGTGAATTCATAGAGTTTAATAAATTCCATCAATATAATATCAGTATAAAAGTATTACTGAAATTCATTTTGTACAAATCGTTTGATAGGCCATGAAATAGCCAAAATCATTTTTATACAAATCCTTATCGAAAATCATAATATAGGCATGTGCCTTAAAAATCATAATACGAGCCAATGTCGTAATAAAACATTATACAATACGTCTTATGACGTTGTATAAAATCAAATAAAAACCGTTATATGAATATGGTTATGAAAACCAAAATACAATCATAATATCAATAGTATGACCCTGTATTGCTAGTCAGGCAATACATCGTAATTCGAATCGTCTAATAGTATTTCGGTTATTTGGATTATTACAAGCCGCATGACATTGTTACCTTACTAAAACAAAACGGGTAGCTAACCCGATACCAATTTTGCCCATCTAAAGTAGCGTGTCGTCACAAAGGTCACGCTATTGGAAATCTTCTCATACATAAATTCGCTTACCAATTCAATGTGGCACGACGGGGATCAACCGTCAAGGCGCGAACTGGGGTGATCGTCCCCAAATAGTACTATTAAATGCATAAGCGTCTACCAACTCCCGGTAGTTCACAATTCATGCTAATGGGACTTTTAGTGACATAACCTAACTTTAATAATCCATTTAATTTCATCTATCGGGTCCATTAATCATTTATCGGGTCATACAATCGGGTCATTCAATCATTCGGGTCTAAAATCAATAAACAAACAATCGGGACAAATGGTGTCCAAACTTTTATAAAAACTAACATGTTATCTCCCTCGCGGGTTTATAAAGCATTTATAAAACATTTAAAAGAGTGCGAGGCTATGAACTCACGTTGATATGGGAAGGCGGGTGATCGGCAATTCGGACGTACGGTACGTGCTTCAATCACGGAAACCTAGACAAATAATTCTCGTCTTAGACTCATGTCCAATGACTTTATAAAAATAACAATTATGTATACATATGATGATTATATATATATGATGATCAAGTGGGTTTACATATTCTCGTTTACTCATTTTAGTGTTATATGTCGATAACTTTTATACTAGTTTACTAGTTTTACCCAATTACGTATCTTAAGTACAATAAGCTTATTATAAGTTATTTAACTTATTTTAGTCCATTTTGTACTTATATTATCAGTACATACATTTTCAAGTTGGGCCCAAATGGGTTAAGCCCAATAATTTCTTTTTTACAAGTTTATATCTTATTTTGTCCAATTATTAGTCCAAGTATTAGTCCAATATGTTTACTTAGCTCGTTAATGTCCGTATGCCCTAAAGTTAGGGTTTTATCGGTTTGTACTTGTTATACATGTCTATATATCAGTATATAAGTTTTATAAAGTTTTCATTAGACGGGTCCAACCATCTAAGTTTTATTTAACAAAGACGTTAATTTTACGGCAATAGCCGAAAAAGTCGTAAAAATCATGTTTATAGTTTTATAACTTATAAAACTTAACAAGTTTCCATTTTCATCATTTATACACTTATTACACCTTTTATATATTTATATAAATAAGTTTTATAAGTTAGTGGGTTTTTATTTACATTTTATATATTAAAATGTGAGTGCTTATATAATAGTATTATTCTTTAATTTCCAAAAATCTGATTTTTAACTTCATCTTCACCAAAAATTCCATATCTTGAGTTCTACATGGAGATAGAAGCTCAAATTTTTATCACATAAACTACATGATATTTGCTACATTTAACTCTCCTATAGCTACTGTTGAATCATCCTTTAAGTATTTTCTAAAAATCGTTCAAAACAGTAACTTCAGATTTATACCCTAAACTTGTTTTGATCATATCTCACTCATTATTTTGATTCCATTGCATGGCCAACTCTCACATGTGTACAAGACCCATAGCTTACTGTAAATGGGTTCTACTTCATCATATTATCAGTTTACCACTTGGTTCTTTACTGTTTTATACAGCCAACATATTTAGACAAGATTTTAGACTTGTTTCTTATAGTTTTTCACCTTTTTATCCATGATTATCAACAACAAATCCCCACATAACATTTTTATCATCATATAATCATCATAAATATATACAATAGGAAATAAAATACAAGTTTACATAATCAAAATAATAAGAAGTTGAGGAGGACAATCTTTATACCACCAACTTGATGTAGGTTATGAGTTTGGCATAGTTTTTGATGGAGAAACTTGTGCTTAGCCAACACCATCTTCAAGAACTCCAATCTTCATCAACTCCTTGTGGAAAATCAGCCCCATGACACCATGAAAACTCCTCCATGGATGTTATAAGTTGCACCAATCTTCATCTTTTTGAATGGAGATTAACATATGTTAATTATAACATATATTTATGGTTAAAACTTGTATGAAATGGGTGTTTGGTGGAGCTTTTGGGACGGCATCCATGGAGAAGGAGGGAGAGAGAAGTGGTTTTGCATGTTGAGTGAAATGTGTGTATGGTTTTTAGTTAGCTAGTTTTGAGGTGTGAGTGGAAAGGCTTAAGGTGTAAGCTAAGTTACACTTGTAACTTAGCTAGCTTAAAATTTGACACCAAGTGTGTTAAGTTGTAGTGTTGGCCGGTTTTGATGGGGTGGGACAAGTGTCCCACTTGTCTCATCCCATTTATTTACGGGTACTCCTCGATTCTAGTTTCCTCGATTTGCGTGCCCTCGGGTCGTTTTACGAAAAACGTTTTTATAAATTATGAATCGACGTCACAAAACGAATCCAATAAAAATTGTCTCATCAAAAACGGAGTTCGAAAACATAAATACATAATCCTAAGGTTTCCGGTTTAGTCGTAAAGGACGTTAAAATAAAATCGTAAGTCCTAATCTCTTCTCGTAAATTTGTGAGTTTATGAACCAACACAAATTTAAAACTCCAAAATAATATTTTCAGATAAATTTATTTTCTGAAATGTCGGACTGTCACCAAAGACGATGTATGTAAACGTAAGCACGTAACGTTGAATCCTCCGGTTTAGACGTAGTCGATGCTACTTCAAGACGTAAATCCAAATTTCTTCCCAAAAATATGTGAGTTCATATTGTAAATTGTTTTTAAATAATATTGAGAATAAAATATCAACCATAAATTGACGGATTGTCACAGCATTTACCCCTAAACAGGATCTTTGTCCTCAAAGATCATCTTACCTTACTACTCGCTTCTTATAGAGTTTAAGCCATGTGGGTAATTCCTCCACATTCGGTCTTTTCTCACAAGTGCAATTCATTATAATATGCGAGTTTCATCAAACATAACTACGGGAATAAGATCAGGCTTAATGTTGACTTACTTTCTCTATCCATGATGTTCACGGGTTTCTGATGAATGCAACTTTTCGCCGATCTAAGCTCTACTAAGAATAATCAGAATTTCACTTGATAGATATTCCATCAAGTGCGATTTACGAAACATAATTCACGCGGTCTTTGAAGTCCTAGGGTAGATCCAGCTTGTATGCCTTTCAATTCCAACTTTTACATCATCTCAATGGTCCCATACAACGGGGACTTATATCCCATGATTTGTCAGATCATGAATTCATTTTCCCAAGGTTAAAATTTGTGGCATAACTTCGCTACCCATTTGGCACTTCAAGATCTACATTTCACATTCACATAACCTCTTGCCCACTATCGGCAGTTTAATAATCAAATCCTAATTTCAACAATCATTTCAGATCTCGCGGGTCGGGTATTTTGTAAGGTTAGGTTTGCCATCATAGGAAACCTTAAACCTAAAAGACATGTCCAACTCACAATGGGTGTATGTTGGATGTCTTCATCTCAACTCTTGCTTACAGATGCTCTAAGATTTAGATCCTAACAAGATTCGATCTTAATCCTAACACGATGGTTTATCAATGATAATCTCTTCAAAGGAAAACGATTATACGGTCTATTACCAAAGGTCAATCATTCAAACATAAAACAACACTTATATTACCTTATATCGTTACTTTACCTCGTCCCTTCGATTTGGGGTGGTATATAGTACTCTCATCAAGGTTCGTTCTTAATGATTTCTGAGCAAATCTCTAGAAATTCGATGCGAAGCGAGGATCTTGATGTAGATGATCGATACAGGCATGCTATTTTTACATAACTCTTTTTGCATTTATCATTAACGAGAATGATATTAGCAGATTTGGTCAGTCTGTCGACGATGACCCAAATCGAATCAAATTCAGATGATGACCTTAGCTATAGCTAGACGTTTACTAATGTATGAGGCGATGTCTGCCTTCATAATTGCCATTAGTACAAATTCTTCAGACAAAGATACTTTTAGTCATAAATGACATACATATAATACTTATACTTACAAATTCCAACATAACTATATCTCATAATCCTCCAGATTTAGATAATCACAAGTGGTCTTTAAAATATTTAGCGCTATCGGCTTCTCAATTTTTAATGGTTCACATTAGCCGCGAACCTCCTTTATAATCTATATTATCCCTTCTTACAAACATCGTCTATTTTTATATCGTTTGGCAATTTATTTTTGCACCTTCATTATTAAGAAATGTATTCTAATTGGTTCTTTATCCTTTCTACATAATGCGTCGGTATCTATATTCACTTCTCATGATGATATAATTATCATGTTCACACTTCACTCAAATATTCTTTCTATATTAGGCGTCAGTAATTACGTTCACTTTCCTCATGAAATAAATATCACAACCGTATTTATTCAAAATTATTTCTTCATATCTTCCATGTTTTAGTTTTCGTCTTTACTTTTATCTTTATCTGTTTTACTCAGTCCGACGTCTAAAGCGTCGATAATTATCATAATTAATTAAATAATTATTAGTTAATTTTTATGAAGCGTAAACTTAAAAGTTTTAAATTTCTTAGTTCGACCAATTATATAAAATGTTCAAAAATAAATTTGAATTTAATTAACACAATTTTTGTTGATTTATCGAAAATAATTAATAAGATTCTTAAATGTTTGAAAAATCTTTATTTACACTTTGGTCAAAATTTTCTTAGTTGAAAATCAAAATTGTCGTTTCAAATTTCAAGTTATGGTTTAAATGGTTTTCCTCAATCCTTTTTAAGTTATCTGGAGGTATACACAAACATTTACCCCTAAACAGAAGTTTAGTTAAATGGTTTGTGTATAAGGGAATAATCCCTTAAAATCCTTTGTTAAAACATTTGTTAAAACATATTTCCATTTCTTTTTGGTAAAATCCAAAGTCTTAAAAAGGCTCTTAATTTTTGAAGAGTCTATATGCATACATCTTACCATTATTAATCCAACGGTCATTTTATGTAAAGGATTAAGTCCTTAATCACGCGTTAATTATTCAAGGTTCAGGTTTTCATTGTTTAGCCAATTAAGGGCATTCTTATTAATAATTATTAACTCATCCTTATTCTTATATACAAACAAATAGTCCTTAACGATCACGAGCATGAATTTATCAAATTACAGCCTACACACGTGATTCATCATATTTATGAATGCTACATGTGCATTGGTCAATCCAAACGACATCACGTGGAACTCATAATGTTCATTACAAGCACCGGATGTAGTGATTGAAATAGATAATCTCTTTCGCAGATGCGAAGTTGATGATAACCATGCTATGGATCAAATTTGCTAGAATCTTGTAAATGATCGAACAATTCTTCCATTTCGAGTTATGGATATCGTTTTCGATTGTCAATTTACTCAGTCACAGTAATCTATGAATATAAGGAAAGATAACACCATAGCTCTTCAGGATGACAGGCTTGGTATAATAAAATCTTTCTCCGACAACTTTCTCAGTTGTACGGTAATTCCATAAATTCAGATAAGATAAACATCTTTTAATAAATACATATTAGGTTCCTTCTATATTATAGTATCTATTACTAATTCACAATCATTCACGGTATAATTTCAAGTCTAAATGCAGGATATGGTCATCCATCAAAAATTATTTAGATCACTTTTGATAATCAAGATCTTATCATTTAGGGAATTCTACTCGAGTTCCCATCAATTAAGACAATGTCGTCATGTCATAATCAATCAATCCATTCTACTGGCACTATCAACTTTCCAGTTTCATTACCGTTGATAAGATGTGATCTTCTCAAAAGACTAATACTAACTCATAATCCTTCACAAATTCAGGGATTTCTGGAGACATAACTACTATTAAAAGAGTAAGGTCAACGCATAATCTATGCGAGAGAATTTCAAATCAGATACAGACGAAAACATTTAACGAATATGAATATATCCCATGTTTTCATAATTTGAGTACGCATTCGAAAGCTCCTCGGATCGTTACCCAGGTCATTCAAATGAAATCAAATCATAAGAAATGATAAGAACGTCGATACATCCAGTCGGGTATCAACACTCGATAATCATATACTTTTTCTAGGAATCTCACTATGGGAGAATTGGACAAGAAAGGAATTGTCAATTGTCAAATAAGACAATTTCCACAAATGAGTAAATTCGACTCAGAAGAATAGATGGCACAGGCACATATGTAGATGTCTCTAACATTATGTCCCTATTTTTCACTTCTTGCAGATCCCATTAAAATTTTAATCTTTCACAATCCACAAAGAAAATGTAGTGTTTATTCATTAGTTTTATGGTGACTACTAATCAGTCTTGCATAGTCCATTCCAAATTGTATGTAGGCGCGCAACTATATACAATTTCAAGATTAACAATGCAATACTCAGTTCGTCAAAATTTTATCATCATGTTTATAATAAAAACATTTTCATGCTTAATTCTTAAATAAGAATCAAGAATAAATTTACAAAGATTTTCTTTGTTATGAAAACAAATAAGTTTTCCAAAGCGTCTCATAAACAACTTCATTTTGATATCAATCACTTATAAATCTCACTTTGAATGATCCTTATTGTGATGAAAATTAAATTTTCTCAAAGGATACCGTTTTAACTTTATAAAAACAATTAGTGATCTGCAAAAGAGTGATGAAGAGTTGTTCACCAAGAACTAACTTCAATATGATAGGAAATGAGCTTAGCCAGATAATCATGAGGTTCATGACCTCGATGGCACTCACGAAGAATGATTCACAACGTAACTCAAATCAAGATGAGTACTTGTTCAATGGTTGCATCACTAATGCGAACATTAGGATGAAGCAAGAAAAGATAGATATTATTGATACATGTAGAATTTAGCAATCAAAGGTAGTCTTTTCATTAATCACAAACAAGTCAAAATTGTACCGTAACACATTACGTGTCACTATGTCATACAATTCTCAGAACTCATCCTACCAACTGATGTCTCAGTTAAGTTCGGGATTTTTAAAAGATACCACAATGAATACTAATCTACAAGAGTCATTAGGTGTCCTGCCTGTCCCGGAAGATCCATTGGTCCCAATTCAGAAGAAGATTTCTTCAATTTATTTGTTGGACACTGGGCATCCTCGTTAGTGGACAATGGCCTAGGAACAACACTTAACATAAACTAACAATCAATCAAAACCTTATGATTCAATCACAGAACTTAACAACTTCTATTACTAATCTCATATTCCATTCAAGTTAAATTTTACTTTATTCAAGTTTCAATCAATTTTATACTCAATTCGATATCCTACCTCATATTCCAATACTTACAACCTTATTCTTACACCTTTAAAGGGCAATATAAGTTCGATATACGAATCAACACTTAATTTCCAATCCTATTAGCTCTTACAACAACAATTATCAAATGAGTCACTAGCATGAAATGACTTGATCATTCAACTAGACTCTTCGGAAAGGTATTAGTGGCATGAGGCTTTTGGGTAATGGTTCCAAATGACAGCCTCAAGTGCAACATTTACCCTTTCGATTTCAATTTTAAGAATTGGGTGACAACGACTCAGATGACATCTTCCTAGGTGGTAACGTTTTGTCAAACTCCACTCTATACGGAAAGATCGTCATAACATCGATATCGGATTTAATCTCGCCAATTCTTTTTTAATATCACCATCAACTAATATCTATATTTCTACGAATATCAACCATTTGCTGGGATCATAAATATCCGCAACTTGGTTTAGATCTAGGATAGCTAGAATTCCTACGAGAATAGCTTCGATTAATTACTAGGGGATTTAGGGTTACTTGTGACAATCGACGTCGTATAAATACCTCGTATAAAAATCAAAATAATCATCAAACAATCATGTAATAAAAATTACATCATATATATATAATCCAAGTTATATATATATTAAAATAACACTTCTCAGTCTTGGCCTTGTCGGTAACTCGGGAATTCTTCGGCACCGTTATAGTCAAAAGATTTTTAGACATTTTTAGAAAAATGTTTTTAGTAAAAAGATTTTGAAATGTTTTATTCAAAACCTTAGTTTTAAAAATCTTTCGTTCTCTATAACGAGAGCTCTGGTACCAAACTGTAACACCCCCAAATTTATACAACTCAGTTCAGCGGAAGACTAGTTGGTGTTACGGGATAGCACATTACTCACATCATAGACAACGCATAAAAATCGCGTCGTTTATTATTAAAGCATTTCCATTCATAAACATCAAAGTTACATAGGTCCCAAGTCATTACATTTCGTACAAAGTTTTACAAGTATTTAGAATGGAAAATATTGTTTAAGTGCGGGCCATGAATTCTTGTTGTCTTCCCGAGAATTACCTTCAAGTACCTGAGATAAAACATGTTAAAAGAAAAGGTCAGCGATAACGCCGAGTGAATTCATAGAGTTTAATAAATTCCATCAATATAATATCAGTATAAAAGTATTACTGAAATTCATTTTGTACAAATCGTTTGATAGGCCATGAAATAGCCAAAATCATTTTTATACAAATCCTTATCGAAAATCATAATATAGGCATGTGCCTTAAAAATCATAATACGAGCCAATGTCGTAATAAAACATTATACAATACGTCTTATGACGTTGTATAAAATCAAATAAAAACCGTTATATGAATATGGTTATGAAAACCAAAATACAATCATAATATCAATAGTATGACCCTGTATTGCTAGTCAGGCAATACATCGTAATTCGAAGCATCTAATAGTATTTCGGTTATTTGGATTATTACAAGCCGCATGACATTGTTACCTTACTAAAACAAAACGGGTAGCTAACCCGATACCAATTTTGCCCATCTAAAGTAGCGTGTCGTCACAAAGGTCACGCTATTGGAAATCTTCTCATACATAAATTCGCTTACCAATTCAATGGGGCACGACGGGGATCAACCGTCAAGGCGCGAACTGGGGTGATCGTCCCCAAATAGTACTATTAAATGCATAAGCGTCTACCAACTCCCGGTAGTTCACAATTCATGCTAATGGGACTTTTAGTGACATAACCTAACTTTAATAATCCATTTAATTTCATCTATCGGGTCCATTAATCATTTATCGGGTCATACAATCGGGTCATTCAATCATTCGGGTCTAAAATCAATAAACAAACAATCGGGACAAATGGTGTCCAAACTTTTATAAAAACTAACATGTTATCTCCCTCGCGGGTTTATAAAGCATTTATAAAACATTTAAAAGAGTGCGAGGCTATGAACTCACGTTGATATGGGAAGGCGGGTGATCGGCAATTCGGACGTACGGTACGTGCTTCAATCACGGAAACCTAGACAAATAATTCTCGTCTTAGACTCATGTCCAATGACTTTATAAAAATAACAATTATGTATACATATGATGATTATATATATATGATGATCAAGTGGGTTTACATATTCTCGTTTACTCATTTTAGTGTTATATGTCGATAACTTTTATACTAGTTTACTAGTTTTACCCAATTACGTATCTTAAGTACAATAAGCTTATTATAAGTTATTTAACTTATTTTAGTCCATTTTGTACTTATATTATCAGTACATACATTTTCAAGTTGGGCCCAAATGGGTTAAGCCCAATAATTTCTTTTTTACAAGTTTATATCTTATTTTGTCCAATTATTAGTCCAAGTATTAGTCCAATATGTTTACTTAGCTCGTTAATGTCCGTATGCCCTAAAGTTAGGGTTTTATCGGTTTGTACTTGTTATACATGTCTATATATCAGTATATAAGTTTTATAAAGTTTTCATTAGACGGGTCCAACCATCTAAGTTTTATTTAACAAAGACGTTAATTTTACGGCAATAGCCGAAAAAGTCGTAAAAATCATGTTTATAGTTTTATAACTTATAAAACTTAACAAGTTTCCATTTTCATCATTTATACACTTATTACACCTTTTATATATTTATATAAATAATTTTTATAAGTTAGTGGGTTTTTATTTACATTTTATATATTAAAATGTGAGTGCTTATATAATAGTATTATTCTTTAATTTCCAAAAATCTGATTTTTAACTTCATCTTCACCAAAAATTCCATATCTTGAGTTCTACATGGAGATAGAAGCTCAAATTTTTATCACATAAACTACATGATATTTGCTACATTTAACTCTCCTATAGCTACTGTTGAATCATCCTTTAAGTATTTTCTAAAAATCGTCCAAAACAGTAACTTCAGATTTATACCCTAAACTTGTTTTGATCATATCTCACTCATTATTTTGATTCCATTGCATGGCCAACTCTCACATGTGTACAAGACCCATAGCTTACTGTAAATGGGTTCTACTTCATCATATTATCAGTTTACCACTTGGTTCTTTACTGTTTTATACAGCCAACATATTTAGACAAGATTTTAGACTTGTTTCTTATAGTTTTTCACCTTTTTATCCATGATTATCAACAACAAATCCCCACATAACATTTTTATCATCATATAATCATCATAAATATATACAATAGGAAATAAAATACAAGTTTACATAATCAAAATAATAAGAAGTTGAGGAGGACAATCTTTATACCACCAACTTGATGTAGGTTATGAGTTTGGCATGGTTTTTGATGGAGAAACTTGTGCTTAGCCAACACCATCTTCAAGAACTCCAATCTTCATCAACTCCTTGTGGAAAATCAGCCCCATGACACCATGAAAACTCCTCCATGGATGTTATAAGTTGCACCAATCTTCATCTTTTTGAATGGAGATTAACATATGTTAATTATAACATATATTTATGGTTAAAACTTGTATGAAATGGGTGTTTGGTGGAGCTTTTGGGACGGCATCCATGGAGAAGGAGGGAGAGAGAAGTGGTTTTGCATGTTGAGTGAAATGTGTGTATGGTTTTTAGTTAGCTAGTTTTGAGGTGTGAGTGGAAAGGCTTAAGGTGTAAGCTAAGTTACACTTGTAACTTAGCTAGCTTAAAATTTGACACCAAGTGTGTTAAGTTGTAGTGTTGGCCGGTTTTGATGGGGTGGGACAAGTGTCCCACTTGTCTCATCCCATTTATTTACGGGTACTCCTCGATTCTAGTTTCCTCGATTTGCGTGCCCTCGGGTCGTTTTACGAAAAACGTTTTTATAAATTATGAATCGACGTCACAAAACGAATGCAATAAAAATTGTCTCATCAAAAACGGAGTTCGAAAACGTAAATACGTAATCCTAAGGTTTCCGGTTTAGTCGTAAAGGACGTTAAAATAAAATCGTAAGTCCTAATCTCTTCTCGTAAATTTGTGAGTTTATGAACCAACACAAATTTAAAACTCCAAAATAATATTTTCAGATAAATTTATTTTCTGAAATGTCGGACTGTCACCAAAGACGGTGTATGTAAACGTAAGCACGTAACGTTGAATCCTCCGGTTTAGACGTAGTCGACGCTACTTCAAGACGTAAATCCAAATTTCTTCCCAAAAATATGTGAGTTCATATTGTAAATAGTTTTTAATTAATATTGAGAATAAAATATCAACCATAGATTGACGGATTGTCACAAGATTGTTGTCTACGAATACACAGAAAATCCAAAAAAATTAAAAACAATAAAAAACACACAAAAATTGAAAATTCACAAAACACCCAAAAGAATCTTCTTTGCTCACCTCTACATTCTACGTCACGTTTATGCAAACTCGTAATCAAGAAAAATGAGCTCACAAACGTCGTCAAAACCAAGGTAATTTAATTAAAGAAGAAACTCCAATTGTCGAACCCGTTGTAGTACTAATAGTCACTATGGCTAATCGTACTATGATGGAGTTGCTTCAAACACCCACCGAGGGTTTTGGAGAAGCTATTGTGATTCCCGCCATCCTTGCGGAGAATTTCGAGATTAAGATGGGTTTAATGTCGATGTTACAAGCAAACAAGTTTCGAGGACATGAGAAAGACAACACGCATTATCACGTAAGGAATTTCAATCGTCTCACCGCAACAAGCAAGTTTAAGGATGTTCTGCATGACGCCATTAAGATGATGTTGTTTCCATACTCGTTGGATGGACCCGCAAAAATTTGGCTCGAGAAAGAACCGCCAAATTCGATTTTGAGATGGGGTGATCTCGTCTCTAAGTTTGTGAACCAATTTTTTCCGCCATCTAAAACAACACATTTTGAAAATGAGATTTCAAGGTTTACACAATGTAATAATGAAAGTTTTTCAATGGCATGGGAATGATTTAAATAAATGTTACATGAATGTCCACACCATGATTTTTTGGAATTGCATCAAATTGATAGTTTTTATAATGGGCTAAATGATCATGAACGAGATTATTTGAATGCCACCGCGGGTGGTAATTTTTTGTGCAAAACGACCGATGAGGCTTTAAAGATTATCGAGAATAGATCTAAGGTTTATAACCCTCGTAACACACAGATTGTTGCCAATATGGGTTCATCGTCATCGTCATCGTCTCGTAACATGAATGCCTTACATGATGAAGCAAATGAGGAAAATCGGATTTTTGATAGATTTTCGACGCTTATGACACATTGGAAAGCACAAGATTCTTTGAATTCCACATCGGTCAAAGCGGTTGAAAAGAGTTGTTTATCTTGTGGTGGAGCTCATGATCTTTCTGAGTGCATTACCGCCGGTGGTAACACTTCGAGTGCTTACGTAGCAACGGGAACTTACAACCAAAATGGCCAAGGTTCCCGCCCAAATCAAGCTCCCCAAAATCAAAATGCTAAGAACTATCAAAACAACAATCAAAGTGGTGGTTATCAAGGCAATTCACGTAACTACAACAAGGGTAATTACCAAAGTGGGAATGGGCAAGTTCAAAATCAAAACCAAAACGGTGATTTTCAAAACAGTACACAAGGTTTTCAAAATGCTTATACTAAAAATCTTAATGGAGAATTTTTGGATTATGCAAAAGCAAACGATGCTAAGTTTGATAACATGCAACTTGAGATGATTAGCTTAAGATCCTAGTTGAAAAACGAGCTTAAAAACGAACTTGCTAATGAATTGAAAACTCATGCTAATAAAATGGAAGGAAACGTTCAACGTCTTCAACAAAATCAACAAAAGATGGAACAAGGTCAACATGAGATTAAGCAAGAGTTGTTAAAAGCAGATTTAAGGCAATCAAAATTTTAAGATCGAATGGCTAAAATGTTTGAAGCAATCATGTGTAAACCCTCTTCCTCGGGTGGTCTTCCTAGTGATACCATTGCAAACCCGAAGGGAGAAATGAAGGTTATTACTACTCGTAGTGGTAAAACATTCAAGGAACCAATCTCTCGTCCTAAAACTTCTATAGAGAAGGAAATCGAGAAAGAACCCGAGATGATGGTCGAAAAGGAGCATATCACAAGCCCACGAACTACCGCTCATACCACACCTACGGTTAAACCAATACCAATTATGGAACCCGAGATTCCAAGGCCGATGCCTATGCCCTAACCCACACCACCCTTACCTTACCAATCGAGATGAAACAAAGAGAAAATGCAAGAACGTAACAAACAACAAATCGAGCTTTTTATAAAAAAAAAATCAACAAGTTCATTTTGATGTAAGTTTAGCCGACGCGTTATAATACATGCCTCATTTCCGCTTCCACTTTTAAGGGTATGATGAACGATAAGGAAAAGCTCTCGAAGCTATCTAATTTTTCTTCGGTTTATCTTAATCGAATACCGAAAAAAGATGGTGACCCCGGGAAGTTTCTCATTCCTTGTGATATACAAGATATGAAAGAATGCCTCGCCTTGGCCGATCTTGGTGCAAGCATTAATTTGATGCCATTTTCTATTTGGAAATCCCTTTCGTTTCAGGCTCTTACTCCTTCGAACATGTCTATCGAGATGGCCGATCATTCTACGATTTTAGCATGTGGAGTAGCCGAGGATGTTTTCAAGAAAGTGGGGAAGTTCTACTATCCTGTTGATTTTATAGTAGTTGACATCCCCGTGGATCCTCAAGTTCCTCTAATTTTAGGTCGTCCATTTTTTGACACCTCGAGATCGCTTATCGACGTTCATGCAAGAACTATTACTTTGAGATTCAACGAATAGGAACTTGTTATAAATGCTACTCAAAACTCTACACCTTCTCATGTTTATGCAATCGCTACCATCAATCACATTGACTTAGTAGATGTGGTTTGTGATGAGTTTTCACAAGAAGTGTTAGGGATTTCCGATAGTTCATCAAGTGGCAATCCCACTATTTTGGATCCAATTCTTGCTAATTCTACACCAAATCTCACTCCATTCCAAAGAGGCGATTTTACATCAAATGAAATCGACAATGAAGATGAGGTGATTATTGGTAATGATACTCTAATTCCACCATTTCTTTCGCCGATGGAAGTTATGAGTGTTGAACAAAAATCTTCAATCGAGGAACCGCCAATCCTTGAATTGAAAAATATTCCATCTCACCTTGAATATGCATTCTTGGAAGGTGATGACAAGTTGCCGGTTATTATTAATGATGAAAAAACAGCACTTTTAAAAGTTCTTAAAGCTCATAAATGGGCAATTGCGTGGAAAATTTCTGACATTAAGGGTATTGACCCAAATTTTTGTACTCAAAAATTTTAATGGAGGAGGACTACAAACCCGCAATTCAAAGTCAAAGAAGGTTAAACCTTAAAATTCACGATGTCATCAAAAAGGAAGTCTTAAAACTTCTTGACGCGGGAATGATTTATCCTATCTCCGATAGCCCATGGGTGAGCCCAATCCATTGTATCCCTAAATAGGGAGGAATGACCATTGTACCCAACCAAAACAACGAGTTAATTCCCACTCGTGTTGTGACCGGTTGGAGGGTGTGTATTGAATACCGAAAGTTAAATGACACCACTCGTAAAGACCACTTTCCCTTACCCTTCATGGATCAAATGTTGGAACGACTTGCGGGAAATGAATTCTATTGCGTTTTAGATGGTTTTTCCGGTTACTTTAAAATCCCTATCGACCCTCGTGATCAAGAGAAAACTACGTTTACGTGTCCTTATGGAACGTTTTCTTATCGTAGAATGCCTTTGGACTTTGCAATGCATCGGGTACGTTTCAACGGTGTATGATGGCTATTTTTCATGATATGATCGAGAAGTCGATGGAAGTATTCATGGATGACTTTTCGGGGTTCGGTGATTCGTTCACGTCGTGTTTATCTAATCTCTAGAAAATGTTAAAACGTTGTAAAGAAACCAACCTTGTGCTTAATTGGGAAAAATGTCATTTTATGTGTAAACAAGGAATCGTCTTAGGGCACAAGGTCTCGAAAGCGGGGATTGATGTCGATAAAGCTAAGATAGACGTCATCGCCAAGTTACCTCATCCCAAAACCGTCAAGGGAGTTAGGAGTTTCCTAGGCCACGTGGGCTTTTATCGTCGTTTCATCAAAGAATTTTCGAAAATCTCTCGACCTATGACACACCTTCTCGAGAAGGATGCTCCATTTAACTTCAACGAGGATTGTGTTAGACTTTCGAAACTCTTAAAAGGAAACTTACCGAAGCTCCCATTCTATGCTAGTAAGACGATGATCGAGGCTCAACTTAAGTACACCACAACGGAAAAGGAATTCCTTGTCGTGGTCTATGCTTTTAAGAAATTCCGACCTTATCTCGTCTTGACTAAAAGCATCGTGTATATGGACCATACGACTATCAAGTATCGCTTAGCTAAGCAAGATGCTAAGCCGAGATTGCTTCGTTGGATGCTCCTCCTCCTGGAACCTGATGTCACCGTGCTTGACAAAAAAGGAGCCGAGAATCTAGCGGCCGATCATCTCTGTCGTATAGAAGATCCTCACAAAGATGTATTCGAGAACAAGGAAATCACCGAAACATTTCCTCTCGAGACTCTCGGTGTAGTGAATTCTAAAGACAACACCCCATGGTTTGCCGACATTGCAAATTACCATGCGGGGAACTTCATAATCAAGGGTATGACGACATAACAAAAGAGAAAATTCTTTCGTGACGTCAAGTTCTATTTTGGGGACGACCCTTATCTCTTTCGGGTTTGTGCGGATGAACTCGTTCGACGTTGTGTATTTGGTACCGAAGCTTCTAACATCCTTAGAGCTTGTCACGAGGGACCCACGGGTGGTCACCACGGTGCTAATCTCACGGCCAAGAAAGTGTTCTATGTCGGCTTATTTTGGCCTACGATCTATCGTGATGCACACGCACTTGTGAAGTCGTGTGATTCTTGCCAATGCCAAGGAAAATCGTCGCAAAAGGATGAAATGTCGCAAAACATTCAAGTGTGTGAGATTTTCGACATTTGGGGCATTGACTTTATGGGGCCGTTCCCATCGTCTCAGGAAAACAAGTATATCCTCGTCGCCGTCGACTACCTTTCAAAGTGGGTGGAAGCTAAGGCTTTACCTACGAATGATGCTCGTGTGGTAGTGAAGTTTTTGAAACAACTATTCTCTCGGTTTGGAACCCCTCGTGCTATTATAAGCGATCGTGGAACCCATTTTTGTAATGACCAATTAGAAAAGGTTCTAAAGAAATATGGAGTTACACATCGTCTTTCTACGCCTTATCACCCGCAAACGAGTGGGCAATTTGAGGTTTCAAACCGAGCTTTGAAGAGGATTTTGGAATGGTCGATTGGAGAAAACCGTGCTTCATGGTCCGACAAACTCGATGACGCTTTATGGGCCTTTTGGACCGCTTATAAGACACCTATCAGTTGTACTCCTTATAAGTCGGTTTATGGAAATAATTTTCATTTGCCTATTGAATTAGAGCATATGGCATATTGGGCCCTAAAGCATGCCAACTATGACTTGAAGACCACGGGAGATCATCGGAAAATACAACTTAATTAATTGGATGACTTAAGAGACACTGCTTATGAAAATTCATTGATTTTTAAGGAAAAGACTAAAAAGTTTCATGATGCAAAGATTAAAAACCGGGTTTTTAACGTTGGTGATCAAGTGTTACTTTTTAACTCTCGTTTAAAGAAATTTTCCAGGAAATTGAAATCTCGTTGGTCGGGTCCGATCACCATAACACAAGTGTTTCCTTATGGGACCATCGAGCTAGCTCGAAAAGATGGTCCTAACTTCAAGGTTAATGGACATAGGCTTAACCACTACTTTGGTGGAGAAGTCCCTTCGTTGGACGACCTCGACCAAGTCACCTTCCCCAATGATAATTAGCATTGAGGGGATCGAGTCGAGCTCATGAGTCGGTAATAAAAAACGAGGTTCTTCGTGGGGGAGATCCCATGCTTATCAATTGTACATATTATCGCTTTCTAACGTAGTTAATGAGAGGGGATTTGTGCCCTTCCAACTCGTTGTCTCGTGGTTGTTTGTGAATGTGTTATCTAGATCATCATCATCGCTACGATTGAAGACTCTCGTGTTCGTTTACGTGAGCCTCGATCGTTTGCTTGAAGAGTTTTTCACGAATCCATGACATATCCTTTATTGTTCTAACAATTATCTTTTAGCATAATTCATAAACGGCTTTAGATATATTGTTGATCACCCTTTCCATGCTAGTTCCTAAGCATTCGACTCTTCGTCTCTAGTATGGGGGTGCTCCTCCTTTAGACTCGAAACATTAAGGACAATGTTTAATTTTAGTATGGGCGGGTGAATAGATACTTGCCTTGTTACGCTCTCACGTTTACCAACTATCATCATTTTGTTTTGTTGCAAATAAGGCTAAAAAATGGCCAAAATTAAAAAAATTTCTTAGTTTTCCTAAGTGTTTTTAAGACACGAATGTATATTTTCCGTTGGATAGAATAAGAGTTAATTTTTGATTTGATGGCATTTGGAGCCCTTTACATTCCTTAACCCGCTTGAATCAAGTTTTGCTAGACTTTTATATAGGGAACTTTAAAATGCGAAAGTCGTAGCTCATTCGGGTTAAGAACAAGAACTTTTTGCAAGTTCCTATAATTGATCCTAGAAAGTCACTTATCAAGGGAACTTTAAAATGCATTCTCTAAACTTCAAAAAGTCTAAGAAAGTGCAAGATCATATAGGTGGCTTGAAAACCCAAAACTTTGATTTGACATAGTCTTAATGAAAGCTAATCCAAATTTGGCTTAATTTTGACTTGCATGGCTAAGTATTCACGAGTCTCTTTAATTAGAGGTCTTTAAATAGTGAAGAACGATAAGTGATAGAGTTTGACAAGTGATCATGCTAAACGTAGAACATGAAAATGTTCTTTCAAAAACTCATATGCTTTTAATTGTGGCTTTTTCTCCCATAATATCAATGCATTAGGAACAAAATAACTACAATAAGTCAGGTCGTACTATTTGAAAGGTTACTTAGCTTCCAGCCTAAGATCGTTTAAAAGTTGCTCGGGGTTGAATAGAGTTCATAGCCAAGTCATAACTTATTGAAGCGGGACGCGAAGATTGGTGATGATCCAAAAAGGTCCTAACAAGGCATGAGGAGCTCTATTTTATTGCTAAAGATCCAAGATGATGTGAAGAATTATTATTCCAAAATCAATATGAAAGATCAAGACACACGACGAAAAGCAATTACTCCCTAAAGATCATGGAGAAAGTCTATCAAAAAGACCCTTACAAGGTATGAGGATAATATATCCAAGTACTAAAAGGAGGCGGATCATTGTAAATCAAAATCCAAAATAAAGATTGAAGAAAAATGATGAAGTCATGGTCTAAGTATGAAGAATCTCTCAAAAACGTCAAGTGAAGAAATTCCAAAATATGAAGAGAAGACCATAATTTCAAGAACGTCTTCCGTAGATTTGAAGTATGAAGTACATGCCAAATGTCGGTCCGAGAAAGGTCTCAAATCGTGAAACGAGTTATGCCAAGGTATGAACTTAAGGAGATACACGAGAAGCTATTTTAAAAGATTTTGTCCTTTAGCTAACTATCGATTAAATCATGCTACTTTATTTTCGGACAAATAAATACTCAAATAAGTCAATATAAATCACTTGTGATCCATGAAAAATAGTTAAAAAATTATAGAAACCTTTTCTTTCTTAATAACTAGGATTGCGGAGAGAAAAAGTATTACACAATTTGGACGTATGAGTAGTGTTAAAATTGTGACTTGTACCAACAATGATCTCGTTTTTACACTTAGCATGAATGTATGACATCAAGGATGACGCACTTTACTCTACGAGACATTCACTTGTTTCTATTCGTTAACCCTTAAAGTCACTTTCGTGATGAAAATCATACATTATGTCTTTACACATCTTTTTAGTATTGTAGCAAGTTTTACTTTTAAATAAAGGGTAATAAAATTAAGAAGCAGGATTGGGGTTTATCCCCTAAGGAGAAGGTTCGAGGCTTGCATACTGCCCAATTGGATGTCACTGTAAGCTCGAATCACTAACTACTAACTCGCCGTTCAAAAAAATAAAAATAAAAATAAAAAAATTAATAAAAATAAAGGTTAATAAAACTGAATTTTGGAGATGCTTAGATACTTTATTCTAGCATTGCGTGAGGGCACGACAATGGTTTAGTATGGGTAGTGATGAGATGGCATTTATACATGATCTCATCGTTCTTTTCGGGCTTTAAATGCATAAAATGTCTTCAAAATACTATATATATGCTTGTGTTTGTTTACTTGTGTATTTTAGGTATGTATATCGTGAAAAAGACAAAAGATCACAAGAAACAAGGAAAAAAGAACACGAGAAAGAAAGCCGTACAATGAACCGGGCCCTCGTTATGGATTTCTCAAAGAATAACCCTTGAAGACTTGAAGATGTACAATAATGATCCTCATTTATGAATAATTGACACTTAATACCCTTGTATATTCATAATTACAAGTTTGGTCCCTTAAGTTTGTCACAATGACAAAAAGGTCCTTCAACTTTGAAGATTTGGCAAGTTTAGTCCCTCAACAAAACTAAATTGTCAACAATGGTCCCTCATGAAATCAAACTTACAATGAAGACCCTTTAAGATCAACAATATTACATATTTAGTCCTTTAAAAATGGATAAAATATCAAAAGGATTGATGTTGTAATTATGCCAAAGTTGTATAAGCCCTAAATCCCTTTCTACAAAATTTTTGTGGCCAAACTATGAAGAATGAAAATTTCTTAACAAAGGATTTGGCTGAATAAACTTTCATACAACCTTTCCCAAAAACAATGGACCAAACATGCCAATACCCAAAGGTTAAACTCCTAAATAAGCGGGCAACACTTACTGTAGTAATTTACCACGCCAAGAACATCCTTTTTACCCAGGATTAAAAATTATGAAAACAAAGCGAAAAGTGAACTTAGCTACACTCACGTGTGATTCACCTCACCTCAAATACATCCCACACCAAAAATCCCATCCTCCACTACCAGATAGACCCCACAAGAGCCAACCACATGGCGACACTTGGCAAGGATCACTGACATGGCAAAATCAAAGGCACACATTCATTCCTTGGTCACCAAGAAGTAAATTGACGCCCAAGATTTCTCGTCACATCCTGTCAACACCCAAATGCATTCTGGAAGCTTCATAGGGTCATTTTAGGGAATTTCATAGCATTAGGGTTTGTGTAATGTGCCTAATTTGTGGCCTATATACGGAGCCTCAACTTGTGAGTAGCCCTTTGTTCCAGATTTTCTCTTAGCTCTTTGTAATCCCTTTTTAAATCTTAATAAAAGTTGGTTTGTTTTCTAAAAATTCTATCTCATTTTTGTTGTTTAAAAGTTTGGTATTAGGCTAAGAGTAATCAGAGTTCCATATTTGAATGTTTTAATCTTGTGTTGTGAGGTTTGTAAAGGTTTCATAAAAGTTTTTGAGAAAAAGTATAAAAATCCGTTTTATCTTATTTGTGGTTAACCTTGTTCATCTTAGCAGGGAGGAAGCTAGTGGTTGTTTTGCTACCACTTAAGCTCACACATCCCAAAGCATGGATATATGTTTTGGAGGTGCACATCTCTAAACCGTTTCTCTCTTATGCATATTTTTCATGATTTATGTTGAATCTGAGATTTGGTCTGTGATTGTGTGATTTTGTTGTTAAATCTATTTGTTTGAGGTTTATTTGTTGTTATAGAGTTTATTTAAGCTTGGTTTGTGGTTTGAATCATACATTTCCTTTGAAAAATTGTGAAATCCGTTTAATAAGGGGTGTTTGGGATTACTACATAATTGAGGTTTGGGTTGACTTGAGTAGGTGTTACTTGGTGATTTGTGTTTGTTCTTGTTTGTGTTGTTTTAGGTGTTTATCTGCAAGTTTTGAAGATTGAATCACATAAATCCAACAATAGGCCATAAAATCTGTTTTACTTGTTGTTTTGAACTGAAATTTTAGGGACACCTAGATCTAAGGGTAGACTAGGGTTAGCAAGTGCTAAATCTAAGTTTATGCAACCTGTGTAGTAGATTTGAGGTGTTGAAATTGGATCTGTGGTCATTTAGTTTAGCAAAATAGGTTTTGGGTATCATTTGTTCATCATTAATCTGCATAAGCATTAATATGTCTCAAATCTTTGAATCAGTGTATGAAACAAGTTTGTATATGCTTATTTGAGTTTATTATAGCTTGTGTATGCATATGGTTCAATTTGGTTGGCTTATTATTGCTTAATTTTCTTATTTCTTCATATCTGCTTATTTTGCATATCTGTGTCATATCTGGGGACTGTTTGCTTAAACTGTATCATTTGGCTGGATCAATTTGTGATTTTTTACTTGATTGTGACTCCTTACAACCCATTGGTTGTAAGGGTGCCCTTGTTATCCATTTAATCCAAGTAAATCTCTCAAAAATCAAAGGGCAAATAGTCAAAGCAGTGGGAACTCCTTTCCCCTGCTACTAGCCACTGCTAGTGTTCTTTTTGGTTCAGCTTATCAATAAGCTGTTCTAGCTTATTTTGTAACACCCCATTTTGATAATGGAATGTCACGCGTAATTATGGTGTGTCATCAAAGCATACAAGGTTAAATGTCTAAAACATTACATGACCATAGGGTTAACCGGAATCAAACATCGGTTCCCAAACATAAGCCCAAAACATAATAAAGCAAAATAAATGAATGAAAGACTAAACAAGCATAAGTATATGAAGGCAGAAAGGAATAGAAGTCTCTGGCAGCTTCCATCCTATGCACGTCCTCAAAATGCTCGAGTCTTCCCTAGAGTACCTGCCGTTTTGGGGACATGGAAAGGAAAGTAACGGCTGAGCAAAATGCTCAGTGCACGGATATAGACATAGTATGAATGACTAAGCATAATAAAGACTTAATAGTAGCGGAAATATATAAGTCTTGGAAAACCTGGAACATGTTCATAAAACTGGTTTTATAGTTTGAAAAACCTTATGTTTATCTTGTAAAAACTGTTTATCATATTTTACCATTAGCCAATATAGGTCATGAAAATCCACAGTGCATGAATACTTAGAGGGGTGACCTCATAATGCAAATTAGAGGGGCTGCCTCTAATTTAATACACTGGTTTTGGGTAGGAGGGATCAGCTCCTTGTGAAGGATGCAAGGCACACACAACATTCACCATGAAATCCTGACTGAAAACATGTAACTAGGATGCACCCATACGCCCCACATGATAAATATAATATAAATGGCCAAAAGCTGAAGGGACGCCACGAGCAATCACTCCGCCGTGAAGTCATAACATCAGTGCCTCTAATGTTATGGTTATGGTACCTCCATAACTAGGTGAAATTGGTCATACTTGTATATGGCTATAGGTATTCTTAATTAAACATAACCAATTAAACACATAATCTTATACTACGGGAAAACATTTGGCTGCATACGGGGAATCCTAATAACGAAAGAATGTCCATACTGAAAGGACGGAAATCCGTACCTTATGTCCAGTGAACGAAGAAGATGAACTGGGAGGAATCCTACTTCCGTATCACTAGTGCTACATGAATACATACATGCATAAGTATCTGCTTACTAAATACGTAGCTGGTTTTATGTCATGTCTTAGCTTATTTTATGTGTTCTTACCATGTTTTACTGTTTTAAAGCCTTAAACCGTGTTTATCTTATATTCTGTTTAATCTGATTAAGTATTCCTGGTATTTCATGTATTATTATACTTACTGTGTAATAATAAGTAACTTCCCAAAAATAGCAGGTTTCCTAAAATAGAAAGTTTCCAAAAATATAAAGTTTCCAAAAATAGAAAGTTACCAAAAATAGAAAGTTTCCAAAAATAGAAAGTTTTCAAAAATAGAAAGTTTCCAAAAATAGAATTACTGCTTAAAATAGATAAGTTTCTAAAAATAGAAAGTTTCCATAAATAGATCAGCTGCCTTAATTAAATAAGTTTCCATAAATAGATTAGCTGCCTGAAATAAAAAACGTTTCTAAAAATAGAAGGTTTCCATAAATAGATTAGCTGGTTAAATAAGCGAAGTATATAAGCCTAAGTGTTTTCATGATTATTTTCTAAGTCATATGATATAATGTATAGTTTAATAATTATTTCATGTAATTAAATTAAACTATAGGTTAAAATATTTAATTAAAGTATAACATGTTTTTAATTAAATAAGGTTAAATACTTAGGTTAAAACATGTATTATTATTTATTAATAATATAACCTAAGTCATGTTAATTAATTAATTATAATCATGGTTTTTAAATAATTAATTAATTATAAGTCTAAAATATAAAAATACTTAGGTTAATTAATTTCATGATTATTAATAATTAAAATAACCTAAGTCATGTTATTAAATTAATCATGTCATTTTATTAATTTAATTTTTAACATAGGATCATAAAAGAAAAATAAAAAAACTAAACATACACCATGAACCGTATCTAGACTAAAAACCATGAACCGGACATGAAATCAACACCGTACCCCGAACCAAATCGGGGTACCCCTTGTCTTGATGCTGCCGTGGGACCCACACCAACCAACCGGGACCATATGGTCTCGGTGGTGGTCGGATGGCCAAACCGAAACCCCCTTCGGGTTCGGTGTAGGCTGCGGCCAAAACAAACACCCCTTAAAAGATTACTTTTGATTTTATTTAACCCAATTCATGTTAGATCTATGATTTAATTAGGGTTTTTAAAAAAACATAACATGTTCTTAATTAATACAAGATCAAATCAAAAGAAAGAGGTTTAAAAAGGATTTACCGAATACGTAGATCAAAAGAACAAAGAACAAACACGAACACCAACAAGAATTCCAAGATCCAAGATCAACAAACACCCCCTTGTGGTGTTTTGAAGGTGGCAGCCAAAAGAGAAAAGAAGGAGGAGAGGAGGATTTAGGTTTTCTGTAAAATCTTCTGTAAAACAATTTTGAGTAGTGTTTATTTTCTTAATCCTCCTTTTAGTAAAAATACAAACGGGCTTGGCCCATTTGCTCCTTTTAGCCACGGGTAGGGGGCCCCACATGGGGTACCCGTACCTTTTTCCGTGTCTCGATGTTTAGTTATTCGTTCATGATTATTTGTGTTCGCGTTTTATGTGTTCTCGTTACGTAATTATCGTGATCTAATATATTTATTTACGCTCGTAATAAATATATATACGTAACTAATAATAGTTCGTGTTTTAATTACGTTCATGATTTCATGATCGCATGTTCGTGATTAATTATTATCAAATAATTATTACGTGCTCGTGCGTAGTAAATACTTATCGTGTTCTAACACGTACGTAATACGTAAAAATCCTAACACGTAATCGTAATCATGCTATATTAGGAAAGTTTTAATCTAGTACGTACGATCTTAAGGGTACTATTCATGGTAAAAGCATGCGGGTTTTACAACTCTTCCCCCTAAAAAGAATAATTCGTCCCCAAATTATAGATAACGTAACTGAAAGAGAAACATACCCGAATCAAACTGAGAGGGTATGTAAGATTAATGAACGTACAGGTGACACGGTAAAAGGAACGTGGAACATGACATGTCTTGAAAGGACATGGAACGTGACCTGACTGAAAGGACATATCTAATTGATGAGAGAAAACGGATAAAAGTCCGGATGAACTTGTCCGTTTCCAAGTGGCCTCCCTCTTGGAACGTTTCCTTCAGAAGATCTTGACACAAATGATAAATCTTGGTCCTCCAGACGTTGACTTGGAATACGAAGAAATTCTTGGTTATCAACGGAAGGTAGATCCCCTAAATTCGATCGAGGAAAATAAGAGTTAACGTGCTAGGGTAACTGAAACGTTACGATGCAAGACAATCTGACTTAACTGATAATCAGAAACGATGTGTGAGACAAAAAGAAACGTAGTACGTGAAAATTTTGAACGTAATACGTAAAAAATTTTGAACGTGATACGTGGAAATATGATGAGTGTAATATGAGTAAACATATCGTGATCCATGATACGTGTAACATATCTTGACCATGATATGAGGAACGTGGAATGTACATGACATGTGAAACATATCGTGAACATAGAATATAATGGCGGTAACACCAAACGCTACAAGGTGAGGCATATAATATGACGAGAAACGTCTATCTGAGGATAGGGAGTTATACTAAACTTGGGTCTGGTCTCTCAAGTTCTTGCAAAACTTCCCAGAATGAGAAAAACAACATAAAAGCGTAAGCCGAGATGCCATCATGAACGCAAATAGTGTCATAAATGCGAGTGCGAAATCAAGTCGTGGAATTAGAATGAAGACGTGAAGTAAATAAGGAGCACAATTATGAATCTTCTTCTGACCCGATAACTGAGGGATTGCCAAGTGATCGGATAAGCCTTGGCTGGAACATGTCCGATCAATCTGTTAGTTCTGAAATCCGTACGAATGTAAGGATTCTGCAGACTTGATCAACTGTTGACAGTAACCCAGATAGCATCATGCTTCTTCGGAGTTTGTTGTAATCTGGTACAAAAATCCATGGAGATCTTGTCCCTTTTTGATTCACAATTTCAGATGATGAAAACATCCCAGTCTGTTGGTGTCCTATCTTAACCTGTTTGTATGACAGGTATGAAGATATGAACGTAATTGTATCTTGCTTCATCGAACTTGATACATAGGAGTTTACAAAACTCTGAGTCTATGAATCTAAACTTTTCTTAGCGTAGGATTTTCTATAACACCTAATGTAATGTAGGGTTCTCTCCTTTACGCATAAGCTGAGTCATGGTAAGATTAACCATGCAAATCCCTGTGATCCAGCGTGTCACTGTAATCAACCAGAATTGATATTGGAAATATTTCCAGGGTGAAATTTCTCTTGTCATAGAATTTGCAACATGGTGCAGATAAGGTCATCCTGTTCTTTTCTAGACTTAGAGGAAATCCGGTTATCCTCAACGAAAACACTACTGAATTTGCTTATGAGTCATGGAAACTCATTCTTATAATGCGGCTGGAGCATTGATGAGACTAAATCAAAATCATAAATCTAGCATGACCGAGTCGTGTACGAATAGCAGTCATGGACATGTCCTGCTCTTTCACTCGTCACTATTGGCAGCATGATCATAAGTTCGATCTTGGAAAAGTGATTAACACTATAAGGTCGATTGGGCATGTTGTCAATACGTGGAGGAGAATAACGGTCATGAATGGTGCTTTATTTCAAATCGATGGTAGTCGACACAAAATCTCATGGTACCATTCTTCTCCTTGTAGGTTCTTCTGGAATGTATAGGAAGATTTTGGAATAATCAACTGGCTATGCGTAAAAGGACTTAAGTAGTCGTGTCTTACTAATAGCTAGAAAATTTTAGCGACCATGGGTAACAACGCACATCCTTGTAAGCATAAATAATTGTACAGATTTTCCTAATGGAAAATCAAGCTGAATGTATTCAGGAGCTTGAACATTACTATACATAATTATGAATCGTAGCATGGTGTGCTGTTCATAGTCCATAATTAGGATAAAATTTATCTCGTGTCTGTCCGAGGAAATGCGTTAGCAGCTTGGATCTCATCATTAAGCTGAAGGAAAACCTTCGTATGCGTGGGAATACGAAAGGCTTCCTTCATGGTCATGAATATATGAACTATGGTGAAAGAAATGAAAGTGACATCGGCAACGTGACAGTTCTCACTGCTGCGCCGATAATGGTATTGAAATTCATGTGGCCTGATTAATACATGGAACAACAAAATAGATATACCCTTGGAGGGTACCCTGAATTCGTAGAAATGTTCCATAGTTGGACGTGAGTCATGTGTCTTGACTCGTTTCTTTGAAATATAAGCATGACATATGTCTTGACTGGTGTCTTGACATGTGTCTTCAGGATGTATACGTGAGACATGTGTCTTGACTGATGTCTTGACATGTGTCTTCAGAAAGTATACGTGAGACATGTGTCTTGACTGATGTCTTGACATATGTCTCGAGACGTAAAATAATAGAACTACAATAATAGGTTATTATGCCAGACTTGGCAGATCGGTTGGACTACTGATCCTTTGTATGTCTGATCACGTCCACGGCCGGAGCCTCGGTTGCGATTTCTAGGATAGCTCTGTCATAGTAGTGGTTACTATCGTCCTGTCTGTCAGTTCCATGACGGTCATTCTCATGACCATGATTCATGTAACTATTTAGCTGAGTGGCTGGCTTTTACCAGTTTGCACTCATATGGCTGAAATGACAGTCGAATGACGTGTGACATGTAACAAAGAATTAGGGACAATGATTGATGGGAATCGTCTGATGGTGAAGCATCTTCTCGTCCAATTGCTTTGCTCCGACGCCTTTGTCTTTGTCTTTAGGATCTCCAGGTTGTGAACAACATCCGCATCTCGTAGCGTCTCCGAACGTCAGCAGCATCAACCTTTAGTAACATCTCTAAGTTATGAGCGGCATCAGCAATTTGTAGAGTATCAGCAAGTGGAAGTACGCACGTGGGATAAGGTACGTGAGTACACATGGAATGTACATGAAATGATCGGTATGGGGGTCGATCATTTGTCATGATTTAAGGAAAGTAAATCGGTTAAACGGTTAGGAAAACCATCATGATAACCTAGCAGTATTAGCATAGACATCATTCTGGTTATAACGGAAACGTTAAAGTGTGGTTACACAAAATTCAACGATGATTTGCTTGACATCATGATCAATGAAAACCAACCATTACTATCATGAAAGCATGATTCAATGAAATCTAACAATGTCTTGCAGGACAACGTAAATAACAAAAGAGGCATAAAACATAATCAACATGAAGACGGAATTATCATGAAGAAACATGAAACCATCTATCATGAAGAAGTGTATAACATAATCAGCATGAAACTGAAGTTAAATTAAATCATGAGAAAAATTTTATGCATGAAAAACAGTGCATGAATGCGTAATGTAGTTTATAAAACCTTTATATGTGCGAGGGAACGCATATGGGTCGGTTCCAAAACAAAAGACATGGCGAGGGGACGCCTATGGGTCGGTCCCAAAGTTAAAAGTTTCGATAAAGCATATGCGACTAAATAGGGCCAGTCCTGTACCAATCATTACTTAGTCATAATCCCTGCAACAATGATACATGAAACATAAATAAATGAAACTCATCTGTCAAAACTTATAAGAAAAAAAATTTATGTGACTAATTATGAACTACTGGGGTTCAGTCCACATAGCCATAGTTCACGAGGAACATTATGCATGAAACAATGACACATAACTAAATATGAATGATGGTTGTCCATCATTATTAGTAAAACAATATCAATGAAAACATCAAGGTTAAAACCTCAAGGTGATGAAGACATCATGGTTAAAACAACAATGCGCTGAAAACATCAATACGTGGTATAAGAAACGTTGGCTTAGGAAGCTCCTGGTGACTACCCACTAGTCACATGTCAAGTTTTAGAGCCTGTAGGTCGAAGCCTTGGCTCTGATACCATAATTGTAACACCCATTTTAATAATGGAATGTCACGCGTAATTATGGCGTGTCATCAAAGCATGCAAGGTTAAATGTCTAAAACATTACATGACCATAGGGTTAACCGGAATCAAACATCGGTTCCCAAACATAAGCCCAAAACATAATAAAGCAAAAGAAATGAATGAAAGACTAAACAAGCATAAGTATATGAAGTCAAAAAGGAAAAGAAGTCTCTGTCAGCTTCTATCCTATGCACGTCCTCCAAATGCTCGAGTCTTCCCTAGAGTACCTGCCGTTTTGGGGACATGGAAAGGAAAGTAACGGCTGAGCAAAACGCTCAGTGCACGGGTATAGACATAGTATGAATACTTGGAGGGGTGACCTCATCATGCAATTAGAGGGGCTACCTCTAATTTAATACACTGGTTTTGGGTAGGACGGATCAGCTCCTTGTGAAGGATGCAAGGCACACACCACATTCACCATGATAACCTGACTGAAAACATGTAACTAGGATGCACCCATACGCCCCACATGATAAATATAATATAAATGGCCAAAAGCTGAAGGGACGCCACGAGCAATCACTCCGCCGTGGTGAAGTCATAACATTAGTGCCTCTAATGTTATGGTTATGGTACCTCCATAACTAGGTGAAACTGGTCATGCATGTATATGGCTATAGGTATTCTTAATTAAACATAAGCAATCAAACACGTAATCTTATACTACTGGAAAACATTTGGCTGCATACGGGGAATCCTAATAAGGAAAGAATGTCCATACTGAAAGGACGGAAATCCGTACCTTATGTCCAGTGAACGAAGAAGATGAACTGGGAGGAATCCTACTTCCGTATCACTAGTGCTACATGAATACATACATGAATAAGTATCTGCTTACTAAATACGTAGCTGGTTTTATGTCATGTCTTAGCTTATTTTATGTGTTCTTATCATGTTTTACTGTTTTAAAGCCTTAAACCGTGTTTATCTTATATTCTGTTTAATCTGATTAAGTATTCCTGGTATTTCATGTATTATTATACTTACTGTGTAATAATAAGTAACTTTCCAAAAAATAGCAAGTTTCCTAAAATAGAAAGTTTCAAAAAATAGAAAGTTTCCAAAAATAGAAAGTTACCAAAAATAGAAAGTTTCCAAAAATATAAAGTTTCCAAAAATCGAAAGTTTCCAAAAATAGAATTACTACTTAAAATAGATAAGTTTCTAAAACTAGAAAGTTTCCATAAATAGATCAGCTGCCTTAATTAAATAAGTGTCCATAAATAGATTAGCTGCCTGAAATAAATAAGTTTCTAAACATAGAATGTTTCCATAAATAGATTAGCTGGTTAAATAAGCTAAGTATATAAGCCTAAGTGTTTTCATGATTATTTTCTAAGTCATATGATATAATGTATAGTTTAATAATTATTTCATGTAATTAAATTAAACTATAGGTTAAAATATTTAATTAAAGTATAACATGTTTTTAATTAAATAAGGTTAAATACTTAGGTTAAAACATGTATTATTATTTATTAATAATATAACCTAAGTCATGTTAATTAATTAATTATAATCATGGTTTTTAAATAATTAATTAATTATAAGTCTAAAATATAAAAATACTTAGGTTAATTAATTTCATGATTATTAATAATTAAAATAACCTAAGTCATGTTATTAAATTAATCATGTCATTTTATTAATTTAATTTTTAACATAAGATCATAAAAGAAAAATAAAAAACTAAACATACACCATGAACCGGATCTAGACTAAAAACCATGAACCGGACATGAAATCAACACCGTACCCCGAACCCAATACGGGTACCCCTTGTCTTGATGCTGCCGTGGGACCCACACCAACCAACCGGGACCATATGGTCTCGGTGGTGGTCGGATGGCCAAACCAAAACCCCCTTCGGGTTCGGTGTAGGCTGCGGCCAAAACAAACACCCCTTAAAACATTACTTTTGATTTTATTTAAACCCAATTCATGTTAGATCTATGATTTAATTAGGGTTTTTAAAAAAACATAACATGTTCTTAATTAATACAAGATCAAATCAAAAGAAAGAGGTTTAAAAAGGATTTACCGAATACGTGGATCAAAAGAACGAAGAACAAACACGAACACCAACAAGAATTCCAAGATCCAAGATCGACAAACACCCCCTTGTGGTGTTTTGAAGGTGGCGGCCAAAAGAGAAAAGAAGGAGGAGAGGAGGATTTAGGTTTTCTGTAAAATCTTCTGTAAAAAAATTTTGAGTAGTGTTTATTTTCTTAATCCTCCTTTTAGTAAAAATACAAATGGGCTTGGCCCATTTGCTCCTTGTAGCCGCGGGTAGGGGGCCCCACATGGGGTACCCGTACCTTTTTCCGTGTCTCGATGTTTAGTTATTCGTTCATGATAATTTTTGTTCGCGTTTTATGTGTTCTCGTTACGTAATTATCGTGATCTAATATATTTATTTACGCTCGTAATAAATATATATATATGTAATTAATAATAGTTCGTGTTTTAATTACATTCATGATTTCATGATCGCATGTTCGTGATTAATTATTATAAAATAATTATTACGTGCTCGTGCGTAGTAAATACTTATCGTGTTCTAACACGTACGTAATACGTAAAAATCCTAACACGTAATCGTAATCATGCTATATTAGGAAAGTTTTAATCTAGTACGTACGATCTTAAGGGTACTATTCATGGTAAAAGCATGCGGGTTTTACATATATAAACCTGCAACAACTTCAATTTTGTAATAGGTCTTCCTCATTTGACCCATATGTTCATTCTGGAGCATTTGAATGGTTGACTTTAGGGTTTGACTAGAAAACCAACTTGTTTGACTTTTACATAAGTGCTTATTTGCTTATTCAGCTTATTTTTCTTTGCTTATTGGATTTTTCTTGATTGATTGGCTTATTTAAGTCATTTAGAGTCTTTTGCAAGTTAAATCAAGGTCGGAGGTGGTCTAAAACTCTAAGTCGACTATTTTATCGTTTAGTGACTTTGTACTTGGCTTATTTCTTGCTTATTGGTTGTGCTTTTTCAAAATTTCTTTTCATAGATCTCTTAAGCATCCCAAAAGAAGGTTGTGTGTCAAATTAGAGCTTATGACATTGGCTTATAGCTTAATGGGCTAAAAAGTCCATTAAGAATAAGCTGTTGTACATTTAAGCTGTGATAACTTCATATTCAGCTTTTGGGCCTTCAGAGTTTTGTGTGTTAGAATTGAATTTTAAGCTAGACTGGTGATTTTCAGCTTATTTGGTTAAGGTTGATCTTATTAGGCCAAAAAAGCCCATTTACATTGGACTGTTTTTGTTTTTTGCCCATTTGGGGGCCCATTAGGGGTATTTTGGTAATTTAACTTTCATTTTCTGTTTATTTAGGTTAAAATAAATTAGTTTGCAAGTTTTTAGAAATTTTTATAATTTTTGGATTTTTAATATTATTTTATTATTATTTTATTATTAAATTTCATTTTTAACATTTTTGCAACTTTTATTTTTTCCTATGTCAAATACATTAAGTTAGGATTTTTAAAACTCTTAGATTAATTTTCTCATCATTTAATTAATTTTTAGAATTGTTTTAATATTTTAATAATTTTTAATCATTTAAAAATAGTTTTCATTAAATTTAAATTTCATAAAAATGGTTTTTAGTCTTATTAAGTCGTTTTAGAGGTTTACAAATTGAAAAATCTTTATTTGGGATTATTATTAATTATTTGGATATTTAGGGCATTAAGTAGCATTTAAAAATTATTTTTTAATTAATTAAAAGGTTTGAAAAAGTTTTGATCATTTGTAAACTCTTAGTTTATTTTTAGCTATTTTTGGTAATTTTTAGAATTAATTTTTATTTTGTCACTTTTTACGGTTTTTCGTTTTATCGGCGTAGTATAATTTTAACGTATCCGTCATTCTCTCTTCTCATCTTTTCTTTCTCAATATTAATCTCAAACATTTAACAAGTTATTCACACACATTTACCTCCTTGGGAAACGAACTTTCACCTTTGGGTCATTAGTACACGGTTTTTCTAAACCGTCTTATTTAATACATACCGTTTTTACGCTCTTTTTCCTAAAGGGTGTAATTTTACCACAATCACTTTGTAGTTTTGAATTGTTTATTTTTGGGCTGATTCGGGCAATGACAATGGGTATGTAAGTAGTTGCGGGGAGTTTAGGGAGTGTCCCAAAGAAGGTGACAACCATCAATGGCATGTATGTTAATCACGTTGTCCTTGCACCACACTGACTGAAGGAGAGAGCAACACGACGGTAATCTAAAATCGTATTTGGTTTGGAGTGGTGATCGAGTCAATGGCGTGTTTGGGTCAGAAATGGGTGTCATTGGTTCATGCTTATCATATGTGTTTTGGGTTCGGGTTACGATCATACACGTTGGATGTGGACGCATGGGTTAAAGTTAGCGTTCGTACTCACCTTTGATTTTCATCTTAATACATCCGCGTATGGCTCGGAGGTATATTCTAAATTACATTAACGTTATATTACATGATCAGAGTCTACTACTTCTTATGGTTATACATGCCTTAGAAAATGTCACTTGATTGAATAAAAAAGATCATTGTAAGAAACCCGTGTACTTATGCTCGCAAAGTTCTGTTTAAGTAACAACTTAAGTGAGGACACACTCGCTCGCAGAGTTTTGTTTAAGTAACTACTTAAGTGACGAGTCAAAATGTTTGGAGCCTTATATTATTCTTACGAGCCTTCCACAATAACGATAGTAAGTTAGCCATAAAGAGACGTCATAATATATGAAAGAAGTTGATCAAGTAAAATAAAAAGAAAGGGTATGAATAACTTATAAACAAGTCGTAGGCATGGTTCTGTACGAAACGCATTAAGAATTGAAGTAGATGAAACCATTTTATGTTCTATGTCCATATATCTTACTAGTACATGTTATAAGTTAGATTTATACTTGGCCTTGTCATCTAAAAGTTAAACCAACTAGTTTTGTTTTCTTAAGTAACTGATCTTTTAGTTTTCTTTTTATAATGTGTAAACTTGTGTAGCTATAATCTTTGTAAAAATACTTAAAATACTAAATCATGACTTAACGATTTTCACAAACTAATACGAGTATATAGTATTTTAAGCGTATGTCATTACTCATTTAAATGAGTATGTTATTAATTCAACATGGATGATTAAGACATTATCCTATGAAAATTAAACTAAATATATTTTATCAAGTGATTTAGTAAGCTACAACCGTTATAGTACATATGCAATGATGTTTGACCCGGTAGTGATAAAGGAGTACCAAATTTAATCCATTTTTAGATAAACTGGTTGAACTAACACTTGATTGTAAATTGATATCTGACTCTTTGGAAAAGAAACATACAAGCCAACAACTTCAGAGCCTATTTGGTCCAGAAGTGCTTATTCCAGTGGGAACCAATACCAAACACTACAAGCCAACAATGGGATAGCCATGCATCCATTTGCTCTGTGCATAGGTTTAGATGTAAAGTATATTGCTTTGATAATTATAAGATTTTTATGCAGTTGTACGACTTATTGGACGTGCTGCTTCCCAAATTTACACTAGAGCTCTTTCAAACTCATCCAAACATCATTCTTATCGAAGAGGAGGTACCAACACTACTTATGCACGTACACCCCTATAAAATATATAGTTTCTTCATTCTTTAGCAAGCTTATTGGCATTCTGCCATATTCATGTAACATAAACAGGTCTATTAAATTCATTTGATGTTATGACACCATAGTATGATAACTCCACTTACACTAACGTTCTGAATTCCCAAAGCAGACATATTATATTTTGCTCATGATTTTACTTTACAGCTTCCAAGAAGCTGACGCTAAAAGAGGTTACATATTACATAGCAGATGTAATCGGTAAAGGCGCAGGTCTTGATTATTATTATGGTGTCATTCTGATATAGAGGGACTTACCTATTTCATTCCCGAGGTGAGGCATTACAGCCTATTTGCATTATATATTATTTCTCACTTATATGAAAGTTAATTTATAACCTATTTGCATTATAGCTTATTTCTCATTTATATGAAAGTTAATTTACTTATAGGTATTTTGTAGTAACGAGTGTCTGTTAGAGAACAAAGAATTGAACGCCATCATCATCGCATGGTTTATATTATGGCAATTATGTAGAATTATAGTGTTTTTCTTTATGGAATTTGTTCAATTCTAGTGCTTTAATGTGGATTTTGTCTCGGATTTATGTTTAGCTGAAATGAAACATTGTCTTAATTTAGTTTGTTGATTTTGACATTTCTAGTCTATCTAAACCACTTTATATATATTTGTTGCATTTAAATTTCCTTTATTTTGGTGAGTCAAATTTGTATATTATGGAATTTATAAAAGATTTCCAAATTTTATTTTTTTTATTAAAAGAGATTAAAAACAAACAGGTTTTGAGATAAAAACATATCTTTTTAATCTATATAAAGACATGTTGAATGTTTTATAAAGACAGGTTGGGGGAGAACCAGTGTCGATGTAACACCCCCAAATATTTATAATTTAGTTCAGCGGAAGAGTAGTTGGTGTTACGGGATAGCACATTACTCAAATTATAGACAACGCTTAAATATCGCGTCGTTTAATAATAAAGAATTTTCCATTCATAAATATCAAATTACATAGGTTCTCAGGTCAATATATGTCTTACAAATTTACAAAACATTTGAATGGAAATTGTTATTTAAATGCGGGCCATAAATTCTTGTCGTCATCCCAAGAATTACCTTCAGGTACCTGAGATAAAACATGTTAAAAAGTCAGTGAAACGCCGAGTGAATTCATAGAGATAAAATCCATTAATATATCATCGATATATAATTATTATCGAAAATTATTTTGTACAAATCTTTGTCGTAGGCTATAAAATAGGCCAAAGACATTTTATACGAATCTTTGTCGTAAATCATAATACTGGCTTTTGCCTTCAAAACCATTATACGAACCATTGTCGTTAAAACATCATAGAATACGTTTTATAATGTTGTATAGGGTTTAAATAAAACCGTTATATGAAAATGATTATGTAAAACCAAAAAACGAACATAATATCAGTAATAAGACCCCGTATTGCTAGTCAGGCAATATATTATAATTCAATTCGTACGTCAGTATTTGCATTATTGGATTATTATAAGCCGCATGACATTGCTACCTTACAATAACAAACAACGGGTAGTTAACCCGTAATTCCTTTTGCCATCTAAAACAGCGTGTCATCACAATAATCACGCTTATATACATCTTCTCATACATAAATTCGCCAACCAATCAATGTGGCACGACGGGGATCAACCGTCAAGGCGTGAACTAGGGTGATCTTCCCAAAATAGTACTATTATATGCATAAGCGTCTACCAAATACCGGTAGTTCACAACTCATGCTAATGGGACTTTTAGTGACATAACCTAACTAATAATAATCCATCTCATTTCATTCATTGGGTCATATAATCATTCGGGTCCATATCAATAAACATACAATCAGGACAACTAGTGTCCTTTTTTTTTATTAAAACTAACATGTTATCTACCTCGCGGGTATATAAAACATTTCATAAAACATTTAAAAGAGTGCGAGGCTATGAACTCAATTTGATTGGGAAAGGCGGGTTATCGGCGATTTTGATGTACGGTACGTGCTTCAATCACGAAAACCACCAAAGTGATGAAAAGGTTGAGATTTTGGATGAACAAGGCTTGGTTCTTGTCACCAAATCTTTAATCTTGGCAAATGAACTTTTGAGTTCTTCAAATGGATGAACACCTTCATGGAAATCAGCCCTAAACCTCCTTGGAAACTCTTTTTCACATGTTAAGATCACCTCCAATCTTCATCTTTTCAATTGGGGATCAACATATGGAGATTATACTTAAGATTTGTGGTTAAATTTTTGGTGTATGATGATGATTGTGGGAGTATATGGGACGGCAAGATGAGAGTAAAAGAGAGAGAGATGGAAACTTTTGCATGTAAGAAATGGTTTTGGGTGTAGCTTGTTTTGGTTAAATGGTTTTGATAACCATTGAGGACAAGTGTCCTCTTGGTTTTATGAAAAATTGACACCAAGGTGGTGTTGTGGCTTGTATTTGGCCGCCCATAGTGGGGGTGAAGCAAGTGTAAACTTGTCTCATCTCCACTAATTTACGGGTACTTCTCGATTCTAGTTTCCTCGATTTACGTGCCCTCGGGTCGCTTTGCGAAAAATGTTTTTATAAATTATGAATCTAAGGCACAAAAAGATTCTAATAAAATTTGTCTCATAAAAAACAGAGCACAAAAGTGTAAATACGTAAACCTAGGGTTTCCGATTTAATCGTAAAAGACGCTAAATTATGCACGTAAGTCCTAATCTCTTCTCGTAAATTTTTGAGTTTATGAACCAACACAAATTAAAACTCCAAAATAATATTCGAGAATAAATTTATTTCCTTAAGTGTCGGACTGTCACAAAAACGGTGTATGTAAACGTAAGCACGTAACGTAGAGTTCTCCAGTTTAGACGTAATCGATGCTACTTTAAGATTTAAACCCAAATTTCTTCCCAAAAATGAGTGAGTTCATAATATACCATTAAAATAATGATTTTAAATAATACTTGAGAATAAAATAACGACCTCAAATTGACGGATTGTCACAGCAGTTACCCCTAAAAAGGATCTTTGTCCTCAAAGATCAATTCATCTTACTACTCGCTTCTTATAGAGTTAAAGCCATGTGGGTATTTCCTCCACATTCGGTCTTTTCTCACAAATGTAATTCATTACAATTATGCGAGTTTCATCAAACATAACTATGGGAATATGATCACGCTTAAGTTTATTTACTTTCTCTATCCATGATGTCCACGAGTTTTCGATGAATGCAATTTTTCGCCGATCTAAACTTCATTAAGAAATAATCAGATTTTCACTTGATAGACATTTTATCAAGTTTGTTATAAGAAACATAATTCATGCAGCCCTTGAAGTCCTACGGTAGATCCAGCTTATATGCCTTTCAAACCAACTTTTTACATTATCTCAATGGTCCCATACAACATGGACTTAGATTCCCACGATCTTTCAGATCATCCATTCATCTTTCCATGATGAAAAATTCTCGGCATAACTTTGCTACCCATCCTGCACTTCAAGATCTACATTTTATATTCACATAACCTCCTGGCCACTATTGGCAGTCAATAATCAGATCCTAATTTCAACAATCATTTCAGGTCTGCAGATGCTCTTAAACTTTTCTTTATATAGATCCTCGCAAGGTTCGGTCTCAATCCTAAAGTGATAATTATCAATGATAATCTGTCCAAAGGAAAGCGATTATCCTGTTCATTACCAAAGGTCAATTATTCAAATATAAAACAAGACTTCTAGTGTTTGTATCGTTACTTTACCTTGTCCCTTCGATTGGGGGTGGTAAACAGTACTCTCATCAAGATTCGTTCCCAATGACTTTTGAGGAAATCTCTAGAAATTCGATGCAAAGCGAGGATCTTGATAGAGATGATCGATACAGGCACACCATGCTTACACAACTCCTTTAAATACAAAAGATTCAACTTCTCCATCGAGAATCTATCATTAACGGGAATGATATTAGCAGATTTGGTCAGTCTATCGACGATGACCCAAATCGAATCAAATCCATATGATGACCTTGGAAAATTTATGATAAGAATCCATGGTGGTTCTATCTCACTTCCAAACAAGAATTATAAGCTATAGAAGCAATCCTGGTGGGTTTGGAGTTCAGCCTTGACCTTCGCAAAAGTTAAACATTTACTAACATATGTTGCGATGTTTGCTGTCACATTTGGCCATCACTACAACTTCTTCAGGTAAAGATACACTTTATCAAAAATGGCATGAATAGAATACTTAAACATATGAGATTCCAGCATGACTAAATCTCACAAACCTCCATATTTAGGCAACTACAAACGACCTTTTAAACACTTAACGCCATCGACTTTCTTTTATAGTGGTTCTCATTAGCCACGAGACCCCTTTTATTATCTATATTATCCTTCTTACAAGCATCAGTTATTTCTAAATTGCTCGGGCAAATTATTCTTCACGGTCAATACTAAGGAACACATCTTAATTGGTCCTTTATCCTTTCTACATAATATGTCAACAACTACATTCACATTCCCTGATGAAATAAATATTATGACCGCATTCATTCAAAAATTCTTTCTTCATATTTTGTAGGTTTTAGTTTCGTCTCATCTATTATTTTTATCAGTTTTGCCCAGTCCGTCATTTAAAGCATCGCTAAATATTACAAGTAATTAAATAATAAATATTAAATTTTATGAAACGTAAACGTAAAATTTTTAAATTTCTCAGTTCGTCCAATTATAGAAAAATGTTCAAAATAAATTTGAATTTAGTTACCACGATCTTTGTTGATTCATCGAAAATATTTAATAAGATCTGTTAATGTTCGAAAAATCTTTGTTTATACTTTGGTCAAAATTTTCTTAGTTGAAAAGCAAAAAATTTCGTTTCAAATTCCAAGTCATGGTTTAAATGGTTTCCTCAATCCTTCCTAGGTTGTCTCGAGGTATACACAAACATTTACTCCTAAGGGAGTTTAGTTAAATGATCTAGGTATAAGGGAATGATTCCTTAAAAATTCTTTGATAAATATTTGTCAAAACATTTTGCACTTTGTTTTTGGTATTACCCAAAGCATTAATGGCTCTAATCTTTGAAGAGTCAATATAGATTCCACTATCATTAATCACACGATCAAATAATGTAAAGGATCAAGCCTTAAATCACATGGTAAATACTCAGGGTAGTCTACAGATGGTGTTGAATCCAAGATCGTTAGAATCAAATAGTCGAAACCGTTTTACATAGAGTAATCATCATTCATATGATTTAACATAGCCGAATAGAACAATAATTAGAACAAGATGTCTAACAAAGACGAATTCTTCCCGAAGAGTTTGTATTATTGATTAACACAAACCGCTCTAGGTGTGTGTACATTCAAACCCATATCTAAAGATCAAAGTAACAGTAGGTTACATTGTAGTAATTAATGAATGAATAAATCCTACGGCTTACACACATGATTTATCAAATTCATGAATGCCACACGTGCGTTGGTCAATCCAAACGGTATCACATGAAACTCATAATGTTCATTACAAGTTCTGGATGTAGTGATTGGAATAAATAATCTCCTTTGCGGACGCGAATTTGATAATAACAACCAGAACGTAGATCAAATTTTTAAATATATGCTAGAACCTTGTAAATGATCGAACAAATATTCCATCTTGGGTATAGAAATTTTGATCGTCAATTTACCTTGTTCACGGTAATCAACAAATATAAGGAATGATAACACCATAGCTCTTCATGATGACGAACTTGGTAGAATAAAAGCTTTCTCCGACAACTCTCTCAGTTGCACGGTAATTCTTTTGATTCAGATGGTGCTGACGTACAGTGCACGTGCTACAGGTACAACACCGGGGATATAATCAATATTAAATTCAACTTGACTTAATGTCGGAAGTCTAGGTAATTCATCAGGAAGTACCTCAGAAAATCTCAAATAACAGGAATATTTTCTTATTTAATTCACCTTAGGTTCTTTCTAGATTACTAGATCTATGATTAATTCATAACCATTAATGGTAAAATTTCAAGCCTGAATACAGGATATCTCCCGTCAGGAATTATTTAGATCACTTTTGATAATCAACATCTTCTCTTTTAGGGAAATTCCACTCGAGTTCCCATCAATTTAGACAATGACATCATGTTATAATCAACCAACCCATTCTAATGGCACTACTAACTTTCCAGTTTTATTACTGTTGATAAGATGTGAACTTCTAAAAAGACTAATAATAACTCATAACCCTTCACAAATTCAAGGATATCTTGAGACATAGCTAACATTAAAAGAGTAAGGTCAACATATAATTTACGCGAGAGAATTTCAAATCAGATAAAGACGAAAACAATAATGAATATGAATATATCCCATGTTTTCAGGATTTGAGTATGCATTCGAAAGCACCTCGGGTCGTTACCCATGTCATTCAAACGGAATCTAATCAAAAGAAATGATAAGAACGTCGATACAACCAGTCGGGTATCAACACTCGATAATTGGAAAATTTTTCCAAAGAATCTTACCATGAGAGAATTGGACAAGAAGGGGAGGTCAATTGTCAAATAAGACAATTTCCATCGATGAGTAAATCCGATTCGGAAAAATAAATGGTACGGGCACATATGTAGGTGTCCCTAACAATATGTCCCTATTTTGCACTTCTTGCAGATCTCATAGAAATTCAATGTTTCACAATTACAAAGAAAATGTAATGTTTATTAACAATTTCATTGTGACTACTAATCAGCCTTGCATGGTCCCTTCCAAATTGTACGTAGGCGTGCAACTATATACAATTTTAGGATTAACGATGCAATACTCAGTTCGTCAAAACTTTGTCATCATGTTTAAAATAGAAAAATATTTTCATGCTTAATTCTGGAATAAGAATCAAAATGAATTTACAGAGATGTTCTTCGTTATAGAAGAAATTATGTTTTCCAAGGTGTTTCATAAACAACTTTATTTCGATAACGATTACTTATAAGTCTCACTTTGAATAATCCTTATGGTCATGAAAATTCAATTTTTCTCAAGGGACACTGTTTTAACTTATAAAAACAATGAGTGATCTGCAAAAGAGTGATGAAGAGTTTTTCACCAAGAACTAACTACAATATGATAGGAAATGAGCTTAGCCAATTAATCATGAGGTTCATGACCTCGATGGCACTCAGGAATACAAAGAGAATAATCCACAACGTAACTCAAATCAAGATGAGTATTTGTTCAATGGTTACATCACTAATGCGAACATTAGGAAGAAGCAAGAAAAGATAGATAACATCGATACATGTAAAATTTAGCAATCTATAAATCCATGATTTTACCATGATTTAATGTAATGAAGTTTCACCCATTAATCCTAGAACACATACTCATGTGTTATGTTTCTATAAGTTGTGTGTGAACTTGCCCATTATGTACTTATACTTTTACATTCATACTTGTTGTAATAAGTTTCATAACTTAAACCTTGTATTTAGAACTAGGGGAAACAAGTAATAAAATGTATAATCAATATTTGAAGTATACAACACTTAACAAAAATTTGGAAAACATGCTACACATAATATGTGTAGCCGTGTATGTATGTGTGTATGCATACCACAAACATGTTTAAAACCTTCTTGGACTAGCCCAAGACTATACTCCCTATGTGCTAACCCAACATAAGCCCAAGCCAAAGCCCATTACCCCTTTGTCTAGCTAGACACGACACACATGCATGTGTGGAAGAAGAAGGGTTGTCTTGGTTTTGGAAAAGCCAACACATGGCACAATGGTTCTTACCAAGGCAATCATGCCTTTTGCCTTCACCCTTCTCTCTCCCCTTTTAGCTGAAAACACACACATAAATTCTCTCATTCTCTCATGCAACTTAATCTCACTTCTCTCTTCACCTTCTCTCTCAAATAATTCGGCTTTAAGCCACAAACATCCAAAGTTGTTCATTAAATCTACTAGATCCTTGTCCCATCTTAACTACTAATCATTTAGTAGCATCATCATCTTTGGAATCACTATAACAAGCCCTAGCTGAAACCTTAAAGGTCACGACTTGGTTATAGTTAGGGTTTCCATCATCTTCTTGATTAGATCTCTAATCTCCTTGTTCATCTAGATCTTCCTTGGTAACTTTTAAGCAAGAAAGGTATACTCCTTATGCTTCTTTATTTTTACTTGCATGCATCATCATCCATCTATGAACACATGTAAATAACTTGTTAAAATCAAGATTTATTAAAAACCATGACCTTAAAGGTCACGGCATATATCTGTGCACCATTAGTCATGGTTAAAAATATTTTTAATAAAGAAACCTATGACTAGTACTCTATGTTTAACTAGATTTAAAATCATATGAATCATTTTGTGAACTTAAATAAAGTTGTGGGTTACAAGACTCACTTTTGGGATTTTGGTAAACTAATAATCATAGATCTCATAAGTGAATTTGTGTAACTAAAAAATCATGAAAACCATGACCAAAAGGGTCACGGCATAATTAAGTGGTTAACTTATGATTCATGTACTAAGTTTTAATGATGGAAAATGTATTATAACATGTGAAATGGAATACTAAAAATCACTAAAATGAATTATGTGTACATATATAGTCATGGGATATATATATGACCTTGAATGGACTTTAAATGTACATGCATGCTTATATAAGGCTTAGATCTAATGATAAGAGTATTTAACTTAACATGATAAACATAAAACAAGCATATAGATCTTATGGGAACATTGGGAAAAAACAATATAGCTGTGAGCTATATGTTGTTTTCTTGGAATTGTGGTAACCTTGGAAACATGCATGAAACCTAGATAATCATGTTGAATTTTTATAAATAATTACAAGACATAAAACTAGCTAAAATGTCCATCTTGGAAACACCAAGATTTAAAATTATAGCCGTGGGCTATATGTATGTATGTATGGACTTGTGACTTGATTTCTTGATTTGTACCTAGCTAGATCTTATTTTGTGGACACTTATAAGTACATGCAACCTTAAAATAAGTTTTGACTCATCTTAATAAGCTACGATTAATTATATTCATGAGTTATAAGCTCATATTAGGGCTTATGACTTGCATGTAACCTTGTAACACATCTAGATCTTATTTGGTACATCACATAAAATAAACTATAAGTTTTATTCTTTTATTAATATTTAAAACTAAATATGGATAAGCTAATAATAAGCTTATAAGAAAATCCTAAATTAATACTTACAAAAAATGAAAAGTAGTATTAATGGACTAATTAAGCCCATGTAATATTAGCCCAAGGCTTAATGGAACCAATAAGCCCATTTAATAAATATTAGTGTCCTAATGGACTTTAGGTTATACTTAAACCCATTTAAAATGATTAATGGACTTAAAATGTATTTAAGCCCAATAAATGTGTTAAAGGCCCATTTAACAAGTTAGTAAACTTAAAAATATATTTAGGCCCACTAGATGGCCCATTAGATATTATAACCCATTTAATGAGCCCATATAATGTTTTGAATGTTGAAATAAAAGTTTTTATAATAAAATATAACTTATTAAAACTTTTGGACTAAAATGACAATTTATGAAACTTAAGGACTAAAACCGTGATGAAACTTGTTTTGATATATTAGTAAACACAAGGACTGAAAATGTAATTATCCAAAATTCGAGAGTTTAATAAATACCATCCGTGGCATATAATACCCTAGGGACCATTTTGGGAAGTTTCTAAAAGTTGTTTTGTCATTTTATAACCCTAAGGACCATTTTTGTAATAATCCGAAACTAAAAGAAGCCCTAGGGGCTGTTTTTGTAACTTAATTAAAGTTACAAAACCTATATATAACTAGGGGTACTAAATCTGCCATAAGCCAAAACTTTAACAAGCCCTAGGTACCAAATGTGTAAAAATCCGACAGTTATACTTTGTTTAAAATATGGAGGGACTAGTTTTGCCATATACTGAAACTTTAACAAGCCCTAACCCTAAATCTATTTTTAAAATAGTAAAAACTAGACAAACCTTAAACTAGAATTTATAATGTATAAATTCTCAAACTTGAAATGGATAAATTATTTTGTAAATGTTAAATAATTTGGGGGAAACTTTAAAGTTAAATAAAATATTTTATTTTATTTTTCAAAAATAAAATATTTATATTTTAACTATGAAATAAATTGTATAAACAATATGGATATGCATTACTAATACATGAACTCATATACTTTGAGGAAATAAAATTATATGAACAAATTGAATACTAATATTTAAGTAGAACATTTTTATGTTTACTTAATTATGAAACTTAATAGTAAGTTTAAATGGATGATTATAATACATGAACTACGAACGTAAACTAATATTTAAGTAGAACGTTTTTATGTTTACTTAATTATGAAACTCAATAGTAAGTTTAAATGGATGATTATAGTACATGAACTGTGAACGTGAGCTAATATTTTAAGTGGAACATTTTTGTGTTTACTTAACTATGAAACTTATATAGATAAGTTTAAATGGATACTGTTAATACTTGTACTACGGTTATTTAGATAAATGCCGTAGCATAAATGAACTGACTAAAAATCTGTATAAGCATACACATATGTTCTTTGTACTATCTATTAAGGCTGTACTATTTGATTAGGCATAACTTTTGGCTTGAGCATTATTTGGATATTCGTGTTATACAGCTATTGCCAACTCCCATGTGAGTTTACAGCCCCATATAAACTATTGATAAACTTTTCCTCTACGGGGGAGAAAACATGCAACTATTTTAAAATGGACATAACTAAATTGTATAAACTTGACTATGATTGACTATTATAGAAACTGTTAAATTGTTGTAAGTTGCCCGAATGTTATAAATAGATCTATTAGGGATTGACCATCCCTTCTGGGTGAGTCATGCTCACTGTGCCTTGGCCGGGACAACAGATGTATACCATGTTGGAACTAGGTTTGGGTGTCTTTTTGTAAGACACTACATCCTTATCTGTTGAGGACTATGGAAGGTTAAGCTTCAGTTTCGAGTAATAGCAAATGTAATCTACTTTTTAGTAAGAATGCTTTATGCATTGTTACTTCTATGATTAATGTATGTCCAAACTAATTATTGTTAAACCTGTAAACTCACCAACTTTATGTTGACCCTCTAAGCATGTTTATCTCAGGGAAATGAAGTTAGAACGTGATATGTGCATGGACTCAAGCATCTATGAAATTTGCATTGTAGGAATCGTCAAGGGTTCTATTTGTGAAACATAAACAATCTTCTTATGACATGTTAAAGATAATTTTTATTAATTTGTTTAATAATCATGTAATCTGTTTCGAATAATCCTTTATCTTATGCTCTATGGACTATGTGCTATCGATCCACCCTTGTGACATCTCCGTTTATAATTCCGCAAATTTTGACCCTACTCGCGGTGTCACAGAGAATGGTATCAGAGCATTAGTTATAGAGAACCAGATAAATTTTTAAATAAAATAAAAATAAAGTGATTTTTCTTTTATTTAAAACTCAACTCTAACTTTATAAAATCTTTTTATAGATCGTAGGGCATTATGTGCTACGTGAACTAAGTGTATACTGATTGATATATAAACTGGTTAAATGACTATATATATAAGTATTAATATATATATAACCTTAAAACATTACGATGATTGTTTAAAAGGGATTTACTTCATAAAACTTGTAGCCAAATATAATATTTTTCTTTGTTTGTAAGCATATACTTACTTCAAATTTAAAATAATATTATTTGCAGAGCATCATGACTTCGCCTACTACACCTCCGACTTTTCTACCAGTAGTAGCACCTGCTCCAGCTACCCGTTCATCTCCACGATCCGTACAGTGCGGATGGTTATCAGCCTCTGACTCGAAGGATGATCAGACCATCGAAGTTGTGCTTCCTGAGGACCCTTTCTCTGCTCCAGCATCAGCCATACTGGTCCCCACCTCCATGGAGGAGGACCAGGTGTCTCCAGACCTACCATCTTTTGTACCTACATCTTTACCATCGGGCTATTTTCCCGAGTCCATACCCGGATCCACTTTTGAGATAGGGGAAGGATCTAGGGTGGGACGTGCGGACTCTGTCCAGGCCCAGATCGCTGCACTGGTCGCACACCAGGAGCGGGAGATATCTGACCTTCACAGCCTGTTGACAGCTGGTTAGATAGGCTACACTGCCATCCATGAGCGCATCGACTCCCTCGCTCATACTATGAGGGGAGAGGCACAGGCAGCCCGAGGCATCCAGGCCAAGACTAACGAGGCATTGCAGTGGCTTTGGGAGGAGAACTATCGTCTCCACCAGCGTATCCATACCATGGAGAGTCTCCAGCACCAGACCCATGCTGCTCTATCTGCTCAGGAGCAGTCCCTGTCCATTTTCTTCGACCTTGCCACCGTCCGACACGAAGGAGTTACTACAGAAATGACCTATCCTCGTGGGGCCGTCGACAGACTTAGGACCCAGCTGCTGACAGCATTCTGCATGCTCAAGGAGGCCCGAGCGACAGTTCGGACTTTATGGAACACCAGGAGAGCACCTGCAGCTTCATCAGCCCCAGCCTCATCTAGCAGACCATCTAGGAAGGAGTAGGATAGATGTACTAGATTTCTTGTACATCATGATCAGCCTATGGTTTGCACCCTAGCTGTCATGGTATAGGACTTTTGTACTTTTATTTCTTTTCAGCTTTTGGTGATGTAATCCTGTACTTTATCTTTTCTTTTTGGACATTTAATTTTGGGATGTAATGTATTAAAGACTGTGTGTATCATTACCTTGGACAAGGCTCGACAGGCCTATGACTTGGATTTTGTTATGCTAGATGGATATTAAATTTCTTATGGAAATAGCATGTAATCACTTTCCTTATTATATTTGTTGTGTAATGTATTATATTATGAGATTGTGGGAGGTTATCCAAATTTGTTATGAAATCAGTGCATGAATTTTCCCCGTGCAAATAATATAAAAATTGTACTAACGTTTGAACTAATAATCTCATTTTGTGTATGACTATAGACAAATGGTGATTACAAGATCAAATCCCGATAATGCAACCACTTCCAACGCTAATAATGCTGAATTTCCATAAGCTACTCAAAATGTCACTACCGTACAACTCCGGGAAATGATAAGTGAAGGCATTACATCAGTTATGGCAGCCAGAGGAGCTGATCCGAATGCAAACAATGATCCAAACCTCAATATGCGTAGAAACAACACCAACAGGGGTTGCTCTTACCCCGACTTCTTAAAGTGCAAACCCTCATACTACCGAGGAAAAGAAGGAGTTGTTGAATTGAGGCAATGGTTTGAAAGACTAGAGACAGTTTTCCGCATCAGCGGTTGTGCTGATGAGAACAGAGTTAAGTTTGCCACATGCACACTACTTGAGAGAGCCCTTACCTGGTTGAACTCTGTGGTCGCTACCCTTGGACATGACACTACTTATACTCTCACATGGGCCAACCTCAAAGAGGGGATGTCTGAGAAGTATTGTCCTAGAGGAGAAATGGAGAAGCTGGAAATAGAGTTGTGGGATCTAAAGTGTATGAACAATGATATCCTTTGGTACAACCGAAGATTTCAAGAGTTATGCTTGATGTGCACCAGAATGTTCCCTGAAAGGAGTTACAAGATTGAGAAGTATGTCAGGGGACTCCCTGACAACATCCATGACAATGTGCTAGCTTCACGACCAACTACCGTTGACGGTGCTATGGAATTTGCGACTGACCTTATCAACAAGCAAGCCCGCAATCCGTCCGAAAGGCTAATGGACAACAAGAGAAAGTCAGATGAAAGCTATCGTAGCCAGTACCAGCAGCCTTCCAAAAGGCAAAACGTTGGGCAAGATGATGACACTACTCCCACAACCCGCACCAAGAACTACTCAGTGTCCAATCCTAAGTGTTCAAAGTGCAACTATCATCATGTTGCTGGAGGACAATGCCAAGGATGCTACAAGTGCGACCAACAAGGCCATTTTGCTCGTGAATGTCAAGAAAATGTTTCTACCCCGGTTCGACCAAATAACAATCCCAGAAATAGCAACAAAGGCAAGTCCAATGCTCGTGGGAGCGAAAGTGGGCAACAAGGAAACCGAAACCCCACAGGTGGAGGCAGTAGTGGACCAAAGAAAGTTGTGGTATGTTACGAGTGTGGAACCCCTGGACATGTGAGACGTGACTGTCCCAAGTTGGCCAACCAGAAGAAGGACAATAAGGGAACTTCTTCGCAAGTGTACATGGCTGGCAATGCCCAAGCCAATCCAGATTCCAACATCGTCACTGGTACGTTTTTACTAAACCAACGATATGCATCTGTCTTGTTTGACACCCGGGGAGACCAAAGCTTTATATTTAATAAATTTAGTAAGGTATTGGAAATCACTCCATTAGTTTTAGACCCCTATTATACTATAGAATTAGCCGACGGAAAAGTTGTGACGGTTGACACCATCATTCGAGGTTGTACCTTAAACCTTTCCAATCACCCGTTTACATCAATCAGATCCCAGTAGTTCTTGGTTGCTTTGATGTCATCATTGGCATGAATTGACTAGCAAGTATCATGCAGTTATCCCATGTGATCAAAAGTTGGTTCGTATACCCTGGGGAGATGAAACCTTGATTATACGAGGGGACGGTAACCCCGATATAGTCAACACTAGATTTAGTGTCATTTCTAGCACCGAAAAGCCCGTGAATACTTGGTCAAAGGATGCCCCATTTTCCTAAATTGTTTCTCCTTACGTGACAAGGTAGGCAACCTAAACCTGAAAGACACATCCAACTCACTATGGGTGTATTTTTTGGGGTTATATCCGCCACATTAGGCAACCCTAAACCTGAAAGACACATCCAACTCACAATGGGTGTATTTTGTAGGGTTATATACGCCACTTTAGGCAACCCTAAACCTGAAAGACACATCTAACTCACAATGTGTGTATTTTGTAGGGTTATATCTGCCACATTAGGCAACTCTAAACCTGAAAGACACATCCAACTCACAATGGGTGTATTTTGAAGGGCTGGGTTCGACATCCCTCGTAAAGAGATGTTGAATGCCCCATGTTTTTGGACATACCTTTTTCCCTCTTCGGGTCTAATTAGTTCGACAATACCATCATCTACCAGACACTGGGAGGTGTAACTTCCTCCCTTTAGAAGTCAAAATTTGTGCAAATTTTGAACCAGTGATAGTGGATGCATGACCCTTTTTGCAGCACCCTGCAAGGCGCGCACTTCTTTATTCTTGGTATCTTCTTTTACTCTAATCCTTTTAGGTACTTCTTTTCTGCGCCCCTCTCGCTCAGCCCCGCGGCGATTGAAGTGGATTCTTTGCAACTTCCTACCCAATCGCCCTCAACAATAATCTTTACCTCTCTACTGGGTAGAAGCTTTAGTACTATTAACTAATGTCTGTATCCCACATGCTTGAGGTATAACTGCAAGTCTTTTGTGTAAAGTTGTTGACATAGGAGGGGTTCTAGTTAAAATATTCTTTTATTTATTTTACCTTCAACCCCCAATTTTCATCATCGGGTGTGGAGATATAACCTATATCTCACCCGTGAAAAGGGTGCAGATGTAGTACATCCCCAGCTTTCCCAGCATATGAAACATGCTGACTTGTCCTCCTCATACCAGAAACCATCTGCAGTAGATTTGCCCTCCTAACCAAATCCACAACACCATTGGTCCTCTCCTAGCTCTTGGAAGAATGTAACTGCGACCCCGTTGAGAAGACCCTTTCTATCCATCCATAGTAGTAGTTTCCGCTACTGCTCAATCGGATGAATAGTGTGACCCGGATAGAGACCTCTTTGCATTTCCTTCTATCCATCCATAGCAGCAGTCTCCTTTACTGCTCAATCGGATGAATAGTGCAACCCGGATAAAGATCTCTTTGCATTCCCTTCTATCCATCCATAGTATCAGTTTCCGCTACTACTCAATCGGATGAATAGTGTGACCCGAATAGAGACCTCTTTGCATTTCCTTCTATCCATGCATAGCAGCAGTCTCCTTTACTGCTCAATCGGATGAATAGTGCGACCCGGATAAAGATCTCTTTGCATTCCCTTCTATCCATCCATAGCAGCAGTCTCCTTTACTGCTCAATCGGATGAATAGTGCGACCCGGATAAAGATCTCTTTGCATTCCCTTCTATCCATCCATAGCAGCAATCTCCTTTACTGCTCAATCGGATGAATAGTGCGACCCGGATAAAGATCTCTTTGCATTGCTTCATGTCCATCCATAGTAGCAGTCTCCTTTACTGCTCAATCGAATGAATAGTGCGACCTAGATAAAGATCTCTTTGTATTCCTTTCTATCCATCCCTAGCAGTAGTTGCCATTACTGCTCAATCGGATGAATAGTGCGACCCGAATAAAGATCTCTTTTCATTCCCTTCTATCCATCCATAGCAGCAGTTGCCATTACTGCTCAATAAGATGAATAGTGCGACCCGGATAAAGATCTGTTTGCAGTCCCTTCTATCCATCCATAGCAGCAGTTGCCATTACTGCTTAATCGGATGAATAGTGCGACCTGGATAAAGATCTCTTTGTATTCCTTTCTATCCATCCATAGCAGCAGTCTCCGTTACTGCTCAGTCGGATAAATAAGTGCGATCCGGATAAAGATCTCTTTGCATCACCTTCTGTCCACCCGTAGTAGCATAAGCCTTCATTAGTGCTCAACCGGACTATAGAAACTATAAAGGGGGGGGGGGGGGGGGGGGGTTGAATAGTTTCTCTTCGATTAGTCACCTAATTAAAATTACTTTCAATTAGGTTTGTATCAAAACTATCTTTTACTTGAAGCTAAGTTGCATAATGATTAGGTTCAATTCAAATGCATTAGCAATGGTAATAGGTAAGTATAATCGTAATGAAATAAGTAAAGAGTAAGGAAAGAGACAACGTAATGACAATACACCAAGATTTATAGTGGTTCGACAACGAGGATCTATCCTCGTTTCTACTCCACTCCTCAAGTACACCTACTCGAGATTTCCACTATATCCACAAGCTCCCTTCTTGGCGGAGATAGCCTTACATCGTCGCTTACATTATTTTCCGACACTAATCCAAATGTCGAGACCTAATCTTTAGCTAGGACCAATCTACACAACGTTGCCTACTTCACAATTTAACGACACAAGGCTAGATGTCGAGTTCTAATCTCAAGGTAGAACCAATCTTCACGACGTTGCCTACTTCACCATTTTACGACACAAGGTTAGATGTCGAGTTCTAATCCAAAGCTAGAACCAATCTTCACGACTCTTCACTTTAAAGCTAAGTGAGAACTTCACACAATACAACTACTAATCACTTTCAAGTTTAGTGAGAACTCATAAGACACAACCACATCACTTTATAGTTTAGTGAGAACTACTACACAATCTATTACAACTCAACTAGACATATCCAAGTACACACATGTAGCTTGGATCTACACAACACAAATCCAAGCAAATACATATGCAATAGATGTACACAACAAATCCAAGAATTTACAAATAGTTTGGATGAACACAACTAGTCTAAGTATTCATAAATACAAATGGATCAACAAAAACAAAAAGGCTAACATGATGAACATGACTAATTCATAGATTCATCTTTATCACAACACTAGTGAGTGAGTGATCTTCTCTTTGGACAAGGTAAAGGAGGGGATCAAGAGGATAATTATATGTATACATACTTAACACATTAAGTGATTATTTACTAATGTTTATGCTATAGAAAAGATAAAGGGGGCTGAGAAAAACGTCCAAGAGGGTTGTTGAAAAATGAGATTTGATCCACTATTTATAGAAGACAAAGTGCAACGGCTAGCTGGGCGCGGTTCCTTAACTAGCCCGACGGTTCCATATCGCTAAAGAACCGCCTAGATATTTAAGGTACCTCCCAGTAGAGTCCGCTCCTTTTTTTGTCTTTTAGTGGGGTAGGAATATATGAGGTTTTTTAAACCTTCAAAGGATATTCTTATGGCATATAGAATATGCCATTTTTAAATTTACATTTTCCATTTTAATAAAACATTTTCTTAAAAATAAAGTTTATTAAAAAATCTTTTGTCATATTAACAAAAGTGAGTTTTAAGGATAATCACTTCGATAATCACTAAGTCTAATTAAGAAAAGTTAGTGATATGCTTATTACCTTGATGATAGTGTTAGTTAAATAATTCGTTTTGTGTTTTACACTAAATGTGTTGTATAGTTTGTTGTGATCAAAACTAAGAAAGATTAGTTAACACTAATAATGTTTTTAGGCATCACTTGCATTAACAATCTCCCTCTTTTTGATTACGACAAACTATAAACTCATTTACGTAGAAACAAATATCGATTTATTAGCGAGTTTATCACTATCATTTCTCCCCCTTTGTCGTAGCCAAAAGGTAAGCACAAGTCTTTGAAGAGAACCAGACTTTGCTAGTAGCTCCCCCTTGGTGGTTGCTCCCCCTTGCTTGGGGCACCAAGTGTATGAGCTATGGTGACATGCTACACAAAGGTTAGTAGAAAGAAAAGAAACACCAATGTATATATGATCACTACCTACTAAGTAACTTGAGAGGGAGAAGGAGAATAAATCTCAAATTAGAAGCAAGTATTTGCTAAGTATGTCCAAAGAGGTAAATGATAAAATCAAAGTTCAATTGGTGGAATGGAGGTAGAAAAGAAACATCCAACCAATGAAGATGATAAATTTGTCAAGGGGTTAAAATTTAGAATTGATGGAATCAACAATAATCAATTGTAAAGATTAACTACGATCAACTCAAAAGGAAGAGAGAATGATCAAATAAAGAAAACAAACACAACACAAAGGTTTCATATTACATAAATATGAAAGAGAAAAACAAGGTAGATACTCATACACACAATATGATTATCTAAAGCAAAAGATATCGAAAATAAACCACAAAGCATAAGCTATTCTAATAGTGATAATTTTCCAAGATTGCTTAAAACGTTATCGACTCTAAAACAACTAAAGTATTATTGACTCCAAGAGTGCTTAGTCCTTTAGTTGGAAAAATAAGACGACGAGGCATCATTCGAAGTTTTGTCCATCGGAACGAAAACTTTGAGAGGAGGTCGAGTGAGGAGGAATTCAAGAAATTTAACTTCTCATACACATGAGCAAGTTCAATTTGTTGAAGTCGACAACAAGCACACGAGGATCCATGATGCAACACAAATTCGGTTGATGGGTGAAGGCCATCACACCTAGGGTTTGGTGGTGGTGAGGAGAGTGGGTAGGAAATGTTTTCACAATTCCTTGTGAGGTTTGGGAAGGTTGAAAGCTCATTGAGTTGAGGGGTGTCAAAAGGTTTTGGTAGTGGGGGAAGATTTTCCTTTTCTTCGGTGATGGGGTTAATGGAGTAGGTCTCATTCCAATACTTGATTGGAGTGAAGGTGGGGTTCTTGGGTGGTTTGGATGAAGACGGTTCATTTTTCTTGATCCAAATAGGTCGAACCTAGATCTTCGGTTTATTGGAAAGGTTGGATGAGGAAGCTTTGGGTGAGGAGGTTTGTGACAATGAAATGTCAAGGTTATGAAAGGAGGAGTTATGCATTGTTGAGGTGTGAGAATTAAATCTCAAGGTGGGGGTATAAGAAGAAAGTAGACAAGGAAAAGGTTTGAAAATCGAATGTAAAGTGTCAAGGAATGTATAGACAAATTAAGTAAACATGAAATCTTGACAGGGGATAGGGTGATGAAGAAAGACCAAAAACGAGCCAAAACTAGGCTTTCTGTCCGCGGTTCCTTATAGGGACCGGCGATTCCTTAGCACATAAGGAACTGCGTGACTTTAATGAGCCGCGTGCAGTGGACTTGAAACCATGATTTTTCTGGGTTTTGAGAAAAACTAAGACTTTTTCAAAAACTTGCAAATCATTGAATTTTACCTCTATTAGCACTAAGTTATGCTAGGGTTGCATAAAATAAACACATTCACAAAGAATTTTTTTTGAATGGCAGTTTGGTGCAGCGGAGTATCTTGCGTGCCACCAAGGCACCAAGTCTCTCGACCCGAGTTCGAATCATCTCACGAAGAGAATACCAACCCCCATGCTAGCCATCTAGTTTCCCATTAAGGGGCTTCAAGGCATTGCGATGGGATTCAAACCCGACTGCCAATTATGGGAAAATCCCCCACATGGGGAATGACAGGAGTCGAACCCCTGACCTCCCCCACATGGATACTATAACCAAATGCATCCAACCAACTGAGCTAGACTTCATTCGCATCACATTCACAAAGAATGTCTTGAAAAATGGTGACAAAACATTTAGATAACATTTTCAACCAATTTTAGTCAAGTTTTAGAGGTTGTGATAGATTTAGTTTCAATTTTAATTTAGAATTAAAGTTGATTAATGTGCACATAAAGATAGAAACACATAAAGCTATATCTATAATTCATCCTCATGAAAAACTCATGTAGGGAAGGAGATACATTAAGGAAATAAAAAAACTAACTAAAACAAAACTAGCTTAAAGACTAGTTCTTTGATGAGTAGTCTTCCTTAGCTTGGTTTTTCTTGAAAAATATTTTTAAAGAAAATCAACATTCATTTCCTTGGAGGAGGCATGGTAAACAAGGTGAGCAAGAAATCTTGAAACCTCCTATGAAGTCCAAACATCTCCATCATAAGATTTTGAATGATGTAGTTATTGTAGAGGCAACATGGACAATGAGAACCATGAGCTTCTAGGAACCCAAGGAAGTAAGACTCACCCATAAAGAAGGGAAGTGGAAAACCCAAAATGGGAGTGTTTGAGGGAGGTGGAGGTGGATGAGGTATGTTCTCCAAGGGTGATGTGGGTGAGTGTGGAGGTATGCTCTCCAAGGGTGAAATGGGTGAGTTTAGAGGGGTAAATGGTGAATTCACCAAGGTATCAACAAAGTCATTCACAATGGGAATGCTTTGGATGGGTTGAGGTTGGGTAGTCACATCAAAGAGAGTACTTGGAGTTAAGGGTGAGGTTAGCTCATTCATTCTAGATTGGAATGAAGAGGAGGTAGAACCATGAGAATGGTTGGTACCATGGGTTGAGGTAGTCTTGCATGGAGCAAGAGGTGGTGAGGTTGATAAAGAGATGAGAACTGGGACAATATCATTCTTGGGTGTGTGAAAGGGTGAAGAGTTAGGTTTGGGCAACTTAATCTTAATCTTAAGATTTTTCCTTGAAGTGGAGGTTTTGGATGAGTTTGCGGTTCTTGTAGAAACCATGGTTGTAATGAGAGGTTTAAGGTTTAAGGAAGAATGGTTTGATGTGTGAAGAACATGGCTAACAAGGTGGGTTTAAAAGGGTGAGGGGATGATCCAAACTAGTAATGGGTTAAAAACATTTTATGTGAATAATGAATTTAGGTAACCTAGTTTAGGAAATGTGCAGGTTTTTGCAAAGAATCAAGCAAGGTTTACACAGATTAAGGAAAATAATGTAAAGCAAAGATTCTGTCAGACACAGTAGCCGACAGTTCCTTATCTAGGGAGGGCAGTTCCTTATCAATAAGGTACCGCGGGTCGATATAGAACCGCGACCAGAGGTGTTCAAAAATGGTACTTCCTCAAACTTTGGTTAGCCCAGATTTTTACCAAAGGATTATCAAGCCAAAGTTAACTACTGACCAAAATCTAGGAAGCTAACTAACACATAGGATGCACAATGCTATGCAAATCGTAAACACGATGGCATAGACAACATTAGTATTAAAATAACAAGTAATCCAAGCAAATAGTATTAGTTAATACACATTCAAAATAAAAAATTAAAGCAAATTTTCAACATCACATTACATGTTTACCAACATGTATACTTTGAAACACTTAAAAGTATTCACCTTCTTTTCTTGCCCAATCCCTTGATCATGTTTCCCAAGTACTTGAATCCCTTTCTTCACTCAACCCGATGTTCATGCAACTCACCTCGGGTTCGAAGACCTTGATGGTAAAGTTCCTACATATTGATATTATTCGGAACTTCACTAGAGGAATGGTGAGGAGGGGAAACAATGTCGTCTAAACCATCCACGAATGATTTTATGGAGTGGTGAGAAGTACTCGAAGAGCCAATGGGAGCACTTGTGCCAATGCCATCACCATCACTTATTGGCATGTCAATGTCCTCATCATTGGACTCTTGTTGGTCGGATTCACGATCACATCTTGTCTTTCTCTTATATACCTCTTTAATAGGTAGCATAACCCGTTTGACCGGTTGAAAATGAGAAAGATCAAGATTTGGAAAATCACGGCCAACCCATTTGAAAAGGCGAGTGAGAAGCATTGCGTAAGGGAGGTTTGTTTTAGGCTTGTGAATTGAATAATTGATCCGTTGAGCGATAAAATATGCCAAATTGTAATTGGTGTTGGTAAAGATGCAAAATAACATATGCACTAAACACGCCGGAACATGATCCCGGTTTCCACCAACACAAAACACATTTCCCTAAGGATATTGGTCCATTGGACCATATTATGATTAAGTTCACTTAAGAGAACCTCATGACGTTTCACTGAACATACCTTAGTATGAAGGCTTCTTTTAACGGGTCGATTACGTTTTTTGAGACAATGTCAACAATGTAGTCAAGATAAATTTCCGCATGATCATTTGGAGGACAATTGTTGGATTCAAGGAGAGCACTAAGCTTCCATTTATCCGTGAAGCGACAAGTGCCTACAAATGGGACATCAAGAATTTGACCGAAGACTTCGAGAGAGTATTGTATACTCTAACACCCCCAATTTACATTGCGCAACGGAATTAGACAATTGGGTGCTAGACACAAGCATCATCACACAAGGTATATTGAACAACTCAAAAGTGAGACGTTTACACATAAATATAAACAAGATTTTCATAATAGGTCTAAAACATAAATTTCATCCCAAATTGTACTAAAACGACACCAGAGTAAAGTGTTTAGTCCCCATGGATCTCGACCAACAACCAACACAAGTTTAGTATAGTACACAACATAAAGTAAATTGTTCAACAGTAAGGGTAGAAATAGTTTTTAGACCAACATTCTTCCAAAAGACAAGCCACAACCTCCACAGCAAAGCTACATGCTCCATCACTTCCTATTACCTGAAACACATGCTAAAACGAGTCAACAATAATGTTGAGCGAGTCTATAGGTTTATCAAATCACATTTGAACACAAGAAGAAAATCAATCATAATCATTTATAGAATTGTCGTACACACAATCCATATTCAAGGAAATAATAAACATTGTATTTAGGCTCATGACACCAACCCCTTAACCAAATAGTCACCGACGCCAAATGCCGGCATGACTAGAATAAAACCATGGCCCCTCTAGGGTATCAGTTGCTAGAATACCACATTCTTATTCTCGTAAAATTATCCTTCCCAACGTGTTACTCAACGTAAAGCCCTGGTCTCGGATAGGGTGGTCAACCCAATAGTACTATCATTAGAATAAGCGGCTATTCCCGACTCACAACATCAAGTCAGAAGATAGTTAACGGCTCATGAATTTAGGGTCTTTAGCAACAAGGTACTCAATACAATGTAATCAACTTAGGCAACATTCGGGTCCAACAATTACTCATGACTTGTGTTCATTTATTTTCAAATAGCATGTATCCCCCTCGCGGGTATAAAACATTTAGTAGCTACCACGAAAAGCGAGGCTACAGACTCACCTTAGTATAAGAGATCTAGCGAGATGATCATCGATGATAATGGATGCCTTTCAAACACGAGAACCGCTACCAATCAAATAAGGCGCGTTCATTAATAATGACTTGAGAAATAAATAATATATAACAACATCAAACTAAAACTCGTAAAGTCACAATAAACTCGAGAGAAAACAATATAAATAACTTCATTATACTTTACTACACATTTACTTTACAATTTTACACTTTTAACAAAGTCCACCGGCACATACTACATGTACTAGCTTATTTACCCCTTTTAGACTTATCAAAGTTTATGAAACGACTCGATAAACTAACTTACTATATATAGAAAGTTATCATACAAGTTTATCAAATTAAATTACTTTTAAAGTCCTTTACCCGACTCATCTTCAAACTACAAAATCCGGACAGATTTACGCTAATTTTTCATACAACCGTTTTAACTTCTTTAAACGACTCCGTTTACAAAACCGACACTCGGGTTTTAAAGTAAACTCAACCTCTAAGGTAAACACCTCATTATCAGTAGGTTACACATTTGAAAAGTTCAATTTATAGTCCCCGAGATTTCGATCCAAATATCGACATGAACTATATGTAGTGCTGATACTCGTCTCCTGGTACACGATCAATCAAAACATCATAACTTCGCGCTCGTTTGGATCTAGAAGCTCTACATTATATCAAATTGAAGCTAATAAAATAATCTACAACCCTAGGCTATAAGTTAAGCTATTTTCAAAACATAAAAATTCGATTTTACAGTTTACTTACCGTTATAAAATGACCATTAAAAACTTGTACAAAATGACCTTTTTGATCAAAACCAACCATGAAAATGATCATTCCTATACCCTAACATCAACATATATGAACCATAACAACCAAATCATTATCAAAGTCAAAAACTTTGAATCAAAATGAAGTTTTTAACAAAAATATTGCAAGAATCATCATTAATCATCCCAAGAACACCATGCATGATCATGGCTTTCACCTACCAACATAAAAAAATTCTTGTAAGTATGAATTTCTTACACCAAAATGATCCTTGATCAATTCTAAGATAGGGACTTGCTTTAGTTTTACTCAATTCATGATCAAAATCAAGTTAAAATTGAAAATTGAATGGGTTTAGGGTGGTGGTGGATGTTACGGCAAAAAGAGAGAGAAGAGGAGAGGAGGGTGGAAAATTTTGAGTGGGATTCTTTTTTTTTTTTTTTTTTTTGGTAACCGTGATTTCCGACTCATTGGCCGACTAATCCATGGGGTTTGAGCCCACCGCCACACAGACTCAAACCAGGTAAAGCCCTCCCTTTTCAGGAGGTTGAGTGGGATTTGTGTTGTGTGTGTTTGTTTAAGCTTTTTATATAGTGCATGAGGGACCATTGTTGTAATTTTGCAATAGTTGTGGCTCAAAATGAAAATAGTAAGCTAAAAAGCGGGAGATAACTATTAGTCAATTTTGAAAATATTTATAGGGCTGGGGTTTCATAAAGATTCTTTTAAAATTTTAAAACGTACCTCAAATATAATAATATCGACTCGCGACTCGACCTAACACGTCATTTAAAATAAAGCATCAAAAATGACAAAAATCGAACAACCGACAATTAAACATAAAATATTTGGCATCCATCGACACCACGCTTGCTAATACTCCTTATACTTATTAAAATTAAAATATAAACCTTCCAACGTTGGTTTAAACTTAAACCTTCAAAAATAAACATCATTCAAACTCATCCAAAAATTTCAAAAATAATCGTAAAGTAAGATTAAGCAATGACCTCGGTTTTGGGTTGTCACATCCCCCCTTCTTAAAAGAAGCGACGTCCGCCGCGCTTAATCGTTCCTGAACAAATGAGGATACTTGTCCTTTAAGAAATCCTCACATTCCCACGTAAACTCTGGCCCACGTCTAGAGTTCCATCTCACATTCACAATCGGAATCCTACTATGCTTCAACTTCTTAACTTCCTTATCAATTATCTCTACAGGTTCCTCTATCAAATGCATCTTATCATCAAGTTGAATTTCCTCCAATGGAATTACCACATCCCTTTCAGCTAAACACTTCTTCAGATTAGACACATGAAATGTATTATGAATAGCCTTAAGCTCATTAGGCAACTCTAACTTATAAGCCACAAATCCAATCCTTTGGATAATCTTAAATGGTCCAATATATCTCGGGCTCAACTTTCCTCTCTTTCCAAAACGAATGACTCCTTTCCGTGGAGATACCTTTAGCATAATCATGTCTCCTACTTCAAACTCCAACGATTTCCTTCGGTTATCAACATAACTCTTTTGTCTACTTCTAGCAGATAACAAACGCTTCTTAATTTTTAAAATCTTTTCAGTCGTCTCAAATATCACTTCAGGCCCAGTCAATTGACTTTCTCCTACCTCACTCCAACACACTGGAGATCTACACTTACGTCCATACAAAGCTTCAAACGGATCAGATTTAATACTAGAATGATAATTGCTATTGTACGAAAATTCAACCAATGGCAAATGATTATACCGACCATTTCTAACGTCAATCACACATGCACGAAGCATATCCTCTAACGTTTGAATCGTTCTCTCACTTTGTCCATCAGTTTCCGGATGATATGTTGTACTTAAACATAACTCCGTTCCCATCGCTTTCTGCAAAGACTTCCAAAATTCTGAAGTAAACCTACTATCACGATCAGAAATTATCGACAAAGGCACATCATGTCGACAAACAATCTCCTTCACGTACACTGTTGTTAACCTCTCCATACTATCTTTCTTCTTCATTGGCAAAAAGTGAGCAGACTTAGTCAATCTATCCACAATCACCCATATCATATCACAACCACTTGCAGTCCTATGCAAACATGTCACAAAATCCATAGTAATCTTCTCCTATTTCCACTCAGGAATCTCAGGTTGCACTAATAATCCAGACGGTTTCTTATGTTCAGCCTTCACCTTTGCACAAGTTAAACACTTATTAACATACTGTGTTATATCTGCCTTCATATTTGGCCACCAATAAACTTTCTTAAGATCTTGGTACATCTTATCTAATCCAGGATGTATTGAATACTTCGACTTATGAGATTTATTCATCACTAAATCTCGCACTCCTAAAGAATCTTTCTCAGACGGACACAACGGTAACCAAATCCTATTCTCAAAATACCTCAATCCATTTGGCCTCACTTCAAACAATGGTTTCAACATTCTACCCAAATTTTTTGCCTTAATATTCTCTTCCTTCAAACCATTAGCTTGGGCTTTCAATATCGCTTCTGTCAAATCGACACTTTCCATCATTACCAAAGCTCTAACTCTTATAGAATTATCTCTTTCCTTTCTACTAAGTGCATCCGCTACCATATTCGCATTACCAGGATGGTAACGAATCTCGCAGTCATAATCACTCAGCAACTCAACCCATCTCCTTTGCCTCATATTCAATTCCTTTTGATCTAAAATATACTGCAAACTCTTATGATCAGTGAAAACCACACACTTGGTTCCATACAAGTAGTGTCTCCACAGCTTCAAAGAAAAAATCACAGCCCCAAGTTCTAAATCATGCGTAGTGTAATTCTCTTCATGCTTCCTTAATTGTCTTGATGCATACGCTATTACTTTCTCCCTTTGCATCAACACATCCCGAAATCCTTTATGAGACGCGTCACAGTACACTACAAAATCCTCAGATCCTTCTGGCAAAGACAATATCGGCGCAGAACACAACTTATCCTTCAACGTACTAAATGCAGATTCCTCTTCCAATCCCCATTCAAACATTCGATTCTTTTCCGTAAGCTTAGTCAACGGCTTAGCAATTAGTGAAAACTTCTCAATAAACCTTCTATAATACCCAGCCAAACCAAGAAATTGGCGAACTTCAGTCGGCGTATTCGGCACTGAACAATCCTTAATTTCCTCAATCTTAGCAGGATCCACACGAACACCTTCACTATCAATCACGTGCCCCAGAAATTGCACTAATTTCAACCAAAATTCACACTTAGAGAATTTCGCATACAACTTTTCTTTCTTCAACAATTCCAAAATTGTTCTCAAATGTTTCTCATGTTCCTCTTCACTTTTGGAGTAAAGGAGAATATCATCAATGAATACGATAACAAACTCATCTAAATACGGCTTACATACCCGATTCATCAAATCCATAAATACAGCAGGCGCATTTGTTAACCCAAAAGGCATCACTTGAAATTCAAAATGTCCATATCGAGTACGGAAAGCTGTTATAGGAATATCTTCTTCCCTAACTCTTAGTTGATGATACCCAGACCTCAAATCGATCTTCGTTTATACACTAAAACCTTGCAACTAATCAAACAAATCATCAATCCTCGGCAGTGGATACCGATTCTTGATAGTCAATTTGTTAAGCTCTCTATAATCAATACACATTCTAAAAGAACCATCTTTCTTCCTAACAAACAAAAAAGGAGCACCCCATGGCGACGAACTCGGTCTAATAAATCCCTTATCCATCAATTCTTTCAATTGATCAGATAATTCTTTCATCTCAGATGAAGCTAAACGATACGGTGCACGGGCAATAGGCGCAACACCCGGCACTAAATCAATGTGAAACTCCACTTCACGATGCGGCGGTAATCCTGGCAAATCTTCAGGGAAAACCTCAGGATACTCTCTAATCACAGGCACATCATCTAATTTCCTTTCATTCACACCATCATTACTTATATATGCAAGAAACACATCACAACCTGCTTCTATATACCTCATCATCTTTAAACAAGAAATAACTCTCAAACGAGAAGTACATTCATCTCCTTTCATAGTCAATACCCTATTCCTTATCGGTATCTGAACCTAATCTTTCTCCACAAACAATTACTGCACCATTACCAACTAACCAGTCCATTCCAACAATCACGTCAAAAGATCCTAATTCTATAGGCATCAAATCAATACTAAACACATAATTACCTAACTTCAAGGAACAACCTTTCAGTATAGAACTAGTGCTTACAACCTTACCATCAGCTAACTCCACATTATAACTAGTTGTCAATCTCACTGGTTCTGTATCCAATAGGTGACTGAATCTAACATCTACGAAACTTCTATCGGATCAAGAATCAAATAACACACTAGCTTAACAAGCATCAAGTAAGAACGTACCAGTCACCACATTCGGCCCTTGAGGTTTGTCAGCATCTCCCACGACATAGGCTGGAGCAGCAATCCCATCAGCAACAGTAGCAACATTGCCTCCCTGTCGTATGCCAACCCTCGGACAGTTCCCTTGCTTATGTCCACGGCCTCCACATCTAGAACAGTGAACTACCTTGACAGCATTGGCTCTAGTGGCCACACCCTTGTTTCTACAATCTTCCATCTTATGTTTGACCTTCCCATACTTGTTGCAAGCAGGTGGACAATTCCCAACATGATACAAATTACACCGACCACACTTCGGATTCACCTTGTTACCTTGATTTCCTGTGGCAGCACGAACACCATCATTCCTTCTCAAATTATATTGTTGATTCATATTTGGTCCTTGGTTATTGTTATTATGATAACCACCTCGATTCTACCCTTGGTTTGAGTGTGCAACTTCCCACTTCCTCTTATTCCCTTCAGCAATACTATCCTTTCGATCCTGCAGCTTTACATCCATTAAAGCATGAGCCATTTGAACAGCTTCATCAAATGACTTGGGTTTCGACGAAGTAGTCTCTCCCTTGATATTACTAGATAAACCTCTAATATACTGCTTCATCTTCTTACAGTCATCAGCAAAAGCATTAGGACATAACAAACATAAATCAGAAAATCTCCTGGTATAAGCTATAATATCATTATTTCTCAGCACCAAATGCCTCGATTCATCCTCCAACTGACCTAACTCTTCCTCAGGACAAAACTTAGCAGTTAACAGTCCTTTGGTCACAGTCCATGTTCTAGCATTAGATTCAACCAATCCCACAGTAGCTACCTGACTATTCCACCAACTCAATGCATCATCCTGAAAAGTAGCTGCAGCAAATTTCACCTTACTAGCTTCTGAACATCCACTGATTTCAAAACTACTTTCAATCTTTTCAATCCACCTCCTTAATTCCAATGCACCACCAGTACCACGAAATTGGGTAGGTCCACATTTTATGAAACTAGCATAAGAACATTCCTTCTGAACCTACTGAACAGCAGCATTACCTCTAACTTGTCCCGCATCATTTCTCCCGCTTGTTCATCAGCATTACCTCCAACTGGATTTTCAACATTCCCTCCAACCTGACCAGCAGTATTCCTATTCTCAGCCTCTTGGTTCTTGCAGCACGTTCAGCTTCCAAAGTTCTGGCGTTAGCTTGCTCAATCATGGTACTAATAGTAGCAGTCGTCAATTTAGGCGGCATATTTTAGGAAACTAACCAAACAATAATTTAGTATAGTCAGAAAAATGCCTCCCAACTCCTTCATGTGTAACCATAAAAGAAAAAGAACAAGTAAGTATTCATATCAAGATAAGAAGAAGGATTTCTCTATCAAGATGTAACATGGATACTACATGCACCAACAACACAATTCACAAAAGAACTAATAAGACAAATCATAAGTCATGAAGGTAATTTGGATTGCGCTGGAAAATTTCCACAAAATTGTGACAAGTAATGTCACTAAAATCCTTCATCACGTCAAACTTAAAGTCATTAAGTTTCATCATAAACTACAGTACAAGTTACATAAGTTCTATTACAACAAGGCTAATAAAAACAACATAAAAGAACTAGACATCAGATCCCCGCAGCTTCTTGTACATCGACTCGTCATCACTGCTGCTATCATCATTCTCAGATTCTTTCTTCACTTTTTCCTTCCCCTTTCGACTACCTCCTTCACTTGGCTTCACCAACACTTGAGCTTCAACCTGATTCGGCACATCACGAATCACTACACCTCGACTAGGAAATGATCTCATCGGCAGACCTCATATATCCAACCTTGCATTCCTTTCTTGCTCCTTACGTAACCTTTCAACCTGCCCACTCAAATTCAACACCATAGATCTTAATCTAACAACTTCATCCATTTCTCTCGCCCTAACATACTCTGATTTCCTCACACTACCAACAAACCTGTCAAACTTTTTCTCATTCTGCTCAAACCTCCTAATCACATGGGTTTCAACCAAATACCTTTCAAATAAAGACCTATCAAACTTCTTAAGAAACCATAAAATATCATCATAAGACCTAGGACCTGGACAATAAACCTTAGGAATACCATCATGAATAGATCGAGCACTAACAGCACTACTCGACTCAACAGGAACATCATCCCTACCAAATGCAATCCTAGGCAAACTGCTAATATAAGCATCACAAGTAGGCGTCGAAGAACGAACAATAGGTCGCTGACAATCTGGAACAGTCTATGGCACAACATTAACCCTTGGAACATAACTACCTTGTATCAATTCAGGCTCTGTCTGACCAACTTCAGTAAGTGGAATCCCATCATCTAAAAACTCAAAAGGCTCCTCATCGTCACTAGCACCAAAGTTATCAACTTCCTCACCATCCAATACATTAGTCATATCAATCCATCCATCCTCACGAGGTAAACCAGCCATTTTCTACAATTATAAGGGTTCAAGGATACTTAAGGTCATCGTTAATAAAATAATATTAGTATGCCATGCTTATGCAAATGTCATACATAATCCATGTTATGCAACACAATGCAAATGATGTTTATGCAATGCTCGCAAAAAAAATATGATACTGGCAAGCACTCAGCGTACTTTCAGTAACTCCAATGCAATATCGTAGTATTTACTTAATAAATACTCAGGAAATCATTTCAGTTATGAGGGATACATCTACAATGCAAAACAAAACTAAAAGTGATCTTACCAGAGCGTTGTAGAGGAGTTGTGTGCTTTTGAAGAATAAATACTTTCGACACCAAAGTTATAGTTTAGGACAATTTTCAAAATCGACCCAGTTCTCTATAACTTACAGCTGTGATACCAATCTCTAACACCCCCAATTTACATTGCGCAGCGGAATTACACAATTGGGTGCTAGACACAAGCATTATCACACAAGGTATATTGAACGACTCAAAAGTGAGACGTTTACACATAAATATAAACAAGATTTTCATAATAGGTCTAAAACATAAATTTCATCCCAAATTATACTAAAACCACATCAGAGTAAAGCGTTTAGTCCCCATGGATCTCGACCAACAACCAACACAAGTTTAGTACAGTACACAACATAAAGTAAATTGTTCAACAGTAAGGGTAGAAATAGTTTTTAGACCAACATTCTTCTAAAAGCCAAGCCTGTTGGAAATACGTTTTACGTATTAGAAAGGATCGGTCACTCCAACAATAGTCCATGTCATAGCTCGTAGTTTAGTAATTTACATTTATTAAACAAAGCCCAAAACCGAGCCCATGGATTGTATGGGCCGGCGGCCTAATGTAAACCCAAGCCCATCTCATAGGCTTGGGTATATAAACCCTCTCCTTAGATGGAGAGGGTGTGTGGTTATTCAGTTTTTCACATAGTAAACATTGGTTTTCTCTCTCTAGAAGTGTGTGTAATCCACCATCTCTCTATCTATTTCTCTCTCTAAAAACATAAGCAAGATTTACATTTCTACAAATGGTATCAAGAGCTTGGGATGAAATATAGGTTTGTTTTAGTGTTGCGTATGTTTTTATAAACATTTCGTAGGTTGTTGAGTGTTTCTTGCCGAATCATCACTTTTTTTTGTGTTTGATCGTGATTTCTAGTAGTATAAGGTAGTTAATCGTGTTATAGTGTTTTTGGTATCTTGGTTTTGGTTAAAACACAATCTTTCTTGGATCAAAAGTTCAAAAAGTTCTTGTTTTTCTTTATTCCGAATTTCAAGCAACCATCATCATCGGAAAGTACACGTGAAAAGGGGTTTCCATCGCATTAACCATCACCATCGGAAAGTGACTGGTTCTACTTTGCGATACTTGGATTTCGATACTTATTCCGATCTGGACATTCCGATCGATCTTTGCGATCTGGGATTCCGACGGCTATAAGGAAGTTTTAAGTCGTTACTCTGCCTAAATTTTGGTCAGCTATATTCCGATCTGAATCATTTCGACAGCACTTTACGATCTGAGCATTTCGACAGTACTTTGCGATCTGAACATTCCGATAGAACTTTGTGATCTAGGCATTTCGATACCAACAACATTTCGATAGGGTTATATTACGATCTGGACATTCCGATAGCGACATTCCGATCTGGACATTCAGATAGTGTGACATTTCGATCAGAACTTTCTGATAGTGACATTCCGATCTGGCATTCAGATCTAGACATTCCGACAATCCAAAAATTATTCCTTAAAAAATTTCGATCGTGTGTAATTTTGACTTGGAATTTTTGGTTTATCGAGAACATATTTTAGGGGATTTTAACATTGTTTCTCGACTTCAACACAAAAATACTTAACCTTATTTCATTGTTCGATCAACATTGTAAATCTTAACTTATTGAAATGGAGTACACATCTCTTACGGATAAGTCCATCCTCTCGGGTACTGATAATCGTCCACCAATGTTGGAGAAGTCTATATACGAGGATTGGACTTCCCGAATGGAACTTTACATGTTGAACAAAGAGAATGGACATCTCCTTTGGGCACCGGTGCTCAATGGACCATTAGATTATGGTACAGTGACGGAAGGTACGACTACTCATCCTCGCACAACGGGTGAGTTGACTGGAGATATGAAGATTCAAGAAAAATGTGATAAGTATGCTACTAACATCATTCTCCAAGCCCTTCCTCCAGATTTCTACAAACTCGTCAGCAAACATAAAGTTGCCAAAGAGTTATGGGATAGAATTCGGGTTCTAATGCAAGGCACCTTGTTAACTAAACAAGAATGAGAGAGTAAGCTTTATTATACTTTTGATAAGTTTGCCTATGTGCGAGGGGAGACTCTCAATGATTACTATCTGAGATTTACCCTATTGTTGAATGAGCTTAATATCTATGGCATGGCAATCCCTACCTTTCAACTGAACACCAAGTATTTGAACACTTTTCCTCCAGAATGGAAAAAATACGTGACGGATGTTAAATTGGCTAAGGACTTGCATAACACCAATGTGGATCAACTTCAAGCTTTTCTTCAATAACACGAATGCCATGTGATCGAGGCTCGGTTGTCTACACCTCAAGTTCATGATCCACTTGCAATGTATGCTTCTCAACAAAACATGGCTTATACTTATCAGCAACCATCATACTTGTAGCAGACACCACCACACAACTATCAGCAACCACAGCAACCATCTTATCCACCACTAATGATGCCACAACAAGCATTTCAACAAAGTGTTCATCAACAATCTTTTCCACAGCAACCACCATATCAGACATCACCATCGCAAGCCAACACTTCTCCAATGGGCTATACTCCTCAGCAAGGATATTTTTCAATAGAAGCACAACCAGCACAAGCTTTCTACTCTAATGAACTTCCACCAATCCAAGCACCGGTCTTTAATCCAAATGATACGCCAGCTTATGTTCTAAAACATCTCACAACCTACTTGTCAAAACTTGTTGCAACTAGAGGATTTCCACCAACAAACAATCAGCTCCGCACCTCATCAAATCCTCGACAACAAGCCACTGTTCAAGATGGTCAAGTGACGGTGCAACCTATTCAGGGAAGGAAAAATTCATATGGACCTCCTACAAGGACTGGGAACAATCAAGTTGTGAATTCTCAAGCTAGTGGAAATGGGAGTCCTATTGGTCTTAAGAAGGTTGTGACTTGCTACAATTGCCGAGGACAAGGTCATATGGCTAGGGAATGCACTAAACCAAAAAGGAGGAGGGATGATGCATGGTTTCTTGAGAAAATGTATTTGGTTGATGCTCAGTCTAAGGAGAAGATTCTGGATTCAGAGGAGTTGGCATTTCTTACAGACCCAGGGGCAGCAGATACTGAAGGCATTGCAGTCGTTTCCACTTCTAATGCAGCATATCAAGTAGATGATCTTGACGCATATGATTCGGATTGTGATGACATTCACACTGCCCAAGCTGCTCTCATTGCTAATCTCTCTCACTACGGTTCTGATGTCATCAGTGAGGTACCAACCACATCTAATAATATTGATGATAACCAACATCAAGTTGGGCATGAAAATGATAACCTCGAACAGCATTCGGGAACTAGTAATTCAAATGATGTGGTACCCAAACCTACACATTTGAGTGAAACTCAACCAAATGCTACGACGGGTATGGAATCTTATGCTCAAAATGATTTGGTCATGGTGCCTAAACATATTATTGATCAAATGCATATGGCACTCAGACAATCCGTAGATACGAATTCCACCCTAACTGCTGAGCTTGCGTTGCATAAAGAAAGGGTCAAAACTTTTGAAAGGTCCCTCAAGCAGAGAAAATAACATGTTCTGAATTTGACCAATTTCGTTTTGAAAAGATTGAACACTTGAAAGAAATAGAATCATTAAAAGCTAATCTTTCCAATGAATTAAAAGCAAAAGAGTCGGTTGTCAATGATTTTCAGAAACTTAAAATGGATTTCGAAACTCTCGAGTCTAAAAAGGTTGAATCGGAAATTAATGCTACCAAACTTCTTAAATTTAAAGAACAACAGCTTTTAAAACAATACGCTTCCACAAAAAAGGTTCATCTTTTAACTAAATCATTTAAAGAACTCGAACTTAAGCGTCTTCAAGATTTACCACCTAATCCAGGTTATGCAAAACAAGCTCAGGAACATATTCCCGGTCTTTATGATATGACCATAATTGGCAAATCGAAAGAAGCACCTTTTGTTCGTAGTACTGAGGAGACACAGTCACTTGCGGATGCAACTCATTCTAAAATGATCTCAAAATTCCATACAATTGATTATGATCAACATAACAAAGATCAATTTTCGAAAAAGACACGCCTTCGATTACAAAAGGAATTAGCTGAATTGACAGTTCTTATGCCCCAAAGTTTGTCAAATGAAAACCTTCCTAGTACGTCTCCTACACTTGTTAAAACGGACTTAACAAAGTTAATTCCACCGGTAAGTAAGGCGTCCGTTAACTTAAATACGGTACACCAACACTTAGCCAATTTTGACAAGGTCATTTTGGAACGTACGACGGCTTCGGCCATAACGGAAGGTGAATGGAACTTTGAGCACACTAGAGCTGCGTTCCGAAACAAAATTGTTCCGTTTGTAGACAATGTTAAAGCTTGTCTTAGTACTCTTGATCAATATTTGCTTTTGGAAATAGAAGAAGTTAGACGTGTTCTCAATGAAATGGATGATGCCTATGTAAACAATTTACTTGAAATAGAACGGGTTTCACGCCAAAATGATCTGCTTCTGATGCAAGTGATGTCTCATGATATAGTTTCTGTCTGTGTGAATAAAAGTGTTGATAAAGATTCTATTGTGCATAATGTTGAATCAGTGGATACTGTGGTAGATAGTACTTGTCACGAATCTGACGCTGAATTTTTAAAGCTTCAAGATTCATATTCATCGCTTTCAAAACGTTTTGATGAGATTCAAACACATTGTATTTCGCTTGAATGCAAGCAGCAATTTATTCAAGAAATCTTTGAAACATCATTCGAAGGTGTTAATATCGATGATGCAAATTTTGAAAAGAATTTTCGATTGAATTTACAATCAAAACAGCGTCAGCCAAGTGACAAAGTTGCTAAATCTTTGCCGATAGAAATAGAGAAATCTAAGGAGCTTAACTGTGTGAACGTACTTGAGGCCGCTGAGAATTTTAAACTTGATCTAGATAATCGAGTTTCCAAGATTTTGTCCAAAGTTGATAACTTAAAACAGAAAAATACACGACTCTTCGATTCAGTAAAGCCCGCATGTGTTGATACCACTGCACAGAATCAATCATTGATTGAACAATTGAATCGAAAGTCGATGGAAATATCTGATTTGAGGGAACAAATTTGTGATAAGAATCTGGTCTTGGCTGAGTTAAAGGAAACACTTCGTACTCTAAAAGGTATGAATGTTGTGGATAACGCAGCCACTGTCTCAACATCGTCCTCTAGTGCAATCAAAAGGAACCTTATAGTCGTCACACCATTTAATAAGGGCCCTAGGACTAAACCATCTCAAACTTTGGTCACTAAAGATAAGGCGGAATCAAAACCAGCTTCTAATATTCCCGTGTTGCATTCTACAGGAGTAAGCACCACTACTAAGGCTCAAAGATCTAAGCTTAAAAGAAACAAGAAGAATGATAGGATCTTGCCCCCATCTAGTAGTCAAGTGAAGAAGAAAGTAGAAGCCCATCCTAGGAATGTTATTTCTTTTTTGAATAAAAAGAATCATGTAGCTAAACCTAAAGGCTCTGCGGTTGTGTAGCGTTCTAAGCCTACTGTAAATTCTAATTTGAAATGTTGGAATTGCAATGAATGTATGTTTTCTAGTCGTCATGATTCTTGCCTTATTGACCATGTGAATGAGATGCATGCCCGGAAAAATGGATTAGAATGGAAACCGACTGATAAAGTGTTAACCCAAGTTGGTTGGATGTGGTGCCCCACTGGTAAAACTTTCACTATAGTAGAAAATATGTGCCCTTTGACTAGGATCACTCCCACTAAAGCGAAGAAAGCGTGCCCTTTAACTAGGAGTACCAAGGCTACCAAAACACAAGCGTGTCCTTTAACTAGGAACACCGACACTACTATATGAACCAAGTGCCCTTTAAATAGGTCTACTCCCACTGTAGTGCCCACGAATAATCCAAAACCTAAGAAAGTTGGAACAACAAAACCTGTTAGTGCTAAATCTCACATTAGAAAATGCAGGAAATCTAAGGGTCACAAACCTGTTAGCAATTCCGATAATATTTTATCTGTATCTGCTAACACTCAGGAACCAATAGTTTCCAATGCATTGTCTACTGTTGTTGTTGAAAACAGGTGGTCCAAATTGTTCTCTGGTATTTGGACTCTGGTTGCTCCAAGCATATGACCGGAGATCGCTCTCAGCTTAGAAATTTCGTCAGCAAGTTTCTTGGTACGGTTCGATTTGGAAATGATCATATTGCAAAGATAATGGGTTATGGTGAATATCATATTGGGAATGTTATAATTTCGAGAGTGTATTATGTGGAAGGTCTCGGTCACATCTTATTTTCTGTGGGACAATTTTGTGATGCAAACCTAGAAGTTGCTTTTCGAGAGCATACCTGCTTCATTCGTAATTTGGAAGGGGTTGATTTATTGAAAGGTACTCGAGGGAATAATTTGTATACTTTGTCTCTACAAGACATGATGGCCGCTTCTCCCGTATGTCTTCTCTCCAAAGCATCGAAGACTAAGTCATGGTTATGGCATCGACGGTTATCTCATCTTAACTTTGACGCTATTAATCACTTGGCGAAAAACGAACTTGTTCGTGGTCTTCCTAAACTATCATTTCACAAGGATCATTTGTGTTCCGCGTGTACAATGGGAAAAAGCACTAAGAAATCTTACAAACCCAAGACGGAAGACACCAACCAAGAGAAACTTTATCTGTTGCATATGGATCTTTTTGGGCCAATGCGTGTTGAAAGTCTTAGTGGCAAAAAGTACATCCTCGTCATTATCGATGATTACTCTCGATTTACATGGGTGAAATTTCTTAAAGCAAAAAATGAGGCACCTAAATTCATCATCGGATTTCTCAAGATGATTCAAGTGCGTCTCAACACTAATGTCCGACGCATTCGTACAGATAATGGAACCGAATGTGTGAATCAAATCTTGCGTGATTATTATGAAGAAGTTGGCATATCTCATGAAACATCCGTTGCTCGCACTCCACAAAAAAAACGGTGTCGATGAAAGGCGAATTCGCACACTTATGGAAGCTGCTCGAACGATGTTAATTTACGCAAAGGATCCATTGTTTTTATGGGTAGAAGCAGTATCTACGGCAGTGTACACCCAAAACCGGTCTCTAATTCGTAAACGCCATGGTAAAACACCTTATGAGCTTCTCTATGGAAAAGTACCAGATTTATCATATCTTCATGTATTTGGTTCTCTTTGCTATCCAAATAATGATGATGACAATTTGGGAAAACTTCAACCAAAGGCTGATATTGGTATTTTCATTGTTTATGCACCCGCAAAGAAGGCATACCGAATCTACAACCCTAACTCTCGCAAGATCCTCGAAACTATGAATGTTGATTTTGATGAGCTGACAGCTATGGCTTCTGAGCAAAGCAGCTCTGAACCCGCACTTCATGAAATGGGACCCAGTAACATTAGTTCTGGTCTTGTCCCAAACAACCCTACTTCATCATCATTTACGCCACCTTCTATGACTGAAAGGGATACGTTGTTTCAACCGTTCATTGATGAATTCTTTACTCCTCCAAGTATTGTTGCTCCAGAACCTGAAGTAATAGCTCCGATAATCGAAGTTGTCGCTCCAGCAACCGAAGCACAATCAGATACGTTTGCACCTACAATTGGTCAAGATATACCATCAACGAGTAATTCTCAACCAACACCCGAACCAACTACCCATGTCATGCCTATTGATGATGAAGAGGACGATGATGATCACGATTTGGAATTCGTTCAAATGTGTGAACTTCCATTCTTTGGTGTACCTATTCCCGACCCTAATCAAGCCGGGTCGTCCACCTCAGAGGAAGATCCTTCTACAGTTTACTCCAATCCACGGATTCGTAAACATGACAGCAAGTGGACAAAGGATCATCCTATAGATTCTATTATTGGTGACCCTAATCGTCCGGTATCCACACGAAGTCAGCTACAAGAAAATGCAATGTTTTGTCACTTTGATGCTTTTCTCACTGAAGTTGAACCTAAGACATGGCAACAAGCTTTTAATCAATCCTGTTGGATAGAAGCTATGCAAGAAGAACTTAACGAATTCATACGTCTTGAAGTTTGGGAACTTTTCTCATGCCCGGATCAAGTGCAGTTACTCACTTTAAAATGGGTTTACAAGGTGAAACTCGATGAGTTAGGCAAAATATTGAAGAACAAAACTCGACTAGTAGCTCGTGGATACAAGCAATTATTGGGCATCGACTTCATGGAATCCTTTGCACCTGTTGCCCGTTTGGAAGCTATTAGACTATTCCTCGCTTATGCAGCCCACATGAATATGATCGTCTATCAAATGGATGTGAAGACGACATTTCTTAATGGTGAAATCAACGAAGAGGTCTATGTTCAACAGCCGGATGGTTTTGTGAATCCTAATTATCTTAATCATGTGTACAAGCTTAAGAAGGCTCTCTATGGGTTGAAGCAAGCTCCTCGCGCATGGTATGATCTATTGTCACAATTCCTCATTACGCAAGGCTTCGCTAAAGGCAAGGTGGATCCCACGCTGTTCATTCAGAAACGAGGTAAAGATATGATTATGGTACAAATATATGTTGATGATATTATATTTGCATCCTCGACCCAATCCTTATCGGATGAGTTTGGGACACTCATGTCTTCCAAGTTTAAGATGTCAATGATGGGTAAGGTATCATTCTTCTTAGGTCTTCAGATATCTCAGAGTCCCAGAGGCATCTTTATCAATCAATCCAAGTATGCCCTTGAATCGCTAAAGAAATATAAGATGGAATCTTGTGACCCTGTGGATACTCCAATGGTGGAAAAATCTAAGCTTGATGCAGATCCACATGGAGTTGTCGTTGATCCGACACTTTATCGTGGAATGATCGGTACTCTTCTGTATCTCACAGCTAGTCGACCTGATCTTCAGTTTGCCATATGTATGTGTGCTCGGTATCAAACTCGACCTACTGAGTTACACTTAGCTACTGTCAAAAGGATCTTTTGATATCTTAAAGGAACCATTAATCGGGGACTTTGGTATTCGAAGGACTCTTCTATTGCACTAATGACATATGCAGATGCTGATCACGCGGGTTGTCAAGATACAAGGCGTAGCACGAATGGAACTTTGCAACTACTAGGAGATCGACTAATCAGTTGGGCATCGAAAAGTCAGAAAAGCACTGCAATCTCAAGTACGGAAGCAGAATACATAGCTATGTCCGGTTGCTGTGCTCTCTTTGGATGAGATCGCAATTAACCGACTAAGGTCTAGGGTTCAACAAAATCCAATGTACTGTGACAACAAGAGTGCAATTGCCTTATGCTGCAACAATGTTCAATTCTCCCGGTCGAAGCACATTGACATTCGCTACCACTTCATCAAGGAGCAAGTGGAAAATGGAGTGATCGAGCTTTACTTTGTCCGAACTGAGTATCAACTGGCGGATATTTTCACGAAGGCTTTAGATCGTGCCCGGATTGAATTTTTGGTCGACAAGCTAGGAATGAGAACTTTCTCGCCCGAGACTCTAAAGGAACTGGCAGATGAAGCGAAAGAATAGTGATGGTAAACTATTCTCCGTATCCTTGGTGATCATTTGTATATATTGTTTATATTTTTATCCACAAAAGCAAAATACAAAAATATAAAACCATATAAAAACCATAAAAATTGAAAAATTCATAAAAATCCAAAAATATTTTTACTTTATTTTTCAAAGGCATGTCTTTTGGTACGATAATATTTACGGCGTTAGAAATGTTGATTAATATCGACACGGCGCCATAAATAGAGTTCGTACAAAAGTTGTAAATATTTCATAAAACATGCCCTAATGGCTTGTAGTTATTTCTGACTGCACCCCAGTTTTCACATTAAAGTCAAGTATTTCTTATGAAAGCTTTGGCTCACAACGGGAATTAATTTTCTCGGCCAAGGTTTACTTAAAAACATTGTAAGGGATCAAGTTTACTTTATAACTTGGTCTCACGCAAATCTATGTACGTTTCAGTGCATTTATTTGTTAAAACAAGAGAAGTCTTGTTTTTATGAAGCTATCATCTCTACAACCATAGCAATCTACAATTGGTATCTACATACTCGATGATGCGACTACTCAACCGACGACTACAGCTCTTTCAATAGAACACGGGTCAACAGTTGAGGGGGAGCAATTGTCAAGCATTCAGAATCTTCGATGTCGAACGTGCCAAGCTCACTAACTGGTGTCAAGACAACAATACCAATCGTACACGTGGTGTCAAGAGATAACTTCATACGTGACGAGGCGACCAACATATGCTGACAAGAACCATTTGATCTTATCATATGATGTTCTCATCTATCAGGTCCAACCTTGTCAATTCTTTTCTAGTATGGTGAATATGTGATCTTGTTACAAATCGATATCATATCTCACACATTTGGTATCATGAAGATAAAACGGACTCGCATTTTTCTTCCCAAAACCTTTGTTAAAACTACATTAAATCAATTGATATTAAAAACATCGATTGGGTTAATATTTTTAATATGGGGGAGAAAATGTGATTTAATATGGGATATTATCACAAATGGTTTGACTTAATGTGCTGGCTCATCCTGACATGTGCGAAATGTTTTCGAATATCGTGGCATATGTTAAGGGGGAGCTGATGAGACTGATTTTATACATAGTCTCATCTTCCAAATAGGGCTTAAAATGCATTAAATATCATCAAAATACCCATATATATGCTTGTGTTTGTTGCTTGTGTATTTTAGGTACAGATATTGAGAAAATGACAAAAGATCACAAGAATCATACAAAAACGAACACGGGAAACGAAGCCGCACAATGAACCAAGCCCTAATGAAAACTTTCCCAAGAACAACCCTTGAAGATTTGAAGAAGAATGAAGAATGGTCCTCCAATATGGAAGAATTGACACTTTATACCCTTGTATCTTCATAATTACAAGATTGGTCCCTAAAGTTTGTCAAAATTACAAAAAGGGGCCCTCTACTTTGAAGATTTGGCAAGTTTAGCCCCTCAACAAAGCTAAATTGTCAACCAATATCCTCCACAAAGTCAAATACATCATGAAGTCCTTCTAAGTACAAGAAATTACAAGTTTGGTCCTTTGAAAATTACAAAATTACAAAAGGACCCTCAACTTTCAACATTTGGTAAAAATGGTCCCTCATCAAACAAGACTTGGCAATTTCAGTCCTCCAAAATGCTCAACATACAAGTCAAGACCTTTATCCATCATCAAAATGCCAAATCAGCCCTTGAAGAATTCAAAAATGGCAAGAAATACCCCTAAAAATACTTTGGAAAAGTATTTGGGGCAAAAATGTGAAAAGAAAAACTTAGCTAACAAAGGAAATCCGGTTTTCATGTGTTTTAATTGCAAATGAAAAGAGAATAGAAGATGGGGGGTTATTTCTGGCAAGACAAGATTGTTACATAGACCAGTGAGTGGGTTACACCTGTCCCACTCACACTCTCCACCGATCACATTGCACAATTCATCCATGTCACACCCCACTTAACCCGGTTTATATTAAACTAATCTTGACGCCATTAACAAATATTTAAATTTAATACAAACAAAAAACGGATTAAACTAGGAACTATTCACCTCAAGAACACAATCAGGTATTCTTAATTGTGATGTAATTAGGCCCTGAGATTATCCAGATCCATGATTAAACATCCCTTAATCATAACCCAACACCAAAAACACACGCTACACCACCAAGGAACCCCACATGAGATTCCCTTGCTACACCTTTGAGCTAACTGCCAAATTTTGGACAGTCATCCAACGTCCAAGGATTCAACTTACATCCTAAGCTTATTTCACACCATTTGATCAAGTTTTCACATGCCAGCTACCACAAGGCTCCAAATTCAGTCACATGATTCAACAAAATGCCAAAGCTCTCAAGGGCATTTCTGGGACTTCACATCTAGGGTTTATGTTATTTTTCAGCTTCCTTAGTCTCATGTAAGGCTATATATAAAGCCATAGGGTCCAACATAGACGTTTGGTTTTGGTTTTTCCTTTGTTCAAGCACTTGTAAATCCCTTTTCAGTTTATGAAATTTGAGTTAAGTGTTTTGAAGAAAGACAAAGTGCCATCTTATTTCTGCTTGTTTATGTTCTTAGTTTACTGATTTTGAAGTTAAAAACCTATTTTCAAAAGAGGAGTGTGCAAAAGTTTGCACATTTTCTCATTTTCTTGATATTTTGCTAAGTTCTTGTTTCTATCTTGGAATTCTTGGGTTATAGGGCTGATCATAGCATCCTAATTTAGTTGATTAAGGTGTGGTGAGGCTTATAACTTGGGGATAATCAAGTGTGGGGTAACAAGGTTGCATTAATCAAGATTTTCCAAGTTTCTGATTTTTATACTTGTGCTTCTAACCTTGTTGAATCTTAGCAGGGGTGTTATTGGAAGCTTGTACTTGTTCTTGCTAGTACATAAGATCATAAATTCGTGGGTGTGGATGTACATCCATGAGGTTTGCATACTCAATCCTAAAATCTGCTTAAATTCATGATTTTTGGTTATATTTGTATGTGGCTTGTGTTCTTGTGAATTTTGTGGCTTAAATCTGCTTGAATCTGTTAATCTTACTTGTTATTGTGTTTATCTGAGTTTGGGTGGTCTTGAATCTCACTATTCCTTTAAAAAATTTGATTTTGAAAAGATAAAGGGGTGTTTGGGTCTACCTGTTTGTGATTGCATCTTGATATTGTGTTGTTGGATTATGTTGTTTATGCTTGGTATCTGATATATGCCTTGTTGAGAGTGTTTTGCTGCAAGTTTTTGGGTTTGAAACTTCAAATCACACAATCTGCTATAACTTGGTGAATTTAACTGTTTTTGACCTAAGATTTTGGTAAAATCTAGTATTTGTGCATACTTAGGGTTGAAAGTTGTTATAACATCATTATTATAACTTATTTGATAGATATTAAGTGTTGAATCTGGTTTATTTGTCAAATACATCAGCAAAGTATTAAACTGCATGTGTTAGTGTTCATCGGTAACATTCATTGGCTTGAATCTTGCTAAATTCTTTAAATCATTGCATGAAACCTGTTTAGACTTGCTTATTGGAGTTTATAATACCTTGTGTATGCATTTGGTTGAATTTGGCTGGCTGATTTGTGCTAAAACTGCTCATAAGTGCTTAACTGCTTATTTGTTCATGTATGTGCAACATCTGGGGATATATTGATTAAACTGTATCAATTGGGAGTTTGTGATTGTGTTATTTTGATTGTTCTTGACTCCTTTTGATCCAAAGATCATTTGGGTGCCTTTGTGTAATTTGAATCTCCAAAAAAGTCACTAAAGACAAAAAGTCAAACAAGTCAAGCAGTGGAAAAAGTTTCCACTGCTCAACACCCAAAACTAGCCCCTGCTAGTGTAATTTTGAACTCAGCTTATCAATAAGCTATTATAGCTTATCCAGACTTGCAACAAATTATTTTTTGTGATAGGTCTTCATTATTTGACCCATTTAAGTAGACTGGAGCTTATTGGACTTTGACATTGACTTTTTACTAGAAAACCAACTTATTTGACTTTTACATAAGTGCTTATTTGCTTTTTCCAGCTTATTGAGTCAGCTTATTTGAAAACTCTTTGTTGATTTTGCTTAATTAAGTCATTTAGAAGCCATAGAAACTTGAATCAGCACTTGGGGTGGCCTAGAACTCAAAAACGACTATTTTGTCGTTTTCTATAGATTGCTTATTGCATTTTCAGGCTTAATCCTTGGGCTTATTTCAAGTTTATTTTTGCAGAAGTCTTATTTAGGTCAAAAGAAGCTTGTGTGTCAAATTTTAGCTTATGGCATTGGCTTATAGCTTAATGGGCCAAAAAGCCCATTAAGAATAAGCTGCTTGGTATAAGCTAGCTTATTTTACACTTTCAGCTTTTGGGCCTTTGGAAAAAGTTGTTTAAAATCAAATTTTGAGTCAACCTGTGCTTTTTGGGCTTATTTTGAACACTTTTTGTTATTGGGCCCAAATTTGGCCCAATAAGGTACTGTTTTGGGTTTAGCCTATTTTCTAGGCCCATTAAGGGTATTTAGGTAATTTCACTTTCATTTGTGAGTTATTTAGGTTAAATTAAGCTAGTTTGCAAGTTTTTAGAATTTTTTATGATTTTTGGATTTTTAATATTATTTTAATATTATTTTATTATTAAAAATTAAAAGTCTGATTTTCTAAATTTTTATATTTTTACTAGGTTCTAAACACTTAATTAGGATTTTTTCAACTTTCCAAATATTTTTAGAGTCTTTTTATTATTTTCTAGAATTAATTTAAGTTTTAATTGATTTTAGTAGTTTTTAATTGTTTAAAAATAGTTTTTAGTGGTCTTAAAATTTTGAAAAATACTTTTTAGCTTAATTAGGGTATTTTTGAGGTTTACAAACTTTAAAATCTTGTTTGGAACTTTATAATAATTAATTGTGATTTTTAGGGCTTTAATTAGCATTAAAAAGTCATTATCTAATTAACTAAAAGGTTTTGGCAAGTTTGGATTTTTTTTAACTCTTAGAATATTATTGTGGATTTTTGGTAATTTTTAGGAATTTTTAGGTTAAAATTTTAATTTTAGTGCTTTTTACGAGTTTACGTGTACACCTTTTTCGACTTAGTTTAATCCGTCTTCGTAACCGTCATTCTCTTCTAATCTCATTTCTATTTTTCTTTCTCAACAATATAATCACAAATCTAATCCAAATCATTACACACATAACACACTAGCCTCCTTGAGAACGATCCCCACTTAGGGTCATAACTTGTGGTTTTCCTAAACTACTCGTTAATACTTGCCACTTTTGCTCTCTTTTCCTAAAGAGTAGTAAAACTCAACTATCATTTTGGCGCCGCTGCCGGGGAGGCGTGTTGTGTTTTGATTGGAATTTTTGTTTTTATATACTAACCATAAATAGTATTTGTATTAGTAGCACTCTACTAATACGTGTTATCGGTTTTCGGTTTTTGTGTGAATACTATTACTAAAGTGTATACGTAGAATAATAAATTTACAAGTACTCCAAATACGTGAGAAATCACAACCTTGACTTGGGAGGTCACTACCCAATCATTGTATTCGAATCTCAAACCAAAGAAAAAGGCAAAAATAGATAGATACTTTCGTGAAGCTTAATCTTGAAAAATACAAACTATAAGGTGGGTATAAGGCGGATATTATAAAATATATCCTAAGGAAAAAGGCTCTTAAGTGCATCGCGCCGCCTCGTTTCCCCGCTTGCTTGTGAGTATTTGATTTTGAGAGCTAATCGAGGCTTTTGCCGCCCAAAGTATTACTAAGTATCATATATATTTTCTTGGTTTTCATTGATTAAACCCTCTTGAACGTTTTGGTGTTCCACCAACGTTCTAAAGTCATCGAAGGCGTTCACTTCACGTGATCGTTTTCATTCCTTGAGGCTTCTTTAATCAAGAGATTTGATTAAGGAGGAGATTTGTAGATTTGTGTCTACTTAATACATTCACCAAGATCCAAAAATGTTAATACAATCAAAAACCACAAAAAATTGAAAAATACAAAACACCAAAAAGAATCTTCTTTGCTCGTCCCCTCGTTGCACGTGACGTTTATGCTAACTCGTAATCAAGCAAGACGTGCACGTAAACGAAAGAACAAAACTCCCACTCCCAATCTTTCTAGTGAGGAGTCTCCTGTTGACGAACCCATTGTAAGAGAAGCACCAACCATGGCGAATCGAACTATGATGGAGTTACTTCAAGCACCCACCGAGGGTTATGGAGAGGCTATTGTGATTCCCGCTATCCTTGCGGAGAATTTTGAGGTGAAAATGGGTTTGTTGTCATTGATCCAAAACAACAAATTCCGTGGTGATGAGAAGGACAATCCACACAACCATATCCTCCAATTCAATCGTCTTACCGCCACTTGAAAGTTTAAGGATGTCTCGAATGACTCGATTAAGATGATGCTTTTTCCGTATTCCTTAGCGGGGCCCGCTAAAATTTGGTTAGAGAAAGAGCCACCCAATTCTATATTGACGTGGAAGGATCTCGTGTCTAAGTTTGTGAACCAATTTTTTCCGCCCTCTAAGACTACGCACTTGAAAAACGAGATTTCAAAGTTTTCACAAGAGTTTAATGAAAGTTTTTCAACGGCTTGGAATAGGTTTAAGGAAATGTTACATGAATGTCCTCATCACGGTTTTTCCGACTTGCATCAAATTGACACGTTTTACAATGGGCTTAATGATCATGAAAGGGATTATTTGAATGCCGCCGCGGGTGGTAATTTTTTGTGTAAAACGGTTGAGGAAGCTTTGGTGATAATTGAGAATAGATCTAAGGTGTATAGTCCTCGTAGCACGTCTAGTGTTCGTAAGGCTTCGTCTTCGGCTTCACCTTCTTTGTCTACTACCATTGATGCTTTCCAAATTGAGGCAAACTTGGAAAACAAGATTTTTGATAAGCTAAAAGGACTATTGATTGAGTTTAAAGTTGGTGAACAAAGTGCTCCCGCTACAGCTAAAGCGGTTGAGGTTTCTTGCATGTATTGTGGTGGAGGTCATGATTTCTCCGAGTGCATTACCAACGGTGGTAACACTTCGAGTGCCTTCGCGGCCACGGGAAATTACAACCAAAACGGTCAAGTTTCCCGCTCCAATCAATTGACTCCACCGAGTTTTGGTTCAAATCAAAATGCTAACAACAACTATCGCAACAATCAAGTTGGTTTCAAAAACAATTACAACAAGGGAAACTATGGGAATCAAGGGGCTAATAATCAAGTTTTAAACAAGAATCAAAATGATTTTCAAAACAACAAAGGTTTGCAAACACTGAAAGATCTTCCAAGTGAGTTTGTTGAATACGCTAGTGGGAATGATGCTAGGTTTGACAATATTCAAAGAGAAATCATTAGCCTAAGATCCGAGTTTAAGAAGGACTTGAAGAAAGAGTTGAAAAATGAGTTAGCTAATGAACTTAAAATCCACACCAACAAGATGGAAGGAAATGTCACTAGGTTAAAACCAAACCAACAAAAAATGGAACAAGGGCAACATGAGATTAATCAAGAAATGATTAAGGCCGAGAAGAGGCAATCCGTGTTTAAAGATAAAATCTCGTCTATGTTTGAGGCAAGTGTAAACCGTCTTCGAGTAGTCTTCCTAGCAACACCGTATCCAACCCTACGGGTGAGATGAAAGTGATTACCACACGTAGTGGTAAATCACTTAAGGAACCGACTCCTCAACCAATTGCTCCTACGGAGGAAGCAATTGAGGAAGAACCCGAGGTGGTGGTCCAAAAGGAGCATGTCCCAATCCCACGAAGTACCGCTCATGCCACACCTACGGTTGACCCATTACCATCATTGGAACCCGAGATTCCAAAGGCTATGCCTACTATGCCTCAACCCACACCACCTTTGCCCTATCCATCGAGACTTAGGAAGGAGAAACGTCAAGAGCGCGACAATTATCAATTTGAGCTTTTTATGAAAATGTTTCGTGATTTGCACTTTAATGTGAGTTTCGCCGATGCTTTGGTCATGATGCCTCGATTTGCCGCTAACTTTAAGAGTATGTTGAACAACAAGGAGAAATTGCACCAATTGTCTAGTTGTTCGTCGGTTTATCTTAATCGCATACCTTAAAAAGTCGGTGATCCCAGTAAATTCTTGATTCCATGTGCAATCCAAGATATGGAGGAATGCTTCGCCTTGGCCGATCTTGGTGCTAGCATTAACTTTATGCCACTTTCAATCTTCAAGTCGCTCAATCTTCCTAATCTTACTCCTTCACTAATGTCTATCGAGTTGGCCGACCATTCCACGATTCCCGCATGTGGTTTGGCGGAAGACGTTTTTGTGAAAGTGGGGAAGTTCTACTATCCCGTAGACTTTATCGTTGTTGATATCCCCACGGATCCTCAAATTCCTCTCATTCTAGGTCGTTCGTTTTTAGATACGTCTATGGATTTGATCGATGTTCATGCTAGAAAGATCACCTTACGTTTCAACGACGAGGAACTTGTTATAAACGCAACTCAAAACTCTCAAATTTCTCATGTTTATTCCGTTGCAACCATAAACCTCGTTGATATGATTGACGTGGTTTGCGAGGAATTTTCACAAGAAGTTCTAGGTTTTGGTGATGAAGAAACTAGTGGCAATCCCACTATGTTAGATCCAATTCTTGATAATTCGACACCAACCTTCACTCCATTTGAAGGTGGTGGTTTTACGTTGGAAGAATTCGATGTTCCACGTACTTGTAACGAAGACCTCGACAATGATGAGGACTTCTCGATTATCAAGGATTTTCTTAACGATTTCCCATTTCTCCACCCGAGGAGGTTATGAGTATCGAGCCCAAATCTTCACATGAGGAACCACTTATCCTCGAGTTGAAAGATTTACCTCCTCATCTCGAATATGTCTATTTGGAGGAGGACGACAAGTTGCCGGTTATTATTGCGAAGGAACTTTCGAATGATGAAAAAACCGCACTTGTCGATGTTCTAAAGGACCACAAGAGGGCAATTGCGTGGAAGTTATCCGACATTAAGGGAATCGATCCCAAGTTTTGTACCCACAAAATCTTAATGGAGGAGGATTACAAGTCCGAAATCTAAAGTCAAAGGAGGGTGAACCCCAAAATTCACGACGTCATCAAAAAGGAGGTCCTTAAAATCCTTGACGCGGGAATGATTTACCCTATTTCTGATATCCCTTGGGTGAGTCCTATTCATTGTGTCCCTAAAAAGGGAGGGATGACCGTTGTGCCAAACGATGCCAACGAGTTGATTCCCACTAGACTCGTGACCGGATGGAGAGTGTGCATTGACTATCGTAAGTTGAATGAAGCCACTCGAAAAGACCATTTTCCCCTGCCCTGCATGGACCAAATGTTGGAGCGTCTTGCGGGAAACGATTTCTATTGGTTTTTAGATGGTTTTTACGGTTACTTCCAAATTCCCATCGACCCTCGTGATCAAGAAAAAACTACGTTTACGTGTCCATATGGAACGTTTGCCTATCGTAGAATGCCATTCGGACTTTGCAATGCACCGGGAACCTTTCAAAGGTGCATGATGGTTATTTTTCATGATATGATCGAGAAGACGATGGAAGTCTTCATGGATTACTTTTCCGTGTTTGGTAATTTGTTCACTTCGTGTTTGTCGAATCTTGAGAGAATGTTGAAACGTTGTGAGGAAACCAACCTTGTGCTCAATTGGGAAAAGTGTCATTTTACGGTTAAGAGTGGAATTGTCTTAGGGCACAAGATCTCGAAAACGGGGATTGAGGTAGATCAAGCTAAGGTAGACGTCATCGCCAAATTACCTCATCCTAAAACCATTAAGGGAGTTAGGAGTTTCCTAGGCCACGCAGGCTTTTATCATCGATTCATCAAGGATTTTTCAAAGATCTCTCGACCTATTACACATCTTCTTGAAAAAGAGGTACGTTTTGTCTTTGACGAAGATTGTGTACGAGCCTTTGAAATCCTTAAGAGGAAACTTACCGAAGCTCCCATTCTAGATGCTCCCAATTGGAACCTCCCCTTTGAGCTCATGTGTGATGCTAGTGATTACGCTATTGGGGCCGTTTTGGGGAAACGTCATGATAAGCACTTCTTGCCTATTCACTATGCTAGCAAGACGATGACCGAGGCTTAAATAAAATACACTACAACGGAAAAGGAGTTCCTTGCCGTGGTGTATGCATTTGAGAAGTTCCGACCTTATCTCGTCTTAGCTAAATGCATAGTGTATACGGACCATTCGGCTATCAAGTATCTCATGGCAAAGCAAGATGCTAAGCCTAGATTACTTCGTTGGATTATCCTCCTTCAATAATTTGATCACACCATCGTTAACAAAAAAAGGAGCCGAGAATTTAGCGGCCGATCATCTTTCTCATTTGGAACATCGTCACCAAAGTGTTTACGAGCCCAAGGAAATCACCAAAACATTTCCGCTCGAGACACTTGGTGTAGTGAATTCTAAGCTTGATTCTTCCACCCCATGGTTTGCGGATTTTGCAAATTACCATGCGGGTAACTTCATCATTAAGGGTATGACGACTCAAGAAAAACGAAAATTCTTCCGTGACGTCAAGTTCTACTTTTCGAATAACCCTTACTTGTTTCGAACTTGTGCGGATCAAATCATACGACGTTGTGTATTTGGCACCGAAGCTTCTAACATCCTTAGAGCTTGCCATGAGGGACCCACGGGTGGTCACCACGGTGCTAATCTCACGGCTAAGAAGGTGTTTGATGTCGGCTTCTTTTGGCCTACTATTTACCGAGATGCACAAGATCTTGTGAAGTCTTGTGACTCATGCCAACGACAAGGAAAAGCCTCACAAAAAGATGAAATGCCACAAAACATCATCCAAGTATATGAGATCTTTGACGTTTGGGGTATAGACTTTATGGGGCCGTTCCCATCATCTCGTGGTAATAAGTAAATTCTCGTTACGGTTGACTACCTATCTAAGTGGGTGGAGGCCAAAGCCTTGCCCACAAATGATGCTCGTGTGGTAGTCAAGTTTTTGAAAAGGTTGTTTTCTCGGTTTGGAACCCCTCGTGTGATCATAAGCGATCGTGGAACCCATTTTTGTAACGACCAATTGGAAAGGGTCCTAAAGAAATATGGGGTTACACATCGGCTTTCTACGGCTTATCACCCACAAAACGAGTGGGCAAGTCGAGGTTTCAAACCGAGCGTTGAAGAGGATCTGGGAGAGATCCGTTGGGGAAAACCGACAATTGTGGTCGGATAAGTTGGACGATGCTTTATGGGCCTTTAGGACCGCTCATAAGACACCCATTGGGTGCACTCCCTATAAGATTGTGTATGGAAAGAATTGTCATTTGCCTATCGAGTTAGAACACAAGGCTTATTGGGCCCTAAAGCGTTGTAATGATAATATGGAGACCGCGGGAAAACACCGAAAAATGTAATTAAATGAATTGGATGAATTGAGAAACATTGCTTACGAAAATTCATTGATTTATAAGGAAAAAACTAAAAAGTTGCATGATTCTAAAATTAAAAACCGGGTTTTTAACATTGAGGATCAAGTTTTGCTTTTTAATTCTCGCTTGAAAATCTTTACCGGTAAGTTGAAATCCCGTTGGTCTGGTCCTTTCACCGTGACTCAAGTGTTTCCGTATGGGCCATCGAGCTAGCTCAAGATGATGGTCCTAACTTCAAGGTGAATGGACATAGGTTGAAGCACTACTTTGGCGGGGAAGTTCCATCCTTGAACTACCTCGACCAAGTCACCTTCCCCAATGATAATTAGTATTGAGGGGATCGAGTCGAGCTCATGACTCGGTAATCAAAAACGAGGAGCCTCGTGGGGGAGTCTCATGCTTATCCTATGTACATATTATCGCTTTCTAATGTAGTTAACGTGTGGGGATTTGTGCCCTTCCAACCTTTGTTCCGTGGTTGTTTGTGAATTGTGAACTTTAGATGATCATGATCTTCACGATTGGAGCCTCTCGTGTTCGTTTTATGGGAGCACTCGATCGTTTTCTTTGAAGACTTTCTCAATATTCATGATATATCCTTTTATGTTCTAACCTTAGGTTATTAGCACACTTCATAAACGGCTATTAATTTATTGGTTACACCCTTTCCATGCTAGATTAGGCATTCGACTACATCTCTAGTATGGGGGTGTTTGCACCCCTAGACTCGAAACATTGAGGACAATGTTTAACTTTAGTATGGGGGGGGTGAATAGATACTTGCCTTGCCAAACCTTTACTCTTTCCAAAGTTTATCTTTTTGTTTATCGTTTTTGTTGCAAAATAAGGCTAAAAATGGCCAAATTTTAAATTTTTCTCATGTTTTATAAGTGTTTGAAGACACGAATGTAGGTTTTCCGATGGCAAGAATAAGAGTAATTTTTGACTCGACCGTGCGTGTTGAGCACTTAGCTTTGATTCCTTAACTACACATTAGGCTAAGTCTCTTAAATGAGGACGAGAAATGATAGGGTTAATTATAAGTTACTATGCTAAACGTAGAGTACTCGTATTCTTTCAAAAACTCATGTGTTCTCGTTGTTTGCTTATTCTCCCTTCACATGTAAATATTTTTTTGCTTAATAAATATTGACTTAGTGGTTTAGTTGGGATTGTTCGGTTTCTAGTCTTTTCTAGTAGCTTCCATTTAATTAAATTAGGAAGACATCAAGGTATCGCCAGCGTCACGGTTTTGAAGTATTGGCACCCGAATAATCAAAAGCTTCACCTAATAATAAGATTTCAAGTGCTCACCTAAATCAAGAAAACAATTTGAAGCCCCACAAGGCCGAAAAATCTATGCAAAATTGAAAGTGAATCAAGCCTTAACTTCGAAGCTTTAAAGATCCAAAATTTGCCTTAGCGTGAAGATATATGTCTTTGGCTAATAAAACTACCGATGAGGTGGATAATAAAAGGCAAGGCAAGACCGAAGTCATAATAAAAGCTTCATGGCGAAGTTGAATAAAAGATGGAGGTAAACCAAAGATAATAAGGCCCTTCCGTTAGGGGGCGTATAAAAGTCTTGGTAATAAGTCTCATGTTCAAAACCGTTATAAAACCGTGTTTATCGATTCTTCTTGTCAACTTAATTTTTTGACATCGTTGTCTATTAGGAGGGGTTATTGATTTGATGGTCTTAGTTACACCGTTAGGACTCTATTTTTAGACCTAAATCTCTATTATCGCATAAGTCAAACAATGTATCCTCGTGAAACATTCAAGACAATATAAAATATTAGAGATACAACTTAGGAATAATGGGAGGATAAGTACGTGATTAGGGCATATGAGTAGTGTTAGCATTACTAACTTACAATGACAATGATCTCGTTGCACGCTTGGCATGGAATTCGGGTGAAAATCGAGGACGATGAAATTATTTCTAACGAAGCATTCACGTGTTCTTATTCTATGAACCTAAACATCCCATTTTGCGATGAAAATCATACTTATGTCTAAACCACAAGTAGTAGTAGAAATAGTAGTAGTGTAGCTAGTTTATCATTCAATAAAGTAAATAAAATAAATTTTGGAGATGCTACGATACTTTATTCTGGCATTGCGTGAGGGCACGGCAATGGTTTAGTATGGGGGAGTGATGAGACTGCTTTTATACATAGTCTCATCTTCCAAATAGGGCTTAAAATGCATTAAATATCATCAAAATACCCATATATATGCTTGTGTTTATTGCTTGTGTATTTTAGGTGCGGATATTGAGAAAATGACAAAAGATCACAAGAATCATACAAAAACGAACACGGGAAACGAAGCCGCACAATGAACCAAGCCCTAAAAAGACTTTCCCAAGATCAACCCTTGAATATTTGAAGAAGTATGAAGAATGGTCCTCCAATATGGAATAATTGACACTTTATACCCTTGTATCTTCATAATTACAAGATTGGTTCCTAAAGTTTGTCAAAATTACAAAAAGGGGCCCTCCACTTTGAAGATTTGGCAAGTTTAGCCCCTCAACAAAGCTAAATTGTCAACCAATATCCTCCACAAAGTCATACATCATGAAGTCCTTCAAAGTACAAGAAATTACAAGTTTGGTCCTTTGAAAATTCCAAAATTACAAAAAGGACCCTCAACTTTCAACATTTGGCAAAAATAGTCCCTCATCAAACAAGACTTGGCAATTTCAGTCCTCCAAAATGCTCAACATACAAGTCAAGACCATTATCCATCATCAAAATGCCAAATCAGCCCTTGAAGAATTCAAAAATGGCAAGAAATACCCCTGAAAATACTTTGGAAAAGTATTTGGGGCAAAAGTGTGAAAAGAAAAACTTAGCTAACAAAGGAAATCCGGTTTTCATGTGTTTTAATTGCAAATGAAAAGAGAATAGAAGATGGGGGGTTATTTCTGGCAAGACAAGATTGTTACATAGATCAGTGAGTGGGTGACACCTGTCCCACTCACACTCTCCACCAATCACATTGCACCATTCATCCATGTCACACCCCACTTAACCCGGTTTATATTAAACTAATCTTGGCGCCATTAACAAATATTTAAATTTAATCCAAAACAAAAAACGGATTAAACTAGGCACTATTCACCTCAAGACCACAATTAGGTATTATTAGTTGTGATGTAATTAGGCCCTAAGATTATCCAGATCCATGATTAAGCATCCCTTAATCATAACCCAACACCAAAAACACATGCTACACCACCAAGGAACCCCACATGAGATTCCCCTGCTACACCTTTGAGCTAACTGCCAAATATTGGACAGTCATCCAACGTCCAAGGATTCAGCTTACATCCTAAGCTTATTTCACACCATTTGATCAAGTTTTCACATGCCAGCTACCACAAGGCTCCAAATTCAGTCACATGATTCAACAAAATGCCAAAGCTCTCAAGGGCATTTCTGGGACTTCACAACTAGGGTTTATGTTATTTTTCAGCTTCCTTAGTCTCATGTAAGGCTATATATAAAGCCATAGGGTCCAACATAGACGTTTGCTTTTGGTTTTTCCTTTGTTCAAGCACTTGTAAATCCCTTTTCAGTTTATGAAATTTGAGTTAAGTGTTTTGAAGAAAGACCAAGTGCCATCTTATTTCTTCTTGTTTATGTTCTTAGTTTACTAATTTTGAAGTTAAAAACCTATTTTCAAAAGAGGAGTGTGCAAAAGTTTGCACATTTTCTCATTTTTTTGATATTTTGCTAAGTTCTTGTTTCTATCTTGGAATTCTTGGGTTATAGGGCTGATCATAGCATCCTAATTGAGTTGATTAAGGTGTGGTGAGGCTTATAACTTGGGGATAATCAAGTGTGGGGTAACAAGGTTGCATTAATCAAGATTTTCCAAGCTTCTGATTTGTATACTTGTGCTTCTAACCTTGTTGATTCTTAGGAGGGGTGTTATTGGAAGCTTGTACTTGTTCTTGCTAGTACATAAGCTCATAAATTCGTAAGTGTGGATGTACATCCATGAGGTTTGCATACTCAATCCTAAAATCTGCTTAAATTCATGATTTTTGGTGATATTTGTATGTGGCTTGTGTTCTTGTGAATTTTGTGGCTTAAATCTGCTTGAATCTGTTAATCTTACTTGTTATTGTGTTTATCTGAGTTTGGGAGGTCTTGAATCTCACTTTTCCTTTGAAAATTTTGATTTTGAAAAGATAAAGGGGTGTTTGGGTCTACCTGTTTGTGATTGCATCTTGATATTGTGTTGTTGGATTTTGTTGTTTATGCTTGGTATCTGATATATGCCTTGTTGAGAGTGTTTTGCTGCAAGTTTTTGGGTTTGAAACTTCAAATCACACAATCTGCTATAACTTGGTGAATTTAACTGTTTTTTACCTAAGATTTTGGTGAAATCTAGTATTTGTGCATGCTTAGAGTTGAAAGTTGTTAGAACATCATTATTATAACTTATTTGATAGATATTGAGTGTTGAATCTGGCTTATTTGTCAAATACATCAACAAAGTATTAAACTGCATGTGTTAGTGGTCATCAGTAACATTCATTGGCTTGAATCTTGCTTCATTCTTTGAATCATTGCATGAAACCTGTTTATAACTTGCTTATTGGAGTTTATAATAGCTTGTGTATGCATTTGGTTGAATTTGGCTGGCTGATTTGTGCTAAAACTGCTCATAAGTGCTTAACTGCTTATTTGTTCATGTCTGTGCAACATCTGGTGATTTATTGATTAAACTGTATCAATTGGGTGTTTGTGATTGTGTTATTTTGATTGTTCTTGACTCCTTTTGATCTAAAGATCATTTGGGTGCCTTTGTGTAATCTGAATCTCCAAAAAAGTCACTAAAGACAAAAAGTCAAACAAGTCAAGCAGTGGAAAAAGTTTCCACTGCTCAACACCCAAAACTAGCCCCTGTGTAAAGCCCCCAAATTTATACAACTCAATACAGCGGAAGACTAGTTGGTGTTACGGGATAGCACATTACTCACATCATAGACAACGCTTAAAAATCGCGTGGTTTATTAATAAAGCACTTCCATTCATAAATATCAAATTTACATAGGTCCTAAGTCATATTATTTCATACAGGTTTTATAAAACATTTGAATGGAAATAATAATTTAAGTGCGGGCCATGAATTCTTGTTGTCTTCCTGAGAATTACCTTCAAGTACCTGAGATAAAACATGTTAAAAGAAAAGGTCAGCGATAACGCCTTCATAGAGTTTAATAAATTCCATCAATATAACTTTGGTGTAAAATTATTACCAAAAATCATTTCGTACAAATCATTGTAATATGCCATAAAATAGCCAAAGTCATTTTTATACAAATCCTTATCGAAAATCATAATATAGGCATTTGCCTTAAAAATCATTATACGAGCCAATGTCGTAAAAAAACATCATACAAGACGTTTTATAACGTTGTATAGATTAAATAAAATCCGTTATATGAATATGGTTATATAAAACCAAAACACGAACATAATATCAATAGTATGACCCCGTATTGCTAGTCAGGCAATACATCATAATTCGGTGCGTATAGTAGTATTTCGTTAACTGGATTATTATAAGTTGCATGACATTGTTACCTTACTAAACCAAACAACGGGTAGCTAACCCGATACTCAATTTGCCCATCTAAATTAGCGTGTCGTCACAAAGGTCACGCTATGGAAATCTTCTCATACATAAATTCGCTTACCAATCAATGTGGCACGACGGGGATCAACCGTCAAGGCGCGAACTGGGGTGATCGTCCCCAAATAGTACTATTATATGCACAAGCGTCTACCAAATCCCGGTAGTTCAAAATTCATGCTAATGGGACTTTTACTGACATAACCTAACTTTAATAATCCATTTAATTTCATCTATCGGGTCATTTAATCATTTATCGGGTCATACAATCGGGTCATACAATCATTCAGGTCCAAATCAATAAACAAACAATCGGGACAAATGGTGTCCTATTTTATAAAAACTAACATGTTATCTCCCTCGCGGGTTTATAAAACATTTCATAAAAACATTTAAAAGAGTGCGAGACTATGAACTCACGTTGATGTGGGAAAGCGGGTTATCGGCAATTCGGATGTACGGTACGCGCTTCAATCACGGAAACCTAGACAAATAATACTCGTCTTAGACTCATGTCCAATGACTTTATAAAAATAACAATTATGTATACATATGATGATTATATATATATGATGATCAAGTGGGTTTACATATTCTCGCTTACTCATTTTAGTGTTTACGTATTGGTAACTTCTTACTAGTTTACTAGTTTTACCTATTTACGTGTTTTAGGTCCAATAAACTTATTATAAGTTCTTTAACTTGTATTATCCACTTTATACTTGTATTATCAGTATTTACACTTTACATGTTGGGCCCAAATGGGTTAATCCCAATAAATAAGTTTATAAGTGTTTTAGTCCATTTTGTTGTATTATTAGTCCAATAACGTTAACTTAGCCCGTTATTATCCGTATGTTATATAGTTCGGGTTTTATCGGTTTTTACTTGTTATATATGTTTATATATCAGTATATGAGTTTATAAAAGTTTACATTAGACGGGTCCGACCGTCTAGGTTTTATTTAACAAAAACGTTAATTTTACGGTAATAGCCGAAAAAGTCGTAAAAATCATGTTTATAGTTTTATAACTTATAAAACTTATCAAACTACCATTTTTATAAAATGTCCATCTATTTATCCTTATACATATTTATATAAATGTATTATACGAGTTAGTGGGTTTTAATTCACATTTTATACTATTTTTATTTGAGTGCTTATATATTACTATTATACTTTAATTTCCAAAATTTGATTTTTACTTTCATGTTCACCAAAACTGCCATATCTAGAGTTCTATATGGTGATAGAAGCTCAAATTTTTATGACATAAACTACATGATATGTGCTCCATTTAACGCTAGTATAGCTACTGTTGAATCAGCCTCTAAGTATTTTCTAAAAATCGTCCAAAACAGTGAACTCAGATTTGTACTCTAAACTTGTTTTGATCATATCTCACTCATCCTAATGATTCCATTGCATGGCCAACTCTCACATGTGTACAAGACATTTTACTTACTGTATATCCATTAATCTATGCCATTTTTATCAGTTCATCATATGATTCTTTACTGTTTTATACAGCGAACAATTTAAACAAGATTTTAGCCTTGTTTCTTATAGTTTTTCATCTTTTTAAGCATGTTTATCAACACCAAATCCCCACACAATATTTTTAATCATCATTCATCATCATATACATATACATAAGTAAAAGAAATACAAGATTACATAATCAAAAATAACAAGAGGACGAGGAGAACAATCTTTATACCACCATGATTATGTAGGTTGTGATCAAAACATGGATTTTGATGGAGAAACTTGTGAATAACCAAGACCATCTTCAAGACCACCATTCTTCATGAACACCTTGTGGAAAGTCAGCCCCAAGACTCCATGGAAACTCCTCCTTGGATGTTATAATCACCACCAATCAATAGGGTTTCAAAAGGGCATCATCTTGTGCAAGAATAACATAGGATTTCATGGTTGATTTTGATCAATGATGGTGGTTTAAAGTGTAAATGGGACGGCACATAGAGCTAGAGAGAGAGTTTGGTGTGTTGTTTGCATGTAAGAAATGAAAACTAGTGGTATGGTGGAATGGTTTTGTGTTGAGGTGGTGTAACTTTTAAGCTAAGTTAACAAGTGTTAGCTTAGTTGCTACAAATTGGACACATCATGGGATGTGTTGCTAGTTAGGTCGGTTTTGAGTGGGGGTGGGACAAAACTTTTTTTTGTCTCATCCCCAATTATTTACGGGTACTCCTCGATTCTAGTTTCCAAGATTTGCGTGCCCTCGGGTCGTTTTACGAAAAACGTTTTTATAAATTATGAATCAACGGCACAAAACGAATCTAATAAAAATTGTCTCATAAAAAACGGAGTTCGAAAACGTAAATACGTAATCCTAAGGTTTCCGGTTTGGTCGTAAAGGACGTTAAATTAAAATCGTAAGTCCTAATCTCTTCTCGTAAATTTGTGAGTTTATGAACTAACACAAATTTAAAACTCCAAAATAATATTCACGGATAAATTTATTTTCTGAAATGTCGGACTGTCACCAAAGACGGTGTATGTAAACGTAAGCACGTAACGTTGAATCCTCCGGTTTAGACGTAGTCGATGCTACTCCAAGACGTAAATCCAAATTTCTTCAAAAAAATAAGTGAGTTCATAATATAACACTAAAATAATATTTGAGAATAAAATATCAACCATAAATTGACGGATTGTCACAGCATTTACCCCTAAACAGGATCTTTGTCCTGAAAGATCATCTTACCTTACTACTCGCTTCTTATAGAGTTAAAGCCATGTGGGTATTTCTTCCACATTCGGTCTTTTCTCACAAGTGTAATTTACTACAATACGCGAGTTTCATCAAACATAACTACGGGAATAAGATCAGGCTTAATGTTGACTTACTTTCTCTATCCATGATGTTCACGGGTTTTGATGAATGCAACTTTTTGCCGATCTAAACATTACTAAGAAACAATCAGATTCTCACTTGATAGACATTTCATCAAGTTCGATATACGAAACATAATTTACGCAGCTCTTGAAGTACTAGGGTAGATCCAGCTTATATGCCTTTCAACCCAATCTTTTACATCATCTCAATAGTCCCATACAACGGGGACTTATATCACATGATCTTTAGATCATCAATTCATTTTCCATGGTTAAAATTCAAGCTCTACATTTCATATTCACATAACCTATTGCCCACTACCGGCAGTCAATAATCAGATCCTAATTTCAACAATCATTTCAGGTTTCGCGGGTCGAGTTTTTTGTGAGGTTAGATTCGCCATCATAGGAAACCTTAAATCTAAAAGACATGTCCAACTCACTCACAATGGATGTATGTCGGGTGTCTTCATCCAAACTCCTGCTTACATATGCTCTAATATAGATCCTAACAAGATTCGATCTCGATCCTAATGCGATAATTATCAATGATAATCTCTCTAAAGGAAAACGATTATACGGTTTATTACCAAAGGTCAATCATTCAAATATAAAACAGCACTTATAGTATTTTGTATCGTTACTTTACCTCGTCCCTTCGATTGGGGTGGTACATAGTACTCTCATCAAGGTTCGTTCTCAATGACTTCTGAGCAAATCTCTAGAAATTCGATGCGAGGCGAGGATCTTGATAGAGATGATTGATACAGGCACACCATGCTTACATAACTCCTTTAAATACAATAGAGTTAATTTCTTCATCGAGAATTTATCATTAACTGGAATGATATTAGCAGATTTGGTCAGTCTATCGACGATGACCCAAATCGAATCAAATTCAGATGATGACCTTTGCGATAGCTAGACGTTCACTAATGTATGACGCAATGTCTGCTTTCATAATTTTTTATTAGTACAACTTCTTCAGACAAAGATACATTAAATCAGAAATGACAAAAATAGAATACTTATACTTACGAGATGACTACATCTCAAAATCTCAATATTTAGGCAACCACAAGTGGCCTGTTATACATTTAACGTTATCGGCTTCTCAATTCTAATGGTTTATATTAGCCGTGAAACCTTTCACTATTTATATTAACCTTTTTACAAACATCAGCTATTTTTTATATTGTTCGGCAATTTATTTTTGCACCTTCATTATTAAGGAACGTGTCCTAATTGGTTCTTTATCTTTTCTACATAATGTGTCGGTATCTATATTCACTTTCTCCTGATGAAATAAATATCATAACCGTATTTATTCAAAATTCTTTCTTCATATCTTCTGTGTTTTAGTTTCGTCTTAACTATCATTTTTATCCGTTTTACTCAATCCGACGTCTAAAGCGTCGATAATTATTACAATTAATTAGATAATAATTATTAAATTCTTATGAAACGTAAACGTAAAAGTTTTTAAATTTCTTAGTTCGACCAGTTATATAAAATGCTCAAAATAAATTTGAATTTAATTAACAAGATTTTCGTTGATTTATTGAAAATAATTAATAAGATTCGTAAGTTTTTGAAAAATCTCTAGTTATACTTTGGTCAAAATTTTCTTAGTTGAAAAGCAAAAAGTATCGTTTCAAATTTGAAGTCATGGTTTAAATGGTTTCCTCAATCCCTCTTAGGTTGTCTTGAGGTATACGCAAACATTTACCCCTAAACAGGAGTTTAGTTAAATGTTCTGGATATAAGGGAGTAATCCCTTAAAAATCCTTTGTCAAAATATTTGTCAAAACACATTTGCACTTTCTTTTTGGTAAAACCCAAAATCTTAAAAGGGCTCTTAATTTTTGAAGAGTCGATATATATATATATATATATATATATATATATATATATATATATATATATATATATATATATATATATATATATATATATATATATATATATATATATATATATATATATATATATATTACCATCATTAATCAAACGGTCAATTTATGTAAAGGATAAAGTCTTAAATCACATGTTAATTATTCAAGGTACAGGTTTTTATTGTTCGGTCAATTCAAGGCAATCTATAAATAATTATTAACTCATTCTTATTCTTATAAACAAACATATAGTCCATAATGATCACGAGCATGAATTTATCAAATTACAGCCTACACACGTGATTCACCAAATTTATGAATGTTACATGTGTATTAGTCAATCCAAACGTCACCACGTGAAACTCATAATGTTCATTACAAGTACCGGATGTAGTGATTGGAATACATAATCTTTTTCGCAGATGTGAAGTTGATGATAACCATGCCGTGGATCAAATATTTAAAACATACACTAGAACCTTGTAAATGATCGAACAAATCTTCTATTTCGAGTTATGGATATCGTTTTCGATTGTCAATTTACTCAGTTCACAGTAATCTATAAATATAAGGAATGATAACACCATAGCTCTTCATAATGACGAGCTTGGTAGAGTAAAAGCTTTCTCAGACAACTCTCTCAGTTGTACGGTAATTCTTTTAATTCAGATGGTGTTGTCGTACAGTGCACACGCCACAGGTGCAGCACCGAGAATATAATCAAATACCAAATTCAACTTGCCTTAATGGCGAAAGTCTAGGTAATTCATCAACAAATACTTACTAAAGTTTCAGATAACATAAACATCTTTTAATACATTCATATTAGGTTCTTTCTAGATTATAATATCTATGACTAATTCACAACCCTTCACGTTATAAATTCAAGTCTAAATGCAGGATATGGTCATCCATCTGGAATTATTTAGATCACTTTTGATAATCAACATCTTATCATTTAGGGGAATTCTATTCGAGTTCCCATCGATTAAGACAATGTCGTCATGTCATAATCAATCAATCCATTCTAATGGCACTATCAACTTTCTAGTTTTATTGCCGTGGATAAGATGTGAACTTCTCAAAAGACTAATAATAACTCATAATCCTTCACAAATTCAGGGATATATGGAGACACAACTACTATTAAAAGAGTAAGGTCAACGCATAATCTATGAAAGAGAATTTCAAATTAGATACAGACGAAAACATTTAACGAATATGAATATATCTCATGTTTTCATAATTTGAGTACGCATTCGAAAGCTCCTCGGATCGTTACCCAGGTCATTCAAATGAAATCAAATCATAAGAAATGATAGGAACGTCGATACATCCAGTCGGGTATCAACACTCGGTAATCAGATACTTTTCCTAAGAATCTCACTACGGGGAAATTGGACAAGAAAGAAATATCAATTGTCAATGAAGACAATTTCCACAGATGAGTAAATTCGACTCAGAAGAATAGATGCTACAGGCACATATGTAGGTGTCCCTAACACTATGTCCTTATTTTTCACTTCTTGCAGATCTCATAAATTTTAATCTTTCACAATCTTCAAAGAAAATTTAGTGTTTATTAATCAGTTTTATGGTGACTACTAATCAGCCTTGCATGGTCCATTCTAAATTGTATGTAGGCGCGCAACTATATACAATTTAAAAATTAACGATGCAATACTCAGTTCGTCAAAATTTTATCATCATGTTTATAATAAAACATTTTCATGCTTAATTCTTAAATAAGAATCAAGAATAAATTTACAAAGATTTTCTTTGTTATGAAAACAGTTAAGTTTTCCAAGGTACTTTATAAACAACCCCATTTCGATAACAATCACTTATAAATCTTACGTTGAATAATCCTTATAGTGATGAAAATTCAATTTTTCTCAATGGATACGGTTTTATCTTATAAAAACAATGAGTGATCTGCAAAAGAGTGATGAAAGCTTGTTCACCAAGAACTAACTACAATATGATAGGAAATGAGCTTTAGCCAAATAATCATGAGGTTCATGATCTCGATGGCACTCAAAAGAATAATCCACAACGTAACTCAATTCAAGATGAGTACTTGCTCAGTGGTTGCATCACTAATGCGAACATTAGGATGAAACAATAAAAGATAGATATCATCGATACATGTAGAATTTAGCAATCAAAGGTAGTCTTTTCATTAATCACAAACAAGTCAAATTGTACCGTAACACATTACGTGTCACTATGTCATACAATTTCAAAACTCATCCTACCAACTGATGTCTCAGTTAAGTTAGGGATTATTTTTAAAAGATACCACAATGAATACTAATCTACAAGAGTCATTAGGTGTTCCACATGTCCCGAAAGATCCATCGGTCCCAATTCAGAAGAAGATTTCTTCAATTTATTTCTTCGACACTAGGCCTCCTCGTTAGTAGACAATGGCCTAGGAACAACCTTTAACACAAACTAAAAATCATTAAAAACCTTATAATTCAATCACAGGACTTATCGAATTCTTCTTAACAATTTCTTATTCCATTCGGGTTATATTTTACTTTATTCAAGTTTCAATCAACTTATACTCAATTCGATATCCTACCTCATATTCCAATACTTTCAATCTTATTCTTAGGCCTTAATAGGGAAATAAAAGCTCAATATGATCAACACTTAATTTCCAATCCTATAGCTCTTACAACAACAATTATCAAATGAGTCACTAGTATGAAATGACTCACACATTCAATCAGATTTCTCGGAAAGGTACTAGGGGCATGAGGCTTTTCGGTAATGGTTCCAATGACAGCCTCAAGTGCAACATTCACCCTTTCGATTTCAAATTTAAGAATTGGGTGACAACGAATCAGATGACATATTTCTAGGTGGTATCGTTTTGTCAAACTCCACTCTATATGGAAAGATCGTCATGACATCGATATCAGATTTAATCTCTCCAATTCTTCTTCAATATCGCAATTAACTAATATCTACATTTCTACGAATATCAACCATTTGTTGGGATCATAAATATCCACAACTTGGTTTAGATCTAGGATAGCTAGAATTCCTACGAGAATAGCTTTGATTAATTTACTAGGGGATTTAGGGTTCCTTGTGACAATCTACGTCGTATAAATAACTCGTATAAATATCAAAATAATCATCAAACAATCATGTAATCAAATTACATCATATATAATCCAAGTTATATATATATTAAAATAACACTTCTCAGTCTGGCCTTGTCGGTAACTCGGGAATTCTTCGGCACCGTTATAGTCAAAAGATTTTTAGACATTTTTAGAAAAATGTTTATAATTAAAAAGATTTTGAAATGTTTTATTCAAAACCTTGGTTTTAAAAATCTTTCGTTCTCTATAACGAGAGCTCTGGTACCAAACTGTAAAGTCCCCAAATTTATACAACTCAATACAGCGGAAGACTAGTTGGTGTTACGGGATAGCACATTACTCACATCATAGACAACGCTTAAAAATCGCGTCGTTTATTAATAAAGCATTTCCATTCATAAATATCAAATTTACATAGGTCCCAAGTCATATTATTTCATACAGGTTTTATACAACATTTGAATGGAAATAATAATTTAAGTGCGGGCCATGAATTCTTGTTGTCTTCCCGAGAATTACCTTCAAGTACCTGAGATATAACATGTTAAAAGAAAAGCTCAGCGATAACGCCGAGTGAATTCATAGAGTTTAATAAATTCCATCAATATAACTTTGGTGTAAAATTATTACCAAAAATCATTTCGTACAAATCATTGTAATAGGCCATAAAATAGCCAAAGTCATTTTTATACAAATCCTTATCGAAAATCATAATATAGGCATTTGCCTTAAAAATCGTTATACGAGCCAATGTCGTAAAAAAACATCATACAAGACGTTTTATAACGTTGTATAGATTAAATAAAATCCGTTATATGAATATGGTTATATAAAACCAAAACACGAACATAATATCAATAGTATGACCCCGTATTGCTAGTCAGGCAATACATCATAATTCGGTGCGTATAGTAGTATTTCGTTAACTGGATTATTATAAGTTGCATGACATTGTTACCTTACTAAACCAAACAACGGGTAGCTAACCCGATACTCAATTTGCCCATCTAAATTAGCGTGTCGTCACAAAGGTCACGCTATGGAAATCTTCTCATACATAAATTCGCTTACCAATCAATGTGGCACGACGGGGATCAACCGTCAAAGCGCGAACTGGGGTGATCATCCCCAAATAGTACTATTATATGCACAAGCGTCTACCAAATCCCGGTAGTTCAAAATTCATGCTAATGGGACTTTTAGTGACATAACCTAACTATAATAATCCATTTAATTTCATCTATCGGGTCATTTAATCATTTATCGGGTCATACAATCGGGTCATACAATCATTCAGGTCCAAATCAATAAACAAACAATCGGGACAAATGGTGTCCTGTTTTATAAAAACTAACATGTTATCTCCCTCGCGGGTTTATAAAACATTTCATAAAAACATTTAAAAGAGTACGAGGCTATGAACTCACGTTGATATGGGAAAGCGGGTTATCGGCAATTCGGATGTACGGTACGCGCTTCAATCACGGAAACCTAGACAAATAATACTCGTCTTAGACTCATGTCCAATGACTTTATAAAAATAACAATTATGTATACATATGATGATTATATATATATATGATGATCAAGTGGGTTTACATATTCTCGCTTACTCATTTTAGTGTTTACGTATTGGTAACTTCTTACTAGTTTACTAGTTTTACCTATTTACGTGTTTTAGGTCCAATAAACTTATTATAAGTTCTTTAACTTGTATTATCCAATTTATACTTGTATTATCAGTATTTACACTTTACATGTTGGGCCCAAATGGGTTAATCCCAATAAATAAGTTTATAAGTGTTTTAGTCCATTTTGTTGTATTATTAGTCCAATAACGTTAACTTAGCCCGTTATTGTCCGTATGTTATATAGTTAGGGTTTTATCGGTTTTTACTTGTTATATATGTTTATATATCAGTATATGAGTTTATAAAAGTTTACATTAGACGGGTCCGACCGTCTAGGTTTTATTTAACAAAAACGTTAATTTTACGGTAATAGCCGAAAAAGTCGTAAAAATCATGTTTATAGTTTTATAACTTATAAAACTTATCAAACTACCATTTTTATAAAATTTCCATCTATTTATCCTTATACATATTTATATAAATGTATTATATGAGTTAGTGGGTTTTAATTCACATTTTATACTATTTTTATTTGAGTGCTTATATAATACTATTATACTTTAATTTCCAAAATCTGATTTTTACTTTCATGTTCACCAAAACTGCCATATCTAGAGTTCTATATGGAGATAGAAGCTCAAATTTTTATGAAATAAACTACATGATATGTGCTCCATTTAACTCTTCTATAGCTACTGTTGAATAAGCCTCTAAGTATTTTCTAAAAATCGTCCAAAACAGTGAACTCAGATTTGTACTCTAAACTTGTTTTGATCATATCTCACTCATCCTAATGATTCCATTGCATGGCCAACTCTCACATGTGTAAAAGACATTTTACTTACTGTATATCCATTAATCTATGCCATTTTTATCAGTTCATCATATGATTCTTTACTGTTTTATACAGCCAACAATTTAAACAAGATTTTAGCCTTGTTTCTTATAGTTTTTCATCTTTTTAAGCATGTTTATCAACACCAAATCCCCACACAATATTTTTAATCATCATTCATCATCATATACATATACGTAAGTAAAAGAAATACAAGATTACATAATCAAAAATAACAAGAGGATGAGGAGAACAATCTTTATACCACCATGATTATGTAGGTTGTGATCAAAACATGGATTTTGATAGAGAAACTTGTGAATAACCAAGACCATCTTCAAGACCACCATTCTTCATGAACACCTTGTGGAAAGTCAGCCCCAAGACTCCATGGAAACTCCTCCTTGGATGTTATAATCACCACCAATCAATAGGGTTTCAAAAGGGCATCATCTTGTGCAAGAATAACATAGGATTTCATGGTTGATTTTGATAAATGATGGTGGTTTAAGGTGTAAATGGGACGGCACATAGAGCTAGAGAGAGAGTTTGGTGTGTTGTTTGCATGTAAGAAATGAAAACTAGTGGTATGGTGGAATGGTTTTGTGTTGAGGTGGTGTAGCTTTTAAGCTAAGCTAACAAGTGTTAGCTTAGTTCCTACAAATTAGACACATCATGGGATGTGTTGCTAGTTAGGCCGGTTTTGAGTGGGGGTGGGACAAAACTTGTTTTTGTCTCATCCCCAATTATTTACGGGTACTCCTCGATTCTAGTTTCCTCAATTTGCGTGCCCTCGGGTCGTTTTACGAAAAACGTTTTTATAAATTATGAATCAACGGCACAAAATGAATCTAATAAAAATTGTCTCATCAAAAACGGAGTTCGAAAACGTAAATACGTAATCCTAAGGTTTCCGGTTTAGTCGTAAAGGACGTTAAATTAAAATCGTAAGTCCTAATCTCTTCTCGTAAATTTGTGAGTTTATGAACTAACACAAATTTAAAACTCCAAAATAATATTCACGGATAAATTTATTTTCTGAAATGTCGGACTGTCACCAAATTCGGTGTATGTAAACGTAAGCACGTAACGTTGAATCCTCCGGTTTAGACGTAGTCGATGCTACTCTAAGACGTAAATCCAAATTTCTTCCCAAAAATAAGTGAGTTCATAATATAACATTAAAATAATATTTGAGAATAATATATGAGAATAAAATATCAACCATAAATTGACGGATTGTCACACCCTGCTAGTGTAATTTTGAACTCAGCTTATCAATAAGTTATTCTAGCTTATCCAGACTTGCAACAACTTATTTTTTGTGATAGGTCTTCATTATTTGACCCATTTAAGTAGACTGGAGCTTATTGGACTTTGACTTTGACTTTTTACTAGAAAACCAACTTATTTGACTTTTACATAAGTGCTTATTTGCTTTTTCCAGCTTATTGAGTCAGCTTATTTGAAAACTCTTTCTTGATTTTGCTTAATTAAGTCATTTAGAAGCCATAGAAACTTGAATCAGCACTTGGGGTGGCCTAGAACTCAAAAACGACTATTTTGTCGTTTTCTGTAGATTGCTTATTGCATTTTCAGGCTTATTCCTTGGGCTTATTTCAAATTTCTTTTTGCAGAAGTCTTATTTAGGTCAAAAGAAGCTTGTGTGTCAAATTTTAGCATATGGCATTGGCTTATAGCTTAATGGGCCAAAAAGTCCATTAAGAATAAGTTGCTTGGTATAAGCTAGCTTATTTCACACTTTCAGCTTTTGGGCCTTTGGAAAAAGTTGTTTAAAATCAAATTTTGAGTCAACCTGTGCTTTTTGGGCTTATTTTGAACACTTTTTGTTATTGAGCCCAAATTTGGCCCAATAAGGTACTGTTTTGGGTTTAGCCCATTTTCTAGGCCCATTAAGGGTATTTAGGTAATTTCACTTTCATTTCTGAGTTATTAAGGGTTAAATTAAGCTAGTTTGCAAGTTTTTAGAATTTTTTATGATTTTTGGATTTTAAATATTATTTTATTATTAAAAATTAAAAGTCTGATTTTCTATATTTTTATATTTTTCCTAGGTTCTAAACACTTAATTAGGATTTTTGCAACTTTCCAAATATTTTTAGAGTCTTTTAATTATTCTCTAGAATTAATTTAAGTTTTAATTGATTTTAGTTGTTTTTAATTGTTTAAAAATAGTTTTTAGTGGTTTTAAAATTTTGAAAAATACTTTTTAGCTTAATTAGGGTATTTTTGTGGTTTACAAACTTTAAAATCTTGTTTGGAACTTTTTAATAATTAATTGTGATTTTTAGGGCTTTAATTAGCATTAAAAAGTCATTATCTAATTAATTAAAAGGTTTTGGCAAGTTTGGATTTTTTGTAAACTCTTAGAATATTATTGTGGATTTTTGGTAATTTTTAGGAATTTTTAGGTTAAAATTTTAATTTTAGTGCTTTTTTACGAGTTTACGTGTACACCTTTTTCGACTTAGTTTAATCCGTCTTCGTAACCGTCATTCTCTTCTAATCTCATTTCTATTTTTCTTTCTCAACAATATAATCACAAATCAAATCCAAATCATTACACACATAACACACTAGCCTCCTTGAGAACGATCCCCACTTAGGGTCATAACTTGTGGTTTTCCTAAACTACTCGTTAATACTTGCCACTTTTGCTCTCTTTTCCTAAAGAGTAGTAAAACTCAACTATCAGGAGCAAAACGGATTTTCATATCAAAATGGATTTTAATGGTGACATATACTTACCCAAAACCCATTTATTTCACGATGATGAAGATTGTGGTGACATAAGGATGGTAGGATAGGTTAAGTCCAATGATTCTTCTAGAACCGGAGGAATCTTCCAAAGGAAATTCCATAGCTAGAAATAGTAGTCCTTAGGAAAGATGGAGAAAGATTGTGAACGTAGCTGAATGCTGACCAAGTACTTAAGTTAGCATTGGAACAATCACAACAAGGTGCTAGTTATGACGTATTGGTAAGCATTGAATGGGTTGAAGAATGAAAAAGAATTGTAAAGATAAAGGGTGTAACACCCCCAAATTTATAAAATTCAATACAGCGGAAGACTCGTTGGTGTTACGGGATAGCACATTACTCACATCATACACAACGCTTAAAAATTACGTCGTTTAATAATAAAGCATTTCCATTCATAAATATCAAATTTACATAGGTCCCAAGTCATTGTATTTCATACAAGTTTTACAAATAATTTGAATGCAAATTTGTTGTTTAAGTGCGGGCCGTGAATTCTTGTTGTCTTCCCGAGAATTACCTTCAAGTACCTGAGATAAAACATGTTAAAAGAAAAGGTCAGCGATAACGCCGAGTGAATTCATAGAGTTTAATAAAATCCATCAATATAACATCGGTATAAAATTATTACCGAAAATCATTTTTGTACAAATCATTGTAATATTCCATAAAATAGCCAAAGTCATTTAATACAAATCTTTATCAAAAATCATAATATAGGCTTTCGCCTTCAAAATCATTATACGAACCAATGTCGTAAAAATAATACAATACGTTTTATAACGTTGTATAGAAATAAAAACCGTTATATGAATATGGTTATGAAAAACAAAACACGAACATAATATAAATAGTATGACCCTGTATTGCTAGTCAGGCAATACATCGTAATTCGGTGCGTATAGCAGTATTTCGTTAATTGGATTATTATAAGCCGCATGACATTGTTACCTTACTACAACAAACAACGGGTAGCTAGCCCGAAACTCAATTTGCCCATCTAAATTAGCGTGTCGTCACAAAGGTCACGCTATGGAAATCTTCTCATACATAAATTCGCTTACCAATCAATGTGGCACGACGGGAATCAACCGTCAAGGCGCGAACTGGGGTGATCGTCCCCAAATAGTACTATTATATGCATAAGCGTCTACCAAATCCCGGTAGTTCACAATCCATGCTAATGGTACTTTTAGTGAATTAACCTAACTTTAATAATCCATTTTATTTCATCTATCGGGTCATTCTATCATTCATCGGGTCATACAATCATTCGGGTCCAAATCAACAAACAAACAATCAGGACAAATGTGTCCTATTTTATAAAAACTAACATGTTATCTCCCTCGCGGGTTCCTAAAACATTTCATAAAAAAATTTAAAAGAGTGTGAGGCTATGAACTCACGTTGATGTGAGAAAGCGGGTTATCGGCGATTCGGATGTACGGTACGTGCTTCAATCACGGAAATCTAGACAAATAATACTCGTCTTAGACTTTTGTCCAATGACTTTATAAAAATAACAATTATGTATACATATGATGATTTTATATATATGATGATCAAGTGGGTTTATATATTCTCATTCACTCATTTTTGTGTTTATGTATTGGTAACTTCTTACTAGTTTACTAGTTTTACCTATTTATGTGTTTTAGGTCCAATAAGCCTATTATAAGTTTATTAACTTGTATTAATCCATTTCATACTTGTATTATCAGTATTTACACTTTACATGTTGGGCCTAAATGGGTTAAGCCCAATAAATAAGTTTATAAGTGTTTTAGCCCATTTTGTTGTATTATTAGTCCAATAACATTAACTTAGCCCGTTAATGTCCGTATGTTTTATAGTTCGGGTTTTATCGGTTTTTACTTGTTATATATGTTTATATATCAGTATATGATTTTATAAAAGTTTACATTAGACGGGTCCAACCGTCTAAGTTTTATTTAACAAAAACGTTAATTTTACGGTAATAGCCGAAAAAGTCGTAAAAATCATGTTTATAGTTTTATAACTTATAAAACTTATCAAACTACCATTTTTATAAAATTTCCATTTATTTATCCATATACATATTTATATAAATGTATAATATAAGTTAGTGGGTTTTAATTCACATTTTATACTATTTTTATGGAGTGCTTATATAATACTATTATACTTTAATTTCCTAAAATCAGATTTTTACTTTCATGTTCATCAAAACAGCCATATCTAGAGTTCTATATGGTGATAGAAGCCCAAATTTTTATGTCATAAACTACATGATATGTGCTCCAATTAACTCTTCTATGGCTACTGTTGAATCAGCCTCTAAGTATTTTATAAAAATCGTCCAAAACAGTCTATGCAGATTTGTACTCTAATATTGTTTTGATCATATCTCACTCATTATAATGATTCCATTGTATGGCCAACTCTCACATGTGTACAAGACTCATAAATTAATGTATATCAATTTATTCAAGCCATTTTATCAGTTTATCATATGATTCTTTACTGTTTTATAAAGCCTACTAAATTAAGCAAGATTAACCATTTTTACATGTAGTTTGTGCATCTTTTTACCCATGTTTATCAACACCAAATCCCCACATAATATTTTTATCATCATATATCATCATACACATAAACATTAATAAGAAAATACATGATTACATAATCAAAATAACAAGAGGATGGGGAGAACAATCTTTATACCACCAAGATGATGTAGGTTGTGATTAGGACATGGATTTTGATGGAGAAACTTGTGATAAACCAAGACCATCTTCAAGACCACCATTCTTCAAGAACTCCTTGTGGAAAATCAGCCCTAAGACTCCATAGAAACTCCTCCTTGGATGTTATAATCACCACCAATCAATAGGGCTTCAAAAGGGCTTCAACTTATGGATGAATAACATGAGATTTTGTGGTTAATTTTGATCAAATGGGTGTTTTAAGGGTGAGATGAGACGGCATAGATGAGTGAGAGAGAGAGTTGTGAGTTTATTTGCATGTAAAAATGGAAGTAATGGAAGGAGCTAGTGGTTTTGCTAGTTTTGGTGGGTGAATAATGCTTCAAAGTGAAGCTAACTTACAAGTGTAAGTGTTAAGCTACCACTTTGACACATCAAGTGGTGTGTTGTAGTGTTGTGGCCGGTTATAGTGGGGGTGGGACAAGTGTCCCACTTGTCTCATCCCCATTTATTTACGGGTACTCCTCGATTCTAGTTTCCTCGAATTGTGTGCCCTCGGGTCGTTTTACGAAAAACGTTTTTATAAATTATGAATCAACGGCACAAAACGAATCTAATAAAAATTGTCTCATCAAAAACGGAGTTCGAAAACGTAAATACGTAATCCTAGGGTTTCCGGTTTAGTCGTAAAGGACGTTAAATTATAATCGTAAGTCCTAATCTCTTCTCGTAAATTTGTGAGTTTATGAACCAACACAAATTTAAAATTCCAAAATAATATTCACGGATAAATTTATTTTCTGAAATGTCGGACTGTCACCAAAGACGGTGTATGTAAACGTAAGCACGTAACGTAGAATTCTCCGGTTTAGACGTAGTCGATGCTACTTCAAGACGTAAATCCAAATTTCTTCCCAAAAATAAGTGAGTTCATAATATAACATTAGAAATAATGTTTTTAAATAATACTTGAGAATAAAATATCAACCATAAATTGACGGATTGTCACAAAGGGTGTAAAGAAAGAAGCCCTCCTTACAACCTTAGGCAGAAACCGGGTCAATTCATATGCTATTGAGATAATTTTTAATGATTCTTGATATTGAAGATAGACATCATAGACCCAGTGATGCAATGCACAACCCATCCCAGCTAACTCAGATATCTCTCAAAAGATATTTGTTTTAATCACACGGAGACAACACATTATCTATTGATTTATTCACTCTGAATAAATTGGTATTGAAAAGGTGGCACTCCTCTCCAGCCTCCGATCACTAAAATCCAAAGTGCACGATCGAGTCTAGAGCCATTTGAGATCATCAAATATCTCATTAGGACATACTTTCATAATTCCTTGCTTCTTCAAACACTGTGAAAAGTAAGAAAGATTTTAAGAGTCCTACGTAAAATCTTCATGATCATTGCCTAAACATCCGAGTAATACGAAAGTATTTACAATGAAGATTGAAATCCTTCTTGAGCGAATATCAAAAATCTCATGGTAGGTGACTTGTGCGATTCTTTATGAATCAAGCTTGTGATAACTGGAAAGCAACAGTGGTTTATTTCTTAACTGAATTTAAATACCTTCCAGGCCTCTACGCAATATCTTAGTGATCTTACCAGAACACTCAGAGTGATACCTCAGTGTTCACAGTGATGAGTGGAAATCCTTCTAGTGTTAACCTCAAACAGCACTTGGTTGGTAACTTGCAAGATTCTATACGAATCAAGCTCATGACAACTAGAAAGCAACGATGGTGCGATTCTTTAATGAATCAAACTTGTTCCATGAATCAGAATTGACGGCTTCAATCATGCGGATAATTCTATCCAAATGATTCACTCTTTACGTTCGCAGTCAGCTTTGGACGGTCGAGTAAAGAGAACGGGTTTACCCGCGAAATCTGGTCAAGGAGATTTTTAATTAAATCTACCTGCCACAAGTACGATATTTTATATCGTCCAACGGTCTTCACCGACCGGAGGTAAAATTCTACCGAATTAGAATGAAATGTTCAAAGCCATTTCGTTCGTGTCTATTTATGTTGCGGCATTTGAAGACGGTGGCGTTGCGGAATCCAAGAAGAAGTCGTCTCCGCATGCTTATACTTTATGCACTTTTATAACTCGATTTTACTCAGGTTAAAATTTTATCGTTGTACCAATCTCTTCGAATTGAAAAACTTGTGTTTAATGTGTGACTCAGTTTTATTATGGTGAAAACAAAAAGGTTTGTCGTTGTAGTATATTAAAATGTGCAAAACAATTAAATTAATAGAGCGTTAAAATAAATCTAAGTCTACTTAAAATAAAGGTGCGATATTTAAAACTTGACGGAAATTAAAATTAACTAAATGACTAAAAATAAAAGCGTGACGAGAATTAAAATTAGACAAGTATTAAAATGAGAATGTAAAAATTAAACAAGACAAAACATAAAAATAATCCAGATCGGAATGTATTCCGATCACCCCAATCGGAATATCACCAAACCTGTCGAAATATTGCTCGGAACATTCTGATCGGAATACTGTCACTAGTCCCAATCGGAATACCAAGAACCTACCTCCAGATCGGAATGTATAACTCTGATCGAAATGTATAGTGAACTTGGTCGGAATGCTGATCGGAACCCGCCGATCGGAATACTGTCACTAGTCCCAATCGGAATACCAAACATGCACCTCAATCGGAATGTGGAAAGGAGAACCAATCGGAAAGCTGTCACTCTAACCTGATCGGAATAACCTAACTTCCCCTGATCGGAATACCAAGCCCCCTCAATCGGAATATACAAACCCTTTTCCGACCAAGCCAAGAAGCTATGGTCGGAATGTATAAACCCTTTTCCGATTGTAAGATCGGAATACGAAGAAAAGTACCAAAAATAAGCCAGAAAAATAAGCTATAATCCTAATAAGCACAAGACGAAATATATAAAGTAAACCGAATCAAAATAAGCTACTAGACTGAAATTTGACAACTTTAAAGACACGAAAAAGATAAGCTTTACTAAAAACAACTTTATATACGAAAATAACTTTTGCAAAAACTATATAAACTTGAAAATAAACCAAATAAGCTATGAAAATAGATGATTTAAAACAATCAAAAGAATAAAAATGAAATCTTTAAACAAATAAACAAGATAAAAAGCATATAAATCAAAGATTAAAGAAAGGTAGAAGAAGATCAACAAGATAAAGTAAAGGTGCGAGAATTAAAGAAACACTTACGTGAAATTAAAAGGTAATTAAGGTGTAAAACATGTATTTAAAGGTGCAAGTAATTAAAAGTGCAATAAAATAAAGGTGGAAGAACTAGTTTGTCAATCTAGCCAACAAGAAAAATGATTATCTATCTAATCTATATATAGGGGAGGATTAGGAAGCTTCCTCCCCTCCTTCATTTCTTCTTAATTGCGAGATTAAGTCCCTCCTTCTTTTAATCTTCATTAATTGCATTATTAGTCCTTTATTATTCTAATCTTCTTTAAACTTGAACTTTGAGGACTTTTGGCTTCGAGATTTCTTTGAACTTGTCTTTAAATTCTTCAATGAAATAGACTTGAGTTCTTCGGCTTTTGATAAACTTCCGTCTTTTGACTTTTTCTTCGATAAATCTTCAGAATTGGTCTTGGACTTCCGTTATTTTTGCACTCTTGACTTCTTGACTTCGTCTTTCATCTTTTTCTTCAATAAAAGTCCGTAAATGTCCGTGAATGTCCGTGTTTTCTCCACTTTTTACCTTTTCGTCCTAAATCACAACAAAAACACAAACCACGCATAATTCCGACATAAAAGACATAAAATACACGTTTTGGCTCGGTTATTATTGTAATTAAGTGGTAGAAAAGATGGGTGTTTACACACCTATCAAATCCCCTACACTTGACCATTGCAATGTCCTCATGCAATGCATTAGTTACAAAGCAAGATTACACTTTTCATCATAATTAATCCACGTTGGCCTTTATTAAAGAAATAGAAAATTAAAAACATACAAAATAAAGAAATCAAAAGCATACCTTGGGTTTTGGAAATGTTATGAATAATCATCATCCTCAAGTTTTCACTTTCTCCAAACCAAGCTTAAAAATGAGATCATTGTCATTATAAGTTAGTAAACTATCACGAACTCATGTGGGCCAATTACTCACTTAGACTCCCTTATTCCTAGGTGTATCTCTTATATTTTATCATTGTCTTGAATGATCACGAGGATGCATTTTTGACTTATTTCGATAGTTATTAAGTCTGAAAATAAAGTGAACGATTTAATCAATAGTTAGCTAAAGGACAAAATCTTTTAAAACTGCTTCTCGGGACCTCATAAAGTTCATATCTTGGCATAACTCGCTTCGCGATTTGAGACCTTTCTCGGACCGATATTTGGCAGTGACTTCATACTTCAAACCTTGAGAGACGTTCATGAAATAATGGTATTCTCTTCATAATGGAATTTCTTCACTTGAAGTTTTGAGAGATTCATACTTGGACCACGACTTCTTCATTTTTCTCCAATCTTTATTTTGGACTTTGATATACAACGATTCGCCTCCTTTTATGACTTGGATCTATTTATCCTCATACCTTGTTAGGGTCTTTTCGGATACACTTCTCCATGACTTTTGGGGAGTATTTGCTTTTCGTCATGTGTCTCGATCCTTCATATTGATTTTCGATAAATGATTCTTCACATCACTTTGGATCTTTAGCAACAAAATATAGCCCTCATGCCTTGTTAGGGCCTTTTCGGACTCGCCAATCTTCGCATCCCGCTTCAATAAGTTATGCCTTGGCTATGAACTCTAATCCATACCGAGCAACTTTTAAACGATCTTGGGCTAGAAGCTAAGTAACTTTTCAAATCGTACAACCTTATTTATTAGTAGATAAATTTATTAGCAAGCGATGGGAGAATAGGATTATAATTAACTCACATAAATTCACGAAAGAATACCGAACTTATAATTGGCTCTATCATCTCTCGTTCTCCACAGTTTAAAATCTCAAGGAATGAGACTCGTGGATGCTTAGCCTATTAAATCAAAGTTTTGGGTTTTCGAGTCGCCTATAGGATCTTGCAAATTCTTAGACTTTTTCAAGTTTAGAAATCGCGTTTTAAAGTTCCCTTGATAAACGACTCTCTAGGATCATGATGACGTATAGTCCCCAAACCGGGTCATGAGCCCGGCCCACGGGTACTACCCGTATCCGGCCCATCACAGATGGGTGGATAAATATCACTCAGGCTTATGGGCTTGAGTGAACAGTGCCCGCACACGTGTGCGGCCCACGGCCCAAGGCGGCCGACATAAGATCAGACAGAATAATATTCTGTCTGGGCATATCTTAATCCTAATACGAAGAGATATTCATTGCCAGAATTAGAAGATAACAATCATTCTAATTCTGGTGCTTATCTCTTCCTTGGGGCCGAAGGATCAGTGAAAGCCCACTGGGGTTTCACTGCCTATAAAAGGAACCCCCAAGGGTTCCACAAAGGTATCACAATTCACTCTAAACTCACATATAACCCTAAATCGATTACTTACTCTCACGCCGGAGTCTAATCGTGGGAAACCCTCCCACGGTAAGCTTAACGCGTGTCGTTTAGTGTGCAGGATCCCAACCAGAAGATTCACTTGGTGCAGGAGCCGGTACCCAGCCAACCCGAATTAAGCCTAATACGGGTCTAGCAAGGATCAACCAACTTTTGCATCAACAGATCAATTATAGGAACTTGCGAAAAGTTCTTGTTCTTAACCCGTGAGAGTTAAGACTTTCGCGTTTTATAGCTCCCTATATAAAAGCCTAGCAAAACTTGATTTAAACACGTTAAGGATACTAGCTAGAGTAACTTAGATAAGTAAACTCGGGTTGAGTCAAAAGATTCACAACGTTTGAGAACTAAAACCACTTTATTAAACATTTATTCTAATAAGGAAAGAAAATAACTATACAAAGGGAAAAACTAATAGGCCAAAATAGATCAAAAATTTTGAAAAATGTCGAAAAATTGATTTTCCGGTTAAAATGAGGACAAATACAAGGAAAAGACCACTTAACTTCGATAGAAGTCCCCCCTACACTTAAGATAAACATTGTCCTCAATGTTTAAGCATGTGGGAGTTAACTCCCCTACACTTAGGACATTGTGCACTTTGTTTAAATCTCGCTAAGGAAAAGACAACTAAAGAGATTCCTATTTTAATATTGAGAAAATATAAAATAGTGAATCGAAAAGAGTTTAGGATAGAACCGGGATAATGGAACACGGAATCACGGGTCGTCAAGAAGCATCAAGATTAGATCATTGAAGCTCGAATCCCTGATTATAAGAAGAGAGGAGAGGGAATAGCAAACCAAAGGGTCCCCCCTACACTTATGATAAAGAAAGCGAAAAGATAGATGCATGGGTTGCCTCCCAAGAAACGCTTGATTTTTGTTAACCGAGTCATTAGCCTGACTCGACCTTGATCATCAACGGAAGAAGCATGAAACATATCCACCAGGATCAAAGACATAGTTTTTGTCCATCAAATAGCACAAGCTTAAGGCGAACAAGGCAAGCCAAAGAAGAGTAGGCAAGGTTCCCTTAAGCAGTGATGGAGCACGGTGGAAGCAAGGGTGAAGTGGTGCAAGCAGATTGCCATAAGTTCCAAAGATATTTCCTTTTATTTCATCAGGTGGATACTGAGATGGCTGCAGAATGTCAATACCGGGGTCGAACACCTTTTCCTTTAGGGGAAAATAGCACTCAGGCTCAGCAGAGTGTGAAGAAGATCCGCAAAGAAGCACAACCTCGTCCTCAGAAGGGGGACAAAGAGGTGTCAAATCATAGGTGCAACGGATATTGGTGTCGACCGGTTTCTTCTCCTTTGAAAGAATGTGCTACAAATCCAAAGTAGGATCAAGACGATAATCTTTAAAGTCCAAAGGAGGAGCATCACTCTCATGCGGGAAGTAAGTGTTGAGAAATTCAGAGAAGTCTTCCTCAAATGAGTAATCGTTCAAAGTAGGATCGAGTGATGGCGGAGGATCTTCAGCATGTGAAGGATCGCTCGAAAGAGTATCAGCCTCATCGAAATCATCGTATGTGGGCAGCTCGGGATACTCGGAAGTACAATCATCAAAATCATCCGAGTCTGAGCTAGAATCATCATCATAAGCATCAAAGACCGGTGGAGAATCATAAATGGGAGAAGCGTCCAAAGTGGAGCGAGAATCATCCATATCAAAGTCAATGAGTGGATTATCGATGCAAGAGTCGAATAGAGGATTGTCGTAGACGACAAAGTCATCAAGCACATTAATCATATTCACTGATTCTCGTCCAAAAGATTTGCCTGTAAGCTTCCCCATTTTAAAAAGTTTTGAATCATCCCCGACTCGTAAGATTAACTCACCTTCGGCCACATCCACTAAAGCTCGTCCGGTTCTCAAAAATGGCCGACCAAGTATTAAATGAATACGAGGGTCCATTTCATAATCAACTACGACAAAATCGACAAGGAAAGTAAATGTGCCAACGTTGATGAACACGTCTTCGGCTATACCAACGGGGTAAGCGAGAGTGCGGTTTGCAAGTTCAAGAGTTATCTTTGTTGGAGTGAGGTCGGGTAATGATAGTGTTTTCCAAACACTTAGTGGCATCAAATTAATACTGGCCCCGAGATCAGCAAGGGCAGTAAATTCTTCAGTTTTGTTGAACACGCAAGGCAACACAAAACGACCGGGATCTCCAAGCTTTTCCGGAAGTTCTTTAAGAATAATTGTAGAGCAGTTTTCATTTAAGCGTGTGTTGGCGAGTGCCATCAACTTCTCCTTCTTGCTAAGCAATTCCTTGAATGCTTTGACAAATTTCGGCATGTGGCAAAGTGCTTCAACAAGGCTAATGTTGATGGTCATTTGAGATAGCATATTCACATATTTCGATACTTGACAGTCATTCTTGGTTAGCTCGTTGGTCTTGCCTAAGCGAGAAGGATATGGGATGTTGGGTTTATAGGTGGAAGGTGAAGGTGTAGTTGGTAAAGGTTGAGATGTTGAAGGATCCTTCCGAGATACATCGTCATGAAGAGGCGGAGACGGTAATGGTGCACTAATACTAGGTATAGGAGGAGTAGGGATACATGGTGGTGGAGGAGGTGTAGATGATGGTGGTGGGATTGGTGGTCCTACGATGGTGACTCCACTACGAGTAGTAATAGCACTCACATTAGCTCGCGGATTAGTGATGGTGTTTGAAGGTAGAGAACTTGAAGAAGAAGGTTGAGTGGCGGGCAAGAAACTAGCCAACAGATTCTTTAATTCAGTCGTTTGAGTGCTGAAGGAGGATTGAATATTATCATGAACCTCGGTTCTAATGTCATTACCTTGCTTCATGATATCTCATTTCAAATTGATTATTTGGCTCTGTAGATTCTTGATTTGCTCACCTTGAGTTCTCATGATGGCTTCAACATCGGGGTTAATGGGTGGGGTTTGTTGGGTGGGTGGTTGATAAGGATTAGAAGCTCTTGGTGGGATTTGGTTGCTTCTATTGTAGTTGTTGGCGGGGTTTTGGTTTTGAGGAGAAAAACCGGGTGAAAGTTGTTGGATCGGTAACTCAGCAGATTTCTATCCCCTTGTTGTCTAGCTTGGTAATTTTCCGGTGAATAATTACCATAAGCTGCATACACATTTTCCGGATTTCCTTGTGTAGAAGGAAAATCGGTGTATGAGTAAGGACCGCCGCATGTTTCACAAGGATTAGCAACCGCTTTAACTTGTTGTTGTTGTTGGTTTGAAGCGAGAAGCGTAATACTTTTGCTCATTTCAGTCATCATGCGGGTGAGTTCGGTCATCTCAGGGTTTGCTGAAGTGGAAGAAACATTGACTCTCGGGTTATTCCTAGAAGAAGCAGAGGAATCCCAGTTTTTGTGGTGAGTAGTCATGTTCTCAATTAACTCTCTACACTCCTCGGGTCTCCTTTTCATGAATGTGCCACCGGCGGCAGCATTAATCGTATCACGATCTCGAAAAGTCAAACCGTTGTAGAAAGTATCAATTAGGGTCACAGGGAGCATGTTGTGGTTTGGAAATTTATCGATCAAGACATTATATCTTTCCCAAGCGTCAAAAAGAGATTCATCAGGGTCTTGCATGAAACCGCTGATCTGATTGCGAAGGCTCGTGACCATGGATGGTGGAAAGTAGCGCGACAAAAAGCGTTGAGTCATGTCATCCCAAGTGTGAATAGAATTCTTCGGGAGACGATCAAACCATTTCTCGGCATGATGTAATAAAGTATGTGGAAAGAGTTGTAGGCGAAGTTCATCCATTGTGGCACCAGCCAACTTCATGTTTTGGGTGATTGTAATAAACTTGTCGAGGTGTTTGTTGGCATCATCATCAGGCAATCCACGGAATGGGTTAGTTTGCACTTGCTGAATCGTGTGGTGCTTCAACCAAAACTCAGGAGCGTTGATTTGCATCGGCGCAATCGGTCCTCCTCGTCCAAACATTTTAGGTTGACAAAGCTCCTCCATGGTCCGAAGATCGGGCTGTGGAAGAACATTGTTGTTATTATTAGGGTGCGGTGGATTATTGTTATTAACACCATACATAGATAAATCTTCTTGAGTCTCGGGCTCTTGGTAATTAGAAGATCTAGTACGCATACACCTGAAAATGCAAAAGAAAAAGAAACCAAACACAAAGACAATATATATACACAATAAAAATCAAATCTTTTTGGATTTTTGAAATTTTTAATTTTTATGGATTTTTAACAGTTTTTTAATTTTTATGGTTTTTTGAATTTTTTTTAAGCAAGAAAAATAACGCTCACAAGTGAACGGATCCCAAAAAGCAACGCGTCTCTCACAGAAAACCGTTAATCTTTACGAAAAGAGTCGGCAGCGGCGCCATTTTATAACTCGATTTTACTCAGGTTAAAATTTTATCGTTGTACCAATCTCTTCGAATTGAAAAACTTGTGTTTAATGTGTGACTCAGTTTTATTTTGGTGAAAACAAAAAGGTTTGTCGTTGTAGTATATTAAAATATGCAAAACAATTAAAGTAAAAGAGCGTTAAAATAAATCTAAGTCTACTTAAAATAAAGGTGCGATATTTAAAACTTGACGGAAATTAAAATTAACAAAATGACTAAAAATAAAAGCGTGACGAGAATTAAAATTAGACAAGTATTAAAATGAGAATGTAAAAATTAAACAAGACAAAACATAAAAATAATCCAGATCGGAATGTATTCCGATCACCCCAATCGGAATATCACCAAACCTGTCGGAATATTGCTCGGAAGATTCTGATCGGAATACTGTCACTAGTCCCAATCGGAATACCAAGAACCTACCTCCAGATCGGAATGTATACCTCTGATCGGAATGTATAGTGAACTTGGTCAGAATGCTGATCGGAACCCGCCGATCGGAATACTGTCACTAGTCCCAATCGGAATACCAAACATGCACCTCAATCGGAATGTGGAAAGGAGAACCAATCGGAAAGCTGTCACTCTAACCTGATCGGAATAACCTAACTTCCCCTGATCGGAATACCAAGCCCCCTCAATCGGAATATACAAACCCTTTTCCGACCAAGCCAAGAAGCTATGGTCGGAATGTATAAACCATTTTCCGATTGTAAGATCGGAATACGAAGAAAAGTACCAAAAATAAGCCAGAAAAATAAGCTATAATCCTAATAAGCACAAGACGAAATATATAAAGTAAACCGAATCAAAATAAGCTACTAGACTGAAATTTGACAATTTTAAAGACACGAAAAAGATAAGCTTTACTAAAAACAACTTTATATACGAAAATAACTTTTGCAAAAACTATATAAACTTGAAAATAAACCAAATAAGCTATGAAAATAGATGATTTAAAACAATCAAAAGCATAAAAATGAAATCTTTAAACAAATAAACAAGATAAAAAGCATATAAATCAAAGATTAAAGAAAGGTAGAAGAAGATCAACAAGATAAAGTAAAGGTGCGAGAATTAAAGAAACACTTACTTGAAATTAAAAGGCAATTAAGGTGCAAAACATGTATTTAAAGGTGCAAGTAATTAAAAGTGCAATAAAATAAAGGTGGAAGAACTAGTTTGTCAATCTAGCCAACAAGAAAAATGATTATCTATCTAATCTATATATAGGGGAGGATTAGGAAGCTTCCTCCCCTCCTTCATTTCTTCTTAATTGCGAGATTAAGTCCCTCCTTCTTTTAATCTTCATTAATTGCATCATTAGTCCTTTATTCTTCTAATCTTCTTTAAACTTGAACTTTGAGGACTTTTGGCTTCGGGATTTCTTTGAACTTGTCTTTAAATTCTTCAATGAAATAGACTTGAGTTCTTCGGCTTTTGATAAACTTCCGTCTTTTGACTTTTTCTTCGATAAATCTTCAGAATTGGTCTTGGACTTCCGTTATTTTTGCACTCTTGACTTCTTGACTTCGTCTTTCATCTTTTTCTTCAATAAAAGTCCATAAATGTCCGTGAATGTCCGTGTTTTCTCCACTTTTTACCTTTTCGTCCTAAATCACAACAAAAACACAAACCACGCATAATTCCGACATAAAAGACATAAAATACACGTTTTGGCTCTGTTATTATTGTAATTAAGTGGTAGAAAAGATGGGTGTTTACACACCTATCACACTTAATATATCATTTAATTCAAGAAAGCCTAAAAGTTAAGTCTTTCGTTGTATCGAACTCTGAAGCTTTCAAGAATTACGAAGGTATAAGTATGTGGGACATGGTGTCACGAAGAGGCGAAGATCACAAGTGATGGATGCACGAGATCAATGCAAGAGATTAGTTCTCCTGATTAATATCAAAGATCACATCAGCATGTTCACCAGAAAAGAAAAAGAAAAGGAAAGACGAAGACTACGAGCTCAAGACAAGCATAGTATGCTAGGTTTATCTTATTATTGTAACTTGAGTAATGCCCTTGATTGGAGTGACCTCCTTTAGGGGGAGATTGTTGGCAATACGTTTTACGTATTAGAAAGGATCGGTCACTCCAACAATAGTCCATGTCATAGCTCGTAGTTTAGTTATTTACATTTATTAAACAAAGCCCAAAACCGAGCCCATGGATTGTATGGGTCGGCGGCCTAATGTAAACCCAAGCCCATCTCATGGGCTTGGGTATATAAACCCTCTCCTTAGATAGAGAGGGTGTATGGTTATTCACTTTTTCACATAGTAAACATTGGTTTTCTCTCTCTAGAAGTGTGTGTAATCCACCATCTCTCTATCTCTTTCTCTCTCTAAAAACATAAGCAAGATTTACATTTCTACAAAGCCACAACCTCCAGAGCAAAGCTTCATGCTCCATCACTTCCTATTACCTGAGACACATGCTAAAACGAGTCAACAATAATGTTGAGCGAGTCTATAGGTTTATCAAATCACATTTGAACACAAGAAGAAAATCAATCATAATCATTTATAGAATTGTTGTACACACAATCTATATTCAAGGAAATAATAAACATTGTATTTAAGCTCATGACACGGACCCCTTAACCAAATAGTCACCCACGCCAAATGCCGTCATGAATAGAATAAAACCATTTCCCCTTTAGGGTATCAGTTGCTATAATACCACATTCTTATTCTCGTAAAATTATCCTTCCCAGCGGGTTACTCAACGTAAAGCCCTGGTCTCGGATAGGGTGGTCAAACCAATAGTACTATCATTAGAATAAGCGGCTATTCCTGACTCACAACATCAAGTCAGAAGATAGTTAACGGCTCATAAATTTAGGGTCTTTAGCAACAAGGTACTCAATACAATGTAATCAACTTAGGCAACATTCGGGTCCAACAATTACTCATGACTTGTGTTCATTTATTTTCAAATAGCATGTATCCCCCTCTCGGGTATAAAACATTTAGTAGCTAGCATGAAAAGCGAGGCTACAGACTCACCTTAGTATAAGAGATCTAGCGAGATGATCGTCGATGATAATGGATGCCTTTCAAACACGAGAACCGCTACCTATCAAATAAGGCGTGTTCATTAATTAACATCAAACTCAAACTCGTAAAGTCACAATAAACACGAGAGGAAACAATATAAATAACTTCATTATACTTTACTACACATTTACTTTACCATTTTATACTTTTAACAAAGTCCGCCGGCACATACTACATGTACTAGCTTATTTACCCCTTTTAGACTTATCAAACGTTTATGAAATTACTCGATAAACTAACTTACTATATATAGAAAGTTCTCCTACAAGTTTATCAAATGAAATTACTTTTAAAGTCCTTTACCTGACTCATCTTCAAACTACAAAATCCGGACAGATTTACGTTAATTTTTCATACAACCGTTTTAACTTCTTTAAACGACTCCGTTTACAAAACCGACACTCGGGTTTTAAAGTAAACTCAACCTCTAAGGTAAACAACTCAATATCAGTAGGTTACACATTTCAAAACTTCAATTTATAGTCCCCGAGATTCGATCCAAATATCGACAACAACTATATGTAGTGCCGATACTCGTCTCCCGGTACACGATCAATCAAAACATCATAACTTCGCGCTCGTTTGGAGCTAGAAGCTCTACCTTATATCAAATCGAAGCTAATAAAATCATCTACAACCCTAGGCTATAAGTTAATCTATTTTCAAAACATAAAAATTCGGATTTTACAGTTTACTTACTGTTATAAAATGACCATTAAAAACTTGTACAAAATGACCTTTTTCATCAAAACCAACCATGAAAATGATCATTCCTATACCCTAACATCAACATATATGAACCATAACATCCAAATCATTATGAAAATCAAAACCTTTGAATCAAAATGAAGTTTTTAACAAAATTCTTGCAAGAATCACCATTGATCATGCCAAGAACACCATGCATGATCATGGCTTTCACCTACCAACATCAAAAAAATGCTTGCATGTATGAATTTCTTACACCAAAATGATCCTTGATCAGTTCTAAGATAGGGACTTGCTTTAGTTTTACTCAATTCATGATCAAAATCAAGCTAAAATTGAAAATTGAATGGGTTTAGGGTGGTGGTGGATGTTACGGCAAAAAGAGAGAGAAGAGGAGAGGAGGGTGAAAATTTTTGAGTGGGATTTATGTTGTGTGTGTTTGTTTAAGATTTTTATATAGTGCATGAGGGACCATTGTTGTCATTTTTCAATAGTTGTGGCTCAAAATGAAAATAGTTAGCTAAAAAGCGGGAAATAGCTATTAGTCAATTTTGAAAATATTTACGGGGCTCGGGTTTCATAAAGATACTTTTAAAAATTTAAAACGTACCTCAAATATAATAATATCGACTCCCGACTCGACCTAACACGTCCTTTAAAATAAAGCATAAAAAATGACAAAAATCGAAAAACCGACAATTAAACGTAAAATATTTGGCATCCATCGACATCACGCTTGCTAATACTCCTTATACTTATTAAAATTAAAATATAAACCTTCCAACATCGGTTTAAACTTAAACCTTCAAAAATAAACATCATTCAAACTCATCCAAAATTTTCAAAAATAATCGTAAAATAAGATTAAGCAATGACCTCGGTTTTGGGTTGTCACATATAAGTTGACCGTTTAAGATGAACCAAACAAATATTCCATCATTGTTTTCAATGACAGAGTATGTGCTAAAGAACTCCAATAGGAATCGAGAATAGATGTCTTCCTTAATGTGCAACAAACAATCAAACCCAATGTTTTCAAACATAGATTTGATGTAGACATAATCCTTAATATCCTTTTGGAGAACTCTACCCTCATGAAAACAACGGGATTGAAGGGAGGAATAAGTATGGGCGAGATGAGTTGAGTGACAAAAGTCGGAAAGGTTAGGCATATACTGTTTAGTGAGTTGATGATCCTTTTGGTATTGTGAAGGCATGATTAGTACCTAAATAAACACAAGAAAATATTTTTCCAATCACTCATATGAAAAATAAAATCAAAAATCAAAATATGAGAATGTGTTAAATCAATTTCTTGACAAACAAAGGATTGAATCCATATCATTCTCATGTTCACAATGTATCTATTCCATTATTAACCAAGAACATATGAACTATGTTGGATCAACAATGGACTAGAACATTGGTTTTTCAAAACAAGGTTCTTAGGTAAGCATTAACAATGCAATTACCTATTTGTTCATGGGTTCATCTCAATTCCATCTTTGAACCAAAATCATTTAGCCAAAATTCGGATTTGTTCTACAAGTGGGTTTTAGTGAAATCTTAATGAATATGAACCTAAGGAATCATAGTAAAAATAACCATGTCAACCCATATTCCTATTAAGGTTCTAATTCAATTTCAATTTTAAAAATCCCCAATTATGAAAGGATGAACCCTAGAACAAAATAGATGAAAATGAAAGAAAATACTTACAATTAATTGATGTTTGATGAAGGATAAGTGAAATCCACAACTTGGAATCAATTAATTTGAGTGATTGAAGGTTTTTAAAGCTTCAACAATGGTGGAAAAGGTGAAACTCGTCGGCTGTGTGTTTTTAGGAGAGAGAGGGTTTAGTTTGAAAAAGATTAACTTAATAAAACTGTCACTTTGACAAGCTTTACTGCCCGCGGTTCCATATCGATAGAGAACCGCGGGTTTGAACCGCAAGAGATAAAGAACCGCCTACAGAGGCTGGTTTTTATCAATGAAATACGCCAAATTTTTGAAAACCAAGTTTTCTAAAATACTTAAAAATATATCTTAAACCTTTTAGAATATCACTGGATCATCATAACACTAAGCAATATGCCTTAATGAAGGATTACGAGTTGAATCGAGATCGAAAAGAACCGAAACGGACAAACGACTAATCGTAGCGAAAAAGCAAAGTGGAGATAAGTCAAGGGAAGTGAATCTAGACTAAGACCAATGCTCAAGGGATTAATGACAATCTTCAAATCGAGGAGACGAAGAGCTTGTGTCATATATAGTGGTTTAAGACGTGCCTTTCTGGCGAAGTGTTAAACGGCTTTGGTAATGAATAAACACAAAGCAAATATTGATGCATAGACTATGATCACTTTCAATAATAGTCTTAGTCTAAACCAAAATATGAGCAAGGTATTAATTCACTTTCTCTCCCACAAAGGGCCTACTAACCGTATGGGTGCAAACCATGGATATCATGCTTGATACTTTAAGCTACTACTAAGTCACTCTACATCACCATAGTGAGTCAAGTATCCAAGCAATGAAGGTTTGAGAGGATAAATGAAAAGAATCACAAACCACAAACAAATGTCAAGGCAAGGATGCCAAAGCAAGCACATAGTCAAGTAATTGTCAAAAGAATGATCAAAGGGCGTGTGGAAGAACGAAAGCGTACCTTGGCCACAAAGAGTATTCCAATTCATCAAGAAATCAATGCAAAGCCCAACAATAACTATGATGAGTACTTAGTCTTCAAGTAATAGTACCATTTCCAATTATCAAGATATCATCATTCAAAGATGTTGAAGATCAATGAAGATGAGTCTTCTACAAGTGCAAGTAACTCAATCCACAACCAATTAAATGATTGATCTTCATGAGTACCTACACAAAGCAAGATGAAAACTAGTAGATACATTTCAAGAGTATATCTAAAATGCATAAAAGCTACTAATCTAAGAGGGATGTAATATTAGCAATTAAAAGACCAAAAAAATAGTTTTGACCAAAGAGAAACTTTAGTACAACTTGACCTTCTAATTTGAGGAGACAATGGATCGATCCAAGTTTTAAAGTACAATATACTTCAATGATCTTGAGTGACCATCGCTCTGATACCAATTGTAGAAACTAGAAAGGGGGGTTGAATAGTTTCTGTTCGATTAGTCACCTAATTAAAATTACTTTCAATTAGGTTTGTATCAAAACTATCTTTTACTTGAAGCTAAGTTGCATAATGATTAGGTTCAATTCAAATGCATTAGCAATGGTAATAGGTAAGTATAATGATAATGAAATAAGTAAAGAGTAAGGAAAGAGACAACCTAATGACAAGACACCAAGATTTATAGTGGTTCCACAATGAGGCTCTATCCTCGTTTCTACTCCACTCATCGAGTACACCTACTCGAGATTTCCACTATATCCACAAGCTCCCTTCTTGGCGGAGAAAGCATTACATCGTCGCTTACATTATTTTCCGACACTAAGCTAAATGTCGAGACCTAATCTTTAGCTAGGACCAATCTACACAACGTTGTCTATTTCACAATTTAATGACACAAGGCTAGATGTCGAGTTCTAATCTCAAGGTAGAACCAATCTTCACGACGTTGCCTACTTCACCGTTTTACGACACAAGGCTAGATGTCGAGTTCTAACCCAAAGCTAGAACCAATCTTCACGACTCTTCACTTTGAAGCTAAGTGAGAACTTCATACAACACAACTACTAATCACTTTCAAGCTTAGTGAGAACTCACAAGACACAACCACATCACTTTATAGTTTAGTGAGAACTACTACACAATCTATTACAACTCAACTAGACATATCTAAGTACACACATGTAGCTTGGATCCACACAACACAAATCTAAGCAAACACATATGCAATGGATGTACACAACAAATCCAAGTATTTACAAATAGCTTGGATGAACACAACTAGTCCAAGTATTCATAAATACAAATGGATCAACAAAAACAAAAAGGCTAACATGATGAACATGACTAATTCATGGATTCATCTTTATCACAACACTAGTGAGTGAGTGATCTTCTCTTTGGACAAGGTAAAGGAGGGGATCAAGAGGATAATCATATGTAAACATACTTAACACATTAAGTGATCATTTACTAATGATTATGCTATAGAAAAGAGAAAGGGGGCTGAGAAAAACGTCCAAGAGGGTTGTTGAAAAATAAGATTTGATCCACTATTTATAGAAGACAGAGTGCAATGGATAGCTGGGCGCGGTTCCTTAACTAGCCCGGCGGTTTCATATCGCTAAAGAACCGTCTAGCTATTTAAGGTACCGCCCAGTAGAGTCCGCTCCTTTTTTGTCTTTTAGTGGGGTAGGAATATCTGAGATTTTTTAAACCTTCAAAGGATATTCTTATGGCATATGGAATATGCCGTTTTCAAATTTACATTTTCCATTTTAATAAAACATTTTCTTAAAAAAAGTTTATTAAAACATCTTTTGTCATATTAACAAAAGTGAGTTTTAAGGATAATCACTTTGATGATCACTAAGTATGATTAAGAAAAGTTAGTGATATGATTATTACCTTGATGATAGTGTTAGTTAAATAATTCATTTTGTGTTTTACACTAAATGTGTTGTATAGTTTGTTATGATCAAAACTAAGAAAGATTAGTGAACACTAATAATGTTTTTAGGCATCACTTGCATTAACATGGACGTATAAGGGTAACCTAGGTGTAGACCACTTCGCGTTAATGTCACCATCCGTTCCTGAGAGAGCGTCCGAAATGAACCATATACTTAGAACATCTTTCACTTAAAAGATAACTATGTTTTTAGTAGCTTTGAGGACAAAGCTAAAATAACAGGGTGGTGCTGTAAAATCCATGATTTTACCATGATTTAATGTAATGAAGTTTCACCCATTAATCCTAGAACACATACTCATGTGTTATGTTTCTATAAGTTGTGTGTGAACTTGTCCATTATGTACTTATACTTTTACATTCATACTTGTTGTAGTAAGTTTCATAACTTAAACCTTGTATTTAGAACTAGGGGAAACAAGTAATAAAATGTATAATCAATATTTGAAGTATACAACACTTAACAAAAATTTGGAAAATATGCTACACATAATATGTGTAGCGGTGTATGTATGTGTGTATGCATACCACAAACATGTTTAAAACCTTCTTGGACTATCCCAAGACGATACTCCCTATGTGCTAGCCCAATATAAGCCCAAGCCAAAGCCCATTACCCCTTTGGCTAGCTAGACACGACATACATGCATATGTGGAAGAAGAAGGGTTGTCTTGGTTTTAGAAAAGCCAACACATGGCACAATGGTTCTTACCAAGGCAATCATGCCTTTTGCCTTCACCCTTATCTCTCCCCTTTTAGCCGAAAAACACACACATACATTCTCTCATTCTCTCATGCAACTTAATCTCACTTCTCTCTTCACCTTCTCTCTCAAATCATTCGGCTTTAAGCCACAAACATCCAAAGTTGTTCATTAAAGCTACTAGATCCGTGTCCCATCTTAACTACTAATCATTTAGTAGCATCATCATCTTTCGAGTCACTATAACAAGCCCTAGCCGAAACCTTAAAGGTCACAGCTTGGTCATAGTTAGGGTTTCCATCATCTTCTTGATTAGATCTCTAATCTCCTTATTCATCTAGATCTTCCTTGGTAACTTTTAAGCAAGAAAGGTACACTCCTTATGCTTCTGCATTTTTACTTGCATGCATCATCATCCATCTATGAACACATATAAATAACTTGTTAAAATCAAGATTTGGTAAAAACCATGACCTTAAAGGTCACGACATATATTTGAGCATCATTAGTCATGGTTAAAAATCTTTATAAAGAAACCTATTACTAGTACTCTATGTTTAACTTGATTTAAAATCATATGAATCATTTTGTGAATTTAAATAAAGCCGTGGGTTACAAGACTCACTTTTGGGATTTTGGTTAACTAATAATCATAGATCTCATAAGTGAATTTGTGTAACTCAAAAGTCATGAAAACCATGACCTAAAGGGTTACGGCATAATTAAGTGGTTAACTTATGATTCATGAACTAAGTTTTAATGATGGAAAATGTATTATTACATGTGAAATGGAATACTAGAAATCACTAAAGTGAATTATGTGTACGTATATAGGCGTGGGTTATATATATGACCTTGAATGTACTTTAAATGTACATGCATGCTTATATAAGGCCTAGATCTAATGATAAGAGTATTTAACTTACCATGATAAACATAAACAAGCTTATAGATCTTATGGGAACATTGGGAGAAAACAATATAGCTGTGACCTATATGTTGTTTTCTTGGAATTGTGGTAACCTTGGAAACATGCATGAAACCTAGATAATCATGTTGTATTTTTATAAATAATTACAAGACATAAAACTAGCTAAAATGTCCATCTTGGAAACACCAAGATTTAAAATTATAGCCGTAGGCTATATGTATGTATGTATGGACTCATGACTTGATTTCTTGATTTGTACATAGCTAGATCTTATTTTGGGGACACTTATAAGTAGATGCAACCTTAAAATAAGTTTTGACCCATCTTAATAAGCTATGATTAATTATAGCCATGAGTTATAAGCTCATATTAGGGCTTATGACTTGCATTCAACCTTGTAACACATCTAGATCTTATTTGGTACATCACATAAAATAAACTATAAGTTTTATTCTTTTATTAAGATTTAAAACTAAATATGGATAAGCTAATAATAAGCTTATAAGAAAATCCTAGATTAATACTTACATAAAATAAAAAGTAGTCTTAATGGACTGATTAAGCCCATGCAATATTAGCCTAAGACTTAATGGACCCAATAAGCCCATTTGATAAATCTTAGTGTCCTAATGGACTTTAGGTTATACTTAAACCCATTTAAAATGATTAATGGACTTAAAATGTATTTAAGCCTAATAAATGTGTTAAAGGCCCATTTAACAAGTTAGTAAACTTAAAAAAGTATTTAGGCCCATTAGATGGCCCATTAGATATTTTAACCCATTTAATGAGCCCATATAATGTTTTGAATGTTTAAATAAAAGTTTTTATAATAAAATATAACTTATAAAAACTTTTGGACTAAAATGACAATTTATGAAACTTAAGGTCTAAAACCGTGACTTATGAAACTTGTTTTGATATATAAGTAAACACAAGGACTGAAAATGTAATTATCCGAAAGTCTAGGGTTTAATAAATACCATCTGTGGCATATAAAACCTTAGGGACCATTTTGGGAAGTTTCTAAAAGTTGTTTTCTCATTTTATAACCCTAAGGATCATTTTTGTAATAATCTGAAACTTAAAGAAGCCCTAGGGGATGTTTTTGTCACTTTATTAAAGTTACAAAACCTAGATATAACTAGGGGGACTAAATCTGCCATAAGCCGAAACTTTAACAAGCCCTAGGTACCAAATGTGTAAAAATCCGAAAGTTATACTTTGTTTAAAATATGGAGGGACTAGTTTTGCCATATACCGAAACTTTAACAAGCCCTAACCCTAAATATATTTTTAAAATAGTAAAACTTAGACAAACCTTAAACTATAAGAATTTATAATGTATAAATTCTCAAAGTTGAAATAGATAAATTATTTTGTAAATGTTAAATAATTTGGGGGAAACTTTAAAGTTAAATAAAATATTTTATTTTATTTTTCAAAAATAAAATATTTATATTTTTACTTTATGAAATAAATTGTATAAACAATATGGATATGTATTACTAATACATGAACTCATATACTTTTAGGAAATAAAATTATATGAACAAATTGAATACTAATATTTAAGTAGAACAATTTTATGTTTACTTAATTATGAAACTTAATAGTAAGTTTAAATGGATGATTATAATACATGAACTACGAACGTAAACTAATATTTAAGTAGAACATTTTTATGTTTACTTAATTATGAAACTTAATAGTAAGTTTAAATGGATGATTCTAATACAGGAACTGCGAACGTGAGCTAATATTTTAAGTGGAACATTTTTGTGTTTTCTTAACTATGAAACTTATATAAATAAGTTTAAATGGATTTTGTGAATACTTGTACTACGATTATTTAAATAAATGACGTAGCATAAATGAACTGACTAAAAATATGTATAAGCATACACATATGTTCATTGTACTATCTATTAAGACTGTACTATTTGATTAGGCATAACTTTTGGCATGAGCATTATTTGGATATTCGTGTTATACAGCTATTGCCAACTCCCAGGTGAGTTTACAGCCCCATATAAACTATTGATAAACTTTTCCTCTACGGGGGAGAAAACATGCAACTATTTTAAAATGGACATAACTGAATTGTATAAACTTGACTATGATTGACTATCATAGAAACTGTTAAATTGTTGTAAATCGCCCGAATGTGATAAATAGATCTATTAGGGATTGACCATCCCCATCTGGGTGAGTCATGCTCACTGTGCCTTGGCCGGGACAACAGATGTATACCATGTGGGAACTGGGTTTGGGTGTCTTCTTGTAAGACACTACGTCCTCATCTGTTGAGGACTATGAAAGGTTAAGCTTCAGTTTCGAGTAATAGCAAATGTAATCTACTTTTTCGTAAGAATGCTTTGTGCATTGTTACTTCTATGATTAATGTATGTCCAAACTAATTATTGTTAAACCTGTAAATTTACCAACTTTATGTTGACCCTCTAAGCATGTTTATCTCAGGGAAATGAAGTTAGTACGTGATATGTACATGGACTCAAGCATCTATGAAATCTACATTGTAGGAATCGTCAAGGGTTCTATTTGGGAAACATAAACAATCTTCTTATGACATGTTAAAGATAACTTTTATTAATTTGTTTAATAATCATGTAATCTGTTTCGAATAATCCTTTATGGACTATGTTCTATCGATCCACCCTTGTGACATCTCCGTTGATAATTCCGCATATTTTGACCCTACCCGGGGTGTCACACAATCAAAGGTAGTCTTTTCATTAATCACGAACAAGTCAAAAATTGTACCGTAACGCATTACGTGTCGCCATGTCCTAAAATTCCAAGGACTCATCCTACCAACTGTTGTCTTAGTTAAGTTAGGGATTTTAAAAGATACGACAATGAATATTAATCTACAAGAGTCATTAGGTGTTCCCCCTGTCCTGGAAGATCATTCGGTCCCAATTCAGAAGAAGATTTCTTCAATTTATTTCTTGGACAGTGGGCATCCTCGTCATTGGACAATGGCCTAGGAACAACCCTTAACACGAACTGACAATCATTTAAAACCTTATAATTCAACCGCAGGACTTAACGACTTCCTCTTAACAATCTTGTATTCCATACAAGTTAAATTTGACTTTATTCAAGTTTCAATCAACTTATACTCAATGCGACATCCTACCTCATTCTCCAATACTTTCAACCTTATTCTTAGACCTTGAAAGGGAAATAAAATCTGGATATGAACAACACTTAATTTCCAATCCTATAGCTCTTACAACAATAGTTATCAAATGAGTCACTAGTATGAAATGACTCATACGTCCAATTAGACTTCTCGGAAAGACACTAGTGGCATGAGGCTTTTGGGTAATGGTTCCAATGAAAGCGTCAGGTGCAACATTTACCTTTTCGATTTCAATTTACCAGGTGGTAAGGTTTTGTCAAACTCTACTCTATAAGGAAAGATCGTCATGACATCGATATCCGATTCAGTCTTGACAATTCTTCTTCAATATCACAATCAACTAATATCAACATTTCTACGAATATCAACCATTTCATTGGGACTATGCACATCCACAACTTGGTTTAGATCTCGAATAGCTAGAATTCCTATAGAAATAGCTTTGATTAATTTGCTAGGGGAGTTAGGGTTTCTGGTGACAATCTACGTCGTATAAATATCTCGTATAAGTATTAAAATAATCATCAAACAATCATGTAATCAAATTACAACATGTATATATAATCTAAGTTATATATATATTAAATTAACACTTCTCAGTATGGCCTTGTCGGTAACTCGGGAATTCTTCGACATCGTTATAGTCAAATGATTTTTAAACATTTTACTCAAAATATTTATTTAAAATATTTATAGTTAAAAGATTTTGAAATGTTTTATTCAAAACCTTGGTTTTAAAAATCTTTTGTTCTCTATAACGAGAGCTCTGGTACCAAACTGTAACACCCCCAAATATTCATAATTTAGTTCAGCGGAAGAGTCGTTGGTGTTACGGGATAGCACATTACTCAAATCATAGACATCGATTAAATATCGGGTCGTTTAATAATAAAGCATTTTCCATTCATAAATATCAAATTACATAGGTCCTCAGATCAATATATGTCTTACAAATTTACTAAACATTTGAATGGAAATTTTTATTTAAATGCGGGCCATAAATTCTTGTCGTCTTCCCAAGAATGACCTTCAAGTACCTGAGATAAAACATGTTAAAAAGTCAGCGAAATGCCGAGTGAATTCGTAGAGTTTAATAAAAACCATTAATATATCACCGGTATATAATTATTATCGAAAATCATTTTGTACAAATCTTTGTCGTAGGATATAAAATAGGCCAAAGACATTTTATACGAATCTTCCTCGTAAATCATAATATAGGCTTTTTCCTTCAAAACCATTATACGAACCATTGTCGTAAAAACATAATACAATACGTTGTATAGAGTTTAAATAAAACAGTTATATGAAAATGGTTATGTAAAACCAAAACACGAACATAATATCAGTAATAAGACCCCTTATTGCTAGTCAGGCAATATATTATAATTCAATTCGTACATCAGTATTTTCATTATTGGATTATTATAAGCCGCATGACATTCCTACCTTACTATAACAAACAACGGGTAGCTAACCCGTAATTCCTTTGCCCATCTAAAACAGCGTGTCATCACAATAATCACGCTTATATAAATCTTCTCATACATAAATTCGCTTACCAATCAATGTGGCATGACGGGGATCAACCGTCAAGGCACGAACTGGGGTGATCTTCCCCAAATAGTAGTATTATATGCATAAGCGTCTACCAAATCCCGGTAGTTCACAATTCATGCTAATGGGAATTTTAGTGACATAAACTAACTAATGATAATCCATCTCATTTCATTATTTGGGTCATATAATCATTCGGGTCCATATCAATAAACATACAATCGGGACAACTAGTGTCCTATTTTTATTAAAACTAACATGTTATCTCCCTTGCGGGATTATAAAGCATTTCATAAAACATTTAAAAGAGTGCGAGGCTATGAACTCACGTTGATTGGGAAAGGCGGGTTATCGGCGATTTTGATGTACGGTACGTGCTTCAATCACGGAGACCACCAAAGTGATGAAAAGGTTGAGACTTTGGATGAACGAGGCTTGGTTCTTGTCACCAAATCTTTAATCTTGGCAAATGAACTTTTGAGTTCTACAAATGGATGAACACCTTCATGGAAATCAGCCCTAAACCTCCTTGGAAACTCCTTTTCACATGTTAAGATCACCTCCAATCTTCATCTTTTCACTTGGGGATCAACATATGTAGATTATACTTAAGATTTGTGGTTAAATTTTTGGTGTATGATGATGATTGTGGGAGTATATGGGACGACGAGATGAGAGCAAAAGAGAGAGATGGAAACTTTTGCATGTAAGAAATGGTTTTGGGTGTAGCTTGTTTTGGTGGTTAAATGGTTTTGATAACCATTGAGGACAAGTGTCATCTTGGTTTTATGAGAAATTGACACCAAGGTGGTGTTGTGGCTTGTATTTGGCCGCCCATAGTGGAGGTGAGGCAAGTGTAAACTTGTCTCATCTCCACTAATTTACGGGTACTCCTCGATTCTAGTTTCCTTGATTTACGTGCCCTCGGGCCGTTTTACGATAAACGTTTTTATAAATTATGAATCTACGGCACAAAACGATTCTAATAAAAACTGTCTCATCAAAAACGGAGCACAAAAGCGTAAATACGTAAACCTAGGGTTTCCGGTTTAATCGTAAAAGACGCTAAATTATGCACGTAAGTCCTAATCTCTTCTCGTAAATTTGTGAGTTTATGAACCAACACAAATTAAAATTCCAAAATAATATTCGAGAATAAATTTATTTCCTAAAATGTCGGACTGTCACAAAAACGGTGTGTGTAAAAATAAGCATGTAACATAGAATTCTCCGGTTTAGACGTAGTCGATGCTACTTTAAGATGTAAACCCAAATTTCTTCCAAAAAATGAGTGAGTTCTTAATATAACATTAAAATAATGATTTTAAATAATACTTGAGAATAAAATAACGACCTCAAATTGACGGATTGTCACAGTCGATGTTCTATAAAATGTGTGTGTTTATTTTAGTATGGAGACCGATTCTTAGGCAGAAAACCGGTGTCGATCATTTAAAGAGACAGGTTCTGTAACCGGTTTCCATATGTTTCGATCATGGAGATACCCCCTTTGAAGAGTGGTTCGAAAACCACTCTTGATGGGCAATTTTGACCAGTTTTTATGACATTTTTTGTAGTAGTGGAGGTAGAAGAACATCTTCTATTGCCACCTCTTAAAATTTTGCCCATTGAATTTTTTGGGTTTTTCAGCATGATTAGCAACGGTGTAGGTAACTGGCGCACCAGTTACATTCACAGTAGTAGTTGCACGAGTTTTAGGAGCACTGGTAGTCATTCTGAAAGATCAAACAAGATAAGAAACACAAACAGTTAGACAACTGTTATAAATTTGTAAATTAGAAATTTAATCGCGATCTCTATATACTTGTATCAGATCTGCTTCAAAGAAACTCAATCTTTGTTTCAATGAATCAGATATAACAATCAACTAAGATAGTTTAATATAAACTCAAACTTGTTTTCTATATAAACCGATTAGAAAAATTGAAAAATCCTAAACTGTTAATTAAAATCTGTAAATTTAAAACTGATTCTAATGAAACTCAATCTTGGTTTCGACAGAAAACAATCTATATAAAATATGTTAATGATATTAATCTAATTTAATGAAAGGTTTTTGTTTTGTTACAGATAATATATTTTATGATTAAAGGGAAAACTGCATACTTTTATTAATATAAAATTAGATTACAATTAATAAAACTAATAGAAAATAAAGACATGAAATTAAATAACATTAATGAAGAAAACAGTAAAGAATTTAGACGAGGCATGTGTTTAACACGCTTGCATTAAAACAGATGCGTCGTCTGTTTCCAAGAGAACAACGTCCAAAGCTATTATACAACCGGACTAGACAAACTTGCTTGAAATATCACAGAAGCCTTGCTTGTTTCTGATCGATGAATTGCTGGAATAATTTTGGTGATGGAGCTGTGATTTTTCCTGTGTCTAAAACTGAATGAGACAGATTGATTATATAGGGAAAAATTTTCTTGGTCACAAAGACAAGATATTATTTTCCATATAAAATATTCTGTTAGATATACACTGATTTACAAATCTGTTATTTCTATAACACGTTTTGCATAACAATTATAAACACAAAAATGTCATGTTTAGAATTATTTAGTAAGTCTAAATCTATTCCTCAAACAGATGTATAGAATTTTCTTCAAAAAAATCCGAATTCGCAGCAAAAAAGATAATGAATCTGCCCGTACCCAGCGAATTTTGAAGCTGCATTCGTGTCCGCAGGTCCCGCACTCATGCACAAGTGCAGTAGCTATGAACATGTAGGCGTGGGATTGAAAACTCACAAATGAATTTTGAAGGTAGAAACCAAGATTTACTTATAAATATGTGTTCACTTCATGTTTTGAGCGATGTGGGTCATTCATTTCCCAAAATTTTTGTTTCACGTGTCCTATTTTTTGACACGATATCTCATTCATACTAACTCTGTTTTGGACATACTTTAGCTCGTTGCAGAACTCTCTTCGAGGAGAAAGTAAAGCTATTAATCACTACGAATATATATAAAATATACACATATTAATTTATGTCCAAACTTTGCAAAAACTCATTTAATAAAGTAATTTTTCCAACAGTAACTACTTTTGTGTAGTCGACGGCTGCACCATTATTAATGGGCCATATAAACATGTTGTTGAGGTGTAGCCTGACGAGGGTGTCGTTAGGGTGTTGTACAAGTTCCAGTCCATGTCTAAAATTCATAGAACCAAGCACCTGGATAATAAGGACAGGTACCTAGAGAAGAGGATCACAAAGGTTGGCGAGCAACTGAAGAAGAAGCAGACACTAAACCGAGGTTTGTGGATGGGCAACTTGATGTCTGACTGCTTAATTGGAAAAGTCTTGGTGGATGATGACTTGAATTTAAGTGATCAGCAAGTTATTTATTCCTTGCCAGAAGAAACCCTAATTGAAATTTATGAAAGGCTTAAGCTTTTTATGAATAGGACCCCTGCAGACGCACATGCAGCACTGCCGCCACCACCACCACCACAAGCACCAACGGATGTAGATTGCTCTATCCCAGTGAGCGAGACTTGGGAGGTTCAAATGAACTAGAAACTAATTGGTACCCAACAGACTGGTTGGCGGATTATAATCGGGATCTTATTCGATGGGATGGGGCATCTCCATACAAAACAACCTAAATCTATCCTTGTTTGAATGACTTCCATAACCGCTGAAGTGACACTTTAAGAAGGAGAATTAAGACTGGTTTCTGGTTATGAATAATTCGCCTAAAATATTTAAGACTAGTTTCTCGTTATGAATAATGCGCGCGAATTTTTTTTACTTTTATGTTTGCTTTTATTAATTAATGTTTTTTTATGTTTGTGTTGTATCAACATGAGTTTTGTTGGCGTTTGAATTATTGTAGTTTTATCTTTTGCATTTCTCCTTTGAATCCAAACAAGTACTTTCTCTTGTATTAATGAATTTGGTTTTAAATCAGGAACATTTATTTTAAGATACTAAACACCAACATCTCTACTGATCCCACTCACACAACCTTGCCACCACCACCATCTACTACCACCAGAACATCCACCAGACTTCATAAGCTCCCACATAAACTCCAAGATTATCACATTACTCTTCTTAGCTCTCTTACATCTTCCAAACACCACTACAGTAATTTTATTAACTATCACAACATACAAACACCCTCACAAAGACATTTAATTAACACAATCAACCAAATCACTGAACCACGGTCCTATGCCCAAGCTTCTAAGGATCCCAAGCGGGTAGATGTAATGAATTTAGAACTCAAGGCCCTATAAGCTAATCATACATGGACCATTACTACTCTTCCTCGTGACAAAACACCAATTGGTCACAAATGGGTCTACAGAATCAAATGTAAAGTTGATGGTACCCTAGATAAGAATAAAGGCAGGTTAGTTACAAACGACTTTAATCAGAAAGAAAGGATTGATTTTCATGACACATTTTATCCTGTAGCCAAAATGGTTATTGTTAGTACTATGCTAGTTGTTGTTGTCACTAATAACTGGCACATTGCTCAATTAGATATCAATAATGCCTTTCTCTATGGGGATTTAAGTGAAGATGTGTACATGACTATTCCTCAAGACTATTCTTCTTCATATCCAAAGAACAGTGTTTACAAACTTGAGAAATCTCTTTATGTTCTTAAGCAGGAAAACAGGCAATGGTTGATTAAGCTCATCGATTTTCTCAAAAAGCTCAATTCATGCAAAGTAATGCAGATGCCTCTTTGTTTATCTACAATCATGACAATGTTTTTCTATCTCTTTTGGTATATGTGGATGACATCTTGATCACTGGTAACAACACCTCTCTTCTCACCTCAATAAATCAAAAACTACATAAAGAGTTTAGTATCAAGGATCTGGGTTCTATTCACTACTATCTTGGCATTGAATTCTAAGGAACTCATCAGGTCTTCTCATGTCTCAAAGAAAATACGCTTGTAACACCCCATTTTGATAATGGAAATGTCACATGTAATTATGGCGTGTCATCAAAGCATACAAGGAAAAATGTCTAAACATTACATGACCATAAAAGGAAAATACCAGAATCAAACATTGGTAGTCCAAAAGTAAAGCTCATCACACACAAACATAGTATAGTAAAGGAAAGGACTAAACAATGTCCATAGCAAATGTATCAAAAGAAAGGTAATGCATAAACTAAAGAAAGGCTAGAAAGCTTCCAGTCGATATGCACGTACGCTTAAAGTCTACGAGCGTCCCTGAGTACCTGCCGTTTTGGGAACATAGAAAAGGAAAACGGCTGAGCAATACGCTCAGTGCACGGATGTACAATAAAGCATGAATAGGATAAGCATATAACATATAACAGCGGAAGAAACTAAGTCCCGAGTAACATGGTTAAGTCTTGATAAAATTGGTTTTATAGTTTGAAAACCCTTATGTTTATCTTGTAAAAACTGTTTGTCATGTTTTACCATTAGCCAATATAGGTCATGAAAATCCACCGTGCATGAATACTTGGAGGGGTGACCTCATCATGCAAATTAGAGGGGCTGCCTCTAGTTTAATATACTGGTTTTGGGTAGGAGGGATCAGCTCCTTGTGAAGGATGCAAGGCACACACCACATTCACCATGAAATCCTGACTGAAAACATGTAACTAGGATGCACCCATATGCCCCACATGACAAATATAAAATATGGCCAAAAGCTGAAGGGACGCCACGAGCAATCACTCCGTCGTGGTGAAGGCATAACATCAGTGCCTCTAATGTTATGGTTATGGTACCTCCATAACTAGGTGAAACTGGTCATGCATGTATATGGCTATAGGTATTAAACATAAGCAAATCAAACACATAACTTATACTACGGGAAAACATTTGGCTGCATACGAGGAATCCTAATAAGGAAAGAATGTCCATAGTGAAAGGACGGGAATCCGTACCTTATGTCCAATGAACGAAGAAGACGAACTGAGAGGAATCCTACTTCCGTATCACTAATGCTACATAAATACATACATGAATGAGTATCTGCTTACTTATACGTAACTGATTTTATGTCATGTCTTAGCTTATTTTATATGTTCTTATCATGTTTTACTGTTTCTAAGCCTTAAACTATATTTATCTTATATTCTGCTTACTCTGATTAAGTATTTCTGGTATTTCATGTATTATTATACTTACTGTGTAATAATAAGTAACTTTCCAAAAATAGCAGGTTTCCTAAAATAGAAAGTTTCCAAAAATAGAAAGTTTCCAAAAATAGAAATTTTCCAAAAACAGAAAGTTACCAAAAATAGAAAGTTTCCAAAAATAGAAGTTTCCAAAAATAGAAAGTTTCCAAAAATAGAATTACTGCTTAAAATAGATAAGTTTCTAAAAATAGAAAGTTTCCATAAATAGATTAGCTGCCTTATTTAAATAAGATTCCATAAACAGATTAGCTGCCTGAAATAAATAAGTTTCTAAAAATAGAAGGTTTCCATAAATAGATTAGCTGCCTTATTTAAATAAGTTTCTAAAAATAGAACGTTTCCATAATTAGATATAAGCTGGTTAAATAAGCTAAGTATATAAGCCTAAGTGTTTTCATTATTATTTTCTAAGTCATATAATATAATGTATAGTTTATTAATTATTTCATGTAATTAAAATAAACTATAGGTTAAAATATTTAATTAAAGTATATCATGTTTTTAATTAAATAAAGTTAAATACTTAGGTTAAAACATGTATTATTATTTATTAATAATATAACCTAAGTCATGTTAATTAATTAATTATAACCATGATTTTTAAATAATTAATTAATTATAAGTCTAAAAATATAAAATACTTAGGTTAATAATTTCATGATTTTAATAATTAAAATAACCTAAATCATGTTATTAAATTAATCATGTCATGTTTATTAATTTAATTTTAACATAAGATTATAAAAAAAATAATAATCTTAACATACACCGTGAACGGATCTTGACTAAGAACCATGAACCGGACATGAAATCGACACCATACCCCGAACCACTTCGGGGTTCCCCTTGTCTTGTTGTTGCCGTGGGACCCACACCAACCAACCGGGACCATATGGTCTCGGTGGTGGTCGAGTAGCCAAACCGAGACCCCCTTGGGGTTCGGTTTATGCGCCGGCCAAAAACAAACACCCCTAAAACACCCTTTTTGATTTATTCCCAAACCAATTTCATGTTAGATCTATGATTTGATTAGATTTTGTTTTTAAAAAACACATCATGTTCTTAATTATTTAAAATATCAAATCAAAAGAAAAGGGTTAAAAGAATTACCGAATGCGCGGATCTAAACAAGGATGAACAAACACGAACACTAGCACCAAAACCAAGATCAAAGATCAAATAAACACCCCTTTGGTGTGTTTATGGGTGGCGGCCAAAAAGAAAAAAAAAGAGAAGGAATAACTTTTTTATGTTTTGTAAAAATCTTCTATAAAGTAAAAAAATGAGTAGTGACTTTTCCTTTTACCCTTCTTAGTAAATTTTGAGATGGGCTTGGCCCATCTCTCCCTTGTTGCCGCAGGTAGTGGCCCCACATGGGGTACCCGTACCGTTTTCCGTGTCTCTATGTTTAATTGTTCGTTCATGTTTATTTATGTTCGCGTTTAATGTGTTCTCGTTAAATAATTATCGTGACCTAATATATTTATTTACGCTCGTAATAAATATATATACGTAATTAATAATAGTTCTTGATTTAATTACGTTCATGATTTCATGATCGCATGCTCGTGATTAATTATTGTTAAATAATTATTGCGTGCTCATGCGTAGTAAATACTTATCGTGTTCTAACACGTACGTAATACGTAAAATCCTAACACGTAATCGTAATCCTGCTATAATAGGAAAGTTTTATTCTAGTACGTACGATCTTAAGGGTACTATTCATGGTAAAAGCATGCGGGTTTTACAACTCTTCCCCCCTAAAAAGAATAATTCGTCCCCGAATTATAGATAAAGTAAACTGAAAAGAAGAACATACCCGAATTCAAAATATGAAACAAGGGTAAGAAGCCCGGATAAACTCCTCTGTTTCCCACGTGGCTTCCCGCTCGATATGATCCCTCCATAGGATTTTGACGAATGGAATCGTCTTCCTTCTCATGGCTCGTTCTTGTCTATCAAGAACTCGTTCGGGTTCTTCTATGAAAGTGAGATCTTCACGTATCTGTTCGAGTGGATGTTAAACCATGTGAAGGGGATGATACTGGTACCCTCTGAGTAAGGACACATGAAACACATTGTGCACATGCGAAAGTTGCGGATGTAACGCCAATCGGTAAGATACTTCACCGACTCGTTCAATGATATCAAACGGTCCGATGAAACAAGGACTGAGCTTCCCTTTAATCCCGAAGCGTCTAACACCACGCGCTAGCGAAACCTTAAGGAAGACGTGATCTCCTACGTTAAAATATATGTCCCTACGATGCTTATCGGCGTAACTCTTCTGACGTGACCGTGCTTCCAGAAGTTTCTGCTTAGATACTGCGATCTTTTCATTGGTCATCTCTATGATTTCTGGTCCTTCAAGTGTTCGCTCGCCAACCTGATCCCAGCAGATTGGGGCGCGACACTTTCTTCCATACAACATTTCGAAAGGAGCACACTTGATACTTGCGTGCCAACAGTTATTGTATGCAAACTCCACCAAACAGATGTAATCGTCCCAATCACCCGTCCATTCCAACGCACATGACCTCAACATATCTTCCAATGTCTGAATCGTTCGCTCCGACTGTCCGTCCGTTTGAGGATGAAAAGCCGTGCTAAGCTTAAGTTTTGTACCCTAAGATTTCTGCAGACTCTTCCAAAAGCGCGAAGTGAATCGAGGATCTCTGTCTGAGACGATGCTGGATGTTGATAGGTGTGTAAACACCCATCTTTTCTACCACTTAATTACAATAATAACCGGACCTAAACGTGTATTTTATGTCTTTTATGTCGGAATTATGCGTGGTTTGTGTTTTTGTTGTGATTTAGGATGAAAATGTGAAAAGTGGAGAAAACACGGACATTCACGGGCATTTATGGACTTTTATTGAAGAAAAGAATGAAAGACGATGTCAAGAAGTCAAGAGTGCAAAAAGAACGGAAGTCCACGACCAATTCTGAAGATTTATCGAAGAAAAAGTCAAAAGACGGAAGTTTATCAAAAGCCGAAGAATTCAAGTCTATTTTATTGAAGAATTTAAAGACGAGTTCAAAAGAAATCCCGAAGTCAAAAGTCCCTTAAGTCCAAGATTAAAGAAGATTAGAAGAAAAGGACTAAGTACGCAATTAATGAAGATTAAAAGAAGGAGGGACTTAATTATGCAATTAAGAGAAAAGGAAAGAGGGGAGGAAGCTTCCCTAATCCTCCCCTATAAATAGTTTAGGACTAGTCATTTTTCATTTTGTTGGCTAAGGTGACAATTAGTCTTCCACCATTTAAATACTTGTCATTTACATTACTTGTCAATTTAATTACCTTGTCTAGCACCTTAAATTCATTTAATTTCAAGTAAGTTTTCATTTAATTAATTGTCAATCTTTACTTTATCTTGTCAATCTTTTATCTACCTTTCTTAATCTTTGATTTGTTGTGTTTATGTATATGTTCATGCTTTTATTTTGATCCAAAGTGGTTTTTGATTATTGTGGTTAAAGTTGTTTGATTTCGTGTTTTAAATTGCTTGTTGATGTTTATTTGTTAAATCGTTACTGTTTATATTTATACTTGTGTTTGATTTTGGTTACTTTGTGTTTATATCTGCTACTGTATCTATCTCCTTGTTCTTCGGGGGTTTTTGCTTTGTTTCTGATATTTCCAGGAGAAGTTCCGAACCAAGGAAAGGACTGAAGTGTTCATTCGGAAGTCCAAACTTCCGAACCAAACTTGTTCATTCGGAAGTCTTAAACTTCCGAACCAAGGCTTCAGTCGGAAGTCCAAAACTTCCGAACCAAACATACTCATTCGGAACTCCAAAGTTCCAAACCAAGGGTTTCATCCGGAACTTTTCAAAAGTTCCGAATCAACTTAAAGTTCCGAATCAAGGATCAAAGTTCCGAATCAAGGCTGTTCATTCGGAAGTCAGAAACTTCCGAGTCAAGGTTGTTCATTCGGAACTTCCATAAGTTCCGGATCAAGGGTAATCTTCCGACTCAAGAAAGGTTCATTCGGAAGTTCTAAACTTCCGAATCAAGAAGCTTCATTCGGAAACTTCCGAATCAAGGGGTGACCTAATACTTCCGAATCAAGGCAGATTTTACAAGTTCCGAATCAGTAAGTTCCGAACGAAGCATTGTTTTGGATAAGTGTAGGGGGGACTTCTATACGTGTTTGTCTTTGTGTGGTGTGATTACAGGGATAAGTGCACTCTTGGAATCTTTGAAGAACCGTGGTCCCGTGTTATCCGAAATCCGGTTCTATCTCTCAACTATCGTGATTCAATTTTCTTCATACTCACATTTGAAATTGATCACTTTAGTCGTCTCTTCCTTAACTTGAGTTAACCAACGTGCACAATGTCATAAGTGTAGGGGAAACTTTTCCCACATGCTTAAAACATTGAGGACAATGTTTATCTTAAGTGTAGGGGGGACTTCTATCGAAGTTTTAAGTGGACTTTTCCATGAAAATGCCTTCAATTAACCGGAAAATCATATTTTTTCAACATTTTTCAAATTTTTATTAACTTTGGCCATTTAGTCGTAATTTTTAAACTTTTATCGTTGCTTTCATATGTATATATTCTGCAATAAAGTCAAAAATATTAATAAAGTGGTGTAGCTAGTTTAGAAGTCTTTGACATATTAGGCCCGTTGCGTTTATTTTGACTCAACCCGAATAGACTTGTCCAAGTTTATTCTAGCTAGTATCCTTAACCATGTAGACCTTAATTGGTTTATTAGGCTAAGTATTCACGAGTCTCATTACTTGAGATTTTAAATTGTGGAGGACGAGAAATGATAGAGTCAATTATAAGTCGGTATTCTTGCACAAGCTCACTTGGTGTGATTATTTGCCTATTCTCCCATCACTTGCTAATAATTTATCTGCAATAAGTAAGGTCGTACGATTTGAAAAGTTACTTAGCTTCTAGCCCAAGATCGTTTAAAAGTTGCTCGGTAATGACAAGAGTTCATAGCCAAGGCATAACTTATGAAGCGGGGCGCGACGATTGGCGAGTCCGAAAAGGCCCTAACAAGGCATGAGGATTCAATTTTATTGCTGAAGATCCAAGTGATGTGAAAAGCATTATTCCTAAAATCAATATGAAGGATCAAGACTCACGACGAAAAGCAATCAACTCCCATAAAAGATCATGGAGAAGTCTATCCGAAAAGACACTAACAAGGTATGAGGATAAATAGATCCAAGTCCGAAAAGGAGGCGGATCGTTGTATCTCAAAATCCCAAATAGAGATCGAAGAAATAATCATGAAGTCGTGGTCAACAAAGTTGGAGTACCCCTTAAAAGTCTCCAAGTGAAGAAACTCTATTATGATGAGAAGACCATTATCTCAAGAACGTCACTCGAAGATATGAAGTATGAAGTACATGCCAAATATCGGCCCGAGAAAGGTCTCAAATCGTGAACCAAGTTATGCCAAGATATGAACTTTTTGATATCCCGAGAAGCAGTTTTAAAAGATTTTGTCCTTTAGCTAACTATTGATCAAACCGTCCTACTTTGCTTTCAGCCTAAATAAACTATCGAAATAAGTCCAAAAATGCATCTTCATGATCATTCTAAGACAAAAATAAAATATAAGAGATACACTTAGGAATAAGGAAGCTTAAGCATTTAATTAAGCCATGTGTGTAAATGTTTGAATTGCTAACTTATAATAACAATGATCTCGTTTTTAAGCTTAGTTTGGGGAACGTGAAACTTGAGGGTGATAAATCTTCGCAGCACCAAAGCCCTAATGTAAGTCATCGATTTCTTTGCAAGTTATTTCCATGTAGCTATTTTCAAGTGAAAATGGTTTTCTATCCCTTTGCTACCTTTAAAGTTTTGTTTCTTTAATTTTTGTTTGGTAGAATTTAAATAAGGCCAAGGTTGATTAATTATGAGAAAAGTGTAAGCTTGCTTTATCACTAAGCATTGCATGAGGGCATGGCAATGGTTAAGTGTAGGGGATTTGATAGGTGTGTAAACACCCATCCTTTTACCACTTAATTCGGGCTAAAACGAGACCAAAACACGTATTTAATATCATTTGTTTGGAATTATGCGTGGTTTTTGTGTTTATTATGTTTTCAGAGCTAACCGGATGAATATTAAAGAAAACATGGGATTGCACGGGTTTTACTGAAGAAAAGGACTCAAGATAAAGTCTATTGTCCAAGAGATGCAAAAGATTTGAAGTCACTGGACCTATTCGAAGATTTATCGAAGAAAAGGACCAAAGATGGAAGATTTACACAAGTCGAAGAAACTCAAGTCTATTAAACGAAGAAATTAAAAGACGAGTTAAATTTAATCGACGACAAATCCCGAATCAGAATCGAAAACGGAAACTTTTCTGAAAAGACGAAAAGACAAGAAGAACGGGAGAAAGCCCACTCACCAACCAAAGGACAAGCCTATATAAAGAGTCCCCTCACACAAGTTTTTAGCTAGCCTTTAATTTTTCTTCTCCCCCACTCTTTCTTCTTCCTGTTTCGTAGCATCACCATCACCACTAGGGTGATTGGTGATTTTAATCTTTGATCTTCCAATCTTGTTGTTTTAATCTTTGTTTTGATCTTGTTAAAACATTAATCATTCAATACAAGTCTTGTTTAATCTTTTCATTTCATCTTGTTCATCATCATCTTTATCTTCAAGTTTTTAAGGTTTTATTTTCTTGATTGGATCTTCAAAAGTTGTTGGGATTTGTGTTTTTGTTGATGGGATTTGTAGCTTATGGTTAATAGATGCTTTGTGTTTAGTTTTATTTAAGTTTTTGGTTAAAAATTTGGTGATTTTTGGATTAAAACGATTTTCCTTGTTCTTCGGTAACTGCTACTGTACCCGATTTTCTCAAAGTTCCGAACCAAACAAAAAGTTCCGAATCAAGTAAAACTTCCGAACCAAGCAGAAAGTTCCGAATGAAGCTTGAACTTCCGAATCAAGCAAAAGTTCCGAATGAGTTTGTCTGTTAAAAGTTCCGAACCAGTTTCCTTAAAAACTTCCGAACCGATTTCTTCCGAATCGGAACTTTGAAAAGTTCCGAACCAATTCTCCCAAAAGTTCCGAATCGGAACCACAAAACTTCCGAATCAGTTACTTCCGAACCAGTTACTTCCGAACCGATTTTCTCAAAGTTCCGAACGAAGCAAAAAAGTTCCGGATGAATCAGAATCTTCCGAACCAAGCCAAAGTTCCGGATGAACTGGAATCTTCCGAATGAATCATTAAAGTTCCGCATGAGTTTAGTTCCGAATCAAGGGTAAAAGTTCCGAATCAAACTTTCTTTTAGTGTTACTGTTTTTTCTGTTTTACTATTTCTTTACGTTTATTTCACATTTTATATTTTAACTGAAATTTTAACTTTGATTTCTATTTTAATTTTGATTCTAATATCAATTTTAATTTACATTTTTATTAATTTTCATTAAAGTAATTGTCTTTGAATTAAATTTTCATTTACACTTTTTATTAGATTAGAAAACCAAACCCCTTTTATTTAGTAACCAAGAACAATCATTTCACTTAAGACCAAGATCAATTCGAGAAGATTCCGAGCAATTAGAACCCATACAAAATTACTTATATCAAATGGCGCCGCTTGATAAAAGGCTTTTGCCCTTATAAAAATTAAAGATTAAGTTCGTGTTCTCGGAATCTTAACGAATTGATCTAGGCCCCTATGTGTGACTTAGTTGATCTTTGGTGAAAAAGAATATTTTTGGGTGATTTTAAATTTAAATGCAAAGACTTAAAAGTAAAAGTGCTCTTAAAGTAAATCTAAGTCTATTTAAAATAAAATGCAAGTATTTAAAAACGTGACTGAACTTAAAAGGGCACTAAAGTAAATGACGTAAACTTAAATCTATCTAAGGCCAACTTAAAGTGCGATTAAAACTAAGGCAAGTCTAAAATAAAACTAAGGTAAATAATCTTAAAGTGCAATTAAATAAAAGGGCAAGAAAAATAAAACTTGAAAATAAAAATCAAAGACAAAAGCTAATAAGAACCTGAATACAGCTCATTCGGAATAAACCTTCGTTTGGAATAATCACTCGTCCTAAATGTCACCTTTGGTTGAAATGATTCTTCTTCACTTGGAATATTACCAAAATCCTTGATCCGGAACAAATTGATCTGAATATGTCACTTATCCAAAACAATGCTTCGTTCGGAACTTACTGATTCGGAACTTGTAAAATCTGCCTTGATTCGGAAGTATTAGGTCACCCCTTGATTCGGAAGTTTCCGAATGAAGCTCCTTGATTCGGAAGTTTAGAACTTCCGAATGAACCTTTCTTGAGTCGGAAGATTACCCTTGATCCGGAACTTATGGAAGTTCGAATGAACAACCTTGACTCGGAAGTTTCTGACTTCCGAATGAACAGCCTTGATTCGGAACTTTGATCCTTGATTCGGAACTTTAAGTTGATTCGGAACTTTTGAAATGTTCCGGATGAAACCCTTGGTTCGGAACTTTGGAGTTCCGAATGAGTATGTTTGGTTCGGAAGTTTTGGACTTCCGAATGAAGCCTTGGTTCGGAAGTTTAAGACTTCCGAATGAACAAGTTTGGTTCGGAAGTCTGGACTTCCGAATGAACACTTCAGTCCTTTCCTTGGTTCGGAACTTCTCCTGGAAATATCAGAAACAAAGCAAAAACCCCCGAAGAACAAGGAGATAGATACAGTAGCAGATATAAACACAAAGTAACCAAAATCAAACACAAGTATAAATATAAACAGTAACGATTTAACAAATAAACATCAACAAGCAATTTAAAACACGAAATCAAACAACTTTAACCACAATAATCAAAAACCACTTTGGATCAAAATAAAAGCATGAACATAAACATAAACAAAACAAATCAAAGATTAAGAAAGGTAGATAAAAGATTGACAAGATAAAGTAAAGATTGACAATAATTAAATGAAAACTTACTTGAAATTAAATGAATTTAAGGTACAAGACAAGGTAATTAAATTGACAAGTAATGTAAATGACAAGTATTTAAATGGTGGAAGACTAATTGTCACCTTAGCCAACAAAATGAAAAATGACTAGTCCTAAACTATTTATAGGGGAGGATTAGGGAAGCTTCCTCCCCTCTTTCCTTTTCTCTTAATTGCATAATTAAGTCCCTCCTTCTTTTAATCTTCATTAATTGCGTACTTAGTCCTTTTCTTCTAATCTTCTTTAATCTTGTACTTAAGGGACTTTTGACTTCGGGATTTCTTTTGAACTCGTCTTTAAATTCTTCAATAAAATAGACTTGAATTCTTCGGATTTTGATAAACTTCCGTCTTTTGACTTTTTCTTCGATAAATCTTCAGAATTGGTCGTGGACTTCCGTTCTTTTTGCACTCTTGACTTCTTGACTTCGTCTTTCATTCTTTTCTTCAATAAAAGTCCATAAATGCCCGTGAATGTCCGTGTTTTCTCCACTTTTCACCTTTTCATCCTAAATCACAACAAAAACACAAACCACGCATAATTCTGACATAAAAGATATAAAATACACGTTTAGGTCCGGTTATTATTGTAATTAAGTGGTAGAAAAGATGGGTGTTTACACACCTATCAAATCCCCTACACTTGACCATTGCAATGTCCTCATGCAATGCATTAGTTACAAAGCAAAATTACACTTTTCATCATAATCAATCCACGTTGGCCTTTATTAAAGAGATAGAAAATTAAAGACATTCAAAATAAAGAAATCAAAAGCATACCTTTGGTTTTGAAAATGTTATGAATAATCATCATCCTCAAGTTTTCACTTTCTTCAAACCAAGCTTAAAAACGAGATCATTGTTATTATAAGTTAGTAGACTATCACGAACTCATGTGGGCCAATTACTCACTTAGACTCCCTTATTCCTAGGTGTATCTCTTATATTTTATTATTGTCTAGAATGATCACGAGGATGCATTGTTTGACTTATTTTGATAGTTATTTAGTCTGAAAATAAAGTGCACGATTTAATCAATAGTTAGCTAAAGGACCAAATCTTTTAAAACTGCTTCTCGGGACCTCATAAAGTTCATATCTTGGCATAACTTGCTTCGCGATTTGAGACCTTTTCTCGGACCGATATTTGGCAGCGACTTCATACTTCAAATCTTGAGAGACGTTCATGAAATAATGGTCTTCTCTTCATAATGGAATTTCTTCACTTGAAGTTTCGAGAGATTCATACTTGGACCACGACTTCTTCATTTTTCTTCAATCTTTATTTTGGACTTTGATATACAACGATCCGCCTCCTTTTATGACTTGGATCTATTTATCCTCATACCTTGTTAGGGTCTTTTCGGATACACTTCTCCATGACTTTTGGGGAGTTTTGCTTTACGTCGTGTGTCTCGATCCTTCATATTGATTTTCGATAAATGATTCTTCACATCACTTTGGATCTTTAGCAACAAATTATAGCCCTCATGCCTTGTTAGGGCCTTTTCGGACTCGCCAATCTTCGCGTCCCGCTTCAATAAGTTATGCCTTGGCTATGAACTCTAATCCATACCGGGCAACTTTTAAACGATCTGGGGCTAGAAGCTAAGTAACTTTTCAAATCGTACAACCTTATTTATTAGCAGATAAATTATTAGCAAGCGATGGGAGAATAGGCTTATAATTAACTCACATAAATTCACGAAAGAATACCGAACTTATAATTGGCTCTATCATCTCTCGTTCTCCACAGTTTAAAATCTCAAGTAATGAGACTCGTGGATACTTATCCTATTAAATCAAAGTTTTGGGTTTTCGAGTCGCCTATAGGATCTTGCAAATTCTTAGACTTTTTCAAGTTTAGAAATCGCATTTTAAAGTTCCCTTGATAAACGACTCTCTAGGATCAATTATAGGAACTTGCGAAAAGTTCTTGTTCTTAACCCGTGAGGGTTAAGACTTTCGCGTTTTATAGCTCCCTATATAAAAGCCTAGCAAAACTTGACTTAAACATGTTAAGGATACTAGCTAGAGTAAACTCGGATTGAGTCAAAAGATTCACAACGTTTGAAAATTAAAACCACTTATTCAAAGATTTATTCTAGCAAAGAAAGAAAATAACTATACAAAAGGGAAAAACTAATAGGCCAAAATAGATCAAAAATTTTGAAAAATGTCGAAAAATTGATTTTCCGGTTAAAATGAAGACAAATACAAGGAAAAGACCACTTAACTTCGATAGAAGTCCCCCCTACACTTAAGATAAACATTGTCCTCAATGTTTAAGCATGTGGGAGTAAACTCCCCTACACTTAGGACATTGTGCACGTTGTTTAAATCTTGCTAAGGAAAAGACAACTAAAGAGATTCCTATTTTAATATTGAGAAAATATAAAATAGTGAATCGAAAAGAGTTTAGGATAGAACCGGGAAGAAGTAGAACACGGAATCACGGGTCGTCAAGAATCATCACGAGTAGATCATTGAAGCTCGAATCCCTGATTAAGAAGTGAGGAGAGGAAATAGCAATCCAAAGGGTCCCCCCTACACTTATGGTAAAGAAAGCGGAAAGATAGATACATGGGTTGCCTCCCAAGAAGCGCTTGATTTTTGTTAACCGAGTCGTGAGCCTGACTCGACCTTGATCATCAACGGAAGAAGCATGAAACATATCCACCAGGATCAAAGACATAGTTTTCATCCATCAATAAGCAAGAGCTTAAGGTGAACAAGGCAAGCCAAAAGAGAAGTGGCAAGGTTCCCTTAAACAGTGATAGAGCACAGTAGAAGCAAGGATGAAGTGGTGTAAGCATGTCTTCAATGGGTCCAAAGATTTTTCCTTTTATTTCATCAGGTGGATACTGAGATGGCTTAAAGACTTCAATACCGGGGTCGAACACCTTTTCCTTTAAGCGAAAATAGCACTCAGGTTCAGCTGAGTGTGAAGAATATCCGCAAAGAAGCACAACCTCATCCTCAGAAGGGGGACAAAGAGGTGTCAAATCAATAGTGCAACGGATTTCGGTGTCGACCGGTTTCTTCTCCTTGGACAAAATGCTCTTCAAATCCAAATTAGGATCAAGACGATAATCTTCAAAGTCCAAAGGAGGAGCATCACTCTCATGAGGGAAGTATGTGTTGAGAAATTCAGAGAAATCTTCCTCAAATGAATAATCGTCCAAAGTAGGATCGAGTGATGGCGGAGGATCTTCATCATGTGAAGAATCGCTCGATAGAGTATCAGCCTCATCAAAATCATTGAAAGTAGGCAGCTCGGGATACTCAGAAGTACAATCAAAATCATCCGAATCTGAGCTAGAATCATCATCATCATAAGCATCGAAGACCGGTGGAGAATCAAAAATGGGAGAAGCGTCCAAAGTAGGGAGAGAATCATCCACATCATTTTGAAAAAGTGGATTATCGATGCAAGAGTCGAATAGAGGATTGTCGTAGACGGTAAAGTCATCGAGCACATTTATCATATTCACTGATTCTCGTCCTCCAAAGGATTTGTTTGTAGGCGTTCCCATTTTGAAATTTTGTGAGGCATTACTTTTGCTCATTTCAGCCATCATGCGGGTGAGTTCGGTCATCTCAGGGTTTGTTGAGGTAGAAGAAACATTGACTCTCGTGTTGTTTCTAGAAGAAGCAGAGGAATCCCAGTTCTTATGATGAGTAGTCATGTTTTCAATTAACTCTCTACACTCCTCGGGTCTCCTTTTCATGAATGTGCCACCGGCGGCTGCATTAATCGTATCACGATCTCGAAAAGTCAATCCGTTGTAGAAAGTATCAATTAGGGTCACAGGGAGCATGTTGTGGTTTGGACATCTATCGATCAAGACATTATATCTCTCCCAAGCGTCAAAAAGAGATTCATCAGGGTCTTGCATGAAACCGCTGATCTGATTGCGAAGGCTTGTGACCATGGATGGTGGAAAGTAGCGCGATAGAAAGCGTTGAGTCATATCATCCCAAGTGTGAATAGAATTCTTCGGGAGACGATCAAACCATTTCTCGGCATGATGCGATAAAGTATGTGGGAAGAGTTGTAGGTGGAGTACATCCATTATGGCCCCTGGCAACTTCATGCTTTGGGTGATTGTAATGAACTTGTCGAGGTGTTTGTTGGCATCATCATCAGGCAATCCTCTAAATGGGTTTGTTAGCACTTGCTGAATCATGTGGTGCTTCAACGAAAACTCAGGAGCGTTGATTTGCATCGGCGCAATCGGTCCTCCTCGTCCAAACATGGTTGGTTGACAAAGTTCCTCCATGGTCCGAAGATCGGGCTGTGGAAGAGCATTGTTGTTATTGTTAAGGTGCGGTAGTTGATTATTGTTGTTAACACCTGCCATATCTAAATCTTCTTGAGGCTCGGGCTCTTGATAATTAGAAGATCTAGTACGCATACACCTGAAAATGCAAAAGAAAACAAAACCAAACACAAAGACAATATATACACAATAAAAATAAAATCTTTTTGGATTTTTGAAATTTTTAATTTTTATGGTTTTTTATCAATTTTTAATTTTTATGATTTTTGAATTTTTTATGCAAGAAAAATAACGTTCACTAGTGAACGGATCCCAAAAAGCAACGTGTCGCTCACAGAAAACGGTTGATCTTAACGAAAAGAGTCGGCAGCGGCGCCATTTGATAAAAGGCTTTTGCCCTTATAAAAATTAAAGATTAAGTTCGTGTTCTCGGAATCTTAACGAATTGATCTAGGCCCCTATGAGTGACTTAGTTGATCTTTGGTGAAAAAGAATATTTATGGGTGTTTTTAAATTTAAATGCAAAGACTTAAAAGTAAATGTGCTCTTAAAGTAAATCTAAGTCTAATTAAAGTAAAGGTGCAAGTATTTAAAAACGAGGCTAAAATTAAAGGCACTAAAGTAAATTACGTGAATATAAATCTATCTAAGGCAAACTTAAAGTGCGACTAAAACTAAGGTAATTCTAAAATAAAACTAAGGCGGATAATCTTAAAGTGCAAATAAATAAAAGGCAAGAAAAATAAAGCTTGAAAATAAAAATCAAAGACGAAAGCTAATAAGAACCTGAATACAGCTCATTCGGAATAAACCTTCGTTTGGAACAATCACTCGTCCTAAATGTCACCTTGGGTTGAAATGATTCTTCTTCACTTGGAATATTACCAAAATCCTTGATCCGGAACAAGTTGGTCTGAATATGTCACTTATCCAAAACAATGCTTCGTTCGGAACTTGCTGATCCGGAACTTGTAAAATCTGCCTTGATTCGGAAGTATTAGGTCACCCCTTGATTCAGAAGTTTCCGAATGAAGCTCCTTGATTCGGAAGTTTAGAACTTCCGAATGAACCTTTCTTGAGTCGGAAGATTACCCTTGATCCGGAACTTATGGAAGTTCCGAATGAACAACCTTGACTCGGAAGTTTCTGACTTCCGAATGAACAGCCTTGATTCGGAACTTTGATCCTTGATTCGGAACTTTAAGTTGATTCGGAACTTTTGAAAAGTTCCGGATGAAACCCTTGGTTCGGAACTTTGGAGTTCCGAATGAGTATGTTTGGTTCAGAAGTTTTGGACTTCCGAATGAAGCCTTGGTTCGGAAGTTTAAGACTTCCGAATGAACAAGTTTGGTTCGGAAGTTTGGACTTCCGAATGAACACTTCAGTCCTTTCCTTGGTTCGGAACTTCTCCTGGAAATATCAGAAACAAAGCAAAAACCCCCCGAAGAACAAGGAGATAGATACAGTAGCAGATATAAACACAAAGTAACCAAAATCAAACACAAGTATAAATATAAACAGTAACGATTTAACAAATAAACATCAACAAGCAATTTAAAACACGAAATCAAACAACTTTAACCACAATAATCAAAAACCACTTTGGATCAAAATAAAAGCATGAACATATACATAAACACAACAAATCAAAGATTAAGAAAGGTAGATAAACGATTGACAAGATAAAGTAAAGATTGACAATAATTAAATGAAAACTTACTTGAAATTAAATGAATTTAAGGTGCAAGACAAGGTAATTAAATTGACAAGTAATGTAAATGACAAGTATTTAAATGGTGGAAGACTAATTGTCACCTTAGCCAACAAAATGAAAAATGACTAGTCCTAAACTATTTATAGGGGAGGATTAGGGAAGCTTCCTCCCCTCTTTCCTTTTCTCTTAATTGCATAATTAAGTCCCTCATTCTTTTAATCTTCATTAATTGCGTACTTAGTCCTTTTCTTCTAATCTTCTTTAATCTTGGACTTAAGGGACTTTTGACTTCGGGATTTCTTTTGAACTCGTCTTTAAATTCTTCAATAAAATAGACTAGAATTCTTCGGCTTTTGATAAACTTCCGTCTTTTGACTTTTTCTTCGATAAATCTTCAGAATTGGTCGTGGACTTCCGTTCTTTTTGCACTCTTGACTTCTTGACTTCTTCTTTCATTCTTTTCTTCAATAAAAGTCCATAAATGCCCGTGAATGTTCGTGTTTTCTCCACTTTTCACCTTTTCATCCTAAATCACAACAAAAACACAAACCTCGCATAATTCCGACATAAAAGACATAAAATACACGTTTAGGTCCGGTTATTATTGTAATTAAGTGGTAGAAAAGATGGGTGTTTACACACCTATCAAATCCCCTACACTTGACCATTGCAATGTCCTCATGCAATGCATTAGTTACAAAGCAAAATTACACTTTTCATCATAATCAATCCACGTTGGCCTTTATTAAAGAGATAGAAAATTAAAGACATTCAAAATAAAGAAATCAAAAGCATACCTTTGGTTTTGAAAATGTTATGAATAATCATCATCCTCAAGTTTTCACTTTCTCCAAACCAAGCTTAAAAACGAGATCATTGTTATTATAAGTTAGTAGACTATCACGAACTCATGTGGGCCAATTACTCACTTAGACTCCCTTATTCCTAGGTGTATCTCTTATATTTTATTATTGTCTAGAATGATCACGAGGATGCATTGTTTGACTTATTTCGATAGTTATTTAGTCTGAAAATAAAGTGCACGATTTAATCAATAGTTAGCTAAAGGATCAAATCTTTTAAAACTGCTTCTCGGGACCTCATAAAGTTCATATCTTGGCATAACTTGCTTCGCGATTTGAGACCTTTTTCTCGGACCGATATTTGGCAGCGACTTCATACTTCAAATCTTGAGAGACGTTCATGAAATAATGGTCTTCTCTTCATAATGGAATTTCTTCACTTGAAGTTTTGAGAGATTCATACTTGGACCACGACTTCTTCATTTTTCTTCAATCTTTATTTTGGACTTTGATATACAACGATCCGCCTCCTTTTATGACTTGGATCTATTTATCCTCATACCTTGTTAGGGTCTTTTCGGATACACTTCCCCATGACTTTTGGGGAGTTTTGCTTTACGTCGTGTGTCTCGATCCTTCATATTGATTTTTGATAAATGATTCTTCACATCACTTTGGATCTTTAGCAACAAAATATAGCCCTCATGCCTTGTTAGGGCCTTTTCGGACTCGCCAATCTTCGCGTCCCGCTTCAATAAGTTATGCCTTGGCTATGAACTCTAATCCATACCGAGCAACTTTTAAACGATCTGGGGCTAGAAGCTAAGTAACTTTTCAAATCGTACAACTTTATTTATTAGCAGATAAATTATTAGCAAGCGATGGGAGAATAGGCTTATAATTAACTCACATAAATTCACGAAAGAATACCGAACTTATAATTGGCTCTATCATCTCTCGTTCTCCACAGTTTAAAATCTCAAGTAATGAGACTCGTGGATACTTATCCTATTAAATCAAAGTTTTGGGTTTTCAAGTCGCCTATAGGATCTTGCAAATTCTTAGACTTTTTCAAGTTTAGAAATCGCATTTTAAAGTTCCCTTGATAAACGACTCTCTAGGATCAATTATAGGAACTTGCGAAAATTTCTTGTTCTTAACCCGTGAGGGTTAAGACTTTCGCGTTTTATAGCTCCCTATATAAAAGCCTAGCAAAACTTGACTTAAACATGTTAAGGATACTAGCTAGAGTAAACTCGGATTGAGTCAAAAGATTCACAACGTTTGAAAATTAAAACCACTTATTCAAAGATTTATTCTAGCAAAGAAAGAAAATAACTATACAAAAGGGAAAAACTAATAGGCCAAAATAGATCAAAAATGTCGAAAAATTGATTTTCCGGTTAAAATGAAGACAAATACAAGGAAAAGACCACTTAACTTCGGTAGAAGTCCCCCCCTACACTTAAGATAAACATTGTCCTCAATGTTTAAGCATGTGGGAGTAAACTCCCCTACACTTAGGACATTGTGCACGTTATTTAAATCTTGCTAAGGAAAAAACAACTAAAGAGATTCCTATTTTAATATTGAGAAAATATAAAATAGTGAATCGAAAAGAGTTTAGGATAGAACCGGGAAGAAGTAGAACACGGAATCACGGGTCGTCAAGAATCATCACGAGTAGATCATTGAAGCTCGAATCCCGGATTAAGAAGTGAGGAGAGGAAATAGCAATCCAAAGGGTCCCCCCTACACTTATGGTAAAGAAAGCGGAAAGATAGATACATGGGTTGCCTCCCAAGAAGCGCTTGATTTTTGTTAACCGAGTCGTGAGCCTGACTCGACCTTGATCATCAACGGAAGAAGCATGAAACATATCCACCAGGATCAAAGAAATAGTTTTCATCCATCAATAAGCAAGAGCTTAAGGTGAACAAGGCAAGCCAAAAGAGAAGTGGCAAGGTTCCCTTAAACAGTGATGGAGCACAGTAGAAGCAAGGATGAAGTGGTGTAAGCATGTCTTCAATGGGTCCAAAGATTTTTCCTTTTATTTCATCAGGTGGATACTGAGATGGCTTAAAGACTTCAATACCGGGGTCGAACACCTTTTCCTTTAAGGGAAAATAGCACTCAGGTTCAGCCGAGTGTGAAGAATATCCGCAAAGAAGCACAACCTCGTCCTCAAAAGGGGGACAAAGAGGTGTCAAATCAATAGTGCAACGGATTTCGGTGTCGACCGGTTTCTTCTCCTTGGAGAAAATGCTCTTCAAATCCAAAGTAGGATCAAGACAATAATCTTCAAAGTCCAAAGGAGGAGCATCACTCTCATGAGGGAAGTATGTGTTGAGAAATTCAGAGAAATCTTCCTCAAATGAATAATCGTCCAAAGTAGGATCGAGTGATGGCGGAGGATCTTCATCATGTGAAGAATCGCTCGATAGAGTATCAGCCTCATCAAAATCATCGAAAGTAGGCAGCTCGGGATACTCAGAAGTACAATCAAAATCATCCGAATCTGAGATAGAATCATCATCATCATAAGCATCGAAGACCGGTGGAGAATCAAAAATGGGAGAAGCGTCCAAAGTAGGGAGAGAATCATCCACATCATTTTGAAAAAATGGATTATCGATGCAAGAGTCGAATAGAGGATTGTCGTAGACGGTAAAGTCATCGAGCACATTTATCATATTCACTGATTCTCGTCCTCCAAAGGATTTGTTTGTAGGCGTTCCCATTTTGAAATTTTGTGAGGCATTCCCGACTCTTAAGATTAACTCACCTTCGGCCACATCTACTAAAGCACGTCCAGATCTCAAAAATGGCCGACCAAGTATTAAAGGAATACGAGGGTCCATTTCATAATCAACTACGACAAAATCGACCGGGAAAGTAAATGCGCCAACTTGAATGAATACGTCTTCAGCTATACCAACGGGGTAAGCGAGAGTGCGATTAGCAAGTTCGAGAGTCATCTTTGTTGGAATGAGATCGGGTAATGATAGTGTTTTCCAAACACTCAAAGGCATAAGATTTATACTAGCCCCGAGATCAGCAAGGGCAGTAAATTCTTCAGTTTTGTTGAACACGCAAGGCAACACAAAACGACCGGGATCCCCTAGCTTTTCCGGAAGTTCTTTAAGAATGACTGCAGAGCAGTTTTCATTTAAGCGTGTGTTGGCGAGTTCAATCAGCTTCTCTTTCTTGTTAAGCAAGTTCTTAAATGCTTTAACAAATTTGGGCATGTGGACAAGTGCTTCAAGAAAACTCATGCTGAAGCCCATTTGAGAAATCATATTGATATATTTTGTTATTTGAGAGTCATTCTTGGTTAGCTCGTTGGTCTTGCCTATGCGAGAAGGGTATGGGATTCTGGGTTGATAGGGAGACGGTGAAGGTGTAGTTGGTGAAGGTTGTGATGTTGAACAGTCCTTCCGAGATACATCGCCATGACGAGGCGGAGAGGGTAATGGTGTGCTAACACTAGGTGTAGGAGGAGTAGGGATACATGGTGGTGGAGGAGGTGTAGATGATGGTGGTGGGCTAGGTGGATCGACAATGGTAAGTCCACTACGCGTAGTTATAGCACTCACATTAGCTCGCGGATTAGTGACGGTGTTTGAAGGTAGAGAACCCGAAGAAGAAGAAGGTTGAGCTTCGGGCAAGAAACTAGCTAACAGATTCATTAATTCAGTTGTTTGAGTGATGAAGGAGGATTGAAGGTTTCCACGAACCTCGGTTCTGATGTCATTACCTTGCTTCAAGATATCTCCTTTCAAATTGATTATTTGGCTCTGTAGATTCTTGATTTGCTCACCTTGAGTTCTCATGATGGTGTCAACATCGGGATTAATGGGTGGGTGTTGTTGGGTGGGTGGTTGATAAGGGTTAGAAGCACGAGTTGGGATTTGGTTGCTGCTATTGTAGTTGTTGGCGGGATTTTGGTTTTGAGGAGAAAAACCGGGTGAAAGGTAATTGTTTGAACGGTAGCTCAGCAGATTTCTATCCCCTTGTTGTCTAGCTTGGTAATTTTCCGGTGAATAATTACCGTAAGCAGCATACACATTTTCCGGATTTCCTTGTGTCGAAGGACAATCGGTGTATGAGTGAGGACCGCCACATGTTTCACAAGGATTAGCGACTGCTTTAACTTGTTGTTGTTGTTGGTTTGAAGCGAGAAGCGTAATACTTTTGCTCATTTCAGCCATCATGCGGGTGAGTTCGGTCATCTCAGGGTTTGCTGAGGTAGAAGAAACATTGACTCTCGTGTTGTTTCTAGAAGAAGCAGAGGAATCCCAGTTCTTATGATGAGTAGTCATGTTTTCAATTAACTCTCTACACTCCTCGGGTCTCCTTTTCATGAATGTGCCACCGGCGGCTGCATTAATCGTATCACGATCTCGAAAAGTCAATCCGTTGTAGAAAGTATCAATTAGGGTCACAGGGAGCATGTTGTGGTTTGGACATCTATCGATCAAGACATTATATCTCTCCCAAGCGTCAAAAAGAGATTCATCAGGGTCTTGCATGAAACCGCTGATCTGATTGCGAAGGCTTGTGACCATGGATGGTGGAAAGTAGCGCGATAGAAAGCGTTGAGTCATATCATCCCAAGTGTGAATAGAATTCTTCGGGAGACGATCAAACCATTTCTCGGCATGATGCGATAAAGTATGTGGGAAGAGTTGTAGGCAGAGTACATCCATTGTGGCCCCTGGCAACTTCATGCTTTGGGTGATTGTAATGAACTTGTCGAGGTGTTTGTTGGCATCATCATCAAGCAATCCTCTAAATGGGTTTGTTTGCACTTGCTGAATCATGTGGTGCTTCAACGAAAACTCAGAAGCGTTGATTTGCATCGGCGCAATCGGTCCTCCTCGTCCAAACATGGTTGGTTGACAAAGTTCCTCCATGGTCCGAAGATCGGGCTGTGGAAGAGCATTGTTGTTATTGTTAAGGTGCGGTTGTTGATTATTGTTGTTAACACCTGCCATATCTAAATCTTCTTGAGGCTCGGGCTCTTGATAATTAGAAGATCTAGTACGCATACACCTGAAAATGCAAAAGAAAACAAAACCAAACACAAAGACAATATATATACACAATAAAAATAAAATCTTTTTGGATTTTTGAAATTTTTAATTTTTATGGTTTTTTATCAATTTTTAATTTTTATGATTTTTGAATTTTTTATGCAAGAAAAATAACGTTCACTAGTGAACGGATCCCAAAAAGCAACGTGTCGCTCACAGAAAACGGTTGATCTTAACGAAAAGAGTCGGCAGCGGCGCCATTTGATACAAGGCTTTTGCCCTTATAAAAATTAAAGATTATGTTCGTGTTCTCGGAATCTTAACGAATTGATCTAGGCCCCTATGAGTGACTTAGTTGATCTTTGGTAAAAAAGAATATTTATGGGTGTTTTTAAATTTAAATGCAAAGACTTAAAAGTAAATGTTCTCTTAAAGTAAATCTAAGTCTAATTAAAGTAAAGGTGCAAGTATTTAAAAACGAGGCTAAAATTAAAGGCACTAAAGTAAATTACGTGAATATAAATCTATCTAAGGCAAACTTAAAGTGCGACTAAAACTAAGGTAATTCTAAAATAAAACTAAGGCGGATAATCTTAAAGTGCAAATAAATAAAAGGCAAGAAAAATAAAGCTTGAAAATAAAAATCAAAGACGAAAGCTAATAAGAACCTGAATACAGCTCATTCGGAATAAACCTTCGTTTGGAACAATCACTCGTCCTAAATGTCACCTTGGGTTGAAATGATTCTTCTTCACTTGGAATATTACCAAAATCCTTGATCCGGAACAAGTTGGTCTGAATATGTCACTTATCCAAAACAATGCTTCGTTCGGAACTTGCTGATTCGGAACTTCTGAATCTGCCTTGATTCGGAAGTATTAGGTCACCCCTTGATTCAGAAGTTTCCGAATGAAGCTCCTTGATTCGGAAGTTTTAGAACTTCCGAATGAACCTTTCTTGAGTCGGAAGATTACCCTTGATCCGGAACTTATGGAAGTTCCGAATGAACAACCTTGACTCGGAAGTTTCTGACTTCCGAATGAACAGCCTTGATTCGGAACTTTGATCCTTGATTCGGAACTTTAAGTTGATTCGGAACTTTTGAAAAGTTCCGGATGAAACCCTTGGTTCGGAACTTTGGAGTTCCGAATGAATATGTTTGGTTCGGAAGTTTTGGACTTCCGAATGAAGCCTTGGTTCGGAAGTTTAAGACTTCCGAATGAACAAGTTTGGTTCGGAAGTTTGGTCTTCCGAATGAACACTTCAGTCCTTTCCTTGGTTCGGAACTTCTCCTGGAAATATCATAAACAAAGCAAAAACCCCCGAAGAACAAGGAGATAGATACAGTAGCAGATATAAACACAAAGTAACCAAAATAAAAAACAAGTATAAATATAAACAGTAACGATTTAACTAATAAACATCAACAAGCAATTTAAAACACGAAATCAAACAACTTTAACCACAATAATCAAAAACCACTTTGGATCAAAATAAAAGCATGAACATATACATAAACACAACAAATCAAAGATTAAGAAAGGTAGATAAAAGATTGACAAGATAAAGTAAAGATTGACAATAATTAAATGAAAACTTACTTGAAATTAAATGAATTTAAGGTGCAAGACAAGGTAATTAAATTGACAAGTAATGTAAATGACAAGTATTTAAATGGTGGAAGACTAATTGTCACCTTAGCCAACAAAATGAAAAATGACTAGTCCTAAACTATTTATAGGGGAGGATTAGGGAAGCTTCCTCCCCTCTTTCCTTTTCTCTTAATTGCATAATTAAGTCCCTCCTTATTTTAATCTTCATTAATTGCGTACTTAGTCCTTTTCTTCTAATCTTCTTTAATCTTGGACTAAAGGGACTTTTGACTTCGGGATTTCTTTTGAACTCGTCTTTAAATTCTTCAATAAAATAGACTTGAATTCTTCGGCTTTTGATAAACTTCCGTCTTTTGACTTTTTCTTCGATAAATCTTCAGAATTGGTCGTGGACTTCCGTTCTTTTTGCACTCTTGACTTCTTGACTTCGTCTTTCATTCTTTTCTTCAATAAAAGTCCATAAATGCCCGTGAATGTCCGTGTTTTCTCCACTTTTCACCTTTTCATCCTAAATCACAACAAAAACACAAACCACGCATAATTCCGACATAAAAGACATAAAATACACGTTTAGGTCCGGTTATTATTGTAATTAAGTGGTAGAAAAGATGGGTGTTTACACACCTATCAATGGTGCACCATGGAGTCTCATGATCTCTCTTCTATACGTATCGGCGAGTTTACTTATCGGATCTTCCTTGCAGATCGGTAAGAAATGAGCTGTTTTGGTAAGTCGATCTATGATAACCCAAATTGCATCGTGCTTCCTCTTGGTAGGCGGAAGGCCAGTAACAAAATCCATGGTGATTTTGTCCCACTTCCACTCTGGAATATCTAACGATTGAAGGAGACCGCCAGATCACTGATGCTCGATCTTAACCAGCTGGCAGGTAAGACATTTGGAGACGTAAGTAGCTACTTCCTGTTTCATACCACTCCACCAAAAGTACTGCTTGATGTCATGGTACATCTTAGTCGAACCAGGATGTATAGAGAATGGGGAGCTATGAGCTTCAGCTAACAAGGCTTCCCGGAGTTCTTGGTTATCAGGAACACAAAGTCTCGTGCCCTGCCATACGATATCATCGGCATCTACTCTGAATTCTGTCTGTTTCTCCAAATTTTGTACTATCGCCCAGATTTATCCGGCATCCTTCTGAGCTTCCTTGATCTTAGAGAGTAACTCGGGTTCTACTCTAAGATTAGCCCAGTAACCGTGTTGTCCACGTACCATGATTTCGATGTCTAGTCGCTCTAAGTCTCTTATGATTTCCTCCTCAATTTTAATGCCGTTGATCATTCCGGACTTCCTGCTAAGAGCATCTGCTACTACATTTGCCTTTCTGGGATGATACTGTAGATTAATGTCATAATCCTTCAACAGCTCTAACCATCTCCTCTGCCTAATGTTCAATTCACGTTGAGTGAAGATATACTTCAAGCTCTTGTGGTCCGTGAAAATGTCACATAATTCTCCATATAAGTAGTGCCTCCATATCTTCAATGCAAACACGACTGCAGCAAGTTCCAAGCCATGCGTGGGGTAATTTTCTTCATAAGGCTTAAGCTGCCGTGAAGCGTACGCGATCACTTTCCCATGTTGCATGAGAACACAACCAAGTCCCTTCCCCGACGCATCGTTGTAGATTTGAAATCCACCCGTCCAGATGGGAGAGTAAGAATAGGTGCAGATACTAGCTTCTGCTTCAGGTCTTCAAAGCTCTTCTCTCGTTCTTCAGTCCAGACGAATCTCTCCCCTTTCCGCATCAGTTTGGTCAATGGTAGTGCTAAGCGAGAAAATTTCTCCACGAACCTACGGTAATAGCCAGCTAAGCCTAAGAAACTGCGGACTTCCGTCGCTGATGTTGGCATTGGCCACTTAGTAATGGCCTCAACCTTCGCTAGATCCATAGTGATTCCTTCTGCTGATACAATGTGACCTAAGAATGCCACCTTGTCTACCCAGAACTCACACTTGGAGAATTTAACATACAACTGCTTCTGGCGAAGAATCTGTAGTACTATACGAAGATGGTCTTCGTGTTCCTCCTTGGACTTTGAGAAAATCAGGATGTCATCGATGAAGACAATGACGAACTTGTCCAGGAATTCATGGAAGATTATGTTCATCAAATCCATGAACACTGCTGGAGCATTTTTCAGGCCAAATGGCATAACTACAAACTCGTAGTGGCTATAGCGGGTACGAAAGGCAGTCTTAGCGATGTCCTGCTCCTTGACCCGTAGCTGATGATAGTCTGACCTAAGATCAATCTTGGAGAAGTGTTTGGCCCCTTGGAGTTGGTCAAACAGATCGTCTATACGTGGCAGTGGATATCTATTCCGGGTAGTAATCTTGTTAAGCTCGCGATAGTCTATGCAAAGACGCATACTGCCGTCCTTCTTCTTAACAAACAAGACCGGTGCGCCCCATGGAGATGCGCTCGGTCGAATGAAACCTCGTTCAAGAAGTTCTTGCAGTTGATCCTTCAGCTCCTTCAGCTCTATGGGAGCCATGCGATAAGGAGCCTTGGAGATTGGTTCAGCTCCTGGAATAAGCTCGATACTAAATTCCACTTCTCGTACAGGTGGTATGCCCGGAAGTTTTGCTGGAAAAACATCTTGGAATTCCGACACTATAGGTTGATCCTTAATTGATGGGGATTCAGCATCCATGTCGTGAACCGTATCTAGATAACCCTCGCAACCATGTGACAGTAGTGCACGCGCTTGCAGGGTATATATGACTTGTACAGACCGTCTGGGTATAAACCCGTTATGAATGTACTCTGGTTCATTAACATCACCGAATATAACTCGATATGAATGGCAATCTATGGTAGCATGATGCTTGGATAGCCAATCCATGCCCAAAATCATGTTGAAGTCATTCATGTCCAGCGGAAGTGCGTCAACAGGTCGAAACTTATCGTCAAATTCTAGGGGAAGACTCTTGTATACATGGGTGATTAATACAGAGTCCCTCAAAGGCGTGGAAATAGTAAGCCTATTTTCTAGTGGCATGGGGAGCATCCTAATGTTCTTAGCATAAGCAGTAGAAATAACCGAGTGAGTAGCACCCATATCGAAAAGAACACATGCAGCTTGACCATACATATACAAGATTCCAATGATGGTACCTGTAGACTTGTTGGCCTGGTATCGAGATGTTGTGTAGACACGCCCCGTGGTAGGAGGCGGCTTGGAATCAGCATGTCCTGATGTACCCTCCATCTCGCCCTTACGGCAATCCTTCATGATATGGCCAGGAAGACCACACTTGAAGCATGCGTCAGTGTTACGGCGACATGGCCCTGGGTGCCTACGGTGGCAAGTAGAGCAAAGAGGATAAGTAAATCCTCCAGCATGTGCTCTGGCTGGCTGGGAACCTGATAAAACATTTTACATAAGACATGATAATAGGGTACAAAGGACAATGTGGAATATCGTAAGATTGAATACCAGTGATAGTTGGACGGCTAGGCTGTGAACCTCTCTAGTTCTGGTCCCTACCGTTTCCATGGATCCTGGTAGAAGTTTTGCTAAAGTGTCAGAATATGAGTTATAACATGAAATCATAAGGAAATGCGTAAGTATTAGGACCTGCTGCTGTTGGAGTGTCCAGCGTTGCTACGGTAATTATCATTACCGCCACGCCTATCCGTAGCAGAACGGTCGTTAGCTTGACCGTTTCCCTTGGGCTGATGAGGCTGCTTCTGAGTAGCCGGCTGAGACCGGTCCCCAGTTTTCTGCTTGGAATATACATTTAAAGAGATGAATAATTGACATATATGGAAAGAATACGGATTGATCACCGCTTGAATACGAATGTTTACCTCTTTTCGGGTCTCTCAGTTTCCCCGAACTCATCTCTCTCTTGCAGCATCTCTAGCTCACGTGCTGCATCGGCCACTTGTGCTACAGTGTCCAACGGAGCACCTGATAAGTTATTGGCGATCCTTCGATTAAGAGACCAAAGAAAATGTAGTGCTTGCTCTTCAGTGGTGCCTACAGCTGTTCCCAGGACACCAGCGTAACGAAGAAAGCGCTGCATGAAGTCATTGTTGTCTTCGTCAGGTCGCTGTCTAATGGTATAGTATTCCCTCATGAGCCGATTCCTTCCTTCCATGGGGAAAATGTTAGGCGGGGGAGGATAGCCGTCGTTGAGATGAAGGACATCTTGCATTTCTGCATCAGCAACTGCAAACATTGCCCAGAGATTGTCTGTGTTTGCCATTTGACAGTATGACATAAAACATATGATTAAACAGATCAAAACATAAAATATATATACATGAAAAAGAAATTATACCAAAATTTCAAGAGAAAAATTTTATGCAAGAAAATTTTGTGTATGAATGCATGATGCAGTTTTATGAAAACTTTTGTATGCTCAAGAGTGAACGCCTATGGTCAGTTCACCCAAAACAAAAGACATGGCGAGGGGACGCCTATGGGTCGGTCCCAAATTTAAAAGTTTCGATAAAACACATGCGACTAAATAGGGCCAGTCCTGTACCAACCATTACTTAGTCATAAATCTGTGACAATGACATATATATGTATGCGTAAAAAATGATGAATGCATGAAAACAACTGTCAGTTCTAGGAAGACCGTAGTGACTACCCACTAATCACAGGTCATATTTGAGAGCCTATAGGTCGAAGCCTTGGCTCTGATACCATAATTGTAACACCCCATTTTGATAATGGAAATGTCACATGTAATTATGGCGTGTCATCAAAGCCTACAAGGAAAAATGTCTAAACATTACATGACCATAAAAGGAAAATACCGGAATCAAACATCGGTAGTCCAAAAGTAAAGCTCATCACACACAAACATAGTATAGTAAAGGAAAGGACTAAACAATGTCCATAGCAAATGTATCAAAAGAAAGGTAATGCATAAAGTAAAGAAAGGCAAGAAAGCTTCCAGTCAATATGCACGTACGCTTAAAGTCTACGAGCGTCCCTGAGTACCTGCCGTTTTGGGAACATAGAAAAGGAAAACGGCTGAGCAATACGCTCAGTGCACGGATGTACAATAAAGCATGAATAGGATAAGCATATAACATATAATAGCGGAAGAAACTAAGTCCCGAGTAACCTGGTTAAGTCTTGATAAAACTAGTTTTATAGTTTGAAAAGCCTTATGTTTATCTTGTAAAAACTGTTTATCATATTTTACCATTAGCCAATATAGGTCATGAAAATCCACCGTGCATGAATACTTGGAGGGGTGACCTCATCATGCAAATTAGAGAGGCTGCCTCTAATTTAATATACTGGTTTTGGGTAGGAGGGATCAGCTCCTTGTGAAGGATGCAAGGCACACACCACATTCACCATGAAATCCTGACTTAAAACATGTAACTAGGATGCACCCATACGCCCCACAAGATAAATATAAAATATGGCCAAAAGCTGAAGGGACGCCACGAGCAATCACTCCGTCGTGGTGAAGGCATAACATTAGTGCCTCTAATTTTATGGTTATGGTACCTCCATAACTAGGTGAAACTGGTCATGCATGTATATGGCTATAGGTATTAAACATAAGCAAATCAAACACATAACTTATACTACGGGAAAACATTTGGCTGCATACGGGGAATCCTAATAAGGAAAGAATGTCCATACTGAAAGGACGGGAATCCGTACCTTATGCCCAGTGAACGAAGAAGACGAACTGAGAGGAATCCTACTTCCGTATCACTAATGCTACATAAATACATACATGAATGAGTATCTGCTTACTAATACGTAACTGATTTTATGTCATGTCTTAGCTTATTTTATATGTTCTTATCATGTTTTACTGTTTTTAAGCCTTAAACTGTGTTTATCTTATATTCTGCTTACTCTGATTAAGTATTTATGGTATTTCATGTATTATTATACTTACTGTGTAATAATAAGTAATTTTCCAAAAATAGCAGGTTTCCTAAAATAGAAAGTTTCCAAAAATAGAAAGTTTCCAAAAATAGAAAGTTTCCAAAAATAGAAAGTTACCAAAAATAGAAAGTTTCCAAAAATAGAAAGTTTCCAAAAATAGAAAGTTTCCAAAAATAGAATTACTGCTTAAAATAGATAAATTTCTAAAAATAGAAAGTTTCCATAAATAGATTAGCTGCCTTATTTAAATAAGTTTCCATAAATAGATTAGCTGCCTGAAATAAATAAGTTTCTAAAAATAGAAGGTTTCCATAAATAGATTAGCTGCCTTATTGAAATAAGTTTCTAAAAATAGAACGTTTCCATAATTAGATATAAGCTGGTTAAATAAGCTAAGTATATAAGCCTAAGTGTTTGCATGATTATTTTCTAAGTCATATAATATAATGTATAGTTTATTAATTATTTCATGTAATTAAAATAAACTGTAGGTTAAAATATTTAATTAAAGTATATCATGTTTTTTATTAAATAAAGTTAACTACTTAGGTTAAAACATGTATTATTATTTATTAATAATATAACCTAAGTCATGTTAATTAATTAATTATAACCATTGTTTTTAAATAACTAATTAATTATAAGTCTAAAAATATAAAATACTTAGGTTAATAATTTCATGATTTTAATAATTAAAATAACCTAAGTCATGTTATTAAATTAATCATGTCATGTTTATTAATTTAATTTTAACATAAGATTATAAAAAAATAATAATCTTAACATACACCGTGAACCGTATCTTGACTAAGAACCATGAACCGAACATGAAATCGACACCATACCCCGAACCACTTCGGGGTTCCCCTTGTCTTGTTGCTGCCGTTACCCACAACAACCAACCGGGACCATATGGTCTCGGTGGTGGTCGAGTAGCCAAACCGAGACCCCCTTGGGGTTCGGTTTAGGCGCCGACCAAAAACAAACACCCCTAAAACACCCTTTTTAATTTATTCCAAAACCAATTTCATGTTAGATCTATGATTTGGTTAGGTTTTTTTTAAAAAAAACACATCATGTTCTTAATTATTTAAAATATCAAATCAAAAGAAAAGGGTTAAAAGAATTACCGAATGCGTGGATCTAAACAAGGATGAACAAACACGAACACTAGCACCAAAACCAAGATCAAAGATCAAATAAACACCCCTTTGGTGTGTTTATGGGTGGCGGCCAAAAAGAAAAAAAAGAGAAGGTATAACTTTTTTAGGTTTTGTAAAAAGCTTCTATAAAGTAAAAAAATGTGTAGTGACTTTTCCTTTTACCCTTCTTAGTAAATTTTGAGATGGGCTTGGCCCATCTCTCCCTTTTTGCCGCGAATAGGGGCCCCACATGGGGTACCCGTACCGTTTTCCGTGTCTCTATGTTTAATTGTTCGTTCATGTTTATTTGTGTTCGCGTTTAATGTGTTCTCGTTAAATAATTATCGTGACCTAATATATTTATTTACGCTCGTAATAAATATATATACGTAATTAATAGTAGTTTGTGATTTAATTACGTTCATGATTTCATGATCGCATGCTCGTGATTAATTATTGTTAAATAATTATTGCGTGCTCATGCGTAGTAAATACTTATCGTGTTCTAACACGTACGTAATACGTAAAATCCTAACACGTAATCGTAATCATGCTATAATAGGAAAGCTTTAATCTAGTACGTACGATCTTAAGGGTACTATTCATGGTAAAAGCATGCGGGTTTTACAACGCTCTTGGGCTTCTTCAAAGTGTAGACTTATTACATGTCAAGCCCTCCAACATACCCATCAACTCATTAATCAAGTTGATGCCAGAAGATGGATACTCAATAGATGATCCATCCACCTACAGAGCACTTGTTGGTAAGCTTCTCTATCTTATTATCCCCATTCTAGACATATCCTATGTTGCTCAAGCTCTCAGCTAATTTCTCAAGCACCAAGGACAACACATCTTAATGCATTGGTCAAAGTTCTAAGATAAATAAAAAAATAGATCTGGTCAAGGGCTCTACTTTCTTACCACCCAACTCTCTAACATAGAGCTTTCTGTGACACTGATTGGGCCAGCTATAATTTTACTAGAAGATTAGTAACTCGGAATCGCCTCTTTCGTGGTCCATTCTTAATCTCCTGGAAATCTAAAAAGCAAAATGTGGTTTCTAGATCTTCCACTTAAGCTGCATATAGGGCTCTTACTGATACTACTTGTGAATTAACTTGGTTAAAGTATTTACTCAAGGATCTTGGGGTCCAAATCTCTTCTCCAATCCCCATTTACTGTGACAATGCCTCTGCCATAGCCTTGGCATCTAATCTAGTTCAACATGCTAGGTCCACGTACATTGAGAGTGACTGCCACTTTATGAGGGACAAAATCAAAGAAGGCCAAGTTCTTCCAAAGTTTATTTCTACCAAAGAACAACCTGCTCATATACTCACCAAAGGAATGTCAAAAGCACCTCACTTCCATTGCTTATCAAAGTTTGGCATCTGTGATCCATACATATTGCCAACTTTTGGGGAGGGTAAATGTTCTACTCAAGCAACAAAAGTGTATGCATTCAGTTCTGCTAAGCAACACAGAAACAAATACGAAAATTCAAGAACTGTTAGTACAATTTATTTTTTCACATGTGAAAAGTTTGTCCTAGTTGTAGTTACTTTCATATGTGAAAAGTTTGTTAGAAGTTAGTTAGTCAAATAGTCTCTATATATATACTCTTCATCTCACTTCATGTAACTCACTTTTTTAGTAATGAAAGACACTTCATTTTTCACTTTTAACTATGTGTGAAATTTCAATAGATACTAGACACTAGTCAATACATCTAAATGGACAATCTATAAAATTTATACATTTAGTTACATTACCACCTCAGATAGTAGGAGGATTTATTGGGATGCCTAACCCGTGTGACTAATAAGAGAAAAAGGTGTCCTCACGAACACACCTCTCCATTCCCATGTGGCATCTCGCCAACGCTAGCTACTACACTGCACCCACTCGCCACTTGCTCGCCATAGGGTATTTCGCCATATAAGTGAGTAAGTAAACGACAAATTTCTTTACTCTCTCTCTTTCTTTTTTCTTTTGTTAATTCTTTCTTCATTTTCTTTATTTTGTTTTGGCTGGGGAAAACAAGCAAAACATGATCTTCTATATATATTTTTTGTGTTAGCGTTGTTGCTTGACTGGGGAAGAAGAGATAACAGGATAAGGTACTTTTTTAATAAAACTAATTAAATTTGCAATTATATCTTGTAGTTTTGCTTATTTTCAATTTTTATTTTAAATTATAATTTTTTTTGAAAATTGTGTTTCTAATTTTATAAAAATTCTTTCATAATTTTGTAATTTTATTTTATGTATACTAAATTTATTTTAAATAAAAATTTTAGTTTAGTTAAAAATAAGAGAAAAGAAAATAAAATAGGTGGTGGTGGGGCCCAAGTGAGGAGAGTTAGTATGTCATGATAACATTGGTTTTTTGTAAATGGGAGTGTCAAGTGACATGGCACCCCTTGGGGCCCAAGTGAGGAGGTGATTTCGGTTCATGACACCTAAAGCTCTTATATAGCTAAACCTATGGTTTAGCATCCCATTGGTGACAGTAAAGGGGTCAGCTTCATCAATACTTATTTCCACATCTATTATATTGGACACATAATTAATCACATTTTTAGGCCTCCCAATCATTAGCTGTGAGATATACTTGAAAAGTTCTAATATAAACTTTTTGCATATTTTGGTTCTAAGGAAATAAACGTTAACTGCTTGGTTTTATAATCCCTAATTCATTTGTAAACTAGAATTGGTTTTCTCTTCAGTTGTTGTTTGTCCTTGTTTTTATTGTTATATATGAAAAAAAGAATTCACGTGTTAAAAAAAGGTCCCAACTGTATGAGAAGAATAAACCAACTCTCTTTATAAAATTTAGAAACGCAAATTATGGTTGTATGACCAGCAAGAAACTCGTGTCATGATTTGCATATGAACTTGGACACTTTGATTTGGTGATGTGGATCAATATCACAAGATTATATTACCATAAATGTCTTGCAGATAACATTTACAAAACTTTAGTGGCAATAATAAGGAAATGCGTTTACATGTGATATTTGATAAGAAGATGCTAAACGTATGAAAATATTAGCCTATGGCATATGCTATACAATGAGTGTACAGATAATTAACCCTTCTTTACAAATGCAGAAAGTAGCGTATATATAAACAAATACTGTTGGGTCAAGAGTTGACCCAATTTTTCCTCATAAGTATTTTAATATAAATAGTAGCTGAAGACTTGAAGAATTGCCAAAGACACTTCAGCGCACCAGGTCTAACACCAGTCCAGCTGAAGACAGTTCAACACCAGCACTTCCAGAGTACTTTGAAGACAAAGTCTTCACCTCACTAACTGATGCGGGTCAGCACCTGAACGACAAGGCCTAGATGAATTTGACTTCAGGTCAGCTTGAAGTGACAAACCAAGCTGAATGATGTTCATCTAACTCTCGAATTACAACTTGAAGATATTGGCGGGAACTTCCTAAAAGCAAGGGAAGACAAGAGTACAAGAGTGGTTACTTGTACAGCCAATAAGAAAGTCAAAAGTAATATTTACTTTTTACTATGATGGGAAAGAACACATGGGAGCGCATGGGCTTCACATTAGTGAAAGCTGTAATTTATGGACTTATATTTAATAGTCGTGTGATAGGATCAAACAAGAGATTACGGGATTGCACACAATACGTAAAGAGTTAATATAATTAATAAATATATTTATTGTATTTATAAATTTATTTAATAAATATATTTATGTATTTATTAATTTAATCGAGCAAGTAACTATATAACTTTAACGATCGTTAAATAATTAATAGTTAAGTTATAACGAGCGTTAAATAAATATATAGTATATGTAAACAAAAAGAAAGAAGTTTGGAAGATTCCGGAACACCCCTAAGGGGTGTTTGGTTGGTCGGTTATGGGCACCAAAGGGGGGAGGGGGGGGGGGGGCAATTGTTACCTTTTATTTATCTTGGGCTATAAGGATTTACGCCTATAAATACACCTCCTAACTTCTCATAATTCACACATCATAAATCGTTTCCCCTCTTCTTTCTCTTGGTCGATCACCAACCCCACCAACAAAAGGGTTTCGGTTGGTTTTTTTCTTGGTTGATCGATTGTATACATAATCTAGTCCCAACCCCTCTCTAGGATTGTTGGGTAGATTAATTACAAGCGTTATAGCTCGGTTTTCACGTGCTAGAATCACGGTTAGCTCGTTGAATTACGTGTGTACAAGAACGTAATATAGTCTTACTTTAGACTATATCTTGGTATATACGGTTAAATCCCGGATCGGTGATTTGTTCTTTGTCTTGTGGAATTGCTTTAGCATAAAGGTATCTAACCCTAATTCAATTAATTATAATTGTGTTATTAATTATGATCTTGTTAAATCACTTTCGCTATATGTGCTTTGATCTCGTTTAGGGTTTTATATAATTGTTATGATACTTATAAACCTTCAGTGGCATCGAGAGTCGTTTTAACATGTTATAATTATCGAAAAACTAAAGTTTTTTAACTATAATTGTTTTAAGTTAAAACTGCGTGTTTTTTAGGTTTTTCATAAAATTAGGGTTTTGTTTTTTTTTAAATTAGGGTTTTTAACTCTATTTTAATAAAAAAGTGAATTATTTTGAAACCCTAAATTACATGTGGGATAATTTTAAATTAAATTGCATGATTAATTGTTATGTCATGTATGGTTATGATCCGTAGAGATTTAATTGTTAAGATTTATGGGGATTCCATGATTACGTGCATGTTTTCATGGATCGTAAAATTAAATGTTTATATGATTTTATGTGCTACGTGATTATTTGATTCAATAAATCTAGAATTAGGGAAGACTTTTATATAGAGATATAAAGACCTAGATTTGATGATTATTGAACAAATCGTATGCATGTGGCTATTTGATTTATTTGTTGCACATATAAATTGTTATTATGTGTTTATGATTTATTTTTTTACTTGTTTATATATAAAATTGTTGAATTATTGTAAACAATGTTTTTTTCTAAAATAAATAGTATGGACTAAATCATATTAAAAATAATGATTTGTAAAGAGTATTTAAGTTAAATAAGATTACGTTGATTGGTGAATTGCAATAATAATCTAACGGCCTACTCAATTTTGACAAACTATAAAGTGGGTTTAACGCACCGCTGATCATGTACCAAGTTTAGGAAGGAGGTGTTATGCCATTAGTTGCTGACCAAATTCCCGGCTCGCTTGTGTGTCAAAATTGAAATTACCTACGATTATTAATTGAATTGTACCTTAAGGGTGATTTACCACAAATTCACATCCGAACCACAATGAATAAGGGTATTGCTTTGTGCGTAGCCGAGTTCTAGCAAAGTACGATGTGATGAGTTGTGGGTAAATTCTTTAATTGGTTTAACCAATACCGCAACATAATTTTTGAAGAAATTTAATCTCATGAAAAAGTTTACTAAATGTTTTATTCAACTTATGCTAGGGAGATTGTATGCATGCTTCTCCATACATTGATTTTGACATCAAAATTTATACCCTTAAAATTTAAGTCGAATGCTCCTAATTGACAAACACTTGAAATTACTTCGTCATCAAATGAGATTTTTGGATGATGTTGTGATGGAGAGAAAATTGTTTGTAGAATGAGAATTCGTATGATGGTTTTACGTTACTCATATTAGAAGACTTAATTAAGTTACTCAGTGAGATCTGGGAACTTAATGTATTCAGAAGGGATGAAACATGTTTACAATGCAAAATGTTTTTTGGCAATGTAAATCCCTTAAATATCTAGAAATTGAAAATTGTTTGTCAACTGAATTGTTCAACAAGTCGCTGTGTTGAGTACATTCATTACTAGCAGATCAACTGATGTAATGGATCTATGTCAATATATTTCTAGAATTCAAGGAAAATAATACGGTTTTTATACCGGGGCAATTTTATTTTCTTAAAAGTATTTTGTTATCAAAAATACTAATATTTGAACTTATTTCTGTAGAAATGGCTCAACCCACCAATAACACGATAAGTTCTACGTTCAAAGATTTCTTTGAACGACCTGAACTTACTGGCCCAAGCTTCAATGATTGGTAACGCTCGCTAAGAATTGCCTTGAGAGCAGTGGGTACTATCGATATCTTGACTACTCCCTATCCGGAGGATCTTGGTGAAGGAACATCTGATGCGCAAAGGCTTGAATACACTGCTAATATAAAGAAGCACTCTGAGGTGGCTTGCTTAATGCTAGGAAAAATGGCTCCTGCACTTCAACAGAAGTATGAGCTATTTTCACCAAAGCGAATGCTTGATGAGCTCAAGGCTATCTTCGAAAAGCCGCAAGCTGTGGAGATCTACAACTTGGTAGATGCTTTGCATAGCTGCAAGCAAGCTCCAAGAAAGTCTGTAAGTGCCCATTATTTGGAGATGAGGGGTTATATGGAATAGCTCATTGCACTAGGACAACCCTATGATCAGAATAGGGCTATCTACTTGATCAATAGGTCCCTTAACAATGACTTCAATGATTTCGTTAGAAACTATAATATGCATTGCAAGGGGAAGACAGTTAATGATTTGCATGCAATGCTCATTGACTATGAAAAGGGGTTGAAAGAAAAGGCATCTACCGCTACGCCTTCTGTACTAACCATACAAAATGGTAGACTGAGTAAGCCAAAACCGTAAGCGAATAAGAAGAAAGGCAAAGGCAAGGGTAATAAGGGCAAACAAGTTACGACTTATTCGAAACCCAAGCAGAACTTTGTTAAGAGGAGTCAATCTCAAAAGGATGAGACTTGTCACCATTGCAAGGCAAGTGGTCACTGGAAGAGGAATTGCCCTCTTTACCTCGAAGAATTGTGAGAAATAAAGAAGAAGTCTGAGCAGAGCGTTGCAGCTTCAGGTACTTTATTTATGACTGAATTGTTCAATTTAACATACAAATTAAATTCCTGGGTATATAATATGGGATGCGGTATTAACATTTGTAATACGCTGCAGGGATTTAATCTGGAAAGGAAGCTTTCCTATGGGGAACAATATCTGCAAGTGGGCAATGGCGTACAAGCAGCGGTTGAAGCTATAGGAACTTTTGATCTAGTTTTACCTTTGGGTTTAGTACCGAGATTAAATGATTGTCATTATGCACCTACAATTGTTAAGGGTGTTATTTCCTTTTCTTATTTGTTAAATAATGGATTCATTCACATGATTGATAATAATGGAATTTCTATTTGGAAAAAATGGTATTTTCTATTTTAATTCAATTTCTGTGAATGGTGTGTTTGAATTAGACATGCATGATAATGAATCCAAGAACGATAAATCTGTATTTATCATGAGTAAGAAGAGAAAGTTTGACAAGAACTCTTCTTATCTTTGGCATTGTAGACTTGCCCATATTGGGAAGACTCGTATACAAAAGCTTCAACGTGAACGTCTTTTGGAAAATATCAATGATGAATCATTTGATAAATGTGAGTCTTGTATCTCTGGAAAGATGACAAATAAACCTTTTAATATCAATATTGAAAGGGCTACTGATCTACTTGGACTTATACATACTGATGTGTGTGGACCACTTAGACATACGTCAAGGAAAGGTGCTAGCTACTTCATAACATTTACGGATGATTATATCCATTATGGTTATGTTTATTTACTTAAGCATAAACATGAGGTATTTGAAACATTCAAAGTGTTTAAAGAAGAAGTAGAGCTACAATTAGGGAAGAAGATTAAAGCTCTTCGTTCTAATAGAGGCGGTGAATATTTAAGTCAAGAGTTTATAGATTATCTAAGTGAGAATGGAATTGTTCAGAATCTTACTTATCCCTATACTCCACAACAAAATGGTGTATCTGAAAGGAGAAATCGTACATTATTAGATATGGTACGATCTAGGTTTAATCTGACAACTTTACCTTTATCCTTTTGGGATCATGCTCTAGAATCTGTTGTTCGTATATTAAATATGGTTCCCACATAGAAGGTCGATAAGACACGATATGAACTATGGCATGGCAAGAAGCCATATTTGTCTTATTTAAAGGTTTGGGGTTGTGAGGCGTATGTGAAACGTGACTAGGGTGACAAACTCCAACAACGATCTGTAAAATGTATCTTTGTAGGATACCCTAAGGAAACTATGGGTTACTACTTTTATTATCCACCTGTGAACAAAGTAATTGTTGCTAAGTATGGAGACTTCCTTCAATCTGATCTTGTAAACCAAGAATTCAGTGGGAGAAATTATGATCTTGAGGAGAGTCATATAATACATTACCTTATGAAAACACTAGCGATGTATTTCCTGTAGAACCAGAAAGTCTGGCGGTTCCATCGGAATTAGTTCCTCTACGTAGATCCGCAAGGATTAAAAACGCAAATAGCAATATGTTTCTTAACATAGAGGATGATGATGAGTTAGGGGATCTTGGTGAACCTGCTAATTATAAATCCCCCATACTTGATCCTGAGAAGGATAAGTGGATAGTTGCTATGGATGAGGAAATGAAATCTATGAAAGTAAATGATGTTTGGATTCTTGTAGAACCACCACCAAATGCTAAAGTAGTGAGACATAAGTGGATATACAAGAAGAAAACCGACATGGACGGAAAAGTACAATCCTATAAAGCTCGTTTAGTAGCTAAAGGTTTTACTCAAACTTTTAGCATAGACTACGAGGAGACATTTTATCCTGTAGTAGACTTAAGAGCTATTAAGATTCTCATAGCTATAGCAGCATACTATGACTATGAGATATGGAAAATGGATGTTAAAACTGTCTTCTTGAACGGTCTCTTAGATGAAGACATCTATATGCAGGAACCAGAAGGGTATGTTGATCCTGAGAATCCAGGACATGTGTGCAAACTTCAAAGGTCCATTTATGGTTTGAAGCAAGAATCATGTTAATGAAATAAAAGATTTGATGAAGAAATCAAAAATTTTGGATTTATTCAGAATCGTGATGAGCAATGTGTATATCGCAAAGCTAGTGGGAGTGATGTAGTATTCCTAGTCCTATATGTTGATGACATATTAATCATGGGAAGTAACATTCCAAGACTTAAAGCTGTTAAGGATTATCTTGGTAAATGTTTTTCTATGAAGGATTTAGGAGAAGATGCATACATTCTAGGAATTACGATCTATCGGGATAGGAAAAGTCGGTTAATTGGTCTATGTCAAGATGCTTATATATATAAGATTTTGAAGAAGTATAATATGCATAATTCCAAGAAAGGTTTTCGACCTATGGAAGTTAAGCATAATCTGAGTCATGAGATGGATGCATCGACCCCTGAAGAGGAGGCGTACATGTAGAAGGTGCCTTATGCTTCGGCTGTAGGATCTATAATGTATGATGTAAGATGCACAAGGCCTGATGTGGCGTTTGCTCAGAACTTGGTCAGTAGAAACCAACAGAATCCAGGGAAGCTCCATTGGGTTGCTGATAAGCATTTTCTGCAGTATTTCAGGAATACGAAAAGAAATGTTTTCGTATTCGAAGGGTAGCCACACAGATAACTAAATGTGGTTTTGATTAGGAATTTTATTGGAGATCTTGGGATGATGCTTGCAATAAAAACCTTATAGATATGTATTGTGACAATTCTGCCGCAATAATATTTGCCATTGACCCTGGAGTCATGAAAGGCGCGAGACACTTTATACGTAGACATCACTACGTCCGAGAACAAGTTGAAGATCGGGAAATCAAATTGATAAAAGTTCACACAGATGATAACGTAGAGATCCTTTGACTAAGGCATTGCCTAGAAGAAAGGTAGTTAAGCATGCCAAGGCGATTGGGCTGCAACTAGCTAGCGAACTCATGAAATAAATCTTTGATTAGTATTTGATAAAGGATGTTATGACATTATTATATATTGAAATAAATATAGGGTTTCGTTTATTTTTATTATTGAATAAGTGTATCCTATTTTACATGTTTTAATCCATGAATAAAATTTATGCTAAATGTCCGTCGTGATTAATAATATGGGAGTATTATTAAACTAAGACAAATCAAAATGGTGATAGAGTATACTTGAAAGTATATTGATTGATTTTGGATGATATTCGATGAATCGAATATAGGACTTATCCGAACTATATGTTATTACTTTATGGATCTTTGTCATTATGTAAAACATAAATAGTTATCCTTAGACTTGCGATACCAGGAAATTGTTATGAATCTAGTGCATCTCTGTGGAATAATCTAACGCTAAACGTAACTGGTACCTATAAGGATTATTTTCAGAAGTGTTCCAAAATTCATAAGTTTTGCTCGTAGTCAATATAGAATTTATTTCCTCCAATTTCGTTTTGGAGTTTAATACAGTTGGGCCCCTCGTGAGATTAGTAAGATGTTTGTGTGGCCACACCCAAATTTGTTTTGGTAATATTGCTGAATTTGTGAACGAGAAACATAATGGTTAATGAAAGGAATGACTGAGATCCATATCCTTATTAACGTTGTATTAGAAATAAAAGGATAATTATAATGATGCAGAATCGTTAAAAGGTTTTGTCCAGGATACCTTACTCGAGTTATACTAGAGGCATTGCTAGTGTAACTACACGCTAGTCAATGTGATCACGATATTCGAAATATGTCCAAGTGGGAGATGTAAGTTTATGGACTTATATTTAATAGTCGTGTAATAGGATCGAACTCGAGATTACGGGATTGCACACAATACGTATAAAGTTAATATAATTAATAAATATATTTATCGTATTTATTAATTTATTTAATAAATATATTTATGTATTTATTAATTTAACCGAGCAAGTAACTATATAACTTTATCGATCGTTAAATAATTATTAGTTAAGTTATAACGAGCGTTAAATAAATATATAATATGTGTAAACAAAAGGAAAGAAGTTTGGAAGATTTTGGAACACCCCTAGGGGGTGTTTGGTCGGTCGGTTATGCGCTCCAAGGGGGGGGGGGGGGAATTGTTGCCTTTTATTTATCTTGGGCTATATGGATTTAGGCCTATAAATACACCTCCTAACTTCTCATAATTCACACATCATAAATCTTTTCCCCTCTTCTTTTTCTTGGTCGATCACCAACCCAACCAAAAAAAGGGTTTCGATTGGTTTTTTTCTTGGTTGATCGATTGTATACATAATCTAGTTCTAGCCCCTCTCTAGGGTTGTTGGGTAGATTAATTTCAAGCGTTGTAGCTCGGTTTTCACGTGCTTAAGTTACGGTTAGCTCGTTGCATTACGTGTGTACAAGAGCGTAATATAGTCTAACTTTAGACTATATCTTGGTATATACGGTCTAAATCCGAATCGGTGATTTGTTCTTCGTCTTGTGGAATTGATTTAGCATAAAGGTATGTAACCCTAATTCGCTTAATATAATTGTGTTATTAATTATGATCTTGTTAAATCGCTTCCGCTATATGTGCTTTGATCTTGTTTAGGATTTTATATAATTGTTATGATACTTATAAACCTTCAAAAGCTTCCTTTGGATGCTTTAGTTTTCTTTTCCTATAATCTGATAGGTTGTAGGTAGAGTTAGATAAGTTTTCCATTTCAAAAATACACACAAGATGTATAGATATGGATTCTTCCTCTCTTGTACATCAAGAGAGAAAACTTGTCATAAAATCCCGATTGTTATTCCGCAAACAACCGGGTATAATTCTTTGGTATAGCTATACTAATAATGAATTAGACGTTGAAAAGTACAAGTTGTGTTATTAGTATTTAATCAGTCTAATCGTGTTTATAATACTCGATTTCGAATACTCAGCAAGTGGTATCAGAGCAGATGGATCTTCCTAATGATCCAGATCCGTTCATATTAGCTGCTAATAAATTTGAGCATTGTCAAAATGTATTTGTGTTCTTAAAAAAATGCTACTGTTAATGGGCAATTTTTTTAAGGAGAGAGACAAATAATTTTACAACTCCAACAATAAAAACCACCCACCCACAAATACCTTATAAAAAAAACATCACCGACATAAATATATCACACACACATCACCGATTTGTTCTTAAAACAAAAAAAATCCAACCAGATCCAAAACTCAAATCACCATCTTCAATAAACAAAAAAAAAGTCACCGAACACAACAAAAGAAATAAATAACTCCATGTAATACCTCAAGGCACATTACCTACTTGGTTGAATAAAATACCAACACCATGTATACTTGACCGATTCCCTATTTCAACAACATGATATCTTCAGTATAACATAAATGCTGAACACTTCATTTTTTTTCAACACTGAAGGTGTCGGTTTCGTATTGTTCAGTTCTGGGCTTCAACAAAAGTTTTTCTTTAAACTGGCCACGCCTCTTTCTTAAAGATCTGAACTTATATCTTATCGCCACCCATTTTATCACAACCACTCATCTCCCCTACTGATATTACATTATCAGTTTAACAAAGGTCAACAAAAACCTTTTGTTTGATGTTCTTTACATCACAGCCGCCTGAGATCCGTTCATATCATCACAACCACAAACACGACCCATGAAAAACAATCTCAATCGATCATATCGATTCTAATACTAAACCATCGTTCAATATATACCCAACTACAAACATCATCCTAACCATTCAAGCTATACCTCGGTATCATCACCATACTTTTTAAAAAAAATCTTCATGTAGCCACAAGGAAACATTTATCTTCGAAATTGATTGTGGTTTTTTTAATGGGATATATATGACAAGGGTGGGTAGGGATTTGGTTTGTGTAGGTTATTCTTTAAGTAATAAAGAATAATATTGAAGCTGGTCATGTATTGGGTAGCCCATCAACGAATGTTGAAGCCCAACTGACGCTGAAGCCCAACTGGCGCTGAACGTTTCAGCAAAAATGAACCCTCCAGCAATGACTGAACCCTTCAGCAATATCTAAAGCTCAAATAGAAGTTTGAAACTGAAGGTGGACCTCCAGCATTCTGGAAGAATCTTCAGCATGTCCTGACTGAATCTCAGTAGGTAAAAACTTCAATCACATCCTCATGCTATTGTTTTATTATTAGTGTAAAAGTTCAAAAATTGCTAAGTGTTACGCAATTTTTGAGGGAGAGAAATATACTAATATCTTACATCAGGAGCGTAGAATCATGTTTCATTCAACAAATGCTACAAGAACAATTCATAATCTAAAACCAATCTCACAACAAAACATTTTCCAAACCTTAAAAAAACAAAAAACAACCTGAAGAGGGAGCGGGTGTGTTTGTAAAACACTATGGTTTTGGATGTGTCGAGGAAGTGAAGTATTGGGTACGGCGTATGGTAGTGTTTTTGTCAAAAGAATGAAGATGCTTGATAAAAGGTTAGTGTTTGATGAGTCTTGAAAAGAGCTGGTGATGGGTTTAAGAAAATGGTTATATTTGATCAGGTTGTGGAGTTGCTCAAGGTAGGTTGTTTAGTGTATACACAGTGACTGATCACCACTGCTATCCTCGCAAACAACATCGATTGAAAACTTCCAGGTACCTAAAATGTTGAACCACTAAGCCATTAAACCTTCACTAACCCAACTTGTTGTACTTATGGAAACTCTAAACTTTTCACCAGAATGTGACTTCAAAATAGTCACTGATCTTATTATTTCAGGTTTATGAGTTTATTTTTAGGCAACTACAACAAAGAGTATGAACTAATTTGTTTATCATTTTTTCTCTTTGTAACATCAGAATGTGAGAAGAAGTTGTATTTGCTCACTCACATCTGATTGATTTCACTTAGCTATTCTTATGTGCAAATAGGAGGAGATTGTTGGACTATTTGAACAACAAATAGATATAGTGTATATACTGAGTGAAAAATACCCAGTTTGTCATCTTCAAGATTTCAAGCTTGACAAAGAAGACGATAACTCGGGCTAAATTTATATGCAAATACGGAGAGATTGTTGGGTCAAGATTTGACCCAATTGTTCCTCACAATTATTTGAATATAAAATAGCAGCTAAAGACTTGAAGAATTGCTGAAGACACTTCAGCACCAGGTCCAGCACCAGTCCAGCTAAACATAGTTCAGCACCAGGACTTTCAGAGTACTTTGAAGACAAACTCTTCACCTTTAGTAAGTGATGCGGATCAGCACCTAAAGGACAAGGCTTGAATGAAGTTGCCTTCAGTTAAGCTTGGAGTGACAAACCAAGCTGAATGATGTTCATCTAACTCTCGAATTACAACCTGAATAAATTGGCGGGAACTTGCAAGGGAAGAGAAGAGTACAAGAGTGGTTACTTGTACAACTAATAAGAAAGTCAAAAGTAATATTTATTTTTGTATAATGATGGGAAAGAACACATTAGAGCACATGGACTTTAGGTTTCTTTTCCTATAAATTGATACGTTGTAGGTAAAGTTAGATAAGTTTTCCATTTCACAAATACACACAAGATGTATAGATAGGGATTCTTCCTCCCTTGTTCATCAAGAGAAAAAACTTGTCATTCAATCCTGGTTGTTATTCCGCAAACAACCGGGTATAATTCTTTGGTATAGTTATACTAATAATGAATTAGACGTTGAAAAGTACAAGTTGCGTTATTAGTAGTTAATCAGTCTAATCGTGTTTATAATACTCGATTTCGAGGACCCAACAAATACAATGGTAGTTCTTTTTGGTTATTATGCATACAAAAATTGATTGAAATTGTATGATATGATTTCATCAAATTGTATGATATATAGAATTAACTAGTAGCATAATGTAAGTTATCTTATCTATGTTGAAGGTGAGATAGATTTTTTGATATTGTCAAAGTATATATAAATTTTGAGATAGACAAGTCATATGACATGTTTTCAAGAATGTAAAGTAAGCAAGATGATGAAATTTTTGGATGAGTTTATAATCTTCTTGCTTAAATGAAATGGGACATTCACTCAATTAATGAAAATTGAAACATAAATATCAAACTTATGTCTATCTTTTTTTTTGAACGGCAGATATTATTAAACTAGCAAAAGCTAGACAAAATTACAGAGAGTTAATAGATACAATCGGATTTTGAAGCCAACCTAACCAAGACAACCTACTTTTCGGATTTCTAGATGAAATCCACAAAAAAGATTGGTAAACAATGTTATCCCACAAAACCGATTTCTTAGGATGCGAGGACGAGAAAATAAGAGCATTCCTGAAGTTCCAGATGGTCCACATAAGCGTACCCCCAACACCATCAAGAATGATCCTAGCTTTGGAAGAAATACGAGCACTCGCAAGCCAGATCCTCCAATCCGCGAGGTTGCAACAAACAGGAAAATCCAAATCCCACCACCTAGCGAGAAGCGACCAAAGATCTTTAGCTAAACAGCAGTTAAAGAACGAATGGTTGGCGGTTTCAATGTCTTCAAGGCAGGAGGGGCATAGCAGGGAGTCGACGTCTATATTCCTCTTATCAAGATTAAACTTAGTAGGAAGTTTGTTGAGCATGAGCCTCCACATGAAGACGTTAACTTTGATAGGAAGAAATTTGTTCCATGGTGTAGCCTCTTGACCATTGTCCAAGGTAACATAATCAACGTGAGAGCGAACCGAAGCAACCGAAAACCCATCCAAGCCACCCAACGACCACGACCAGCTGTCATTAGACATAACACTTGTATAGGTTTAAGAATTTAAATGTGAAAGCTATAACGAGTTTATTTCATTTTATGAAATATATTAAGTATAAATTGATATAAATGACTATGGCATGGTTAAAATGTGTAACCTGTATGATGGGTAAGTTAATGTTAATTCATATTCATGTGCTAGAAAGATATGTCGGATGTGAGTGTGATGCATGACTTAACAAAATTTATTGAGTTCCACTTGTTAAAAATATGTGAGAGTTAGATTTTGATATGATACAATGATGATATTAGGTAGGAATGTAACAAAGATCGATATAGACTCTAAAGAGCTCTCGGTACCCTCCGTCAAGGATGTAATCTTCACCAAAAAGAGCAGCACGACGGTGCCAACCTCATATTAGACCTAGCATTTTCCCATCTCTCGCTGTCGTTAGTCTGTTTGTATTTTTTACTTTTGAAACGTTATGTGACGGCTTACATTATTAAATGGTAGTCAATATAACCGTTTGAAATATTAAGATCTCTATTTCTTTCTAATTTTTTACATATTAAAAATACCATAAATGCCCTATTACTATATTTTAACTTTTCTGGCAATCTACATACACAACGGAATAATATTTTTCTCAAAGAACTCCATGGATTCTAACAACCTCAATCTTTATGATGTTTATTTTACACGGTATGAAACGGTATTTTTATATTTTGAACAATATCAAGCTTTGAATAACAAAGAAGCCGAGATTCTATATCTCAAGTTCACGTTCAAGAATTAGGACAAACGTACCACTTTAACAAGAAGATGTGGAATAATGGCCAATGGAATGTTATTTTAGCGACGAAAACAATCTATCTGATACACGAAGAGGAAATTTAGACAAAGCATATCGTATGAGTTTTAAATTTGTATAGGAATAGTCAATGCTATTACAAATTACAATGTTCAATCTCTTCCTGAATACAACGCGTTTGATCCTTGAAGGTGTCAGTGGGACTCTTTATGGATTATTTGGAATTATCGAAATCCCTTGATTTTCTCTAGTTCTCATCCTAAAAAGTCGGATCTTTGGGATTCCATTGTTTCTCAATCTTTTTTATGGATTTCATCTAGAAATACTAAGTTTAGGTGTAGTTGGGTTTATAGGCTACAAAATCCGTTAGCAACTATATCTACTTTGTAATCTCTTATTATTGCTTTTGCTAGTTTTTAATATAAGTTGTCATTAAAAAAACCGCTTCCTGAATACTTTCATTTATAAGTGGCATTACGATGCTCTCGGCCGTTTAAATACCAATCCTATCATAAAACGCGCATCCGCCGGATGTATTTCATGAGTACTTGCAAAATGGTGAATATTGTTTACGTGATAGTTTACTAAACTTTGCTAAATGGATATATACTTTATATGTTTAACAGGTCTTATGAAACCTATATTAAATCATATCCAACATATGAAAAAGATCATGCACTCTCAGAAATGCTCTGGAGCATTGATTCTATGCATTTGAAATGCACAAAGTGACCAAAAGGGTTACTTGGTCAATTCAAAAGACATGATTATAATTACTCGACTCTAATGGTTGAAGCTGTTGCAGATTATTGTTTGTGGCAAAGGTATCGTATAAGTTTTAAACTTTTATAGGAATAGCGAACTATATTACAAGTCACAATGTACAATCTCTTCATGAATACTTTGATTTGTAAGAGGCATTATGATGCTCTCGTTTGTTTAAGTACCAACCTTATCATATAATGCGCATCATCAGATGTATTTCACGAGTACATATAAATTGGTGAACGTTGTTTACGTGATAGTTAACTAAACTTCCCTAAATAGGTATATACACTCTATATGTTTAATAGTTCTTATGAAATCCTACATTAAATCATATCTAACATATGAAAAAGAACATGCATTCTCGGGAATACGCGGGAGCATTGATTGTATGCATTTAAAATGGACAAACTTACTAAAAGGGTTACATGGTCAATTCAAAAGACGAGATTATAATTATGTGACTCTAGGTATTATTCGAGAGGTGTCGAGTTCGAGTGTCACTAAAGATCTTCGGGGGCCCAAATTAAATAGAAGCAGGAGTGGGGTTATTCCCTTAAGGAGAAGGTTCGAGGTTTGCATACTGCCCGCCCAATTGGATGTCATTGTAAGCTCGAATCACTAACTATTAACTTGCCGTTAAAAAAATGGCCGAAACCATTCACCTCAATGTTTTATACGATTCACTTTTATTTGATGACTTCGTTATTGATATAGCTCTGAAACTTTCATTTTTAGTAAATGAAAATACGTACGAGAAATGTTACTATTTATCATATATAATTTAACCTTGGTGGTCTACGTTTGTCGAATTGGTTTCTATTGTAAGGGGTTAAAGAGCAATGAATCTTAAAAGAGTCGAAGAAAGTGCCATAAAAGATGTCGAGTGAGATTTCGAAGTCCTATAAGATATTTGGAAATATGATATCAGTCTAACTTTTCTATATCTTTTATTAATAAACAATTAAATTAATATACCTAAAAAATAAAACGCAAATTATAAATTTAGGATGAAGGGAATAGAAGTTTATTTTCCTTTGAATTTCTAATTGAAATTCTTAACAACTATTGTTGTATACAAAAAATGACAGCACTTATTCATGTGCATCAAAACATATACATTTTAAACAGAAACAGTTTAGTACATATATCTAGAAGTGTGAATAATCTAAGAAAATTGTTTGATTTTTTCAGAATGTATAAAAATAAAAGTGGATAGTTGATAAATTTGTTGTGCTACGTGCCTAACTTCCTAAAATGTTTATTCTTAAATGATATTATCTCGATGTTTTGTAACACTGCCTATAATGTTTATTCTTAAATGATATTATCTCGATGTTTTGTAATGCTACAGTTTAAAATATTTTCCTTCCACATAACATAATCTTAATTATAATGCTAGTAGGGATGAGCATTTTGATTTGAATCCCAAATCTGAACTCGAACCATACCGGAAATGTATCGATTCCCGGTACGCGAGTCTCGTTCGATACCGTATCGGATGACAAAATAAGGTGAAAAAAATACGGGACCACTAATTCGGTACGGGACCGATGCCAAATCGGGAAATTCTCGAAAAATCCGGGAAAACCGCTTTCATGGTACCGGATTCCCGTACCGGTACCGATATCCGAATCCTGTTCGGTACGGAATCGGTACATAACTTTTTAGATCTTGAAAAAATCAGGAGCACTAAATTAGGACGGGTTCGGGATAGGATTATTACCGAGCACATCCTAAATGCTAGTCATGATTATGTCTAGAGATAATCTCTGAATTTATGACTCATACAAGTCATAAATTAAAAAGCATGACATGATATTAAAACCTATCTATTATCTATTATATCTAATAAAACACAGTTTTGTACAAATCTCTAAAGCAGCTATTGTACAACTCTTAAAACATTCATTTAATTAATTTTCCTAATATAACTTTTAATATAGTGATGCCATGTGTAACTTTTAATTAGTCAATTTTAAAAATGGAAAACAATAACAACCTTTTGACTAAAGAGCAATTAGTTAATTCTAAAAATGAAAAACAATAACAACGAGTCGTGCAGACCCGTGCGTTGCACAACGGTTCGATTTAGTTGTTGTGTGGATTATGTTTGTGCCATTAATTTATTTACAAGTATAATTGGCTATGTTTTTTACACGCTTCGGATATTGTGTTGTGTTATATTGTTTTCGGTTCTGTTGGTTCTAATAGTCTTTGCTATTAAATGCAAAATAAAACAATCTCTTATTATTTTTTACCAATATTTTGAAATCAACCTGATCGATACACTGGGTTATCGGTTTGACTCAGGTCAACCTAATTTTCAAACAAATTAAAAAAATTATATTTTTAATGATTAATAGAAATTGTATGTAAAATTAATAAAATATTCCATATATTTAACATATAAAGTATTTTTGTAAAATTAAGTTATGTGGCAAATACACATAATATACATGATTTATTTGTGAAAAAACATGTAAAAGTCAAAACTCGGCAAGACTTAATAACCGGGTAGATCCGAGTCACCAAACACGACAATCGGGTTTTGAAATATGATACCCGGTTTAATATGACTTATTTTTTCGATGAAACTGGTTTAAACCGAGTTTTAGAAAGAAAAAGGTATTAGAGTATTAATTTTAAAAAGTTATTTGGTTTTAAAAACTAAACATTCATTGGTGCAATAAAAAAGTTTTGTTTTTAGTAACTAAACATTCGTTGGTGTAATAAAAAAGATTTTAATCTAAATAGAAGTGTTTTGTTTGATACAAAGTTACAAACAATAGTCAACGCACAGATAAACGCACCATCACCGTTTAGATCAAATTGATTTTAGTTATTCACTTCTATCATTTTCATACAATCTAAAAGCTTTTCTTAAATCCTCTACATTCTCATCTTCAATGGAAATGAATAACTTTTTCAAAATTGAAGTGAATAACTAAAATCAATTTTGAAGATCGGTATTAGCCACAGAGTTCTTTCATTTCTATTATGTACAATTCAAGATTGTTAGTAGCCCAAAAGTAATTAAATCAAGAATCGAAGATCGCTATTAAATCAAGAAATGAAAGATCACTATTCAATCAAAAATTAAAGATCGATTTTAATCAAGAATTAAAGATCGCTATTACCAGGTTAGTGATGCTTCTTATTCGGTGGTCAGTTTTTCCATCAGTAGCATGATCAAATCTGAGTGGTATAGTAGTTAAAGTTTTTGTTTTGTAACCTTAGGTTGACATTGTAAATTTGTAATTATGATACATTCTGTTAGTCTCCATTCAATTTTTAGCTTAGATTCGAATCCTAATTGGCTAATTTTATTGGTTTATCCATATCGGGTAAATTGCATATTCGATCATTGTTCAGTTTTTGTCTTCTAACATCTTGGAAATTTATTTAGTTCAGTGACCTTGAAATTGGATGATACTTGTATTTTTTTGTTGATTTGGAAAGTAGTTGCCTTAATCATATGTGTTTTGTGATTAGGTATTTTTTTATACACATAACACAAAAAGTCTTTGTTTTCCTATCACGTAATCTCTATAATCTTCTATATATTTTCCAAGTCTTTGGCGGATGCTAATGCCACACACGCTGGAATTATCCTTACTTAGAGACTGCCCACTAAATGAAATGACGGGAAAGGCCTTAGTCCTTTGTCGACAATGCATGTAAAAACCCTTTCATTTAACAGTACATATGTGTCTCTAGATCATGTGCTAACTGTAACTGTCTTTGTATTATGGTGCATCAGTACGTAACTGCGTTTCAACTTCTTCTTCGTTCTCTTCTTTATCTATTTTAGTTTCTGTATCATTGTTCTCTTGATCATCTTCAGCTTCTACATCATTCTCCTTGTTACCTATTTACGCTTCCACTTAATTGGCAATGAAGTGACTCCTCCCAGTCTGCATATTCATGCTATAGAACAAACTCTTACCCTCTTATTTTGGAAACTAAAAATATCTCCTTGAATTAACTCAGTCTAACGCATGACAGTTTTAGGAGTAAATCTACTCCTTACTGTTGAATCATCTCAAACTATTGATGTATGACATGTGAGTTAATTTAGCCTGACATAGCACACAGGGAAACGACGCCACATCTTAGAGGCATTTGGCTTTGCATTTAGAAAGCCACTATAAAACTATAGAAAAAAAAATTGTCATTTGAATGAACAAAAAGCACGATTAAGATTAATAGGAACTGTGGTTACTGGAGCAACACTAATTAATAGTTTTAACCTCAAATAAGATACACACTATATGTCAAAACCTAAAACTGAAATCACCCATAACAAACTTGTTCACCTCTCACCAATATACATAATATGCGAACATCTCATTCACAATGTAACAATTAAGTACATATGCTATTTAGTTTTTTTTTCTTCATTATGAAAGCATAGGCCGCACATTCCATCCCATATGCCCGAACCTTGTAATTATTCAACCTTCTGTAGCACTCTCTGAGTCAATTTCTGTAACAATGTATCTCCTGGTTTTCTTTTTTGGCGCAGGACAAAGATCATCCTCTACCGTCACATGGTCTTCAACTGCATCACATTCCTTTTCATGTGTGAATCTTCAAACTCCTCCCTAAGACAATGTCACAATAACTGGTAACCAACTAACAACCTTATATAGCAACTGGTACAACATGTATAATTATATCAGACCGTCTTCATGTATTCGTGCCCTCTGTAGGTTTGGATGGCGTAGAAACAGATGGACGTTTGATCAATCTTTTCAATTTAGGGGTCTTGGTCTCACACCTGTATCCAGGGTTCTTGAAGGTGCACTTTCTTCAACAAATGCAGTTGGGATAATTTTTGAGCATGTAAAGCTTTACACTGATCCATGCTCATAGTAGGTATGAGACTTTAGCTCCATCACGTGAGTGGGACTGATGATATATGTTATAGCTCGGCGCAAGCTTGACTGACCATTGGACTGTAATAAAAGGGTAAGTATTGTACGATTCACCAATGGTGCCATAAAATACCTAAAATGTACCTCACTATTAATATTTGCAATTGACTATGCAGAGTATTTGACCAACTCTGTGGTGATCTCCAATCGTTGCTGATGTTTTCTTCAACTTTGTTTGACATGTTGGGTTGCTTCTGATCTAATTTATAATATTTCATAGACTTTTTGTATGTCCTGTATTGATTGCAGCGTGTTGTAACTGTAATTCCAAAAACATTGTTGTGGTTTCGTATTCCCATCATTGATTACATCTTATTCATTGCAACTGTTACTAAAGGAACCATTCTTTTGCAAGTGATCAGATATTAGTTAATGCTATATGATCAGGATTGAATGCACAACTTAACCACATCATTAAGACTCACCATTCAATGATGGGACTAACTCTTATAGTATAATAGATAGATAGATATTTTGACTAATTTGAAATTAAATGTAATCGTGGTTTCTTATAAGTGCCTAAATTATATATTTAATTTACGTGTATTACATGCATTTCCTTATATGAATGAAAATTCGAGTTTAGTCAAGTACATCAAACAAGTGCTCTATGAGCATATTTTAGGGGTGTTTGTCTTTGGGTTATGAACTAACTTATTTATTATTTTATTTTGAAAATAAATTAATTTAAAATAAGTGTTTAGTAAAAATAAAAAAAAAATCACTTATTTGCGTTTTCGGAGGCTCAATATGAAGTTTTGCAAAAGTAGTTTGATACATATTTTTCAAAATAGAGTTTTTAGTAAAACATTAATTAATTGGAAGATTAAAAAATAGCCTCAAATCTTATTAACTCATTTTTTTATCAAATAATCAAATCCAAACACTATTTAAACATCGTTTTGTTACAGTAGATTATCAAATTATTTATTTTAAAAATAAATAATTTATTTTAAATAAGCAATCCCAAACATTTTTTAGACAAACTTTATATTAATGCTAACAAATTACACTTTTGTCCTATCTTCTCACAATTTTTTTCAATATAATATTTGGGCCTACGATTGCGACGCTCATTCTAACATTCTTTGTTTCATTTTGAATTGGGATTTCAAAATTCATGATGGTGTTGTGCAAGACTTGGACAAAATTTGTAACTAAAAGAGCATACGGGCACGCCTTTGTATAAATAGACGGAGAAGTCTTGAAGAGATATTGTGAAAAACTTGAATAGTATACATTGAATTTCTTTTAATGAAGATACATCTTTAGCAATTCATAGAAGAGATTGTTGTTTTTATCGATGAGTGTTTTCTCAAGCAGAAACGTTGTTTATTAGTTTGTGTGTTAAATCTAATAAAAAAATATCTTAAGAATGTGAATTAAACCTAAATTACCCAAATATTTTGTATACATTCACTATTATTTAGACAACAATATTACTCAATATCAACGGAGCATATGCCACAGAAGAACTAATACAAATAGACAATATGCGAAAGAAAGCGTAATAGAGGCAAAGGGGTAAACGCACAAACATAATAATAGCATAAAACACGCGGCTGGGATAAGGTGAAAGGTAATGTTGTTTTAAACGTGGCATCGAGTGGCACAACATCTTTATTAATGACTGGTGGAAGAACTCCAAACTCATGATTCAAAATTCCAATTAACGTTGATGAAGTGTCTACATGTTTCATTAATCCTCAAATTGATATTGTTGCATTTGTGTGAATACAAACTGATTATATGGGATGAAACACCAATGACTTACAAAAACTACTTGGTGCATTAGATAGATAATTAAAGGACATCCTGCGTTAGTCAAAGCATGATATGACGGACACTCCGTTCAGCAGCATGACTCTGGTTTTTGGTGGCAATTTTTGGCCCGTTATTCCAAAAATATCTCGACAAAAAATATTCTAGGTGCCTCTTTAAAATAGTCTTACTTGTGGGACCATTGTAAAGTGTTGTAGTTAACAAAATATACGTGTCTCTTTTAGTTATCGTCGTAAAGATGTCAATGTGATAAAAGACTTTGCTGAATGGATTTGGAGGCTTGGAGATGGTAAGATTGGAGACGCAAATGGTGGTGATGTTAGTATTTCCATACTTGATGAAATGCTCAATAAATATTCAAATGACCAGTAGGCTCAATCATAGCCTTCATTTCCCCGTATATGTTAGAAAACCTTGATGGCAACAAATATTTCACAGAAAAAGTCATTCTTGCCCCTACGAATGAGGTTGTTGACACTATAAATTAGAATATGTTGTCGGTTATTCCTGACGATAAAGTCACATACTAAAGTTGTGATAGTGTTTGGAAGTCAAATAATGTGCAAGTATAAACAATATCTATATTCTCGACAAAGTTCACTAATGGTATGAAATTCTCCAGCATACCCAACCATGAACTTAAATTGAAAATTGGTATTTTGATCATATTTTTATGAAACATTGATCAATCAAATGGTTTGTGCAACGAAACACAACTTCGTGTAGACTGGTTGATGAAAAGTGTCACTCATGCCACTATAATCAACGAGATCTATTTTGGTAAACAAGGGCTTATCGCAAGGATGAAAATATCACCTTCTCATAAACACTTTTCGATGAAGATAGTAAGGAAGCAGTGTCAGTCTCTTTTCCGATGACAATCAACAAAAGTCAAAGAAAATCTCTCGGGCAAGTCGGTTTGTATTTGTCGTCAACAATTTATACACACGACCAACAATATATAGCCATCTTACATGCTAAAGAAAAAAATTAAAGATGGTTATTCATGATGAAAATGAAATTCTCACAAATACCACCACCAACGTGGTGATATATAAAGAAGTGCTACACAATTTATGTCAGATGTACATACGTCGCATTCATAGAATAAATGATTCGCGTTTTTTTTGTTTTTTGTGCTTTGTCAATAATGTTTCATATAACGTATGTTTGAATATTATAAGTTGTATATTTTACGTTTTCGTATTCATATGTGGTTCTTTTTAACTAATAGCTTCATAATATGCACTTCATAATATGCACTGTAATTTACTAACATTTTCAACGTTTTCTTTAAGATACCTGTGAATTTCACGGGTCTTTTAGCTAGTACGTGTATATATGAGAGCTCATTTGGAATCAAGAAAGACAATCCTCGCCAATTTCATTGCTTCTCTAGCCCAAATATTGTTACCATGCCAAGCGACAACACAAAGAATGAGTATATACAGAAGGATGGAGCAAGAAGAGCCAACTACAATAAAAGGAAAAATGACCTCTACACAAAGTTAGACCAGATAACCACTTTATGTGCAGTCGAAATTTGCGCCATTATTGATGGCCCATATAAACCTGGTGTTAAGGTTTGGCCTGATGACGAGGGTGTCCTTAGGCTACTGCACAAGTTCTAGTCCATGTATGGATAGAACCAAGCACTAGGAGGATAAGAACATGTACCTTGAGAATAGAGTCCAAAAGGTAGGCGAGAAACTTAGGAAGCAGATGATGCTGAACCAACGTTTGTAGATGGAATGCCTGATGCCCGACTGCTTGATTGGCAAAATATATGTGGCTGATCAGTTGAACTTAAGTAATCGGCAAGGTATTTCATCATTGGCGGATGTAAACCTCTTTGAAATTGATGAAAGGCTTAAGCTTTTCATGAATAGGACCCCTGTAGACGCACCATCGCTATCGTCACCACCACCACAACCACCAAAGGATGTGGACTTCAATGTCCCAGTGATGGAGAACCTGGGAGGTTCAAAAGAACCATAAACTAGTTGGTACGCATCAAACTGATTGGATGATTATAACCGACATCTTATTATTTGCCTACCCATGATTGCAAACACATGTCATAAGAGCACTAGGAATCATCACTCCAAGTGATGACATTTTGGGGTGCCACGTCAGCGAAACTCACTCACTCACTCACATGAAAAAACCAGGGGAGTCATCACTCCAAGTGATGGATGAATGTGGGATCCACTTTTTTTTTAATTTCTCACATTTTCAAATTAAACTAATTCATTTCATAAATAAAAAATAAATTTATTTCATTAAAAAAATCAATTTTTTTTCCTTTTTAATTTATATAACTAATTTATATTATATTTAAATTGTTATTAGAAATATAAATTATAAATTATAAAAAAAATTAAATTTTTATTAAAAATCAATTTTTTCCCTTTCTTCTTCCCCTCTTCTTCCACACAAAGCACACAAACTACACACACACAATACACACACATAATTAAATTCAATGAAAAAATAGAAAAAAAATAAGTGAAAGAGGTGCCTCACGCAACGTGGGTTTCCCCACGCCCCACCCCCGCGCCGCCAGTTTTATTAATCATCGGAGTCATAGCGCGGCCAACGCCGTGGGTTTGGCACCCCACGGCGCCACCACTCCGTGCCCTCTAAGTATAAGAGTCTGTCAAAGAAGTAACAAATTTAATAGAAATGACACTTAAACCATCCTCGTTAAACACCATCCTTACACGGACACCTCAAAGTTTAACCAAAACTAGAACATTGAAAAATCTACTTTTAGTAAGCACACATTAGGATTCCAATATTTAGGAATAAGCGGATTATTTAAAAGAGGAGAGAATTACATAAATCGTCCCTGTGATTTATCAAATCCTACAAGATTAGTCCCTTAGTTTTTTTTCCATCATGATTAGTCCTCGTGGTTTTTTTTCATACATATTCAGTACACCCATCAATATTTATAATTAATTACCTAAAAATATGAGGGGTATTTTGGTCTTTTTTTAAAAAAAAATTTGAAAAACGTTTTCGAACTTTTTCTTCCCAGAATTTGTTTTTATATTTCGAAAATATTTTTTGGAAAGTCTTTTTTTTAATAAAATTCGAAATTTTTTTTTTTTTAATTCGAAAATCTTTTTTTAATTCGAAAATTTTAATTTTTCGAATTAAAAAAAAAAGATTTTCGAATTTTTATATAAAAAAAGATTTTCGAATTAAAAAAAAAAGATTTTCGAATAAAAAAAAAAGATTTTCGAATTTTTATTTTTCGAATTAAAAAAAAGATTTTCGAATTTCTATAAAAAAAAGATTTTCGAATTTTTATAAAAAAAATATTTTCGAATTAAAAAAAAAAATTTCGAATTTTATAAAAAAACGATTTTCGAATTTTTATTTTTCGAATTAAAAAAATTCGAATTAAAATTTTCGAATTTTTATTTTTCGAAAATCTTTTTTTTTATAAAATTTGAAATATAAAAATTTTCGAATTAAAAAAAATATTTTCGAATTTTATAAAAATAGATTTTCGAATTAAAAAAAAGATTTTCGAATTAAAAAAAAAAGATTTTCGAATTTTATAAAAAAAAAGATTTTCGAAAAAATATTTTCGAAATATAAAAAACAAATTCTGGGAAAAATAGTTCGAAAAAGTTTTCGAAAAATATTTTCTGAAAAAGACCAAAATAGCGCTCATATTTTTGGGTAATTAATTATAAATATTGATGGGTGTACTGAATATGTATGAAAAAGAAACCACGAGGACTAATCATGATGGAAAAAAACTTAGGGACTAATCTTGTAGGATTCGATAAACCACATGGACGATTTATGTAACTCTCTCTTAAAAGAGTGTTAATCTCACTTTAATCCATAACACACTAATAAGATGATATTTTGAGAGAGAAAGAGAAGAAAAGTTGAGAGAGAAACTAAAGAGATAAACAAGAAAGAATGGTTGATTACTATGAGAAGAAAGAATGAACCAACACCCTCTTCCACACATGGAAGAGGGTATATATACCCACGAACCACATGCGCTTTCCATGGGCCATGGGTTTGTTTCCATGGACCGGGCTTGGCTTGTCTTGGGCTTAGAGCCCCTAACTTATACAATATTAGCTTAAAGTCCAAGCCCGGTTTTCCCGATTAACCTATTACAATACAAGAATTTTAACGACTAAGATGACCTATTACATTCTTTTTCGACTATATAAAATATAGGGCTAACAATCTCCCACAATGTATCGGTCATCTTTAAATACATAAGATGATTGAGTGAATACATTCTTATGGAGGTGATCTTCCTTCTTAGGTCTTGTATCTTGGTCTTGATCTTGTTAGTAACGGATTTGTTCCTTCATTCTTTTGTGATCTTTATCTTTAGCCTTTGTCATTTGACTTTGAGTGCTTGAGATCTTCATCTTGTGCTCCTTGTGACTAAGATGACCTATTACATTCTTACATTCATAGGTATATTGATTATCGCCATCTTGTGTTCTTGTGACTTCTGAATCAACTTATTCATACTTTGTTGATTTCAAAAGGCTAACAATCTCCCATACAAATATGGTTGTAGTTAGTCCTTCAAATATTCATCAGAATTGTGGAAGACTTTAACTTTTAGTATGAATATGTGAAGACGACTTTGGTTAGTGCACAGCTACGCCACCATCTTGATATGCAGCAACATATATAGACACAAATAAAATGGCTTTGAACATTTCACCCTAATAAGTATGAAAAAACTTATCCTTTTACCACTTAATTATAATAATAACCAAGCAAAAATGTGTAATTTATGTCGTAAATGTCGGAATTATGCGTGGTTTGTGTTTTTGTTGTGATTTAGGATCAAAATGTGAAAAGGGAAGAAAACACGGGCTTTCACGGCCTTTTATCGAAGAAAAAGACAAAAGACGAAGTCAAAAGATCAAGAGTGCAAAAAGAACGGAAGTCCAAGGCCTATTCTGAAGATTTATCGAGGAAAAAGTCTAAAGACGGAAGTTTAATAAAGCCGAAGAACTCAAGCCTAAATTAATGAAGAAATTACAAGACGAGTTTATTTAATCCCGAGACAAAGTTGAAAAAGTCGAAGAACTTAGAAGATGAAAAGACGAGAAAGAAAGAAAGAAGGAAGCTTCCAACACATGCTTACCTCCCTAATCACTATAAATACCCTCCTAATGATACATTAGGAGGTGTTGACTATCTTGACAAAACAGTTCTTCCATTTTAATTACTTGCCCTTTTCTTAATGTCATTTACTTAATTGTACCTTTAATTTCTTGTCTTGCACCTTAAATTTGTAAGCTTTTAATTCTTGTTATTACCTTAATTGTTGAATCTTAATTTTAATCAAGTTTTAATTAATCTCTCATTCTACCTTTCTTGTTCTCGATTTAATCTTTATGCTTTTTATCTTATTGTCATGCTTATTTGATTATTTGTCATGTTTTTATGTTTATGATTGTGTTAGCTTATTGATTTCATAGCTTATTGTGTTTTTCTTAAATTTAATTAAGTTCTTATTAGTTAATTTTTATAAAAAGTTAACTTTAAATATTTTTATTATTTAGTGTTTTTAAAAGTTTTTAAATTTTGGCTTATTAGCTTTTTCTTAAATTTGATTTGGTAAAAGTTTTGCTTAAGTGCTTATTTGTTTTAGCTTATTTTAGTATTTAGCTTATTTGATTTTAATTGTCATCCGGGTTATGTAAAACCCTAGGATTCCGTATAAGCCTAAGACTCAGTATTCCGAATAGCTTTCATTTGTTTAGTCCGGATAAGCTTCAAAACCTAACATTCCGGATAGTGGAGGTCTCAAATATTCCGAATAGTGGTCATTCTACAAATTCCGGATAAGCTGTCTTAGTGATTCCGGATAAAGCTACAAAAATCATTCCGGATAAGACATATTTAGAGATTCCGGATAAGGATACAAACAAAGGATTCCGGATATCAGCAAGATTGAATTCCGGATAGTGTGAAGATTGCGAATTTTGGATAAGGGAACAAACGTGATTCCTGATAACTGTTTTAGGTGGTATTCCGGATAAGGTGACAGTGTATTCCGGATAAGCTTTGGCAGGGGATTCTGGATAACAGGTTATTCCGGATAAGCATTTTTAGTGGGTATTCCGGATAGTGGTGATAACCTTCATTCCGGATAGCTTGCTTCTCACATGTTCCGGATAAGGCTTCATTTGGTGAATTCCGGATAAGGAACATTTGGAGATTCCGGATAAGCTTCTATTTGGGTTATTCCGGATTAGTGACAGATCAGGGAATCCGGATAGTGGTGAATTTGGGATTACGGATAAGGCAAGGTTTGTTATTCAGGATAAGCAGATTAAGTTTGGTATTCCGGATAGTGACAGTATTTCGGGTTCCGACTCAGCTTTTGTTTATCCTCTTTTTATTTTTAAGCATTTATTTTCCCGCCATTTTTCTTAAGTGTTATTTTAATTGTATTTCTTTATTTTAAATTTCAAGTTTGCATTTTTATTACATTCTCAAATTTACTTTTCGTCGAGCTTAATTTTTGTCATTTAATTAAATTACCTTTTTATGTTTTTAATATTGCACCATTTACTTTTTAATTAGTTTTAGTTTTAATTACCCGTCATTTACTTTAAAGTTTTGCACTTTTATTTTACTACAACGACCAATCTATTGTTTCCCACCAAAAGACGATTGAGTCTCACTTAAACTGTAATCAATTCGAAGAGACTTGAACAACGATACTTTTAACTGAGTAAAAATCTAGTTACTAAATGGTGTCGCTGCCGGCTCTTTTCGTAAAGATTAACGGTTTTCTGTGAGAGACGCGTTGAATTTTGGGATCCGCTCACTCGTGAACGTTATTTTTCTTGCTCAAAAATTTTCAAAACTCCACAAAAGTTAAAAATTGTTAAAAATCCATAAAAATTAAAAATTTTCAAAAATTCAAAAAGATTTTTATTTTTATTTTTACACGTACATATATATTGTCTATTTCTTTGGTATCTTTTTCTTTTGCTTTTGTAGGTGTATGCGTACTAGATCTTCATCTTATTCAGAGCCCGAGACTCGTGAATATTTAGTTATGGCTGGTGTGAACAACAATAATAACCCACCACACCTCAACAATAATAATAACAACAATGTTCCCCCACCCGATCTTAGAACGATGGAGGAGCTTTGTCAACCAATCATGAATGGACGAGGAGGACCGATTGCGCTGATGCAAATCACGGCTCCAGAGTTTTCGTTGAAGCATCACATGATCCAACAAGTTCAAAACACTTGTCCATTTCGCGGATTGGCGGATGATGATGCCAACAAACACCTCGACAAATTCATTACCGTTACTCAAAGCATGAAGTTGCCCGGGGTTACTATGGATTTTCTTCGCCTTCACCTATTTCCACACACCTTATCCCACCATGCCGAAAAATGGTTTGATCGTCTTCTAAAGAATTCAATTCATACTTGGGATGAGATGACTCAACGCTTTTTGTCGCGCTACTTTCCACCATCCATGGTCACGAGCCTTCGAAATCAAATTAGTGGATTTACACAAGAACCTGATGAAGCACTTTTTGATGCTTGGGAACACTATAATGTTTTGATTGATCGATGTCCAAACCACAACATTCTCCCCGTCACCTTAATTGATACTTTCTACAACGATTTAACTTTTCGTGATCGTGATACGATTAATGAAGCCGCCGGTGACACATTTATGAAAAGAAGACCTGAGGAGTGTAGAGAGCTTATCGAGAACATGACTACTCATCACAAAAATTGGGATTCATCCGCATCTTCAAGGAATAACCCGAGATTCAATGTTTCTTCTACTTCTTCAAACCCTGATATCACCGAATTGACCCGCGCAATGGTCGAAATGAGCAAGAATATGCAACTTTTGGCTACAAATCAACAACAAAAAGTTAAAGTTGTATCACTTTCTTGTGAGATTTACGGGGGTTCTCATTCATACACTGATTGCCCTTCTACTCATGAAAATCTGGAAAACGTGTATGCAGCTTATGGTAACTATTCAACGGAAAACCATCAAGATCGACAACAAGGTGATCGTAACTTGCTAAGTTACCGTTCTAACAACTTTCTTTCACCCGATTTTTCTCCTCAAAACCCCAACCCCAACAACTACAATAGAATCAACCCAAACCCACTTCGAGCTTCTAAGCCTTATCACCCACCCACTCAACAAGCCCCACCCATTAATCATGATGTTGAAGCTTTTATGAGAACCCTAGGAGAGCAAATCAAGAATCTGCAAAGCCAACTCATCAATTTGAAAGGAGATATCACTAAGCAAGGGAATGATATCAGATCCGAGCTTCGACATGATATCCAAACCTCTTTTAGCACTCAAACAAACGATTTGAACAATATGCTGGCTAGTTTCTTACCAACTACTCAACCCTCTACTTCGGGCTCTCTTCCTTCAACTACTGTCACCAACCCAAGAGTGAATGTGAGTGCTATTACTACACGCAGTGGAGAAACCTTAGTAGGACCATCTATCCTCCCCCAGTTACTCCATCTACACCTCCTCCACCACCAATTATCCCTCCTACTCCCACGCCTAGTATTAGTTCTACATTACCGTCTCCACCTCTTACTGAAGTACCCAAGAAGAACCCTTCACCAACCCCACCTTCCACCTTTAAACCTTCAACATCTCAACCTTTACCTGCTACACCTTCCACCTATAAACCCAATATCCCTTATCCTTCTCGCCTAGACAAGGCCAATTTGCAAACCAAGGATGACATTCAAGTGTCGAACTATTTGAAGAATATTTCCGGACTGACCATCACCTTTAGCCTTGTTGAAGCTCTAGCACAAATGCCTAAATTTGTTAAGATGTTTAAGGAATTGCTTAGCAAGAAGGAGAAGATGGCCGAGTTTGTTAATACTCGATTAAATGAAAACTGTTCTGCCGTCCTTCTTAAAGAACTTTCGGAAAAACTTGGATATCCCGGTCGTTTTGTGCTACCATGTACTTTTAACCAAACCGAAGAATTTATTGCCTTAGCCGATCTCGGGGCAAGTATAAATCTGATGCCTTTAAGTGTTTGGAAAAAGTTATCATTACCCGATCTTACTCCAACAAAGATGACTCTTGAGCTAGCAAATCTCACTCTCGCTTACCCCGTTGGTATTGCCGAAGATGTGTTCATTAAAGTTGGCACCTTCACTTTTCCGGTCGACTTCGTTGTTGTTGATTATGAAATGGACCCTCGTATTCTTTTAATACTTGGTCGGCCATTCTTGAGAACCGGAAAAGCCTTAGTCGATGTTGCCGAAGGTGAGTTAATCTTAAGAGTCGGGAATGATGCACAAGTATTTACAATGAGGAAGATCACAACCAAATCAAATGAAAGAGAATCAGCGAATATGATTAATGTGCTTGATGATTTTGCCTTCTACAACAATCCTCTATTCGATTCTTGCTATGATAACCCACTGTTCCAAGATGATGTGGATGATTCTCTCTCCACTTTAGATCCTCCACCAATTCATGAGTCTCCACCGATCTGTGATGACTGCGATGATGATTCGAGTTCTGATATGGATGATTCTGATGATTTTACTTCTGAGTATCCAGGCATGCTGATACAAGGCTTTTGGCCAGTATAAAAATTAAAGTTCGTTATAGGGGTCTAATCGAATTGATAACTGGTTAACTATGCGACTCAATTGTTTTTGGTGGAAACAAATGTTGTGTCGTTGTAGTAAAATTAAAGGTGCAAAAACTTTAAAGTAAATATAAATCTAATTTAAAATAAATGACGGAAAATTAAAGCGTGACGAAAAATTAAAAGGCACTTAAAGTAAATAACGCAAACTTAAAACTATCTAAGGCAAACTTAAAACGCAACTAAAACTTAAAACTAAGGCAAGACTTAAAATAAATCTAAGGCAAGTAAACTTAAAGTGCGACTAAATAAAAAGGCTGGAAAAATAAAGTTTAAAAATTAAAAACTAAACACTTAAAATAAACTAAAAATACTTCACTCGGAATAATTACTCGTTCGGAATGTCACCTTCACCCGGATTAATTCTTCTTCGTTCGGAATAATCAAAACAAAACCTTCATTCGGAACAATTGGCTCATCCGGAATATTGATTCATCCGGAATATGTCACTTATCCGGAATAAATCTTTCATGCGGAATAAAGCCTTCACTCGGAATGTGTCCTTGATTCGGAATATATAATATTCCGAATAAAAAACCTTGATTCGGAATGTTCCGAATGAATTCCTTTGATTCAGAATGTTGAGTATTCCGAATGAACAAACTTTGATTCGGAAGAAGTGTTGATCCAGAATATCTGGCTTGATTCGGAATAATTGATTATTCCGAATAAACACCTTGATCCGGAATATCCTCTAATTCGGAATGTTTTCTTCACAAAGCCTTGATCCGGAATATTTAATATTCCGAATGAACGACCCTTTATCCGGAATAACTGGTTGGTTCGGAATATCCACTGAGCCGGAATATTGCACTGATTCGTAATATGTCACTTATCCAGAATAGTGCTTTATTCGGAACAATCTCAACAAAACTCCTTTATCCAGAATATAAGTTGATCCGGAATATACTTGAACAAACCCTTCGTTTGGAATAAAGTGTTGAAACTTTTAATTCGGAATATACCTGGAGAAAAAGTAAGCGAAGAACAAGGGAAACAAAAGCATACGAATCTAAACCAATCTAATCTAATCAACCAAAAGATTAAACAAGACAAACCAAAAATGATCAACTAATGAATACCAATCAAACCAAATCAATAACACTAACAATAATAATCAAAATAATCAAAACCCACTTAATCAATTTAATAAAAACTCTATAACATGAACATAAACAATAAGTATAAAGATTAAAGATTAGCAAGAAAGGTAGATAGGAGATGAACAATAAAAGTAAAGATTAACAATAATTAAAAGGAAACTTACTTGAAACTAAAGGTATTTAAGGTGCAAGCCAAGTATTTAAATTTGACAATTAAGTAAATGACATGTATTTAAATGTGCAAGGAAATGAAAATGGAAGAACTAGTGTCACTCTAGCCAACAAAAACAAATGAAAGGAAAATGAAGACTATTTATAGGGGATTAGGGAGGTGCTTAGAGGAAGCTTCCTCCCCTCTTTCTTTTTTCTTTAATTGTCATTAAGTCCTTAATCTTCTTAATTCTTTGACTTTAACGACTTTGTCTCGGGATTTCTTTAAACTCGTCTTGTAATTCTTTAATAAATTAGATTTGAGTTCTTCGGCTTTTAGTAAACTTCCGTCTTTTGACTTTTTCTTCGATAAATCTTCAGAATTGGTCTTGGACTTCCGTTCTTTTTGCACTCTTGATTTCTTGACTTCGTCTTTTGTCTTTTTCTTCGATAAAAGCCCGTGAATTCCCGTGTTTTCTCCCTTTTTCACATTTTCGTCCTAAATTACAACAAAAACACAAACCACGCATAATTCCGACATTTACGACATAAAATACACGTTTTGGCTTGGTTATTATTGTAATTAAGTGGTAAAAAGGATGGGTGTTTACACACCTATCAAATCCCCTACACTTGACCATTGCAATGTCCTCATGCAATGCATTAGTTACAAAGCACGATTACACTTTTCATCATAATCAATCCACGTTGGCCTTTATTAAAGAGATAGAAAATTATAAACATTCAAAGGAAGAAAGTAAAGAAATCAAAAACATACCTTAGGGTTTTGAAAATGTCATGAATGATCATCATCCTCAAGTTTTCACTTTCTCCAAACCAAGCTTAAAAACGAGATCATTGTTATTATAAGTTAGCAAATTAACACGAACTCATGTGGGCTAATTATTCACTTAGACTCCCTTATTCCTAGGTGTATCTCTTATATTTTATTGTTGTCTTGAATGATCACGAGGATGCATTGTTGACTTATTTCTATAGTTATTTAGGATGAAAATAAAGTGGGACGATTTAATCAATAGTTAGCTAAAGGACAAAATCTTTTAAAAATGCTTCTCGGGACCTCATAAAGTTCATATCTTGGCATAACTCGCTTCGCGATTTGAGACCTTTCTCGGACCGATATTTGGCAGCGACTTCACACTTCAAATCTTGAGAGACGTTCATGAAATAATGGTCTTCTCTTCATAATAGGAATTTCTTCACTTGAAGTTTTGAGAGATTCTTTATACTTGGACCACGACTTCTTCATTTTTCTCCAACCTTTATTTTGGGATTTTGATATACAACGATCCGCCTCCTTTTTGGACTTAGATCTATTTATCCTCATACCTTGCTAGGGTCTTTTCAGATAGACTTCTCCATGATCTTTTGGGGAGTACTTGCTTTTCGTCGTGTGTCTCGATCCTTCATATTGATCTTTGATAATGATTCTTCACATCACTTTGGATCTTTAGCAACAAAATGTAGCCCTCATGCCTTGTTAGGGCCTTTTCGGACTCGCCAATCTTCGCATCCCGCTTAAATAAGTTATGCCTTGGCTATGAACTCTAATCCATACCGAGCAACTTTTAAACGATCTTGGGCTAGAAGCTAAGTAAATTTTCAAATCGTACAACCTTATTTATTGCAGATAAATTTATTAGCAAGCGATGGGAGAATAGGCTTATAATTAACTCACATAAATTCACGAAAGAATACCAAACTTATAATTGACTCTATCATCTCTCGTTCTCCACAATTTAAAATCTCAAGGAATGAGACTCGTGGATGCTTAGCCTATTAAATCAAAGTTTTGGGTTTTCGAGTCATCTATAGGATCTTGCAAACTCTTTGACTTTTTCAAGTTTAGAAATCGCATTTTAAAGTTCCCTTGATAAACGACTCTCTAGGATCAATTATAAGAACTTGCGAAAAGTTCTTGTTCTTAACCCGTGAGAGTTAAGACTTTCGTGTTTTATAGCTCCCTATATAAAAGCCTAGCAAAACTTAACTTAAACACGTTAAGGATACTAGCTAGAGTAAACTTAGATAAGTAAACTCGGGTTGAGTCAAAAGATTCACAACGTTTGAAAATTAAAACCACTTTATTAAAATTTATTCTAGTAAGGAAAGAAAATAACTATACAAAGGTAAAAACTAATAGGCCAAAATAGATAAAAAATTTTGAAAAATGTCGAAAAATTGATTTTCCGGTTAAAATGAGGACAAATACAAGGAAAAGGCCACTTAACTTCGATAGAAGTCCCCCTACACTTAATATAAACATTGTCCTCAATGTTTAAGCATGTGGGAGTAAACTCCCCTACACTTAGGACATTGTGCACGTTGTTTAAATCTTGCTAAGGAACAGACAACTAACGAAATTCCTATTTTAATATTAGAAAATATAAAATAGTGAATCGAAAAGAGTTTAGGATAGAACCGGGAAGACGGAAACACGGAATCACGGGTCGTCAAAAATCATCAAGAGTGGATCATTGAGCGCTCAAATCCCTGAATATGAGAAGAGAGGAAATAGCAAACACCAACGGGTCTCCCCTACACTTGAGATATAAATAGCTAAAAGATAGATACATGGGTTGCCTCCCAAGAAGCGCTTGATTTTTGTTCACCGAGTCGTGAGCCTGACCCGACCTTGATTAGCATAGGAAGAAGCATGAAACACATCCACCGGGATCAAAGACATAGTTTCCGTCCATCAAATAGCACAAGCTTAAGGCGAACAAGGCAAGCCAAAGAAGAGTAGGAAAGGTTCCCTTAAGCAAAGATGGAGCACGGTGGGAGCAAGGGTGCTGAGGTGCAAGCATATCTTCAAAAGTTCCAAAAATTTTTCCTTTTATTTCATTAGATGGATACTGAGATGGCTGAAGAATATCGATACCGGGGTCGAACACCTTTTCCTTTATGGGAAAATAGCACTCAGGCTCAGCAGCATTTGAAGATGATCCGCTAAGAAGATGCACAACCTCGTCCTCAGAAGGTGGACAAAGAGGTGTCAAAACATACGTGCTGCGGATGTTGGTGTCGTCCGGTTGCTTCTCCTTTGAAAGAATTTTCTTCAAATCCGAAGTAGGATCAAGACCGTAATCATCAAAGTCTAAAGGAGGAGCATCACTCTCATGAGGGAAGTATGTATTAAGAAAAGTAGAGAAGTCTTCCTCAAATGAGTAGTCATCCAAAGTAGGATTAAGCATGGATGGCGGAGGATCTTCATCATGAGAAGAATCACTCGAAAGAGTATCGGCCTCATCAAAATCATCATACGTGGGCCAGTCGGGATACTCGGAAGTAAAGTCATCATAATCATCTCCATCGAAGCTAGAATCATCATCATAAGCATCATAGATCGGTGGAGAATCATATATGGGTGAAGGTTCCAAATTGGAGAGAGAATCATTTACATCATCTTGAAAAAGTGGATTATCAATGCAAGATCGAATAGAGGATTGTTGTAGACGACAAAATCATCAAGCACATTAATCATCTTCGCTGATTCTCTTCCATAGGATTTGCTTGTAAGCTTTCCCATTTCAAAAACTTGTGCATCATCCCCGACTCTTAAGATGAGTTCACATTTATGCACATCAATTAAAGCTCTACCGGTTCTCAAAAATGGGCGTCTAAGTATTAACGGAATACGAGGGTCCATTTCATAATCAACAACGACAAAGTCGACCGGAAAAGTGAATGTGCCAACTTTAATGAACACATCTTCGGCAATACCAACGGGGTAAGCGAGAGTGCGATTGGCTAGCTCAAGAGTCATCTTGGTGGGTGTAAGGTCGGGCAATGATAACTTTTTCCAAACGCTGAAAGGCATCAAATTAATACTTTCCCCGAGATCGGCTAAGGCAGTAAATTTGTCGGTTTGGTTAAAATTACAAGGAAGCACAAAACGACCAGGATCTCCAAGTTTTTTCCAGATGTTTTTTAAGAAGGACGGCAGAACAATTTTCATTCAATCGAGTATTAACAAACTCGGCCATCTTCTCCTTCTTATTAAGCAATTCCTTAAACATCTTAACAAATTGTGGCATTTGAGCAAGAGCTTCAACAAGGGTAAAGGTGATTTTCATGCCGGCTATCTTTTCCAAAAAGTTAGCGACTTGAAGGTCATTCTTAGTCAAAATTCTAGCCTTGTTGAGTCGAGAAGGATAAGGAATATTGGGTTTATGGGTGGAAGGTGTAGGTGTAGCAGGTGAAAGTTGAGATGTTGAAGGGTTAAAGGTGGAAGGTGGGGTTGGTGGAGGATTCGTCTTGGGTACTTCTTCATGACAAGGCGGAGACGGTAATGGTGTACTAATACTAGGTGTGGGAGGAGTAGGGATAAATGGTGGTGGAGGAGGTGTAGATGATGGGGGCGGGATAGGTGGTCCTACTAAAGTAACTCCACTACGGGTAGTAATAGCACTTACATTCGCTCGCGGATTGGTGACGATGTTTGAAGGTAGAGAGCCCGAAGTAGAGGGTTGAGTGGTGGGTAAGAAACTAGCCAACATATTCTTCAAATCATTCGTTTGATTGCTGAAGGAGGATTGTATATCATTTCGAAGCTCGGATCTAATGTCATTCCCTTGCTTGGTGATATCCCCTTTCAAATTGATAATTTGGCTCTGTAGATTCTTAATTTGCTCTTCTTGGGTTCTCATTAAGGCTTCAACATCTTGATTGAGGGGTGGGGTTTGTTGAGCGGGTGGGTGATAAGGATTAGAAGCTCTAGGTGGGATTTGGTTGCTTCTATTGTAATTTTTGTTGGGGTTTTGGTTTTGAGGAGAAAAACCGGGTGAAAGGTAGTTGTTGGACCGGTAACTTAGCAAATTTCTATCCCCTTGAGGTCGGGCTTGGTAATTTTCCTGTGAATAATTACCATAAGCCGCATACACGTTTTCCGGATTGCCTTGAGTGGAAGGACAATAAGTGTATGGGTGAGTACCGCCGCATGTCTCACAAGGATTGGCTACCGCTTTAACTTGTTGTTGGTTTGTAGCGAGGAGCAAGATATTTTTGTTCATTTCGGCCATCATGCGGGTGAATTCGGTCATATCGGGGTTTGCTGAAGTAGAAGAAACATTGACTCTCGGGTTGTTCCTTGAAGAAGCGGAGGAATCCCAGTTTTTATGATGAGTAGTCATGTTTTCAATAAGCTCTCTACACTCCTCGGGTCTCTTTTCATAAATGTGCCACCGGCGGCTACATTAATCGTATCACGACCACGAAAAGTCAAACCGTTGTAGAAAGTATCAATTAAGGTCACAGGGAGCATGTTGTGGTTTGGACAACGATCGATCAAAACATTATATCTTTCCCAAGCATCAAAGAGAGATTCATCGGGATCTTGCATGAAACCACTGATTTGATTGCGAAGGCTCGTGACCATGGATGGTGGAAAGTAGCGCAACAAAAAGCGTTGAGTCATGTCATTCCAAGTATGAATGGAATTCTTCGGGAGACGATCAAACCATTTCTCAGCGTGGTGTGATAAAGTATGTGGAAAGAGTTGAAGGCGAAGAACATCCATAGTTGCACCGGGCAACTTCATGCTTTGAGGGATTGTAATGAATTTGTCGAGGTGTTTGTTGGCATCATCATCAGGCATTCCACGGAAGGGATTTGTTTGCACTTGCTGGATCATGTGATGCTTCAACGAAAACTCTGGAGCCGTGATTTGCATCGGGGCAATCGGTCCTCCTCGTCCAAACATGGTGGGTTGACAAAGCTCCTCCATTGTCCGAAGATCGGGCTGTGGAAGAACATTATTGTTGTTATTGTTGAGGTGCGGTGGATTATTGTTGTTGTTTACACCAGCCATAGCTAAATCTTCACGAGTCTCGGGCTCTGGATACGTAGAAGATCTAGTACGCATACACCTGCAAAAGCAAAAGAAAACAATACCAAACACAAAGAGAATATATATATACACTATAAAGAAAATAAAATCTTTTTGGATTTTTGAAAATTTTGAATTTTTATGGAGTTTTTAACAATTTTTAATTTTTATGGATTTTTGAATTTTTTTTAAGCAAGAAAAATAGCGATCACGAATGAACGGATCCCAAAAAGCAACGCGTCTCTCACAGAAAACCGTTAATCTTCACGAAAAGAGCCGACAACGGCGCTATTTGATACAAGGCTTTTGGCCAGTATAAAAATTAAAGTTCGTTATAGTGGTCTAATCGAATTTATAACTGGTTAACTATGCGACTCAATTGTTTTTGGTGGAAACAAATGTTGTGTAGTTGTAGTAAAATTAAAGGTGCAAAAACTTTAAAGTAAATCTAAATCTAATTTAAAATAAATGACGGAAAATTAAAGCGTGACGAAAAATTAAAAGGCACTTAAAGTAAATAACGCAAACTTAAAACTATCTATGGCAAACTTAAAACACAACAAAAACTTAAAACTAAGCCAAGACTTAAAATAAATCTAAGGCAAGTAAACTTAAAGTGAAACTAAATAAAAAGGCTGGAAAAATAAAGTTTAAAAATTAAAAACTAAAAACTTAAAATAAACTAAAAATACCTCACTCGGAATAATTACTCGTTCGGAATGTCACCTTCACCCGTAATAATTCTTCTTCGTTCGGAATAATCAAAACAAAACCTTCATTCGGAACAATTGGCTCATCCGGAATATGTCACTTATCCGGAATAAATCTTTCATGCGGAATAAAGCCTTCACTCGGAATGTGTCCTTGATTCGGAATATATGATATTCTGAATAAAAAACCTTGATTCGGAATGTTCCGAATGAATTCCTTTGATTCGGAATGTTGAGTATTCTGAATGAACAAACTTTGATTCGGAAGAAGTGTTGATCCGGAATATCTGGCTTGATTCGGACTAATTGATTATTCCAAATAAACACCTTGATCCGGAATATCCTCTGATTCGGAATGTTTTCTTCACAAAGCCTTGATCCGAAATATTTAATATTCTGAATGAACGATCCTTTATCCGGAATAACTGGTTGGTTCGGAATATCCACTGAGTCGGAATATTGCACTGATTCAGAATATGTCACTTATCCTGAATAGTGCTTTATTCGGAACAATCTCAACAAAACTCCTTTATCCGGAATATAAGTTGATCCGGAATATACTTGAACAAACCCTTCGTTCGGAATAAAGTGTTGAAACTTTTGATTCGGAATATACCTAGAGAAACAGTAAGCGAAGAACAAGGGAAACAAAAGCATACGAATCTAAACCAATCTAATCTAATCAACCAAAAGATTAAACAAGACAAACCAAAAATGATCAACTAATGAATACCAATCAAACCAAATCAATTACACTAACAATAATAATCAAAATAATCAAAACCTACTTAATCAATTTAATAAAAACTCAATAACATGAACATAAACAATAAGCATAAAGATTAAAGATTAGCAATAAAGGTAGATAGGAGATGAACAATAAAAGTAAAGATTAACAATAATTAAAAGGAAACTTACTTGGAATTAAAGGTATTTAAGGTGCAAGACAAGTATTTAAATTTGACAATTAAGTAAATGACATGTATTTAAATGTGCAAGGAAATGAAAATGGAAGAACTAGTGTCACTCTAGCCAACAAAAACAAATGAAAGGAAAATGAAGACTATTTATAGGGGATTAGGGAGGTGTTTAGAGGAAGCTTCCTCCCCTCTTTCTTCTTTCTTTAATTGTCATTAAGTCCTTAATCTTCTTAATTCTTTGACTTTAACGACTTTGTCTCGGGATTTTTTTAAACTTGTCTTATAATCCTTCAATAAATTATACTTGAGTTCTTCGGCTTTTAGTAAACTTCCGTCTTTTGACTTTTTCTTCGATAAATCTTCAGAATTGGTCTTGGACTTCCGTTCTTTTTGCACTCTTGATTTCTTGACTTCGTCTTTTGTCTTTTTATTCGATAAAAGCCCGTGAATGCCCGTGTGTTCTCCCTTTTTCACATTTTCGTCCTAAATTACAACAAAAACACAAACCACGCATAATTCCGACATTTACGACATAAAATACACGTTTTGGCTTGGTTATTATTGTAATTAAGTGGTAAAAAGGATGGGTGTTTACACACCTATCACATGCCCACTTATGATGATTTTGATGAGGCTGATACTCTTTCGAGTGATTCTTCACATGATGAAGATCCTCCACCAACCATGCTTGATCCTACTTTGGATGACTATTCATTTGAGGAAGACTTTGCTACTTTTCTCAACACTTACTTCCCAAATGAGAGTGATGCTCCTCCTTTGGACTTTGATGATTATGGTCTTTATCCTCCTTTGGATATGAAGAAACCCGCTTCAAAAGAGAAGAAGCCGACCGACACCGATATCCACAGTACTTATGTTTTGACACCTCTCTATCCACCTTCTAAGGATGAGATTGTGCGATTTATGAGCGGTTCCTCTTCAAGGACTACTGAGCCTAAGGCTTATTTTCCCCTAAAGGAAAAGGTGTTGGACCCCGGTATTGAACTTTTCAAGCCATCTCAGTATCCATCTGATGAAATAAAAGGAAAGATTTTTGGAAACCATGGAGATATGCTTGCACCTCAGCACCCTTGCTACCACCGTGCTCCATCTTTGCTTAAGGGAACCTTGCCTATACTTCTTTGGCTTGCCTTGTTCGCCTTAAGCTTGTGCTACTTGATGGATGAAAACCATGTATTTGATCCCAGTGGATATGTTTCAAGCTTCTTCCTATGCTAATCAAGGTCGAGTCAGGCTCACGACTCGGTTCAACAAAAACAAGCGCTTCTCGGGAGGCAACCCACAATATCTATCCTTTTTCTTTGTTTTTATAATAAGTGTAGGGGGAGACCCTAGTATGTGTTTGTTGTTTTATTTCTTATCATGTGCAGGGATTCGAGCTTTCAAAGATCCATTCTTGATGACTTTTGACGACCCGTGATTCCGTGTACCCGTCTTCCCGGTTCTATCCTAAACTCTTTTGATTCTCTATTTTATATTCTACAATATCAAAATAGGACTCACTTTAGTTGTCTCTTCCTTAGCAAGATTTAAACAACATGCACAATGTCCTAAGTGTAGGGGAGGTTACTTCCACATACTTAAAGATTGAGGACAATGTTTATATTAAGTGTAGGGGGGACTTCTATCGAAGTTAAGTGGCCTTTTCCTTGTATTTGTCCTTATTTTAACCGGAAATTTTGATTTTTCGACATTTTTCAAAATTTTTAATCTATTTTGGCCTAGTTGTATTTACCTTTGTTATTGTTATTTACTTTCTTTGCTAGAATACAATTTAATAAAGTGGTTTTAATTTTCGAATGTTGTGAATCTTTTGACTTAACCCGAGTTTACTTATCTAAGTTTACTCTAGCTAGTATCCTTAACGTGTTTAATTCAAGTTTTGCTAGGCTTTTATATAGGGAACTTTAAAACGCGAAAGTCTTAACTCTTACAGGTTAAGAACAAGAACTTTTCACAAGTTTCTTTAATTGATCCTAGAGAGTCGTTTCAAGGGAACTTTAAAATGCAATTTCTAAACTTGAAAAAGTCTAAGAATTTGCAAGATCCTATAGATGACTTGAAAACCTAAAACTTTGATTTAATTGGCTAAGCATCCACGAGTCTCATTCCTTGAGATTTTAAATTGTGGAGAACGAGAGATGATAGAGTCAATTATAAGTTTGGTATTCTTTCGTGAATTTATGTGAGTTGATTATAAGCTTTTTCTCCCATCGCTTGCTAATAAATATATTTGCAATAAATAAGGTTGTACGATTTGAAAAGTTACTTAGCTTCTAGCACAAGATCGTTTAAAAGTTGCTCGGTATTAATTAGAGTTCATAGCCAAGGCATAACTTATTGAAACAGGATGCGAAGATTGGCGAGTCCAAAAAGGTCCTAACAAGACATGAGGGCTACATTTTGTTGCTAAAAGATACCAAGTGATGTGAAGAGTCATTTATCAAAAATCAATATGAAGGATCGAGACAAACGACGAAAAGCAAATACTCCCCTAAAGATCATGGAGAAGTCTATCCAAAAAGGCCCTAACAAGGTATGAGGATAAATAGATCCAAGTCCTAAAAGGAGGCTGATAATTGTATATCCAAATCCCAAATAAAGATTGGAGAAAAATGAAGTCGTGGTCCAAATATGAAGAATCTCTCAAAGATTTCAAGTGAAGAAATTCCTATTATGAAGAGAAGACCATTATTTCATGAACGTCTCTCAAGAGTTGAAGTATGAAGTCGCTGCCAAATATCGGTCCGAGAAAGGTCTCAAATCATGAAGCGAGTTATGCCAAGATATGAACTTTATGAGGTCCCAAGAAGCAGTTTTAAAAGATTTTGTCCTTTAGCTAACTATTGATTAAATCGTCCCACTTTATTTTCAACCTAAATAAACTATCGAAATAAGTCAAACAATGCATCCTCGTGATCATTCAAGACAACAATAAAATATAAGAGATACACCTAGGAATAAGGGAGTCTAAGTGAATAATCGGCCCACGTGAATTCGTGTTAGTTTGCTAACTTATAATAACAATGATCTCGTTTTTAAGCTTGCTATGGGGAACGTGAAACTTGAGGATGATAAACATTCATGACATTTCCAAAACCCTAAGGTAAGTTTTTGATCTTTTTACTTGTTTTCTTCCTTTGAATATTTTACAATTTTCTATCTCTTTAATAAAGGCCAAGATGGATTGATTATGATGAAAAATATAAATCTTGCTTTGTAATTAATGCATTGCATGAGGACATTGCAATGTTCAAGTGTAGGGGATTTAATAAGTGTGAAAACACTTATCCTTTTACCACTTAATTATAATAATAACCAAGCCAAAACGTGTATTGTATGTCGTAAATGTCGGAATTATACGTGGTTTGTGTTTTTGTTGTGATTTAGGATCAAAATGTGAAAAGGGAAGAAAACACGGGCTCTCACGGGCTTTTATCGAAGAAAAAGACAAAAGACAAAGTCAAAAGATCAAGAGTGCAAAAAGAACGGAAGTCCAAGGCCTATTCTGAAGATTTATCGAGGAAAAAGTCTAAAGACGGAAGTTTAATAAAGCCGAAGAACTCAAGTCTAAATTAATGAAGAAATTTCAAGACGAGTTTATTTAATCCCGAGACAAAGTCGAAAAAGTCGAAGAACTTAGAAGACGAAAAGACGAGAAAGAAAGAAAGAAGGAAGCTTCCAACACATGCTTACCTCCCTAATCACTATAAATACCCTCCTAATGATACATTAAGAGGTGTTGACTATCTTGACAAAATAGTTCTTCCATTTTAATTACTTGTACTTTTCTTAATGTCATTTACTTAATTGCACCTTTAATTTCTTGTCTTGCACCATAAATTTGTAAGCTTTTAATTCTTGTTATTACCTTAATTGTTGAATCTTAATTTTAATCAAGTTTTAATTAATCTCTCATTCTACCTTTCTTGTTCTGGAATTTAATCTTTATGCTTTTTATCTTATTGTCATGCTTATTTGATTATTTGTCATGTTTTTATGTTTATGATTGTGTTAGCTTATTGATTTCATAGCTTATTGTGTTTTCTTAAATTTAATTAAGTGCTTATTAGTTAATTTTTATAAAAAGTTAATTTTATATATTTTTATTATTTAGTGTTTTTAAAAAATTTTAAATTTTGGCTTATTAGCTTTTTCTAAAATTTGATTTGGTAAAAGTTTTGATTAAGTGCTTATTTGTTTTAGCTTATTTGATTTAATTGTTATCCGGGTTATGTAAAACCCTAGGTTTCCGTATAAGCCTAAGACTCAGTATTCCGAATAGCTTTCATTTGTTTAATCCGGATAAGCTTCAAAACCTAACATTCCGGATAGTGGAGGTCTCAAATATTCCGAATAGTAGTCATTCTACAAATTCCGGATAAGTTGTCTTAGTGATTCTGGATAAAGCTACAAAAATCATTCCGGATAAGCCATATTTGGAGATTCCGGATAAGGATACAAACAAAGGATTCCGGATATTAGCAAGATTGAATTCCGGATAGTGTGAAGATTGCGAATTCCGGATATGGGAACAAACGTGATTCCGGATAACTGTTTTAGGTGGTATTCCGGATAAGGTGACAGTGTATTCCGGATAAGCTTTGGCAGGGGATTCCGGATAACAGGTTATTCCGGATAAGCATTATTAGTGGGTAATCTGGATAGTGGTGATAACCTTCATTCCGGATAGGTTGCTTCTCACATATTCCGGATAAGGCTTCATTTGGTGAATTCCGGATAAGGAACATTTGGAGATTCCGGATAAGCTTCTATTTGGGTTATTCCGGATTAGTGACAGATCAGGGATTCCGGATAGTGGTGAATTTGGGATTCCAGATAAGGCAAGGTTTGTTATTCAGGAAAAGCAGATTAAGTTTGGTATTCCGGATAGTGACAGTATTTCGGGTTCCGACTCAGTTTTTGTTTATCCTCTTTTTCTTTTCAAGCACTTATTTTCCCGCCATTTTTCTTAAGTGTTATTTTAATTGTCTTTCTTTATTTTAAATTTCAAGTTTGTATTTTTATTACATTGTCAAATTTACTTTTCGTCGAGATTAATTTTTTTCATTTAATTAAATTACCTTTTTAAGTTTTTAATATTGCACCATTTACTTTTTAATTAGTTTTAGTTTTAATTACCCGTCATTTACTTTAAAGTTTTGTACTTTTATTTTACTACAACGACCAATCTATTGTTTCCCACCAAAAGACGATTGAGTCGTACTTAAACTGTAAGCAATTCGAAGAGACTGGAACAACGATACTTTTAACTGAGTAAAAATCTACTTACTACACCCTAATTCGGTAGCGTTTTACCTCCGGTCGGTGAAGACTGTTAGACGATATTTGATACCGTACCTGTGATAGGGTAGATTCGATTAAGAACCTCCTTGACAGGGTTTCCCGGTGGTAGTAGCCAGTTCTCTTTACTCGACCGTCTCAAAGAAGACTACGAACGTAAAGAGTGAATCAATAGGATACGGTTATCTGTTTGATTAGAGTCGTCAATTCAGAATTCCTGGAACAAGTTTGATTCTAAAAGAATCGCACCATTGTTGCTTTTCAGTTTGTGACAGGATTGATTCATAGAGAATCTTGCGAGTTACCTACCGCAGTGCTGTTTGAGGTTGACACTATAAGGATTTCCATTCGTCATTTTGAACACTAAACAGTGTCAATCTGAATGTTCTGGCAAGATCACACGGATTTTGCCTAGAAACCTGGAATCAAGTTTGAATCAGATAAGAATCCAAACTTATTTGCATTCCAGTTCTCACAAGTTTGATTCGTGTATAATCGCACAAGTTACCTACCATGAGCTTGTTTGATGCTGGCTCAAGCAGGATTTCCATCTTCATTGTGAATCATATCACTCAGATGTTCTGGCAATATCACAAGGATAATGCGTAGGACTCGATTGTGTCCTAATGAGATGATAGATAGATCTCGTTTGGCTCTAGACTCAATAAGTGCTGTTTTGGTAATCGGAGGCTAGAGCAGACTGCCACCTTTTCAATATTAACTAACTCGGAGTGAGAAAGTCAATAGATACGTGTTGATTTCCGTGACAATGAGACATGTTTCTTTTGAGAGAATCTCGAATGGCTGGGGAAGGGTTGTGCATCGCATCACTGGGTCCATGACAATTTTCTTCGATAGAAGTGTTAAACCGGTTTCTGCCTAAGTTGCATAGAATATTCAAATCCTTCAATTCTTACCAATACGTCATCACTAGCACCTTGTTTTGATTGTTACAGTGCTAACTTAAGTAATTGGTCTGCATTCAGCTTCATTCAACTCCATCTTTCCTAAGGAAAACTATTTCTAGCTATGGAATGTCCTTGGGTAGATCCCTCCGGTTCTGGTTGGATCATAGGACTTAGTTTCCAATCCTAAACCACCTTTTGACTCCATCGTTCCGTCGTGGATAATAGATTTTTTTGGGTGAAGATCGTAACCATAAAACCATTGAAAACCATTCAAAGTGCTTGATAAAAATCAAGACCTTTGACACTCTGAAAGTTTTTCATTTTCGAAAAGCTAACCTTACACATGCATCGATATACGAAATAGTTTTGCATGTGAAGGAAAGAGTTGCACTTGAGTCTTTAAGATCACATGTTGCGATATATTACATTTTAATCACATTTTCTCCCCCCATCTCTAATATAAAAACATAATATTAGAGATACCAACTGATTAAAATGTGACAATTTCTAAAACCTATTTGGAGAGAAACATGTGTGCATGTATGAATCATGGAACATTTGTAGTCGGGTAGCTCCCCCTCAACAATATATGTGTGTCTTGAAACAAAAATTTGACAAAATTTTTTGGAAAAACGACATCACAAAATATGTTGAGGTACGGAGATGATATGCCTTTTCCGATATAATATATTACATTTGACAATTTTATATCATTTTCAGAATGTGTTGGATACATAAAATATGACAATATCAAAGATGTAACCATCATCATTAAAGGCTTGATTTTAAAACGCTCACTCTCAAATTTATCAAAATAACATATGATATTTTTGAGATATAAAACCACATTATGAGGAAGGGAGTGTTGAACACACAATTTTAAAAGATTTAGAAAAACCTTTTGAGAAATTCTTGAAAAGTTGTGTTCAACGGTTTTATTATAATTCCGATTTACCTGAGCTCAAAACTTTGTATGTTTTGTGACTAGCTCATGACCGAGAAAAATTAATTTCCCGTTTTGAAGGATAAGTTATCATCCGTGATAAACTCTCCTTAATATGAAGTTCGAGTTCTAAGCTGGCATTTACTTAGAAGTCGTTTACACGAGCTTAAAATGTTCGAATAGTTTTAAAATAAGCTCGTGTCCGAGAAAATTGAATTTCTCGTTATGAGGAGAAGTCGTACTCGGGATGAACTTTCCTTTGTTTGAAGAACGAGTTACAACCTATAATTTAGTTGTAAGTCTTTACACGAGCTTAAAGCTTTTGAATAGTTTTAAAAGAAGCTCATGTCCGAGAAATATGAATTTCTCGTTTTGAGGGTAACTTATCGTTGAAGAGATAAAGTTCCCTTTCTTTGACGTTCGAGTTATAGTCTGATATGTGACTGTACGTCATTGTAGAAGCTTACATGTGAAACCCCTGAGACACGTATTTCTCTGATATTTGCTTCTTTAGCAACCAAACTTTGAGAGTGTCTTTTGTTGAACGGGTTACAAATATTGGTCCTCTGTGTTCCCGTTGAACCGTGACGTCGATACCTGCACTTTCATTAGTAGTTTATGTGCTTGCATGTGGGTTAGTGATATCTTTGTGAGAACCACGTGGGGGTTCATTGTGAACCTTTTTCGTGCTAGAGGGAAATATCCTGCCAGTAGGAACCCACCTAAGACCGATTGTTTTAAAGGTTCTACCCGTTGGTATCCACCTAAGACAAGGTCTAGGAGATATAGGTTTCTGATGCACAACGGAAGACTTAATTTGAGAAAGCCTATTTCCTTTAGGGTGTCGTCTTTGGGGTGCTCTAGTTTTTTGGTTCACCTTGTTCAGGACTTTAGTGATACAATCATCATGAATGGCATTAAACAAGCATTTGTTACATTACTTGCAAACAAAGTGCTTAGCATCTGAGAAGGCTCTTGTATTTCTAGGGTTGGCAGAATTGAGCACATTATAGAAGGGTCTAGAATTCCTAGATGTGTGAACAACGCTCCTAGGTTGTGGTTTGGTCCTATCTCTTGCTTGTGTATTTTTCTTAGCATCTTCTAGATAGATTTTATAACCCGTGTCATTTGAACTACGCCTAGGCATGTTCTTGGAGCTATTGCTAGAGTTGCTTGAAGCATTCATGTGATCGGGTTTTGCAGAAGCGGATTTTCTTAAGGATGGTCTAGATTATGGAGTGACTGAATTAGGCAAATTGCTATGCGCGTCAACTTGGGATGCAAACCTCAGGTTCGACGTTTTGGGTCGTTCAGATTTAAACGCATTTGGTTGTCTAGAAACTGAGCGGTTTCTGAATGGTTGAGAAGGAGGTTTCCCCAAGACAGACTGTTTTGCTAACTTAGTATCCAACTATTTCCTTTTAGCTTCCTTAATTCATTTTTCACCGCTGTTAGTGCAAAAACCTTTTCCTGAATCTGAGCCTTTAATTGCTCATTTTGAAGAAGTAATTGAGCGACACGTTGTTCTAACTTAATGTTCATATTGTCAAATATGTCGTTCTCAGAATTCACATCATTACTATCTATAGTGTCGATAGGTTGCACAGATATTTTACTTAGTGAAGCAGGCGAAGGACTTGGATTATGAGAAGCCAACTTTGATTCTAACAAATTTATTTGTTTCACAAAATGTTCTTTTTCTACATTAAAATCTTGAATCTTACGATCCAGTTTTTGTTCAAGAACAAAATTTTCTTTTTGAAGTTTTTCAAAATAAGCCTCAAATTTGGTATTTTTCTTTGAAAAATCGAGTTTGGCATCCTCAAAATCTTTTGTATTTTGAGCTAACAGAATTTCAAGCTCGTGAATCTTAGAATCAACATCCTGGGCACTCTCTCCTCCATTAGAACTCGTATCTGATGAATCAGGTGTGGTATTGCTATCAACCTTTTCCACTAGATACGTGTCAAAACTAGGTTCAGATTGCTCAGTATGTTGATAAACATCATATACATCATTTAATTGTACCGTAGCCATTGGCTCATCATCATAAATGGGTCTGATATCCGCATCATTGGCTGTGTGATCATTCCCTGAGCTGTTGTTGGTATGCTGCTTTTCGGATTCTGTCCCGCTGCTTTCTGTATCAACCGAACAAGCATCTAATGCTTGACCATTATCGACATTACTCTCTTGTGTCTGCATCAGTCTTTTATGCACCCTTCTTTGAAATTGTCGTTTAAGACGTGTTCTTTCAGCAATAGACTTCTTGACATAACTCATGTGATGACGGAGTTTCTCTTTGAACTCGTAAAGATAGAATGCCTTGTCCTTTGACTCAAGGAATTGCTGAAACTGGTTGTATAGAACTAAAAAGGCTGCCATGGATTCATTCTCTTGAAAATAATCTTTTTCAAGTTGCATGTGAAGTTGATTCATGTTGAGTGTGAGCGCGCTGTTGAATGTTCCAACCTCTTGACCAAGTAGTAGGATGAATAGCTGGTTGTATTCGAATGCCATACTAGTTCTTTTGATGAGTTTATTTGAAAGAGTCTGAAGGTGTGACTAAAGTTGCTTGAAATGTTCCAAACATCGCTCTATAGCTTTCATCATCTTGTACTTGATTGCATGATCGTTTGTGTCTGAATTCGAGCTGTTGTTTGACATTGTCAATGGTTGTGAATGGATTATGGATCTTAGTAGATGTGTTGTGATTTAATTGTGGTTGAAATTCCGAAAATTCCGATTTTTTCTCAATCCCACAATAAATTCCTCAGTCCGACAAAACGGTAAGCCCAAAAAATTTGAATCACCAAATTTTAAAATCGAGTTAGAAATAGCCAATAACTAGTAGGGAAAAATTTTGAAAAATGAAAATTTTAATGAAAAATGAAAATTTTAATGAAAAATAAAACCTGAAAAATTTGTTATTTGGCCTAAAAATTTTAATTTTGGTCCGAAAATTTGTATTTTTGGTCGAAATTATTTTCACATCGCCAAAATTTGAAATCGAAGCTTAAATGGGCTAAAAATTGTCTAGAAATTTATTTTTTAGTCTTTGTGTAAACTATGTTCCGGGACAAGTCTAGATAGTGGCTAAGTCTGAAAAGTACTCTAACAAAATATCCATCGGAATACCCATCGCAATGTCACCCATCGAAATACCCATCGCAATGTGTGATCACAATATCAGATCGCAATATGGATCGCAATATCAGATCGCAATATGGATCGCAATATCAGATCGCAATATGGATCGCAATATGGATCGCAATATCAGATAGCAATATGGATCGCAATATCGATCGCAATATCAGATCGCAATATGGATCGCACTATCAGATCGCAATATGGATCGAAATATGGGATCGGAATACACGATCGCAATGTAGAAACCCCTTGGGCTTTTGCGATCGAAATACACTATCGGAATAAGAGACTCTCAAACTTTGTGATCGGAATAAGTCTCACTGTTCTCGGATAATACACAACTATTCGAGATGTTTAGCCTAAAAATGATCCAAGCACCCAAAATTTTTGTGTTTTTAACCAAAGTAACAATACCAAATCACTACCAATAGTATGTAGATGACTTGTATCAAGAATAAACCATAAAAACACAAAAAAATTGGTACGTGAGTTTTAGATCAAAATAGGCACGAAAATCAAGAACACATCACACGAATCTTCAATCACCTATCCACTATAGGATCTTGATACCAAATGTTAATCCCAGTTTAATCCATAACACACTAATAAGATGATATTTAGAGAGAGAAAGAGAAGAAAAGTTGAGAGAGAAACTAGAGAGATAAACAAGAAAGAATGGTTGATTACTATGAGAAGAAAGAATGAACTAACACCCTCTTCCACACATGGAAGAGGGTATATATACCTACGAACCACATGGGCTTTCCATGGGCCGTGGGTTTGTTTCCATGGGCCAGGCTTGACTTGACTTGGGCTTAGAGCCCCTAAGTTATACAATATTAACTTAAAGTCCAAGCCCGGTTTTCCCGACTAACCTATTACAATACAAGACCTTTAACGACTAAGATGACCTATTACATTCTTGTTCGACTATATAAAATATAGGGATAACAAAGAGGCCGCACACCAGTTTCTAGTATTGCATCCAAACCATCCTTAGGGCACAACTGGAAGATAAATAACTCGTTAGACGAGTTAAGCATTGATTGAACCAGTGCATATTTCCCCAAGTTTTCCTAACATAGTTAGCAATAACGGTTCACACATATTTTAAGCGATTATTATATGTATGAATGGTGAATAGAAAAAGTAAAGTGTTGCCAACGGGTCACTGGTTTTAAGTGGAGTTGATATTGAGGAAGAAATCTCAAATAAGGGGTAGAATTGTTACACCCTAAAACTAAGGTAAAAAGTATCAACAATTAAAATTATAGGGCATATGTGTAAATAATGGACTTGGTTACAAAGTAACAAAAAGTAAATATAGAGGGGCATATGTGTATATATATACGTGTGCAATAAAACGTTTATAAGGGTTTTCACACACTTCTTCCACCAACTTCTTGTAAAAAATGCAAAACTTTTATGTATGTGTGCATGTGGCAATTTTTATGGTTTAGAGGTTGATTTGATGCATTTTGATGATTTAGCTAGAGCTAACGAATTAATATTGGATCAAGTCTTCAAAATGTTTTGGGACGATTAAGTTGATGCAAGCCATCATCTATACTTTGGATGGTAAAAAATGAGATTCTACGCATCTTGGCGGGACATGTTTCTATACTTGCAGCTACGGTAGACCTATCCTTTTTTTGGTCCAATGCATGTTTAAGCCTTATATTCAATGTTGGCAACACTACTTATTATACGGTTTGTTGATGCTTAGAGTGTGCTTTGCTTATGATTCGTGTGGGTTTCTTTTTATTTCATTTGACAATGTGTGTGAGTATTTGCGAACATTTTCAAAGTACGAGTATAATAAAATGTTACCAAGTCTATGATGAATTTATGTCGAACAGGTTAAAGCTAAGATTTCTAAAACTTGGCGGCGCAACCTATAAGGTTTGCAGTCATGGTGGATATCCTCTTTTTCTTGATTGTTCATATCTTAGTCTCATACAAAAGGGCTATGGTTGGTGTTTAATCGTAACATTCTACTAATTTGGTCGAGTTGTATGATAGGAATGCGTTTGTTACTTTGCAACTACAAAAACTTGCTGGATCACGGTTGTAGCTTATTAGATTTGTAGATTGTGTTTTCTTTGACGACACTAACTGGAATCGAGTAATGCCACATCATGTATGGTTATCTTATTGATCAAGTCTATAAAATGAGTTTTATAATGTTATTCATAAATGGTTATGGTTCTTAAATCCATGAATGGCTAAATAGTAGTTATTTTATGCTAATTTATTGTTATTTAATTACTAAACGAAAAGTTAAAGTTTAGTTGTTAAATGTTTTGTAGGTCCTCAACGGTTGTGAAGATAAAAATACGGATGCCAGTTAAAAGACCAAGTGAATGTTACTCTTCCTTTTTTTGTTATAAATTCACGAGAAAGTCTTGAGAACTGTGCTTAGCTTAACTTGTATACCCTAATTTTTATTTTCAAGTATTATTTTAAAACATAAAAGAGCGTTTATGATAACACTTTCAAGTATTTTTTAGAAAAATAAAAGAGTTTTTGGGATAACATGGTGTATGAAAATGAAAATGTATATTTCGTTTGTTTTAAATAAATGAATTTTGTATAATAAATGAAATGCGTTTCAAGATTTAAGGTTCTAAAGAACATCAAAGTTCCAGTTTTTGAAAATTTCGCATGTTCTATTTTTTGGCGGATTAGGAAAATCCAAAATGGTCAAAACCATATTCTTCTGGATTGGAAAAGTTTCGGCCGAAATCTAG